>OY998154.1:13034552-13658670 GCA_963921925.1 Sphagnum tenellum
TGAATTACTAGTAATAGTAGTAGTAATACACAAAATTCCAAACCCTAAACCATTAGGCCATTCAAGGAAAGGAAAGAGGTACATCACCAACCACCTCCGTTCATCATAACATGATAAAAATTTAAACCCATGCTTTTCAACATTTTGTCCCAACAATTTCTTGAATCAATAAGGGGTTAAAAACTTTGGAGTTGCATTTGATTGCATTTCTCTTGTTTTAGCTCTACTTCCAACTTCCCTTAAAAGTTTTAACTTGGGGAATTCAATATGTTCATGTTTACAATTATGAGGAGTGCATATAGAATCCACCGTCATTTTGGGTGATAAGTTTAACTTACCCAAATCGACCTCGACATTATACTCCGTGAGTATTACATCAAGCATTTCAAAACTTATCCTTACACATTATAGATTGAGTATCATCATATTAAAAGACCCAAAAAATTGGGTAATAGGGTTGTTGCTTGAACACAAGCCTATTGACAATAGGTGAGTCTCAATAATGTCAAAATCCAAATAGATTTTGATAGCTTGTGTGGGACCAAATAATTTCACAAAAGACCAAGACCAAGGCCCAACCCATTATGAAAAAGAAAAGAAAAGAAAGAGCAAACCAACAAGTGATCATAACTCATGACTATAAAATAAATATTAAGGCTAGACTTGGCCCCATGAATTTGCCTTGTGCAATTAGCTAAACTGTAGCAATATAGAAATAGTCCAAAGAAATACACTACCTAATGACTACTAAACCCTAAGTATGTGGGTACCTAGACCCTAAACCCTGAGTATGTGGGTACCTAAACCCTAAGCCCTAAGTATGTGGGGGTACCTAGACCCTAAACCCTAAGTATGTGGGTACCTAGACCCTAAACCCTAAGTATGTGGGTACCTAGACCCTAAGCCCTAAGTATGTGGCTACCTAAAGCCTAAACCCTAAGTATGTGGCTACCTAAACCCTAAACCCTAAGTATGTGGGTACCTTGACCCTAAACCCTAAATACGAGGGTACGTAATTAGGGTTTAGGGTCATAGATAAGTAGGTAGGAAATGTAAGTGGTCACTATGGAATCGGGCAAGGCACTTGGTGGCTACTAGTTCGGTAGAATATATTGATTCCAATAGTAGAGGTATCCCAGTCCAGTGTTATGGTAAAACCCCCTGAAGTATATACGAAGATTGAAACTCGTTAAATGCACAGGGGCAGCATATGTTGCTACGGCTTTCTTCACTTTCTTGGGGGCCCAAAAAATCAATCTACATTCTTGCCAAGCATCAATTGATGCAGATTCAAACCAACCAACTAACTAACCAACCATCCATCCATCCATCCATCCATGCATCAATCCATTCACCCCACGGGAAGAAGCCAAAATGTTTGCAGAAATGTTTTAAAAAATTCCTTGTGTACACACATGAAGGAGGAGAGATGGAGAGAGCATGTGAGAAGCAATGTAGGAGTAGGAATGAGAAAAGAGTGCCTGAACTCTGGCATTAAGGGAAGGAGAAAAGACTGAGGATTTGGTTACTGTTTTGCATTATAAAAAAAAATTGGGTTTGCATCGAGGGGGTGGAAACTAGTAAGAGTCTCTCTCTGTAAGGCACAAGAGAAGATATGAAACTTGGGTACAAAGGACTCACACAGACCAGACTGACACCGATGTTCTTCTCATATAGATTGTGTTAGGAGCTTATTGTATAAATTATATGTTAGGAGCAACTTTTGGTATGATGATTAATGATACAAGAAGAAAAAGGGTGATTTTATTGGCCTCAGATCAGTTCTCAACATGCAACTATCTGGATCCAGGAAGGATTCTAATTTCTAATGTACCCAGAAAGCTTCACATGTGAAGAATAGGACAATCAACCGAATATTACAAAACCTTCTCTCTCTCTCTCTCTCTCTCTCTCTCTAATCCAGAGAATCCTCCTTCCTTGACAAGTTGCTTGTGGAAAAACACAATTGTCGCAATTGCCTTAATTAATCATATGTCGTTGTTACTCTTGTATGTGCTTGCATCCATTTTGCATGAAAGGAAAGTAGTAAAGTCATAGCTGGTTACAGCTCATGGCCACCTTTGAGTTGCGTGCCCATTTTGCAACTACAAAACACAATGTGTTATTGTCAAGAAGCTAAATGAACTGGAGAAAAAATATTTATTTATTTATTTATTTATTTTCCTCTCTTGGGTTAAAAGTTTAAAATCCATCTCAATCTTCTCCCAAACCCTAACAATTAGTGGAATTGGGTTTGCTGGTGGATTGGAGAAAACCATTGTTTTGATGAAGATTCATATCAACCTATTCCCAACCCCTAACAATTAGCGGAATTGGGTTAGCTGGTGGACTGGGGAAAAAGCTTGTTTTGAGAGAAAGGTTCATATCAACCTATTCCAGAGCCTTAACAATAAGAGGAGTTGGGCTGATGGTGGATTGGACAAAACTTGTTTTGTTAGTGTGATCAGGGTATGTAAACACTTGGAGGATAGCAAAATGACACTATGTGCTTAGATTTTCATACCATAAAGTATCAGCACATTTTTTCCAGTGTATGCAGAGGGCACGCTATCAAGCACGAGAAAGGGAAAGGTATTTGCCATTATCCACATCCCTTGGGCTAATTTTTTTGGGTTTCTTGCAATAGAGTGGTCTCAACAACTGCTGTTTTTCTAAGACTTGAAGAAAGATCCTCCTATGGGGCAATAGAAAGAAAGATTTTGGAGAGACACAATGAGGCTACAGAGCTTTACCTTTCTGTGAAAGAGAGAGAGAGAGAGAGAGACTGAGTCATCATGAGTGTCGTCAAGTAGTCACTTTTTTTTGTACCCAACTTTTGTAAGTTGTCCACAGCTATAATAATAACAAAATACTCTTGCAAGAGCTGGGGGCAAACTTGTATGAGGTGACATGAGCAGAGACACCATCATCTTCTTCATCTTCTTCATCTTCTTCCTCTTCGGTTATAAATGAATGAATGGATGAATTAAAGAGTTGGGAGCCTGAAATGAGCTTGGGAGTATCTTCTTTCAAGTTCTTTTCTACATTCACAATGCACTGGAAAGCAGTTGGTGGTATGCATCTGCTGCTAACTTCAATTCTCTGGTGACACTTCCCAGTCTTCTTCTTCCATGTTCCACCCCTACCACCACCACCACCTGGCCCCCTAATGGATTGCCTGCCACAATGATGATAAGTAAGTAGGTAAGTTAGTTAGTTCCTGCAGAGACAATCCGATCTATCAACAATTGCTATAAACCTAGGAATATATATTTTCCCTTTCCAGCTTCTTCTCAATGCTCATTAGCCTAGTTCTTTGTTTTAACTTCTCACCCAATTCCAATTTGATGAATTCCAATTCCATTCAAGAGTTAGAGCTGATTAAAGAGTCGGGTATAGCTGAGATTTTGCATTCCACCTTGCATTCATGAGGGCATAAAATGAGAGCTAGAAAACCATACTCTCTTCCAGCTTATTATTGCAACATCAGGAGTACCCAATTAATAAATTCTAGTTTAGTTCACTCTCCCAGCTCCTTTTTGATCTCAACCCTCCAGAGTCCAGACATGGTCATCAACCCTTCTTTTTTTTTTTTTTCCATTTTGGTGATGGAGCATTAGTGGCTATGATTCCAAAAAAAGATTTAGCATTAGTGGCAACAAGTTATTGGAAAACTCTCAAAAACCTGCCAAATTTTTATTAAAAAACCCTGATTTAACACTAGTAGCCTTGTCTAAATCTGGCTAACTCTTTTGTGCGGTGTGTTCAAATTTGGCAAAAATTTCAAGAATCTGGGAAAGAAAAGAATAATCTTCATTTAAACTTTTTGGTTACAATTTTGCATGGGTTTGCCAAGAAAAAAAAATGCTGATGGTCATGGTTAGCGGTTTTTTGGTTGGGTGAATTGTTTTGCCAAAATGTGGAAAAAAAAAAAAGAAAAAAAAAGAAGAACAAATAATCATGCATTTTCAGATGAAAAAACCATGAAATATCCCTTAAAATTTGTCACATTAGGACTTTTGTCCCATTCTTGACATATTGGCTAGGCTCATTGGTTACTTTAACAAGTCCCATTCTTGACATATTGGCTAGGCTAATTGGTGTACTTTAACAACTCCGCATTTTGGACATATTCAGCAATGGTGTTACTTTAATAACAACTCCCATTCTTGACACTAATAATTGGGCATCAGGTGTACCCATTCACAATTTCATATAATAGTTTTTAGTTTACTTTTTTGTGGCTCCTTGTTGTGGAGGGCTACTTGTTTGTATGTAATGACAAAATGACAGATTGAGAAGGGAGGGAGGGAGAGAAAGGGTGGGGTGCACATACATTGATGTAAGTGTAAAATGAACAACTCTTCTTGAAATTTGTCTGAGTCCAATTATTAATCCTAGTGCACAACTTACTTGAGCCATCATCTTCAGTGCCCACCTCCTGGCTACTCACTCACTCACTCATTTACTTACTACTAGGTACTCACCCAAGACACAAGAAAGAAAGAGAGAAAATCTCTACATCCCAGCAAAAGAGGTGGTGGTCTATTATTGTGTACTCACCACTCTATTATTGGAACTCACTCGCAAAAAATTGAAGAGTTGGCCTACACTTCAATAGCTACCTTATGAACATGCACTACCTTCTATTCTATGTTTTCACACATTTCATTTACTACCCCACTCCCACTATTTCCTTTCTTTATTGGCCTTTGCACTACCAAGGCAAGGAAGGATATTGTTGTGTTTAGATTCATTATACGTATAGAGAGTATAGTAGTATAGTAGCTTATGGGATTTTGGCCCCTGCGTAATAATAATAATAATAATAATAATAATAATCATAGGTCTATATTTATATGAGGATCCTTGAAAGATTATATTTTGGCTTGTGTTGAAACTGGAGATTAGTTATTATAGAGTTATACTATCTTGAAGGATTTTGGCTTTTTTTTAAAAATTTAAAGAGGATTTTTTGAAGATTATATTTTTGCATGGTGGAATATTTGAGTTTTCTTAACTCTTCTTTTTTGCCTTAAGATACTTTTTTAATGTAAATGGCAAAGGCCACCATATGTTATGCACCCCTTGTTACGGATCTCAACCAAGCAAGCAAACAAGCAACCACCCTTTTTTTCCAAAAGAAAAATTCCCCATGAGAGAATGAATCTCAGGTTCACCCCCAAATTCTCATCAACATACTCCCACTTTTCAACTTCATCCATCAAATTTTCATCCATCTATTTTTTGTTTTAAAAACCAAGTTGAAAATCAGATCCCGTCCAATTTGGTTTTAACTAGTAACCCAGAACTGGAACCAGCCAAACAAGGGGTAAACTTCCAAACACAATTTCTTTGTTACAAACTTGAAATAATACCCAAAGGCACATATCATATCATAGGTGCACGAGAAAAACAACAAACATAACATAAGTGCACAATCGATGTTGTTAGTTATCATCACCCCCTTCTTTTTCTCTCCTACTATTATTGTGAATCACATGGCTCCCCAATCAAAACAATGGCACCGACGACACACACATTCCACACAATTCCATCCTGATAGAGAGAGAGAGAGAGAGACACGCACACACACAAGGGATTGGGAGGGACATTGAGGGGTCCATTTTCATAACAACATTACTACTATTGACCCATCATCCCACCACCCTTTCATTCTTTAGTCCCCTCATCCCCATTATTATTCATTCATTTATTCATTCATTGATCCATCCATCCATCCATTCATTTATTCATTTATTCAACCCACCCTGAAAAGGCAAAAAATTAAAATAAAATAATATCCTTGAGAGCTCTATCCAACTAGTCATACAAAGCTCACCTACATTGGACCCCCCTAAGGAAATTATTTGCCTAATCTAATCCTTCCATCCCTCTTGAGTCTTCTCCCCTTCCCTTCCCCTCCCCTCTTTGATTGGGGGGTACCTATGTACCTACCTACATACCTACTCACCTCAAACCTTTGCTTCAGCCAGTTGGCTCCTAATAGATACCTACTACACCCAAGCAGCTGTACATACTCAATAATAATAAGAGTGGGCCCTTCTGAAATCCTTCCATCCATCCATCCATCCATCCATCTTTCCTTCATTTATTCATTCATTCATTCATTCATTCATTCAATTGCTTTGATAGTTTAACCCAAAAACAAGAGGCCAAGTCAAGAAGCCAAAAAAAAAAACCAGGCACCATAATAATATAATTACAAAAATATGTGACCAAACTGTGAGGGTTGATATATACTATAAACCCACTTTGAGAAGTATGGATGAATGGATGGATGGATGGGTGGATGGATAGATGATAATTGTTGTTCCAGGTTGTATTAGCTGAAGAAGAAGAAGAAGAAGAAGAGGGGAGGAGGGTGTGTTTGTGGATGAAAGTTGGTACCTTAGTTCATCCTGGCTGGCCCTACTGCATTCCCTTGAATTAGGCCTTGTGAAGGACTGACTGCACTGGCACACACACACACACACACACACACAACACTACTCTCTCTTCTCTCTCTCTCTCTCTCTCTCTCTCTCTCTTACACACACATTGTCAGTTCTGCAGCTCTTCTCAACCACTCCAGTCTTTGCTTTTTTTTTTTTCTTCCTCTGTTGCACTGGTTCTGCTTTTTATTCTGCTCTTGATCTTTACTCTGCTCTTTGTTTGGTTGTTGGTTGTTGGTTGGTTGGTTTTTGTTTTTGTTGTTTTTTGGATCCCAGCTCATGCATGCATTGTTTTACTACATTGGCCTCCTCCCCCTCCTCCCCTTTTTGTTGTTGTTGTTGTTGGTGTTGTGCTTTGCAGAGCTGGGAGTTCACTTATTTGGAGTCTTTTTTCTTTTGTTATTAGTTTTGGAGCTGATATTTTTCTTTTTGGTTTCTAGGACTTTTCCTTTTTTGAGTTTTCAGACCTTTTTTTGTTGTAGTAGCTTTGGAGTTGTTGGTTCCTCTTTTGTTGTTGTGAAGTTGCTCTCAGCTGGTGAACAAGAAGCAAAGCTCTTGTGGGTTTTGGGTTTGGTACTGGTGGTGTAGTTTTGTTTGTGGTGTGTTTGTTTTGTTTTGTTTTGTTTTGTTTTTTTTTTTCTCTGTCTGGGTTTTGAGTAGTGTCTGGCATTGGAAGCAAGTGCTTGCAGCAACAGAGTGTCTTTCTGGGGAAGCTCCTTCTGTGGTGGTTGGAGATCAGGCAGAGTACTGCAGCAGCTTCTTCATCAAATGGAGACACGGAATGAGCTTGGTCCTTATATGCATCATCAAGAAGAATGACTACTGAATGCTCAAGTAAGTACATACATGCAGCTGGTGCATTCCTTGAAGATTTCCCTGCTTCAAAACCCACTCCTTCGGCGAGCTCTTATCTTTCTTGCTGCTCCTTGCTTGTCTTCCCTTAAATACTAGTATGTAGAACTTGTGTGCCGAAATCCTGGGCCTGTTGTTGTTCTCATCCCTTCCCATCAATGCAACAGAAGATAGCTCCTCTCCCTGTTGCTTGGAATTCCTACAACACTGGTAGCAATAGTTGCAGGTACCCATTTCTGCAAACCAACCCAACTCCTTGTCTGTCTGTTGTTTTCATGAGCGTGATCTATTCCCCCCACTTGAAGTACAATAATAGTAGGTGGGAGTAACTAGCTCTGAGCTGTGAGCAGGTTCTGAACTTCACATTCTCCTTGCCTCATGTGCTTTTGTTTTCTTAGGTGAATCTCCATAGCTGGGGGGACAATTTCTTCTGCACAAGAAAGAAGGCAGCTTGCCTTGTGGTTGAGAAATTGTAGATCCCACTTGGGGGTGGTGATCACCTTGGAGCTGCTGCTGCTACTGTTGGGGAAATCATTTTGAAGTTTGGATTGTCATTACTGGATCACTCTTCTGGAGCCATCTAGAAGTACTGCAACATGACGACATCGGCTCCATTGGGGCAACTGGGGAGTAAGGATCTAAAGAGATTTAGAGATCTTGGTGCGGAAGTTCTGGTGTTGTCACTACTGTGTGTGCTGCTAGTTGGAGGGACACAAGCAGAGATTGTTTCACATGTAGCTGCCATTGCTGCTCCCACTATCCTGGCAAAACCTCCAGTCGTTGCACCTGTAGCTGTGAAACCTCCAGTTGTTGCACCTGTAGCTGTGAAACCTCCAGCAGTTGTAGCTGCGCCTGTTGTTGTGCCCCCTGCAGCTGCAAAACCTGCACCGGTGACAGCTCCAGCTGCAGCGCCTGTTGCTGTCGTACCACCTCCAAAGACTGCACCAGTTGTTGCACCTGCAGTCATCCCACCAGCAGCTGCACCAGTCACAGCTGCTCCAGCTCATGTGCCTGCTGCTGCTGCTGCACCCAAGGTAGCACCAGTGGCGCCTTTGGCTGCTCCAGGTCCTGTTGCTGCAAAACCACCTGTAGCACCTGGACCAGTTGTTGCTTCTGGTGGGAATGGTACTCTGGATCCTGATCAAGTGGGAGCATTGAGGTCACTGGGGATGGATGTAGGACTAAATGCCTGCAGTGAGGAACCAGTGACAGTGCTCACGTGTGATCACAACCCCGTTACACAGCACCTGGTGACACTCTCTGTGCAGGATTGCCCTCCAAATGCTACACTCACCGACCTAGACTTTAGCTACCTTTCAACTGTTCACTTGAGCCACTTGAGCTTCATGAACTGTGCTGATGTGCCTGCACCATCCGAGCCACCAAAAGTCCTGACAACCTCACTGCTGGATTTCTTCCTCATGGACAGCTTTAGCCCGATGGATGCATGGTGGTTGGGACGCCTCCATGCCCTGCAGAACCTGACAGTGCTTGATGTCACAGTGAGTAGTGGTAGTAGTGGCTTGGATGTCATTCTGCCCAACATGGATAACCTGCGATACCTCATGATCCAAAATGCTACACTCAGTGGAACACTCCCAGCAGCCTGGCCACAAAATCTCAACATAATCTCACTCTCTGGTAATTACCTCTTTGGTGAAATCCCAGTATCCTTGTCCAAACTCAAGGTGCTCGAGGTTCTGGATCTGAGCCACAATGGGCTGAGTGGCCACCTCCCGAGCTATGTTGGAAACCTGCAAAACTTGCAGACTCTCTTCCTGAATAACAATGGATTTTCAGGGGGGATCCCGAAACAGTTTGCCAACTTACGTGCACTTACAAAACTTGACCTCAGCTTCAACAACTTGAATGGCAGTATTCCAGAGGAACTAGGTACACTTGCTCTCACAGATCTAGATCTGCGCAACAACACATTACTGACTGGTGCCATTCCCTTCGGCACGAATGCGCTGAGGAACATGAAGTCGCTTCTGGTGAGTGGGACATCCCTCTGCTATGACCCAACCATCACCTCAGCCAAGTTGGCAAGCTTTCTCAGTGTCCCGCTCTGTGGAGGAATTGCACCTACCTTAGCACCTGCTTATGGGCCTGCTTTGGCCCCATCTCCTGCTCCAGCACCTGCAGTAGCAGGGGGTGGGCACAAGAAAAAACCCAATGTTGTGGCAATTGTTCTCTCTGTACTGGCTGTCCTGGTTGTTCTTGCTGGCGTCGTCTACTGTTGCTGCAGATGGTGGGGTGCACGGGAGGGATATGCTTAAGAAGCTGAGGCGATTGGTTTTTCTTTTTTTTGGGTCTGGTGTATGCATGAAGCTGCCATTCAAAACAAGCTGCTGCTACTTCCGGTACTTAAAAACCAAAGACAATTACACTTCTTCCTCTGCTGCTCAACTGGCTTGTGGCATGCTCAGGTAACTACCTGTAGTTGAGAACATGCTGCAGACACCTCTGTCTGGGTGTTTTGATGATACATATACTAGCAGCAGAAAAAAGCCTTGGTGTGGAACCATGATTGTTTTGAGCCCTTTACTTACTCCAAATAATCGTTGGAAAGCAGTCTAGTTTAAAAATCTGGCATTTTGCACAAAAATGTCACAAATGAAGGAGTTGTAGTTGTAGTATTTGTAGTAGTAGTAGTAGTAGTGTGTGTGGACATCCTTATAGTCGCTGTTCTAAAACAATCACGAAGATTGCGTGCAGAGAGAAAACCTTGGCTGAATCTTTTTCTCTTTTGCTGATGATTAGCCAATGGTTCTTACTGAAGAGGAGGAGGAGAAGGAGGAGGAAGAGATTGGTTTCTAGATCCAATTTGAGCCTTTGCTTTCCATTCCTGAAGATTTCACTCTTTTTTTGATGTGTTGCAAAGCACAGAAAATCTAGGTCATACAATTTGAGGTCTTTGCAGACCCAATCCCATCAGCAGCAGCACCCCACCAGGATTTTCACGGGGATTAAAAAAAAAAATAGTTTTCCTTTTCGAGTGTAAAAATCCTTGGGTTTTCTGGTGAATCTATGGCCATATATAAACATAGGTGATATAAACATGTTGTATGAAGCAGTCAGTCTTCAAACACATGTTTCTTTGATTTTTGTCAAACTATTGATGCCAAGTAATTCAAACCATATAGTATAAGCTCATTTTGTTCCTGGTCAATGGACTTGGGTGTCCTCCATTGCTCATTGTTGAGTTCTTTGGTTCCAAAGTCACAAAACTTGCAATAAAATTTGCACATTGTCTCTTTCTTTTCAGTCAATCCTAAGCACTAGCAAGATAGTTTCTGCAGTCCAGAAAATTTTGTAATTTGTGTATATGCTGGAAAAAAATGAGTCTAGGGTTTAGGGTTTAGGATTCTACAACGGTTTGTGATTTGTAGTCAAGATTTTGAGATTCCAAATGCACCCAGTTTTACATACTTTTGAAGGTTCCATAGTCAAGGGGTCATGAACCTTGTTTACAGAAGTATTGTCAATGTGAAACACTTCCATTTGCAGATTGTTTACTTTGAAGAAATCAAAGGACAGGAATTGGTTCTCAACATCCCTAGATACATAAGTTGATATACAACAAATTGATCATCAACATATGAATGTTCACAATAAGAATTTGAATGTAATACAATTGCATATTACACGTTTGAGATGCTCCAAGGTTTCAAGATCTGTAAGTAAATGAGTAGTTCTTAAGTTGAAGGTTAACTTTAACTAATCTAAGGAATGCAGGTTTTGGGATCTCAAAGTGAATGGGGACTTTCTAATCTGAAGGCTAACTATTAAAGGATCAAAGGATTGTAGGTTTGGGAACTACGGGTAAACGGGTAGTTTCTAAGTTGAAAGTCAAGTATTAAAGGATCTCCAGATTGCAAGTTTTAGCATCAGAGGTAAATGGGTAAGCTTCAAGAGGCTCATGGTGGTGTGCAAACAAACAAACCCAAATGGTTCAAATGAGACAATAAGTTTTATCTTCATATGACAGTCAGTGTTTCATTTATACAAATAGGTGTAGCTGGTGGGCATAAGTCTGAAATTGCCAAGAAAATCAATGTGAATCCTGTGCAGACTCAACTGTGTAAACAAACTCAACAGACTGTTGCTCACTCAACCACATGAACCATTTACACAAGTGATAAACTAAGCAAAATTCTAGGGTAGATGGGCTCTAAAGCAATACTAGCTTCTACTGACTGAAACTCGGCATGTTAACAACATATTATTGAAGGAAACTGGACTAATCCAATCATGTCTGCAAAGATTATAAAACTCAGCTTACTCTTAAAAGAAAACCTACTGTAAATGCTAATGTACATCCTCAACACTGCTAGAAATTCTGCACAATATAATCAGTGGGAAGACTTCTGTTCATCTTTGGCACGATGTCAAAGGATGCCCAGTTCTCTGCCAAAGATTTACCCACCAGAGCTTTCCAAGAATGCAACGATGCCATCCAGCATCCACTGGAAAATTTGAGTATAGTTTTTTTTTTCCTCACTGTTTAGTGAGTCTCCCATCAGTTTGGACTAAAGTAGCCACCCAGGTGGAAGGACTCAGTTGAGGACAGGAACATTTGTGGTCCTCTATGCTGTTGAATTGCGGCGGCTATTGGTCTCTGCTGCCCGAATGGGATAGAAGTAGGAATGAGCCTGCAAACAAAGAGAGGACAGACAATGTCTTAGATGGCTGCAGAAAGCATTCATGATATACAGATGATCTGCACAGTACAACAAATGTAAAAATTCTATAATATATTGAAGAAAATCCTGTTGGCTGGTCAAAAAAACCACAGGAAATACACAAAGGGCCGGTACATAAAACATCCGAATGGGAGAAAATTTGTCAGTTCTCAGCAATTCAAGATTGATGACTTCAACTGCTCCCAAGGAGTCTATAAAACCCCAAACTATTCTCAGGGGGGCCATCAGCTTCCAACTCAGTAACCCAGGAGGTCACTGACCACCAGCAGGAGAGCTCTACAGGAGTAGTTAAGCCACTGTAAAACTTCTGAGAGAGAAGTAGAGCTAGCTGCAGCTTTGCAACTCTAGGCTTGATGGGTTTTTATGGAACTTCCAAGGTGCACAATGAATAGTGATGATCTAGAAATATCCAGATACAAAGAGCCAGAGCCTACTGGTTTGATCACTACCCTCTACAATTGGTTTAGTCCTGATTGTCCAATGGCAGAACAGTATACATACTGCAAAACAAACACATCATATAAACACAATCCATATATTCTGTTAACTTGACTGCAAAGGAGTCAGACATGAAAACAGTGAAGAAAGAAGTGGGGTTACCATTGCCTCTCTTGCAGTCAATCGCTCCTGATGATCATACCGCAACAATTTGTCCAAGAAATCCACTGCCTGCCGTCAATGAAACAGACAGTCCATGATGAGTGAGGAAGGACAGATCTGCTGCTACTTGAACAATGTCAGGGAAGCACTTATAAACATTTCTGTGAGCTTGCAGAGAGATCTCCACAATGACACTTATGAATGTAAGGCATTTTGTCGGTTCCAGCAAAAGAGAAATAAACACAATGAAAGTGAGTGGTCATAATCTTATGAGGGTCACTCACAAAGTATCAGACCTGACAGCAGTGACTAGCTGCCATTCCTTGCCAACAACTTCATGAGCTCCCAAAATGGATAGGCATAAATATGTATATAATAGCCTGCTCAAAGGTAGTGATTTGTACTAGGCTCTCTGATCTGAACAGTGATGAATGTTTCCAGGCAAAATCTTTGCCTCAAAACTTTGCTTGCACTGGAAACTATTGCCTGCAGTGGAGGTCATTGATCAACCAAAAGAAAAGCAATGATCTGACAAACTGAAGCATATAGGTAGCATGATCATCACTTTTCTTGCAATTCAATTGCGAGAGATGGCTAGCTTTTGACCATAACTCTTGAAGTAATTTAATTGGAAGCAACAAGGAGAGCCCACAAGGCGCCTTGTGACAGAAACAGACTCATGTATCATGACAAGACACAGACATCAATAAAGACAGACTCAATACACTATAAAAGCTTTCATTCTGTAAATGCTCCAGCTTACAAACCTCAGGAACCACCAAGTGCTGGTTATCTGCATTGATGAACTTTGACCATGGCTTCCTACTGTGTCTGCACACCCAAAAAGCCAACACTTCCTCTATCACAAGTGTCTCCAACATTATGTACCACTGCTGGAACCATTAAACTTATCAGACCAAAAACATGCAACTCCATCACAGTTTAGTAGTGATCCTCTCAGAAGTTGATCCTGTACCATGCATTGAAAGTGATGAACCTATCTGTCACACAGCACACTGTGCCTGCAACATTCTAATAGGTACTATATGCGTTGAAACACTTCAATGAAATTAAAGGTGTTTGATAAAGAACGTCAAAGGTTGGATAACTCCGCATTTTCCTGCTCAAGCTAAAAATAATTAGGCTGCTAAGGCTTAAGAACTGACCTGCCAACCAAAGCCTCCAAATGAGGATCCAACTCCAGCCGGTATTTGCTGAGGTAGGCATTCAGTTCCTCTGTACCTAAGACCTGATCAACTCCTCCAGTAACCACAGAGCAAGAATTCCAATTATGAATCACCTTGACTGTGACATACAAGTAAGCAAAACAAATGAAAGAAAGATACTGCAATTTCAGACAGCCCCAGCCCTGATATCTCACCCCATACCTTTGCAATCTTCACAAGTTGGTCATAGTTGTCATGACCATAGAAAAATGGCTCCTTGCGAAATATCTGATGACATGACAAACAAAAACAACAGAAATAATTAGACTGTAAATTGCAGACTTATCCAAAAAGTCGGCTTGTCTAACTTTGCACATTGTTTCCAATCAATATTTCACATATTAGAATACTAGCTGTTGCACAAAGTCTACTGTTCACCCATGTTAGCTTCAACCACTCTTCAATCCTAAACCACTAAAATAGTGGAGAGAGTGGCAGATTGGGAATGGAGAGAGAAAGAGGGAAGGAAGGATTGGCACTCAGAGAGCAAGATTAAATACCATGCCAGCAAACATGCAACCCAGACTCCACATGTCAAGGGAATAGTCATAGTCTTGAAGGTCCACCAGCAACTCGGGACCTTTAAAGTACCTACCCTCAACATGGCCAATAGAACAGCAGGTCAGTCAGAAAACAAGTCCACCATAAATAAGAAGGATTCTTGCAATTCGCACCTTATGGCCCCATCTCACAATAGCACATGACACCTTCAACCTACTGAATTTCAGGCCGTCTTTCATTTTTGGGTTGGGAGGCAGGGGACAGGAACAACCTGGAGGCCACCCGAACATTGTACTCCTTGCTGGGGTGGTAGAACTCTGCAAGGCCCCAATCAATGAGCCGAAGCTTCCGCTGCTCATGATCGATCATCACATTATGAGGTTTTACATCTCTGTGCATTATCCCTTGTGAGTGGCAATAGTCCAGTGCCTGCAAACATGTGAACAGAATGCTGTCAAAGGGGAGCAGTCTAGCAACCTTGTGGAGTCTACAAAACAACATGACCTAACCTACAGGAGCACTGGATGACTGACATTTTCAGAAGGAGATCAACCCCGGCTTCCTACATTTCATGTTTGAAACAATAAGCCCAAGTGAGCTGTCATTGTCAAAGTGAACCCACCTTGAGTAGCTCATAAATGTAGTACCGTATGTCATAGTCTGTCAGAGTTGGATACAGCACTTTAAAGTCAGTGTTGTTCACATACTCAAACACAAGGCTGGGTGTCTTTGACTGCTGATCACGAACAATGTCTAAGAGCTTCACAATATTTGGACCTCCACACAGATTTTGCAGAATCTTAATCTCTCGTTTGATCTGAACACACATCATCCAGGCACACAAGCAAAAAGCACATCAAATCTTCATGATGCAGAATAGTACGGCAGGCACTCCTTTGAAGAACCTGTCTCAATTTTCTTACAAAATTATGTTCCATTTACAAAGTACTTCAAAAAAGTCAGCTAGAAAAAAAGAATGATCAACTCCAGTCCGGTGGGAATTGCACTGCTTGTGCCTGCCTCAAATACAGCATCCTCCAGCAAAGAGAGCAGAATGGAGGCATCTAATTTTGCTTGAAGACAATGTGAGGCAACCATGTTTACATAGACCAGAAAATCAATTCTCTGACATCGTGAAAGAAATAATGAGAGTCACAGAGATACCATGTCTATGGGTGCGCACATACAGAGGAGGAATTCACAGAGCAAACAGCAAGAATTCTCTTGAATTGCCCAAGACAACCAACCAGCACAAGAGATAGAGCTGGGTAGAAAGCAACATGGAAGAGCACCTTCTTCTTCTTCACAGGCTTTAGAATCTTGATAATGCAGCGCTCATTGTTGACACAATTCACACCTTCAAACACCTCACTGTACTTTCCACGTCCGACCTTGCGCACAACCTCATAATCATCTTGGTCCCTGGGTTTGGCAGAAAAAAAAGTCATCAGCAAGTCCACACAGAAATGCACCCATTTTGTATCCCATTTGCATCTACTACCCTTCAATTTGCATTTTCACAGGTTGTGTGAAGCAACCATCAGCAAATACTCTTAACCTAACATGCAAGAGTGAAAACAGATTGCAACCCTAATGGTTGCGAGCCCTAATGGCTGCAACCCTAATGCTACCTCGGAGGAGAAAGGACTACATTGACAAAAGAATAAGAAGAAGAGAACAAAGAGAGAAAAGCTTACCCCCATTGCACAGTTAGGGATTCATAGTCCCAGTAGTCTTTGGGACGTTGCACATTCACATCTGAGTACACACGGGCCTTGGACATAACACCCGGCCGCCGTATCGACTTTCCTACTTTCTGAGCCAGATTGGCGGAAGGGGAAGGTGCCTGATACGATGATGTTTGGTGGTGGTGGTACAAGAACAACGAAGAAGAAGAACTGATGGTAGTTGTGACCAGTTTCCTGATGGGGACTTGCGGTGGTAAGCTGACGAGAAGTTCAGTCGTCGTCGATGGAAATTTTGTACAGGTTTCCGCTGCTCCGCCTGCTGTTATAAAAAACAAGTTCTTGAGAGAGTTGCAGCTGCTCTCCGTCGTCTGATTGTTAAACAACAACCTGGGACACACCACCACCACTCCTATCTTCTGCAAGTTTCTCAGCCTTCCTAGCATTCATGTGTCCCGTTTGATTTTTTCCTTTGTGACTTCTTCCCACTGCCCTCTCAACAAAAAAAAGAAGAAAAAGACACAAACAGCAGAAGATGGGTATAAAGAAAAAAAACTCCAAAAGCATCTGCGTATCAGAGCACGAGTCCACTCTTTGTCTGTCTGTTTGTACGTCTCTCAAAAGAGATCTGCCAATACGATAAACAGGGGGAAAAAAATTTCAAGAAATCAAAAGAAAAACACCATTGCAAAGAAGAAGTGAAAACACATGCGGGAAAACAAGCGGGGAAGATCACGAAACCCACGAGAACAAGAAGATCAACAGCAGCAGCAGCAGCGAGAACACTCAGGAAGCGCCATTGCCACAGCTTCTCTCCTTGTCGAACAACAAGACCCTACGTCCGCTCAACGCAAACCCTAATTCTGACCACCGTTAAACCCTGGTCTTTTTTAACTCCAGGTTACTCTCTCTAGAGTTTCTGGTTCCACTTGTTTTGCTTGTCCCACTTCGCCCAGTTAGCCCTTGGTGGTTCCAGTTCGATTTTCTGGACCCAGTTAGGCCATAGCTTGTTCCAGTTCGATTTTCTTGACCCAGTTAGCCCTTGGCTTGTTCCACTTCGATTTTCTGGACCCAGTTAGGCCATAGCTTGATCCACTTCGATTTTCTTGACCCAGTTAGCCCTCGGCTTGTTCCACTTAGATTTTCTGGACCCAGTTAGCCCTTGGCTTGTTCCACTTCGATTTTCTGGACCCAGTTAGCCCTCGGCTTGTTCCACTTCGTTTTGGGTTGTCTCACTCAAATAGCCCATGGACTTGATCCCCTTGGATGGTTGTCCCACTTAGCCAGCCCGAGGATCTGGTCCTCTTGGTTTTTGGTTGTTTGTCCCACTTGGCCAGCCCAAGGACCTGATCCTCTTGGGTTTTGGTTGGTTGTCCCACTTAGGCAGCCCATGGACTAGATCCCCTTGGTTTTTGGTTGTCCCACTTAGGCAGCCCATGTGGACTTGATCCACTTGGTGTTTGGTTGTCCCCACTTAAATAGCCCATGGACTTGTTCCACTTTATGGATGGTTGTTCCATTTGCAAGTGGACTTGTTTGATATAGTTGGGTGGTTGTCTTTCAAACTAGTTTGAATATTATTAAACTAGTGGGTGCCTGTGACCTTCGGCCATTGTGAAGTCCCCCTCATCCTCCACAACATTTGCCGAAGCATATGGGATAAAAGTGAGCTGCTTATATGCAGAACATGTTGAGGAACGCATTGTGAACTTGGGGAACATATTGGGAACCCATTAGGAACTTAGAGGGAACACCGTGAGAACACATTGGGAAACAGGGGAGGCTTCATTTTTCTTTTTCTATATAAAGCACGCACAGGACCTGCAGGGACTCTCCCGTGCCCAACCCGCCCGTGCTCACCACTGTCACAGCCAGTTAGCCCCTCTCCCGTGCCCGCCCGTGCTCGCCACCATCACAACCAGTCAGCCCCTCTCCCGTGCCCAGCCCGCCCTTGCTGGCCACCGTCATAGCCAATCAATCACTACGTCCGTGCCCAGCACGCGCCTGAAACCCGAGCTCCGTCAGGGACGCACGGACGTAGTGAATTTATATATAAAATGTGTGGAGTTGTCATTTTCAATTTCATTGGATTTTAGTACACATTTGAATGGAATACCAAATTGTTTAGGGAAAAGTGAACTTGGCCAAAAAAAAACCCTAGCAAAATGCACATGGATTCATTTTAAATGTGTTGTATGCTTATTATCCTCCAATCTATTTGATGGTCACATTGTGTGGAGGATTGACTCTTTTCGCTTGCATTTGTTTCATGTATATTAAAGATTCATTTGTTTTTGCTATGATATCCTTATCCTTGAATAGAGTTCATAATGATGTTCATGATTCCATGGGTGGAAAGGAAATGAGTACCGATAGCTTGTAGGGATTTTGTTGCCATTGTTTCTTTACTAGTGGGTGCCCGTGACCTTCGGCCACTTGGTTCATGTAGAAACATCCCTATGTGAGACAGAGAATTGTGCACACAATGGAGTTGGCAGGTGGGGTGATCATAGAGATTACAGAAGTACAATCTGTTGCCATGTTGGGGTTTCACAAATTATGTTGCTGAATGTTCTGCCAGAAGTTTGATTTTGCAATTCTCTTAATAATCACATAAATACAGCGTCATCAATTTGAGCCATCTACCAAAAAGCATGCTTGTCTGAATGTTCTGCCAGAAGTTTCATTTTGCAATTCTCATAGAATTACAACATCATCAATTTGAGCCATCTGCCACAAAGTATACTTAATTGAATGTTCTGCCAGAAGTTCATTTTGCAAGTCTCTCAAAGATCACAGAACTGAAGCAACAATTTGAGAAGCATCTCACAAAAAGCATTACTGCAACAACAACAACAACAACCACACAAGCATAGATATAGTAGGCGTACATTTTAGTCTGAAGCTTGAGGTCTCGTCTGCCAAACATTTTCTACTATTTTGGATGTGAGAGATCTAGTAACTACCCTTGTATTGCATACATGAATGATTGAAGCACACATTCGGAGCTGAAGAAAAAGTTTCATTTTGCAATTCTCACATAACTACAGCATCATCAATTTCAACCATCTGCCAGAAAGCATGTTTAATTGAATATTCTACCAGAAGGTTCATTTTGCAATTCTCACAGACCTAAAGCATCATCAATTTGAGCCATTTGCCAGAAAGTATACTTGCTTGAATGTTCTGCCAGAAGTTCGTTTTGCGTAGTAGTAGCAGCGCATCTTTCTCTTGATTATGTGTAAATATTTTTTGTAGTCTCTTGCTACATCTTTGTGCTGCTGTGACATGACTGACTTTGTGCTCCCTGCAGCAGCATTGTCTGATTTCATTCTTGGCTTTCCCTCTGATCTTCTGAACGTACACACCAACGGAAGTGCTTTGATTCTTCGGGATTCTGCCAAAAGTTTGATTTTGCAATTCTCTTGACAATCACATAATTACAGCGTCATCAATTTGAGCCATCTGCCAGAAAGCATGCTTGTTTGAATGTTCTGCCAGAAGTTTCATTTAGTATCCTTTTGTTTGGTACCCAAGCGCAAAGCAAAAATCTCCTTTTTTGCATTTGTTTTTTTCTATAAAAGTTTGTTACGGAGAGATCTCGTCAGGAATCCGTGCAGCAGCAACAGTGAGGAGGAGGAGGAGGAGATCGAAATTCCTAAATCCTGATTGCAGCAATTGTTGTTCAGATGGCATAGTTGTGTTCTTCATATAACACATCCCTATACAATCTGAAGATTTTCATGCTGCTTTATTGAGTTACATTGTGAAGACATTTGGTAGAAAAATTGTAGATATAATCTCATAGTTATGTTCTTCATATAACACACATTCACCACATGGTGGGTTCTGACTGCAATAAAATTTTCAAAAGAGCATACATATCAGGCAGCCACTATCCTTCTGTTTAGTACCCAAGCGCAAAGAAAAAATCTCCTTTTTTGCATCTGTTTTTTTCTATAAAAGTTTGTTACGGAGAAATCTCGTCAGGAATCCGCGCAGCAACAGCAACGAGGAGGAGGAGGAGGAGGAGATCGAAATTCCCAAATCCTGATCGCAGCCAGAAATCCGTTATTCTCAGCGTAACTGAAAATGTCTAGCCACCCTGCCCTGCCCCCTGCCCTGCCCTGCCCTGCCTTGCAAGACAGACAGCAGACAGACGGACAAACACCACCACTGTTGCTTTAATATATTAAATTTGTTGCTTCTGCTTTAGATCGGTTCAACTTCCTTCTTCCTTGAAAATAGTTGCAATGTGCTTATAATGATTGACAGGATGAGGGTTGGAAGACTTGAACTTTCCAAATGTAAAATTTTATTGGTTTGCTTAAACAAAGAAGCTGAAACATATTTATAATATACAGAATGTGAAATGTGTTAAGCTCAACAACTGATGCAATAAAAATGGATATGAAAGAGGGATACTTGGGTGAATAGACCTCAACTGATGTATAGCAGTTTTAACACTTTAAAGCATGACTTGGCAACATTCAAACATGTCGGTGGATGAGCTGGTGGGCATAACAGGTGCCTTTGCAGGGTGTGCTGTCATGTTTATCATTCCAACTTTTATGGTCTACTACTCAAGAAAGTAAGTATGGCAATTCTCCAGCATTTTGATCTAGAAGAAGAAGACTCTTTTCACTTCTATTAAGATGCTGCTAGTTTGTTTTACAGGTTATGAGATTCACATGATTCTGGTCATTAAGTATTACTCTTTTTTTGTTTTGATGCAGAGTATTTGTGACAATGTAGTTGGATATGACATTGGAAGAAAATAAAAAAGCAACGTCAAAGCTCTCCTTGCCCAAGAATGTCCATGCATCTCCTTTCTCAGGTCAAGGTTGGGTGATTGTGATATTGATGTGGGCAATACTGGCTATATTTTTCAATGGTTTTGAAAATTGGAGCAAGTATTCATCTTGGTAAGAGACTGGCTCAATAGTCTCTCCCCCGGAGAGATCTCGTCAGGAATCCGTGCAGCAGCAGTAGCGAGGAGGAGGAGGAGGAGATCCAAATTCCCAAATCATGATCGCGGATTTCTCGAAATTCCCAAATCTTGATCGCGGCCAGAAATCCATTATTCTCAGCGTAACTAAAAATGTCTGGCCGCCCTACCCTGCCCTGCCCTGCCATGCCTTGCCCCTGCCTTGCAAGATATACAGAAAGACGAACAAACACCACCACTCCTACCCTACCCTGCAAGACAGACAGACGGACGGATAGACACCACCACTGTTGTTTTGATATATAAGATGCTCATTAGTTAGCACCATGTAAAAAAAGAAGAGATAAAAAGTTAGGTGAAGAAGGGACAAATAAGGGCAAAGAGGAAAAAATTGTAATGGGGCCATTCAAGAAAAAGGAATGAAGAGTTCAAGACCCATGTTTGGTTCCAATTTCAATAAGAAGAGGACTAGTTGGAGATCTAGTTACAATTCCATTAAGATTGGTTGTAAATCTAATTGTTAGATTTTGGGAGCTCGATGGGTATATGAAAGCAATCACTTTCTAGAGCAAACAAGGAGGATGATGATGACACCAACATCAACACGCAACAAACGAATGAAGGCGAAAAGATCGAAGGAAGGTGGGTTTTGTGGTGGGTACTTTTTTTTCTTTATGTTTTGTCAAGCCTAGAAATTTTTTTACCACCAAGAATCTTGTTATTACTTACAAATTAAACACAGTTTTTGCCACAAGAGAATTTTTTTGTCATGGTCTTGGTTTTTTTTTTTTTTTTTTGGTCATAATCTTAGAGAAATAACAAAGGAAAATTAAAATCAGAATCAAATACATTTTACATGTGAACGTGTGAATACATTATGGCCAATCATTGACTAATCATATTTTTTTAAGGTTTTCTTTTGAGCAAAACATTGAGTCTAAGGTGTTTTCCTATCATTGAAATTGGGCGTTACTTTAATTGGGTAGTCTAAAAAATAAAAGACTAAGTTTTTGGGCCACCAATTTTTGCACAATAGTTTTCAAAAGTCTATAGGTTTTAACTTTCATGCCCCATGTTCCCCAGTTCATCATGTCTCATTGAACTCATAATTCACATTGTCCATTTATCCTTTCACACACCACCACAACCCCATTTTCCACCCACTTTCCTATGCAAACCACACACCACCCATAAACTCCCCATACCATTTTCTTAAACCATGCACCATGCACCATCCACTAATCCCCCCTACCAACCCGCAACCCTTCATGTAAATTTGGAGCCCCAACCCAACACCCCCTTAAATAATGCACATGTAAGATCTTTTTCCCCTTCCATTTTGTTAGCCCTTATAGTTGCCCATGATTAAACACCCCAACTTACCCCCATCCTCCCAACATGCTTCCAACCTCCACTTAGAGCCTCTTATCTTACTTTCGGGTGTCAACTTACCCTTCAAAGGTTAACCCATCACCAGTGTTTTTGTCAAACATCGAATCCATCTAATTTAAACCTACATGACCATCTTAGTTCAATACCCTCCCTATCACGAATGGCAATGCCATTGGGTTCATTCATTTGAATGTTCATCCGTGAATTGTAATGAACTTATACCTAATTCCTAATTTAATGTTAGTTCATTCTCAAATAACTTCTAGTTAAGTTGAAATTCATTTCCAATTAACTTTTAATTAACTCTTAGTTCATTTTTAATTCACTTTTAGTTAACTTTTATTTAAGTCTTAATTAAGTCTAGTTAAGTCTAAATTAATTCCTAATTAACTTTTAATTAAATCATAGTTATCTTTCAATTAATTCCTAGTTAACCTTTAGTTAAATCCCAATTAACTCTTAATCAACTTTGAATTAAATCCCAATTAACTATCAATTAAATTTTAATCAACCTTTAGTTAGGAAGGTTCTCATGAAGTTTTTTTTACTTGATGCACACATAGAAGTTTCCTTGAGTTAAGTCCCAAAAAGGTATAAATCAAAGTAGGACCCCTCATTTTTTTCAGTATGTTTAACACCAATATTAACCACGATCTTATACCATAACCTTGTTATATTCTTAAGTCTTGTGTTTTTGTTTTTGAATCACTTTTTTTTTTTTAATTCCTCGTTTGAAAATTAGACTTAAACTTTTTTTTTAGCCTTTGTTATTAAAAATTCTTCATGTCTTTGATAGTTTGGACAAATTCCATTAACTCTACATCTATTTTTGTGTCTATGAATCATTTAGGAGTTAGATTCCTTTTAGAGTTGAATGTGGATTACCCTTTTTTTTCAAAGGAAAAGTTTTTTAAAAATCGTAAATTACCCATTTCTTGTTGACCGAGGTTGTGGATTACCCACCTTTTGTTGGTATCGTTTTTCATAGTGTTCATAATCATGTTTACATCCATGGAAAAAGTCCTTGTTGTCTTTAGGAAACTTGAACAACATAATCATTCATTTTGTGAATTTGTGGATCATTTGCAAATCAAGCAAGCTTTGACCTCTTTGGGATGCGTTTCGACAACACAACCTTAACCAAAAGAACCACGAATCAGCCTACTTGACAAGTTTGATGGCACACATTTAAAGTTTCGAGGTTTTATTAACCAAGTGCATTTGGTCATTTGACTTCATCTTCATCCATATCTAACTAGCCTAGCTCAAGTTGGGTTCATTAGCACTTTATTATCAAGCATGGCCCTTGTTTAGTTTGCACTTTTGTTGGAGCATCCATCACCTTTTGTCAAGGACATCAAAAACCACAATAGCAAAGGTTTAAAAAAAAAGTCTAAGTCTAACTTTCAAATAACTTGGAACAAAATAAGATTATGTGATTGAAAAAACAAGAACACAAGATGTGCCTAACAAAAATGAAGATGGATCATTATTATGTTAACATATGCAAACATGAACATGAAAATAACTTGACAAGGTTATGGTGCAATATCATGCTTAAGATTAGTGTTGAACATACTAAAAGAAATGATGGGTCTTACTCTTATTTATACTCTTTTAAGGACCTAGCTCAAGGAAGCTTCCAAGGAGGTTTCTATATGTGCATCAAATAAAAAAACTCATTGGGAACCTTTCTAATTATGAATTAACTATGAATTAACTTATTAAACGTTTTAGACTTAACTAAAAGTCAATTAATATTTAACTATGATTTAATTAAAAGTTAACTAAGATTTAACTACAAGTTAACTAATACTTTATTAGGATGTAACTATGAATTAATTAAAAATTAATTTGGATTTAATTAAAAGTTAAATAGGATTTAACTAATAGTCAATTGGAATATAATTGAAAGATAATAAGACTTAGGAAGGAATTATGGATGAAAAGTATGGATGAATTCCATCTATTGCAAGACATTGTCCTATGTTCACATTTGTCACACATGTATGTTTAGTTTTAAAGAAATTTCAAAAAGTTGGACTTTATGCCAAATTGGAAAAATGTGAATTTCGTCAATTTGAAATGGAATTTTTGGGCTATGTCATTTTAGAAATGACATTCACATAGATCTTCATAAAGTTTAAGCCATTGTTGATTGGGCTACTTTAGATTTTGTTCAAAATATATAATTAAAAAAATAAATCGCCAACTTTTATTGACGTTACATTGGCCACTATTCTTCAATAATGACCCTTCTTATTTGGTTGATTAGGAAAAATCAACCATTTTCTTCATGAATTGAAATTAATAATGCCTTTCAATGTTTAAAACCTTATTTCACGACTGTTCCACTATTGATTCATATGGACCTTTCAAACCTTTTGTTTTGGAAATGGATGTTTTTGATTTTGTAGTAGGCATCATGTTTTCACAATTTGGATAAAACAATTTTTTTCATCTTATTTATTTTCGTTCTCATAAGTTTATGTCGTGGAGATTAATTACGAGATTCATGATAAAGAATTTATAGCCATTGTGAATGCCTTTGACGAATGGTAACATTTGTTTGAAATAGTTCAACATGAAATCATTGTGTATTCAAACCATTAAAACTTGCAATATTTCATGACAACTCATGTTTAGAATCAATGCCAAGTTCAGTGGGCATTTTTTTTGTCTTGATTCCAATTTTTTGTTGCATATCACTTAGGCGCCAACAAGGGAAACCTGATATGTTGTCATGTCATTCATACCTCACACCTAAAGTGAGAGATGCAACCTACGAGCAACAATGTGATGTCATTCTCAAGCCTAAACATCTTCGACTTTAAATGTTGTCAGTAATTTCTAATGACACAACCTTTATTTGTCAAATTTGTGAAAATGTGAAAAAGGAACCTCTTGCTATTGGCATGCAAGGCCAATTAAGGAATCATCATAAAATTCAATATTTTTCCAATAATCATGTTAAGTTCAAGTTTCAAAATGGTCTACTTTATCATGATGGTATTTTGTATGTTCTTAATGACCTTACACAACTTCAATTGTCCAAACTAGGCATGATATTTTAGTTGTAGGCCATTTTGGATTCAACAATACCATGGAATTAATGTTTCGAGATTATAGGTGGCCATAATTTAGAAAATATGTGAAGGAATTTATCGAATTTTGCGATGTTTGTGTTTCAGCAAGGAATCCTCATCATCACCCTCATGGTCTCCTTCAAACATTATTGATCCCTACATCCCTTTGGTTTTAAATTTCCATGGACTTCATTATAGGCCTTCCACCTTTTAGTTCTTATGATTCCACTTTGTTGGTGGTGAATTGTTTGACAAAAATGGCTCATTTCATTTTGTGTACTGAAACAATAACTAGTGAAAGAACAATTAAGTTATTATTTTACCATGTTTGTCAATATCATGGTCTTCTTGAATATATCATTTTCTAATTGTGGGCCTCAGTTTGCATCCAAGTTCTAAAGGCGATTCTTAAGTGTGAAGGTGAAATTGTCATCAACTTTCCACCCCCAAACGAATGGGCAAACGAAATAAGTTAATCAATTCTTCGAACAATATTTATGATGCACAACCAATTATCATCAAGATAATTGGTTATAACTTTTGGCCATGGCAAAGTTTACCTACAACGACATAATGCATTCATTAACCCAACAAACGCATTTTTTTGCAAATCATAGTTTACACCCCAAGTTTGACATTCAGGGTGTGCATAAGGTCATGAATCGAGCAATTGAAGATCAAGTCATGTGGTTAGTGAATGTTTGAATTCAACTTGTATTTAACCTTGAAAAGGCACAAAGGTGATACAAGGAGAATAATAATGAACATCGAAAAGAACAATTGAGCTTCAAGGTTGGGGACCAAGTTTGGTTTTGATAACACATATCAAAACAACAAGGCCATTTGAGAAGTTGAATCATTAGAAGTTAAGTCAACTTTTCATTGTAAAACAAATTGATGTCGTGGCTTTCCAATTCAAGCTTCCAAGTTATATGAAAATCCATCCTATGTTTCATATTTATTTGTTGGAACTTTACTTTGCATCTACTTATCGAAAAAGAATCCTTGATCCCCCACCACCTATTGAAATTGATGGTGAACATGAATATGAAATTGAGGACATTCTATAATAAAAAATCTTTAATTGTCAACTCCAATATCTTATTCATTGGCATGGGTATGATGTGAGAACACAATAACTAAAAACAAGAACATGAAATGTGCAAGAAAAATGTGAGAATGGATTTTTATTATGTTAACATATGCAAACATGAACATAAAAATAACTTGACAAGGTTCTGGTCCAAGATTATGCCTAAGATTAGTGTTGAAGAGACTGGAGTAAATGAAGGGTCTTACTTCTATTTATTCCCCTTTGGGGGCCTGACTCAAGGAAGCTTCCAAGGAGATTTCTATGTGTGCATTAAATAAAACAACTTCTTGAGAACCTTGCTAACTAAAAGTGAATTATGAGTTAACCAAAACTTAATTAAAATTTAATTAGGAATCCATTAGGAGTTAACTAAGGCTAATTGAGAATTTAATTTGGAATTAATTAAAAGTTAACTAAAAATTTATTGGGATTTAATTTGAAGTTGACTAAGAGTTGGCCGGAAGTTAATTAAACTTAATTATCTAGTGAATTAAAAGTTGATTGGAAGTGAATTATGAGTTAAATGGAAGTGAACTAAAATTTAATTGGAAATGAATTAAACTAATAGTTAAATACGTGGATGAACATTCAAATGAATGAGTTCCATGGTTTAACATTTGTGACATCACTTCCCCTTCTATCAACAAGTTCCATGAAAAGTAAACTTGGGTTTGCTTGGATATTGTTGATGAAACTCATGTTTTTGAATCGTATAATGTTGTCTTGTTCCTTATTTGAAAGTTAGACTTTAAACTTTCTTTTAGCCTATAGTTTTTTGTGTTTTTAACATTCCTTTAATCCTAATTCACCTACATTAGCCTAGGCTTGGGTTTCAGCATTAAATGTCCTTAGGTATTTCCATCCTGACTTTCACTGTCTTTGATTATACAACCACATCCCTATTGCTTTACGATGTGATGTACAAGTGGTATTTTGTTTTTCCACTTGACAAGTTAGCACATGACCTTTATGATGTAACAATTTGGCATTGTTTTTTTTATTACCTTAGTGGTGTTTTGTTTTGCCCTTTCAAGGGGGGGCCACTAGGCATAGGGAAATGATGATTTGACATAAATGCTTTTGAGTAGGCAATTGGGATTGGGAAACTTGAAGGAAGATTTTTTTTATAGGCCCAAACTTGAACAAGAAATTTGGGCTCAATGCTTCTTACCGAACATGATCCTCCAACTCATAAATGACTTTTTCAAAGTTTAGTCCTTGGATGTGTAAGGAATATTTTCGAACAACACATACTTTGGCATACTTTTCTCTTAAACTCACATCCTTTAACACCACCTTAGTTCTCACCATTTTACATCTTGAATCAAATGTGGTTTTTGTTTTTGTTTTTAATGATTATGAACCGGACTAGGACCTTGAGTTTTCATTTGATTATTTCAAGCTAACATTCAAATGTATGTCAAATTTATTTACAAATGGTCCTTTTGGGATGGTTTTTGAACACCTTTGAAATTATTTTCACCCAAAAGATTCCACAAGTGGATTCCCACAATTGTTTCAACTTTGTTTTCATATCACATAAGGTCACATTCCATGTCAAATTATACATATCCTTGGGGCAACTTGCCTCTCAACCATAACCAAGCCATTGGGTGGAGTTCATTCCATTGCCATAAAGGAAACATTGTATTGGCTCACAAGTTTTGTTTTATGCTTTTAATTTTGTGATGCTTTTGCAACACATTTATCTTCACATTAATTTGGAGTAGCAATTAATGGTGGATGTGAAATAGTAATCCATGACATCAAATGCAACTTAACCCTTCAATACCATGAATGGGTTGTTCTTTAGTTGGACATTGCGAATGATTTCAAATTAGTGTCAAGAAAGGTCATATTTCAAAAAAATTGTGCAATAAGCAGGGACATCATACAATTTATCCCCCTTGTTTGTGCATTTTATGCATTTGAATCTCCCCTATTTTATAATCACCATAACCTGATGGTAATGTCACGGTCATCCCATCTACCATGGGAATTCATCAAGGTGATCCTTTGGGAGGGGCATTATTTGCCTTAGTTCGTTTTAGGGCATTATGTTTTACAATTAACCATTTCCCCTTTTTTCTATTTCCATCCATTACAAGTGACACTCACATCATTGGCCCCCCTTACATTGTATCTTCTGCATATGAACATTTTGAAACTAAATTTTATGTGATAGGTCTTTTTATTCAACTTAAAAAATGTGTGGCATGGTCCCTTTTTAGTTTGCCATTTGATTTCAATAGCCCATCACATTTTAACACAACATCATAAGGAATTAAAGTCTTGGAGGTTCCATTAAGCACCTCATCATTCAAATGATCTTTCATCAAATATATTTTATTAAAAAAGTTTAGCATGTTGACCTTCTCGTTAAATTAGGCGATATTTAGGTAGCCTTTGAAATTTTAACCCATTGTTATGCACAATGACCATCGTATCTATTATGTTGCACACCATTGTTTCCCACTTTCATAGATTCCCTTGTTTCTTTAAACTCCTTTCAAATGTTTGGACACCTCTTAGGTCTAAGGTTCTTTGATGGCCTTGAAAGACCTTTAACCCATAAAAAAAACCTCTTTCCCAATAATTTTTGGTGGCATTGGGCTCATATTGACATCCACCATCGCCCCAGTAGCCTATTTAGGGAGTTGGCCTTTTGTAGGTTCAATCATATCGATTAGGTTCATGGTCAACCAACATCCTTTTGTTCTTGAAACCTTAATGTGAGTCAACAATAACACTTCAAATCAACATGTGATTTTTTATCGCCCCCAACATGAGTGTGTTTCCTTCCTTTTGAACAATTCATTTAATTACAAATGGTTCATTTTCAAAATTCCATTTTGAAACATTTGCACCATCATACTTTTTTTTAACATGTTTTCTGACATAATATTTGAAGCCCATCATGCTTGAATTGTATAAAGGTTTGACCTTTGGGTGGGCGTTTGGCTTATAATTCCACCAGTCTTCCCAACCTTTTGATTATCTTCCCCAATTTTTTCCACAACGCTTCAAATGTAGCTCAAACTACCACATCCTTCAATTGTAAGCTTCCCTTGATGTGTGTACACACATCCCATTAACTTTATGGGCATCCATTTCTTACATTGTGCCCATCCCAATGAACACACATGGACCCATGATGTAATTTGCAATACTTTTGTCACCATTGCACAAGATGTTGATTTCCATGTGGGACAAAAATTACATGAATTTTTTTTCGCCGTTTCTAATTCCTCCCATTGATGAGTTGACATTGAATTCACTAAATATGGAATCCACACCTTAGGTGACGTTGTCATAACTGGCCGCATGTGGATTTACTTCTCCAATCTTGCACAACTTAAAGATTTG
Source organism: Sphagnum tenellum (assembly GCA_963921925.1). Classification (NCBI taxonomy): domain Eukaryota; kingdom Viridiplantae; phylum Streptophyta; class Sphagnopsida; order Sphagnales; family Sphagnaceae; genus Sphagnum; species Sphagnum tenellum. Next base: position 13,064,463 of record OY998154.1, read on the forward strand.
TTACCTTTGATGCAACTCAAGTCGAAAAAATGAGCTATTATGATTGACACCCCGTTGATCAATTCTTCCTTCTAGCAATTGAAATATTTGGACTTTTACACAAATATGCCCCCCCCACCCCCCACCCCTCGTTTTTTCTATTTGGTTACTTTTATTCATTAAAAGATTTCAGTTACATTACAAAAGATGCAAACATCTTTCATCTTAAGTCAAGTAGTAACGGTATCTTAACTATTTCCCAACTTCCACCCCTTCATGACACCCCCCCCATTGCCATGGTTGATTTATTACAAGCTGTTGGTTGTTGAGATGGATTTTTTTTGACATTTAGTTTGTACTAATTTGATGCCTTTTAAATTATCCCTTTTAAAAAAATATTTGATGTACATTTTCAATATATGTGGCATGTTTTATACAGAATTTTTTTTAAGGTGTTGGTGAATAAAGGGTTTTAAATTTGATAGTGTTGATGATTTACCCCCCCTACCCCCCTTATCATTGGCCCAGGTAACCTCCCAAAAGGTCTTTCATCCCAACACTACCTATTTATGTTTTGAAGTAAACAATTCAATTGTGAAAAAAAATGTTTTCAAAAAAATAATTAATTTCTAAAGAAGAAAGTCAATAATAACATTATTTATTCATATATAAATTAAATTGTTTGAACATGGGATTTGTATGTTGTTCACATTTAGTTTTTTAATTTATCGTTTTTCAAAGGATTTTTTCATGAACAATTTAAATATGTCTTGATCTTTTACAAAACCACCTTGAAGTTGTTGTATAATAACCGAATCTCATTTTCTTTGAATTGAACAATCATGATTTGAAGGATCCACCATCTATGAAGTTTAGGTTGTGATGAGTGAGCTTGTGAGCATTTGGTTTGAAGCTACACTAGTCATCTTTTTTTTTGTTTGTTTATACAAATTGAAATGACCAAAAGTTTGACTCTAGAAATAAATTAGTCTTAGCCTTATCTTGAAATTCTTGGCCCTTTTGTTGAATGTGAGGAATTAGGGAAAGCATTCCAATTTCAGAATTCTATTTAAAAAAATAGGATTGCAAAAAAGTTCACCACAAATACCACTCAACAAAAACTTATTATTTTGACAAGCCTTACCACTTGACAAATTTAAAGAAATGTCAATTGGACATGTTGTTGAAAAACGACTACATGTTTTGATGTGAGCGACCCTTAAGGATTGTGAAAAGCTTATAAAAATCGTTTGGTTTGATGGCCCACACATGATAGCCAATTTCCATGTGTTGCTTTTTTTGCATTTCAACTTTTTTAGATTGCAAAGTTCCAAAATAAAACGGAGATGATTTTTGTCATTTTGTGGGATTGATCACCAATTTATATGGTGCTCTAAGTGACAAGCACTAAACATGAGTTACAAGTTACACACAACATGGTCTTCAATCCAACAAGTAAGTACACATATTCTTGCAAGAATACCTAGTGGGAAATTAATTTTTAATTTTTTGTTTTGGTCACACATTCATGATGATTGTGTTAAGTATGGTTAGGTTAATGTAATTGTGCAAGAAATGTGGTGTCACAATGGGCACACATTCTCACTTCAAGCAAGAGGTCCTTAGGTCAAGGTTCTTTTGCCATGGAAATCCTTTCATTTTGAAAGGCTATGTCCTCTTGGGCAAATCATTTGCCCAAGAAACTTAAGTTCCCATGAAACCATGGTTCCTTTGGGCAAATGGGCTCAAGTTCTTGGGAAACATGGTTATTCGAGGCAAATGTGCTCAAGTTCCCCTAGAATTCATGGTTCCCTGAAACAAATGGATACTTTTCATCCACAGTATGCAACTTTTTTTGGAAACTTTTCATCCAAATAGACAACTGTGCATCCATAATATGCAAACATTTTTTTTTTTCAAATTTTCATCCAAATAGACAACTGTGCATCCATAATATGCAAACATTTTTTTTTTTTTTTTTTTTTCAAATTTTCATCCATATTATGCAACATTTTTATTCCACATTATGAATTGTTGCATACTATGGATAAAATGTTACATAATGGATGAAAGGTAAAGACAAACAAAGGCATAATATGGGTGAAAATATGCACAATGGATGAACAGTTGAAAAAAAAAATGCAACTCCCCACCTTACCTTTGCAGGGCAACTTTTGCACGCTTTCATCAAACTTGGTTGGCATTTCCAAGTCATTGTTCCCTCAGGAAGTTGCAACTCCCCATCTTATCCGATCAATTAGCTTGAAGAAGTTGTTCAGTAATTACATCCTTTTCTTTCATCTATTTGTTAAAAAAATTGAAACTTTGAGAAAAAAGAAACAAGCCTTGGACCTTTGGGTTGAAGGTAGGACTTTAAGGAGTCCAGTAGATGTCATTACTCCCTGACCGACTTCTTCAGCTCTGCAAGGTGGGGCGCAGGTCTGTCCGTGTATATAACAACCTGCACAAAACTTCTGGCAAACAATTCTCTAAAAATCTGTGTCATGAGTTTCTGTTCCAGAAGCATTGGAAACAAACACATGATGTTTGCTGACACCAAAGAGAATATCTAATAAAAGAAGTCAATACTATCCACATTCAAGCCGTGCAACCAGCTCGCCACAACAAGCTTCAATTTCATTTTAGTTTACCCCTGCACAAGCAGGCATATAATACATTGAATGCACTAAAGCTACAGCAAGGGTTCCAATTGAGCTTTGTGTATCCTCCTCATTTAGGATGCAGGTTCATCTAAAGTAACCCGGTGTTGGACTAACCAGTTACTTATGATGAAGTGGGACCCTGGAGCATTTCAACAATCAAATTCTTCACATCCCTGCAAATACCCAGTCCATCCACTTACAAAAGATCATGAATTGGAAGTCACATCACAGAATCAAATTCATGTGCTCAAGCACTCAAATCAATGAACTGAAATAAACTTGGCATTCCTATATATGCATCAGCAACAGCTTACTCAAACTCATGAATGCTGCTAAATTTTTCATTTTGACTCACATCTAGGCCCTCTCAAGTTGATAGTAGATGATGTTTCATACAAAGTACACTAAGGGGATCCATCAGTGCAAAGCAGGGCCCCATACGATCCAATACGAAGCAAGCTATGAGCAGGTTCTCAGTTCTTCTGTTCTCATGTATCTGCTTCCTTTACTTCCCCTTCATCAGTTTGACCTATCAGTTCCAGTGGATCTTGAGGCTGGACTGACACATGCAAGATAATATATTCAAATTTTAGTTTGTACAGTTAAGATATAGTACTCACTTGCGGTTCTCTGCAGATCTTGGAAATGGAACACGGAGTTTCAATGGAGTTCCCTTTCGGGCAGCCTGTAGTGAAACAGTGTACTGGAGTCAGAAAACTCTGGCAAAGAACATCATCCTGGTCGGAAATACAGGATGCATGGAAGGAGCAACTGAACAAGAAAGATTGTCTTACCCACCTCAACAGTGAAGCCTAGTCGATCCACCTGTAGAATTTTGGCATAGTCAATCTGCACCCACTTGAACATGCTCAGTGTACATACTTGTGCTTCATGCTATTACTCAAATTCCTACCAAGACACGTAATAGCAACTAGAACATTAAGGCAGGATACTCTTTAGTAACAACAGAACTTCCTGGTGCTACATCTATCTTTTGTTTTTGTTATTACACTCAGCAATATGAATATCATCTGGTACTTGTTAGAGCCTGGATCAAAAACTACACAGCAGTTGTTGCACACACAACTTCAAACTCTTCAATAAGGTGGTTGGTCACCTTTACTCCAACTGAGGATTCCACAATCTCCTTGGTCTGTTCTGCATGATCACGATTCATATGTCCCTGCAAACATAACCAAGTTACTTAGTGATGGGTGTTAAAAAAAAAAAAGTTGGCAAAACTGCTTCTACATCATATCAGAAACCCTCTCAAGTACCCAACCCATAATTACAATTTGAGTGAATCTGAACCAAATTTGGGACATGATCTGATACTTGGGATGATGAGTTTTTGAAGACTAAATAACAACAGACCATAACAGCAATTCACAGGAGGAAAAGAAGAGAAACACCACAACTGTAAGATTTGCAAGAAATCTCCACTACAGCTTTTTAAAGGTAATGTGACAATGAGTGTGGTCAAAACCTTATGACACTTACAAAGTGTCAGACCATAACCTTCATCATGAATTGCAGTGACAAGCTGCCATGACTACCCATGGACTTCATCATCTCCTGATGGTAGCTGTAAATAAGTATCTGATAGTTAGCCCAAAAATTTAGGCAAACCATTATACAAAAATTCTGTATTCTGAGTTTTTGTCACATTTCTGGAAGAAGTGAGAAGGTTCAGTCATGGCATTGGTGAACACTCAAGAGACATCGCCATCAAAAAGTCAATAGTATCCTTATTCAAGCTGCAATGGACTCGAGAGGGTAAGCTTAATTTCATTTTCACTTGTCCCTACACAAGCAAGCATCCAAGCCTAAGGGATAGAGAGGCCTACATAGACACTAGGCCTTTCTGTACCCTGACATATCATATAAGCACACCACTGGTGGTTAATTGGAAGCAGAACATCCGCTAAAGCTGCTGGAAAATATATCTAGGAAGAGAAGAAACACCAACTAAAGAGTGTAATAGAACAAAAATGCAGTATGAAGAATAGCAATCATCCACACCAATAAGTGGGATGTGTGTTCAACTACCACAATCTGATCAGTTCCTGGGAGCACTACAGTCCAATAGCAACCATCAACCCACATACTGAGTTCTGTAGAAATCTGTGAGTAACAGGAAGACTCAGCGGCCATGATGTGGGCTACTGCACAAACATTAAGGCAAGGCAAAATCCTGAAAGAAAAGCAAAGAGGAGAAGGGAACCCCAAAAAAAGACATAAAAGAGAAAACAAAAGAAAAGAAAGGGAGAGGAAGAGGAAGAGAGAGAGAGAGATACGAACGGAAACTTTTCTAGGGTCAGGTGATTCTGAAAACAAAATGGGTTTTGATTAACTCCCCACTTTGACCCTAGAAAGCCCTTGGAATAATCAGTCTCACAATTCCAAAAACTGAAATAGCAAGCATGAATCTTCATTTCTTATGCAATGTACTGATTCATTTTAATAGTAGTTTTAAATTAAAGAATCCACAAGCAAGTCAAACTACTGCACAAGGTAGGAGCACATGTGAACTTCGGTGATTTCCAGCTGTTTTGACACTTGTCTGTACGAAGAACCTAACATGAAAATGTGCTGCATTCAAGTGATGATTGACAAATCACAAATTCTTCATAATTTTGTTGTAGTCTGCCCATGATGGTAGATGACTGGTTTACAACTGCAAAGGTTTGCCTGTGACCAAGGGTAGAATCACTGTACTGCAATGGGAGTTGTAAATGGGGCAATTGGATCAACAGTTGTAGCTTTGTACTCCTCCCAAGTAAATTCTGCCAAGTGCCAATAGATCAATATCTCCATATTTATGATTTAAGTCAACCTGAATAAAATAGAGAGATGACTACCTAATAAAGTTATAGTGAGTTCAGATCTGACAACAGTAGATCAATCACAGAAGGCATACTGTTGGTTGTCCTGCAACCTGCCCTCAGTTCATCTCAACTTCATATGTAGGCTCAAAGAACTGCTTGGATCCCACAAAGTTCTATTTGAAGATTTCAACATGCACAGGAGGCTCAAAAATTGTGTCTTGAAAAGCTTCTTAACTACAAAAGAAACACCTGGTGAGATGCAGTGCCTGGAGTTAAACATACCTCCAGGAATAATCATTGAGCCTGCTCCTGCAAAAAACCTGACTTTTCTGGGAATAAGACGGACCAGTCTAAAGTCACCAAAGTCCACCTTCCAACAAACAACCAAAGAAACCAATCATTTGCCTCTGAATTATCTGTTTGGCTAAAAAGAGTCAAGCAAATGAATGTGTGCTGAATTGCAGTGGCTTCTATCTGCCTCAGTCTAAAAGCAGCACAATGGCTGCAACTGAAAATAGAAGGTGAAAGGCCTGACATTGTGGTTGTTCTATGTCACCCAGATGGATGGAGTGAAAGCTCAAACATCTTTCTAAACAGACTATACAAGCATTTTGGAGGAAAATCATGCACATGCAGATGAAGCCAGAGAAGAGATTTGTACCCAGAAAGCATCTGGATACTTTTTCAAGTATGTAGCACGCACTCCTGCCTGGTCTTCATCAGATACCTGTTCAACCATTGAACATTCTTGACCCAATTCGGTGTCTTCTTAGCATTCTACACTTCTTAGCTTTACAAGTTAAGGCAAGAGCTACTTCCAGAAGTACTTGTCAACTTGCCATCAGCAATTCCATCTTTTCATGGATAAAACCCTGCCAGCCAAAACCTCAACTGCAAGACCTTGATTATCCTTATATTCCCTCAAGGACAAGGAACTCTATGTCACACATGGAAGATCAATATGTGGAAGACCAACAGCAAAAGAAGCTGAAATGACACATCATTACAGGTCAGGAGTCAGGACCTCCAAACAAGCTCCTTCAGATAGATACATTTGGCTATGTACAAACAGAGGGAGAAAGAAGCTCTCACTGTTTCTGCTTCCCCAATGACAGTAACAGAAGGGTCCCTTATGTCCATTGCATCTCTAGCAATAAGCATGGAGCATTTGGAATTCACTTCCAAGTCCTGTAACCACACAGCTATTATCACAATATTAAATTCCATCAATAGGTCTCAATTCACATGCAAGAGGAGGACCCAATTCACAATCCAGGTGCAACATGCAGAAGGTTGATCTAGTGAGGAAGTGGTGTCATTGTCAGACCAAAATATCCTTGTCAGTTGCAGGCATGCCTATCAACCTCCCTCTAGAAATCTGGAATGATGAAGCACATAAGTGCCAATTTTTCATTTATTACCTTTGTGTGAGGCGATAGGGAGCTGATTGCAAGGATAGGGCATCCATCATCATCTGTTGCATACAACACCAGGGATCCAAAAGGCGACCCACTGTACCTCTGCATTGTTTGATCAAAATGTGGCCCTCTTAGGACGATGGCTTTCAGTCTTCACAAAACATCAACATGCTCAACAAGAAGCTTGACGTCATCCTCCTTAAGTGGGACTGATTGTTAGCCTTTGAAACTGGTTTGATGTTGTCTTTCAATATTCAGTTACTGCAATCAGCTGTGGAAGATTCTTGACTCTCAACCAATTTTTCTATAAAAAGCTTGCTGAAAAAGACTAAGAATATGCACCTGAGAGATGGTAGAAAGCATAGCAATTGAGCTGCAATCCGCGAGGGTGCGAGCTTCCTCCAAACTCGTTAACCTAGCAGCATCTTTCTGCAAATTAAATATTTTCAGGGACAAGCTGGAAGAAGGCAAGAGAAGTTGATGCAATAAAATCCCTCAAACCTCTCTCTCAAAGATGAAAAGCAACTGGAAGAAGGGAACTGGGGGGAAGATTGAGATTATGAGCAAGGAAGGGAGAAGAAAGAGAGAAAAGCACGTACTTGATGGACCTCAATTTGTTGCCAGAACTCGGTTTCTTCTGCATCATCACCTAATTGTTCACCTGCTGCAATTGTCTGCGTGAAGAAGAAGAGTACAAACACCAGTCAGGCTTGACTACAAACAGAAGAAATTTGGCAAGCAGAAAACATCAAGCATGAGCATTTTCGTCATGATTCACCTCCAGAATTGCTCGTGGTAGAGCAGCAATTCAAGCTTCTTCATCAACACAAAAGACACATACCGTTTTCTATACTGTATAAGAACCACGAACCTGTGAGGGGTTGCCAGTGGATGACGCCATAGAAATCAGCGACCGTGACATCAACCTCCTGCTGCTGCTCCTATTATCCAATCCTGATGATACTACAACAGCTCCCGAGAAAGAACAGGAGCAATTCCCCAACCTGCTACTGCACACCTCCTCCTTGCACGCAAAGCTGTTGGAGGCGAACAAAACCGGGAGTAGCGATGATGATGATGATGCAGAAGAAATAGGAGGAGGAGGAGGAGAAGCTCCTCGGCTGCAGCTGCTGCTGCACAAAAGCTGGGCAAAAGCTCCCGATAGCATCGCCGTCCTGGAAGGAAAAGAAAAGGGGATTTTGGCAAATGTACACATTGCAGCAGGCATTCTCATCAGAGGCTCTAGAGGCATTGCTCTCGCTCTTGATAACTACACTCCTAAGTGTTTTTCTCTGCAACTTCGACGCCGAGACCAAAGTCCGTGAACGTAAACGTTTCTCTTCTTCTATTCCAAAGACGTGGCAGTGACGACAACAAACAGTTCTTCACTGTTCCTCTTCCTCCTCGCCAGAAACAAGAACGGAAGGAGCGAGAGAGAGAGAGAGAGAGAGAGAGAGAGAGAGTGCGGTTCGGGATCTTGCTTCGTCGTTCCGCTTCGTTAGGGCTACCAAGCAACGGACTAGGGTTTTCTCGTCCTCCGCGTCTTCTCCGTCCCACATAACACAGCAGCAGCAGCGGTGTATGCAGGAAAGGGTGATCGGTTCCTGTCAGCATGCAACAACAATCCTCTTGCTTTATTTTAAGGTCTTGATATCGTCTTCCGGGAGTTGGGCAGTATAGCAAGGCTGTAGCCGTTGGTGAGCATAACCAGCAGCAGCAGCAGCGATTGAAGAAGAAAATCTTCTTGAAGGTGAGGAGAAGAAGGAGAAGAAGAAGAAGAGGAAACATCATCTATCTTTGCAACTTTGTTTTTCGTGAAGAAAGAGGAATATGTAGCAGATTTTCTCGTTTGTTTGCATGTGTTGTTGCGATGTTGGAATGATGTCCTACAATAAGTTTTGTCATAGGATGCGTTTTTTATTTTGTTTTTCCCTTAAGAGCATGTTGTAATCTTAGCGAAGATTGTATCTATACTTAAGGTTTTTTTTGCAGAAGCGAGCGACGTACAAACAAGCCGCGTACAGACAGACGCGCACACAACGCAGAGAAGCCTCGTCAAGGCGGGGGGTGAGACAGAAGACGAACAGGCTATGGCGAGAATAAGGCCGGTGTATTGTGGCAACTTCGAGTACGATGCACGTCAGTCGGAAATCGAGCGCATGTTCACCAGCTACGGGAAGGTCGAGCGCGTTGACATGAAGACAGGCATGTGTTTTCTTTCTTCGCTGTCTCTCTTTCTCTTTCACTCTCTCTCTCTCTGCGCCTCTTTTCTTCTTTGGTGCATGATCTCGTGCATGTTGTCGATGATCTTCTACTCTCTTTGTCACGTCTCTTGCATGTCTTTTTGCGTTGTTTTGTGCACTGTGGCGTGCCGTTGTTTTTCTCTGAGGGTCAAATGGGGGCAGTGTTTGTGTGTGTGTGTGCTTGTGCTTACTATTAGTGCTGGTTGTTTTCTTGTGAGAATAAATTCTTTCAACAGATTTGTAAGCCGTTTGCACTATTTTGCATGGATTTGCTGGGCAGTGAATCTTTGTTGTTTCCTCCTTGTGTGGATGCTAGTGGGATCTGCGGTTCCTGTCTTTAGATCAGGATCTTGCTTGTTTGTGGCAATACAGAACCAGGAGCAAGGTGGCATATGGAATAAGATAGGCTTTTCAGATTTTTGTTTTATTGTCATAGTCTGTTGTGTGGTGTCTTTGCCCAAGACAGTGTCATAATTGTGTGACAGCAGTACAAGCAAGCAAAATCAAGTCGGCAGTACAAGGAAGTTGCAAGATTTTATGTTCTGTTGTTGAAAATTTTGATGGATCAGGAGCTGGGTAGGACTTACAATTTTTTTAGGAGGTAGAGCTGCAGGTGTGCAAGCTGAAGGTTAGGCAATTTTTTTTGATGGTATCTCCTCTTGGCAGTCTTTTTGTTCTGTGTTCTTATAACATTACATGCTTTTTCTTCCCTATGTGCTGTTTTGTTCTTTGTTTGCTAGCCTCCCCCCCTGATGGACAGAAAGGTTTCTTACTTTTTATGGAGGAGTTGTAGGCAGGAGATGAGGGTACCATTGTGAACTTTTACTCAAGAATTGGTGTGGCAGCGCAGGCGTAAACATAAATGAGTGTGGCAGCAGCTCTCATGCTGTCACATTTTGCCGATGCCTCCTTTCTACATGGCTCTTCCTACCAAATACCTGGCTTCATTATCTACCACCACTTGAGAACATCAAGTGTCCAACAAAAAACCTGCAGAAGGCATCTTGCATTCTTCCTGTTATCAAATCAGACCAGCAGTCCTTATCACATGCCCAGTGTGACCGTCCTCGTCATGGTGCCGATGGCATCATCCTTCACTATTGATGTCATCTTCTCAGTGCGTGCGTGCAAGGCCTGATCATCTAAATTGTCATCACTGAAGAGAACTGTCCACGAAGCTTCTGCGTTATTCATGTCAGGACCTCTTGTCTGTCAGCATGTGCGGTTCTGTAGATTTTTCTCTCGCCCCCAGACTTGAAGAAAGGCCAGCAACATCATTGGTGCAAGCTTTGGTTCATATATTGTCTCATTGTCTCAAGTGGTCACGCATCACACTGCCTTGCTAGGACATCAGTCTTGACATTCATGCCACGTTCTTCCTGACATCGTCCTGACATTTTGCAGCAACACTCAACCTTTGGTCATCAGGTGTTGTATATCAAGTTTCTATTCCATTTTGGTCAAATCGATTGATTTGTTGACATGGGAATAAGATATTTGGGTGCTTCACCCAAATTGCCAGATTCATAGTGATGTTGTTCATAGGGAGTTATGCTAATTCTGCATTTTTACAGATCTTCTGATTCGAATACTTGGAGAAAACCCCACCTCTTGGGGTGTTTCAGTGGAAGCCATTGCCCCAATGAACTTGCCATCTTTGGAATACTTGCTTCATGGTCTGCTTACTGTTCAGTTACAATTATTTCCATTTTGGGGCAGGCTTTGCATTTGTATACATGGATGATGAGCGAGATGCAGAGGATGCTATTGGTGGCCTGGACAACACAGAATTTGGGAGGCAGCGCCGTCGGCTCTGTGTTGAGTGGGCAAAGGTTTGTGCTCCTATTCTCTTGTTTGAATGCTAACCTTCCTCTCAGCGAAGTCTTCTCACAATTTCTAACTTGGTAGAAACTGGTTAATATAGGCTAATGGTTATAGAATCATCTCTCCCAGTGTCAGAGCTGGTGCAGTTATTGGGCAGTGTTGGCAGCTTGTCATTGCTAATCACGAGCCAGTTCAGTCACCTGTGGTTTTTTTTGTCTTGTGCCCTTCATTAGTTGCCTCCAGCATTTGCCAGCTAAACCAATGCTTCATGTTGTTTTCCTCTACCAAGTTTAACAGAGCTGTTCCTTGCACATTGGAAGCAAATTTGGTTGTAATTGGGCCTCCAAATTGTTGGGAGAGGGGAGGATGAAATTGATTGGGAGTGATGGTTATTTGGTGGAGGCCATGAAAGCAACCCTGTGGGAGTGGCCATTTTGCAGCAAGGTGATGGTGCAGTACGCCGACGGGAAGATGCGCGTAGGAGCATCACCAAACATAGGCCCACCAAGACACTGTTTGTGGTGAACTTTGATCCCATCAATACTCGTGCCCGTGACCTAGAACGTCACTTTGAGCCATATGGGAAGCTGGTTCGTGTGCACATTCGCAAGAACTTTGGTTTTGTCCAGTATGAGACACAGGATGAAGCTACGAAAGCCTTGGAGTGCACCAATATGAGGTGAATCTGACATTCTCCAGGCTTTTGCCAGGCATTTAAACAGGCATTTCAGTCTCTTGGGCCTTTCCCCTCCTCCCTTGTGTATGCAATGCTAGATATGCAGTCTAAGCAGAACATCCTGTGTTACCTGAGTCTCCTTCTGCATTGTCCTTTCCCTTTATGCCATCTTGATTTTATTGCTGCGACTTACTCTGAAATATTTGATTTTGATTGTACAGCAAGGTGATGGACAGGGTCATATCTGTTGAGTATGCAGCTCGTGAAGATGGTGACCCACCAATCAGGGGTGGCCGAGGCTCAAGTCCAAGTCGTCATGGAGGTGGCAGAGGAGGTGGAACAAGGGGGAGCCCTGACTATGGTCGTGCACGGAGCCCTCCACGTGGTGGTGGCCGTTTCCGCAGGTAAATTGCAGGAGAACTATATTAATGAAACACTGTCAAACTGAAACCAAACAGACTATTGACACTAGGAGCATGTGTCTTGTGCTGCATTAGGTGATCACACAAAGTGGTGTTTCTGTCTTAATTGGGTCAGTGTTTTTCTTCTGGGAAGAATGAGAAGTGGTAGCTCTTTAGCTTTTCCCTATACTTTCATTCACCATGTGCTGCATTGTGCTGTGTTATGGATGAGCAATAGTTGTCTGATGGTGGAATCTTATGTGCTCAACTCTTTCTGCGGGGCACCCCTCTTGAGTACCTCTGTATGCCTACTGACAACTCAGGGTTTGCTGTTGTGCAGCCGATCACCACCCCAACGCTATCGCAGCCGTTCTCCTGATTACCGGCCCTACAATGGCCGTTAGTTGCAAAGCATTTTGGAGTTGTACCTTCCCTGCTTTCTGCTGAGCACAAGGACAAGATGAGTAATTGTAGCATGTTTGCAATCTGTGAATGGAGCGCCATGATCTTTGTTTGGTAGGCATAGTGTAGAAGGGCTTTGGCTGAGTCATCTGATTAGGTCAAGACTTTATCCCTACAGACTTCTATGAACTCTTGTAGGAGTCCAAATCATCTCACTCATGACCTTAATAGTGAAGACTGGTTGGTGCTCCGTACATTTAGTGTGGAACTGGGATTGTCTCGCCTAGCTTCCTCTGTTACCTATTACTAAGGACAGTGGAGATGACTGCAGATCCATCCTTTGAAGATCTGATGTTTGTGGGTACTCTCTGAAATTTATGAACTTTTGATTAAAGTGTGTGAGTTATATAAAATGCTTTTGCTATATCATTGGTTTGGTGATGATTGTAATCCTTCTGTACTTGTAAAATGAGAAACAAAAGGTAAGTTGCTTCACCAATGTGTTTGTTGATTTGTTGGGATCCCATATGTCTCTTTAGCTCATATAGTAGGTGCTTACTGTTGCGAAGTTAGTTTGGTAGCAATTCCCTCTGGGTTCAATTTTCTTCTCCATAGTTTCATGTCACAGGTGCTGTGTGTTGGCATCAATGACACTCTTAGCTCTGTGTTTGTGAAGTAGGGGGGCAAGAGAAGCTCCAAAGGTTGCCTCTGACTTAGGTAAGCTTTTCACAAAGTCAGATGGTTAGATCAGTTTTGTGTTTTGCAAAGATCCCATGTATTGTCTTGACAATGCACATGTGATTCTGAGATTTAAAATAGGTGATGTATGTGTTGCAACTTTGCTCTTGCTGCTTGTCATGGTTCCTGGGCTCTGGCAGCTTGTCAAGCTTGCTGGGGCACCTCAAGACTACAATTTCAGAATGGAAATGATATTCTGGCCAGTGCCTGTCTTGTTTGAAACAATACTGGTAAGTAGTTGTCACTTGAACCTGAAAAGAAATGTGAGATGCATATCTGTTGCACTTTGTGCTTCTCTTATGGGTATCAAGTTGAATTGTTGTTAGAAACATTAAGTTGCACTAGTGTTTGATGCTCTTGTCTCAGCTCTAATGATGATGATAACATGAGACAAATTGTTGTCTATTGAAATTAGCTGACATGTAAGGGAGAGGAAGATCATTGAGGATGAGAATGAGTGTGCTTTAATGAAAGCCCTACCTGACAAATAGAAGAATTCACAAGTTTGTGTTGTCAACTGGAGAACAGGTCCACTGCAGGCCTTGTGTTGAATGATCAGGTAATCTCCTCACATTTGAGATGTTTTCCTCAGCTAAATTGTGAGCTTCCAGGTGACACTGGCCAAATGTTGACACATTTTCAGATCTCTGCATCTGATTCTAGATCTGTGCCACCAAGTTGTGCAGGTTTTTGGGGCTGCCAAGGGAGGTCTAAAAAGGAGTTGTTGATCAACAGGGCGTTGCAAATCACCTATCATGTTATTAGTCTTTCAAGTCTTCTGTAACTCATTTTAGTTGAAGGGGATGTGAGGAGCTGCACAATTGAATTATCTTCTTTGGTATGAGCATGCCTGTCAATAGGTCATGCTTTACAATTGTGTACTCTACTGTTTGTAAATTGCTCTCCTATCATCACTCTCTGTTGCTGTCTTCCTCTCCCCTCACCTTGCTTTTGGTCTGTGTCTGCAATTACACAGAAAAGGTATATCACACAATCTGCCTTTGGTACTCTCTCTTCTGTTTTTCTTTTTTCTGTCCTGAAATCTGTTCAATTCCTAGCTAACTTGGAAGATTGCATAGGGCCTGTAATGAAGCCTGCAATCATTTATCACTGAGGAGCAGCAACTTGAACCCAGACAGCAGTACCAGGAATGGCCTGGTTGACTGCATAGAGCATGTAGTAAGAAGGTGGGGCCAGTTGAGGAGAAGGTGGAGCTGTGCCACTTATGGCATATTCATTGCTTGATGTCGGTACATAAGCTGTGGTAGCTAAGCTGAGGAGACGCTGGCCCTGAGCAAAAGAGTGGGTCACAAATGGAGCACTCAAGAGGTTGAGCTCAATCTGAGCTACAGGGGCTAGTGGAACTGTGAAAGTGATGGTGAAGTTTGTGTTGTAGAAGATTGTGGCAGGTGCTGCAGTGATGGTGCACCTCAATGGATCCTGGGCAGGTGCAAGATAGGGAGGTGAAAAGGCATCTAGTCTCAGCTCTGTTGGAAATGGACCACTAAAGGTGTAGAATTGGTGGGGATTGCTCCCTGCGCAAAGAATTCGACCATCCTGCCAAAACCAGTAGCCACCATGTTTTTCTTAAGTATATCAAAGACAGCAGCTGCCTTGCCAATCTCACCAAATACTCAGTCAGGGATGTGAGTCAGCTAAAAGAATATCCTTCAAAAAGTTTCTGTTCAGAGAATTGCAGGGTGGTTGTTATGGTCCAGCACTGACAGAATCTGAAATTTCATCATCATGTGTAGGGTGATTGGGTCAGACACTCACAGGCAGAAGATTGGCTGTAGAGTGATACATACGAGCAATGGTTGATGGTGCCAATGGCGCAAACCGCATACCTACAGCAGCATTTGAACTGTACACTACAGGGTAGAGTGCAGCATCGGTAGCATAACCCCATCCCTGGGAACCTGAATTGCAAAACATAGTTGTGCTTGAAATCCTAGGTGAGTTGCAGACACTTTTTTCAGTCCTAAGGATCTAGGCAACTCTGCTACCAGTCCCAACTCCCAGATTTCTGCAGCTGTGTAGAGTGTATATCTCATAGTAGGGATCAACTAACTATGAGTTACAGATTTTGCAGAAATCAAGCTGGATTTGAATCCACAACTACCACCAAAGTGACGATGAGCCCTAACCAGTACCCTGTAATCTTGATGTTGAGTTCAATAAACTTCTGGAGAATTTGGAGAGGAGATGTGCAGATGCAATGAGCTCCAATTTCTTCATGAGAAATGTTTTGGTAGTGTACCTGCTTGGGCGCCGTTGATGATAAGGATATCTTGGGAAGGAAGAAGGATCATGTCACCCATACACCTCGGTATTGGCATTGTCTCCATGGCCCAAGCTGGAGCAGGATCAGTCACTGTGATCCGACCACAGGAAGTAGAACAAGGTGCAGTTGTGTTTTCACTCAGGAAAGCACCATACTGAGCCCCCCCACAAACTAACACCTCCACTACTGCAAACTGGTTTGAAGCAAGCAAGGGGAGCATCACGGCTGACCCAGCTGATGGGTAGTTGCGAGGGTTTCCAGGAAGGGGAGGGAAAGTTGATACAACAGTGTCGGTCAGGTAGCTGTAAATGATGGAGTCGTTGTTTGCAAAGATGAAGAGATTTCCATCAGGCAGAAGAAAGACAAAAGGATAGAGATTGTCTTCTTCAGGGTCATTTGTTGCACTTAGCAGTGGGAGTGAAATTTGTCCCTGTCCATTGGGGGGTATATATTCAAATGTGAAGACTGATCGCCCACCAATTATGATTTGTGTTCCATCAGGCAGCAACTGGTTTGTTGCATACCAGCGACCTGCTTGCAATACTGGTGTTGTCAATTCTACCCAGTCACAGGTCCCATTTGCAGGACAAGGATAGAATTTCCTGCACATGATCAAGATCAAGTACAAGTAAGATGCATCTATCTCTGGGTGTGAGAGTACCTCAGTCAACAATGAAAGTTTTTCATTTGGACTGAATCTGGCTGGAGTGTTTCAACACAACACAAACCACCGAAAGAGCTGCCTTTCACCTGGTGAGCTTTCCTTTTGAGATTTGGAAGTTGTTGATCACAATTAACTTTGTTTAGATTTCTGAAACATGGAGGATGATGTAAGTATTGCTCTTGAAGCAGCTGTTGTCTGAAGAGTGAAATAAAGTCAAAGGAGCTTGTTGTCTCAAGGGATGATGATGACTGAGTCAAGAATTCCACAAGTATTTCCATTCCACTCAATAGGATTC
Organism: Sphagnum tenellum; assembly: GCA_963921925.1. Lineage (NCBI taxonomy): Eukaryota > Viridiplantae > Streptophyta > Sphagnopsida > Sphagnales > Sphagnaceae > Sphagnum > Sphagnum tenellum. The sequence continues at coordinate 13,080,878 of OY998154.1, forward strand.
AAGCTTGAAGAATGTAGTGTAGGTAGAGTAGATGGGTGTGTGCATAATGATCTGGGCTTTTGGAACCCACCTGACTACTTTGAATCCATCAAAGTCTCCACCTGTCTGGACAAGAGTGCCATCAGTGCTGAACTGTCCTGAGGAGCACCATGTGTCAGTGAGGATAGTAAGGGGGCGCACTGTGTTGGTAGCTGGATCAAACAGCACTGAGTGTGCAGTGCAATCATGTTGCAGCGTGATATCATTGGGGTCATTTCTGCATGCACCATCTGAAACATGACCACCAGCAGTGTTTTCATGTCACCAACCTGGGTGAGTACTACTGCTGCTGCTGAATTTCATCTCAAGGTTTGTGAATGCTCAATCCACGTCTAAAAACATCCATGAAAGGTCAAGAGAGAAATCTAATTTGCTTTTCAACGAATTTGGTCATCAAATGAGACTATTATGCATAGAAACACAATGCATGATCTTGTGAGATTTTTGACCCCAAGATATCTATATACGTAATGCTATTTTTTCTTGATTGATCTACTGAATGCGTCTATTTTTTCCAGGTTTGCTAGATCTTGAACTTTGGTGCAGAAGTGCAATGAAGTTTGAGATCTTGCAAACCCAGATGAGAGATCATCTAGAGCAATAATTGTCTAGGGTAGTAGTGCAAGGATTTGAGGAACTGATAAATTGATGATAGGTGTGATTGAAGGGGTCCTGAGGAAAAATAAATCTGGGATTCATCAAGAGAGTTGTGGATTTCATGAAGTACCTACTTGCCAACGGGATTTGTGAAGCTCCAATATCTGTCCTGTCTAGCAATACAACTGTATTGAAACGTGTGACAGCACTGTGCATTGATGCAATTCCGGCATTCTGCAACAGAATCTCCCAGGTCCCAGGTAAGCCAGTTTGGCCATACACTCCTCTCACTAAGCACATAGATGCCACAGCAACTGCTAGTAGTGTGAGTGGCACCCATTTGATCCACGCTTGCAACCAACCTGATCTCCTCAGTTGAATTGCTGACGTTGCTAATCTCATCACCTGTAACTTGCAGCTGGTGTCATCATCTGGTTCTCCTCTTCTTCTAATCTGAACTCTTCTACAAGCTCCCTGAATCTTCTTCATCTAGTAACAAATCAGGATTCAAGAGCAGCTAGCTAGCTAGCTTGCACTTGTTCCCCCCAACCCCAGGTCCTGCAGAAACAAAAAGGAATTCTACAAACTTGAACAAGGTGCTGTTTGGAGATTTCTGACCATCCAGAGAATTCTTAATGTCAAGCCAGTGTTGAGACTATGCAGACTCTGCAATCAGCTGGAGACAATTCTGGACCAGCTCAAGAGTGCCACTTTTCTCCAGACAATTTCTTTCCATCAAATGGTGAGGAGGAGGAGGATGCTGAAAAGAATTGACACTATACTGGGGACTAAGTATTGTTGGACATCATCATGGGTGTAGAGTTTGAAGAAAAGAATACAGCAGAAAGTTTTCTCTCTGCAGCAAATTGATGGTCTTAGTGGCAACTGCTCTTCTTCAAGCTGGGAAAAAGAAGCATAATTGCAACAAAGAGATAACTGCTCAGGAGCTAGTATATAGCTCAAGATCAGGACCTCAGCAGAGATGAACTGCAATTACAGTCATGACTCAGACACAAGCTTTGCATGCTGAAGAAGCTTTGCAACAATACACCCACAACAACATCATCAAGTGGTGAGACAGTTTGAGAGAGGCTGGCTGGAGCAGGAGGAGACAAAAGGAGAATCCATGAAGGGTCCAGAAAACAAAGAATTGCTGAGTTTCTAAATGGAGTTGTTCTTCTTCCATGGACAGCTGCGAGTTTCAGGGAGAAAAAGCAGCTCAGAGATACATGCCTCAAACTAAACCAAACCAAACCAAACCAAACCAAAAACCAGACCCATAACCCCACCACCACCACCACCACCACCACCACCATCACCAACACCACCAATTTCTGGAGCACGAGATTGAACAGCAACTGACTCAGGAACTCGGGAAATGCAATTTCTCTTTGCTGCCCACAAAGACAGCATACAAAAACCCAATGAAAATCGTATACACTTTACTGGCATATACGTTTATATGTATCATATATAAACAAAAATATGTATAAGTAAGTACATTACATGTATTGTGTTTTCTTTTGTGTGTGTGTGTGTGTATGTTGTGTGTGCATCTATCTCTACGTGTATAGAGAGTGTTTTTTGGAGTTGGAATAATAATCTTCAACAACCATTTTTGGAAATACTTTTCACTCATTTTTTGAGTTGATTTTTTTGTTCTTTTTGTTGGATCATTGGTTTATTGTGAAAGTTTGAAATGTCACTCTTGAACAAAAACAAACAAACAAACCACAAAGAAATTGAACATCGAGGAAACTAGTGGAATGGGTAGATGGATTTCAAGACAACAAAACTTTTGTTTTGTTTTGTTTCCAATTCTTGTGGTTTCAAAGTATTGGGGGCGAATTCTGCCTTGGACTTTCTTTAATTCCATTCATTCACTTTACTATTTGCAACTTTGCTTCTTTTTCGACTTTGCTTGTTCACCAAACTACTCATGCAAAGGAATAATATTTGGGAATGATTAGAAAATCCTCTTGTCTTCTATTGCACTACTTTTTCAACCCCTTTTGGAAAAAAAAAACACATAAAAAGGCGGAGGGAGGGAGGGAGGGAGGAAGGAAGGAAGGAAGGACAATAGTGTTGTATTATTTGTATCATTGGAAAAAAAAGAGGTTTGTGGTCAAATGACTAAGGGCATGCATTACATACACACATGCATATATACACACACACATGCACACACATACTAGAGCACCGTGTGAATTTTGGAGATATGAACTCCCAAAGGGACCAACAAACAAAGAGCCTTTTCTCTTCTACCTCCATTTTTTTACTTCTCTTTCAAACCTTAGGTTCAAAATCTAGCCGGTTGGAAGTTACTCATCGATGAATACATACGATTACAAAACCAACAACCATTAGATTCAACAATTTTACAATTGAAAAAAAAATCTTTGGTCCCAAGATTTTTAGCCAAATTCAATTAGGGTATTCATATTTGATGAGACACCAAACCTAGATTTGAGTTTTATGTGAGATGGGGCATGTCTTCTTGCTCAAGGTTAGAATCCCAAAGCTTCACAAGACAAAGGAAAGTGCACACAAGTAAACAAATGTGTACTAGAACCACATTTTTGCTTCTTTGCACCATATCTCTCCTCTCTCTCTCTCTCTTCTCTTCTCTTTTGGGGTCAAGTCGATTTGGGTTTTGGACATCAATGGTTTTTGATTTTGGCGCACTTACTTAAGACTTGTTCAAAGATCAAAACTTGGTATATCTAGGAACCAACCAACAACGGTCCTAGACATACATACATTTTCTACTCGTAGCAATTTGGGATCTTTATTGTCATTCTTCAACAAACTCTTGGGACACATTTTGACACCACTAGAGTGAAGCCCGTCAACTAATAAAAGGAGCTTCCAAAAAAGTGTTGTTCATTCATCTCTATCTAATGTAGCTGGTGGCGATACGCCGTTTCCCAATGGCCCCATATGATGATGATCACACATAAAAGGAACCAACTTGGCCTAATGCGACGAGGCACAAGTCATCCATCGTCCATGTTGTGTGGTTATGTGAAATTTCAAACAACCGTGGGTTCCAAAGGAACCATGGGGTCCCGGTTATTTGATTTGATTTGATTTTTTTTCAATTTTTTTGGAGAACTGCGATTAATTGTATACTAACCAAATGGGTTCTATGATTTTTTTTTTTTGAGACCCGTAATTATGGATACCCCCCTCCCCCCCCTCCCTCGGAACAGCCCTGATAACCAACGGGGGTCTACTTGTGTTTCTAATAACCACCTGACACCGGTCATTCATAATCTAGGGAGAACCTGGGTGGGCTTTCCGGGAAGAAATCCTTCAAGAAATCTAACAACCTATCACAAAAGTTGACTACCCTAGTGCCCTAGGCTGGTTAGGCACAAATTAATTAATTAATTAATTTTGGAATTGTTGATAATTATGGAAAAAAAAACCTATCATGCCAAAAATCGGAAAAAAAAAACCCTTGAGCACACTCATTATTTAGTATAGCTCATAATTGTAAAATATTGTTATTTTTATGGCTTAAAAATGACAAGAAAATTATTATTATTATTATTATTTTCTTATTAAAGGTGGTGGCAAGGGCCACACTAGAGAAAGCCATTTATGAGCTGAACTTTGGAGTTCCAGCACTTGGGATCCTTTTGAAGCTTTTCAAAGGATGTCTGGAGTTTCACATTCTGAAAATTTTAAGCCTTCATTCTCACTTGAAAAATTCACATTTTGGCTTGAGTTTTTGTTTAAATGAGTACCAATCTTATTAACCCTTGCTTGATTTTGGTTGAATTATTTTATCAAAGATTTGTGAATAATATGTAAACTTTGAAGATTAACTCTTGGATTTGCAATCCCATTCATGAATGAGTAAATTGGACTAGATTTCTAACTAAGGTTTCAAATAGATGTTAAACAATAATAATAAAAAGGGCTTACGCTCTTGTAGATTACAAAGGAATCTTAAACACCCAAACAAAACAAAAGGCTTCTCAAATCTGGTCGGTGTAAGCGCATGCGAGTACATATAACAATACATATACTAGTAGTTTTGGAACTTTCGTGAAGGCGTTTGGTGTGGGCCAAGTCCTTTTGAATATGTTCCATGTGGAGGCACGAAACATATCAACTCCCAACATGCAAGTTTGAAGAAGGCAAAAAAAAAAAACTATGGAAACCAATGACTACTACAATGAAGATGTTGCTTTGGGACAACTTCCACTCAATTTTCCTTTTGTTTTTTTTTGCCTTTCACCTTTCTTTTTTTAGGGTTTGGTTTTAGGTACTTTTAAAAAAAATTGCGTTCTAATCCCTAGGTCAACATTCAAACTTCAAACCATTGGGCATACTTGGCAAAAAAGTCCACCTAAGACAAAATCTTTAGCTTTTGCTTTGCTTTTATGGGAACCCTTTTTAGAGTTGAACTCTTATAATAAGTCCTCATCACTTGAAAGAATAGCTTTTAAATGGGAGGAAAAAAACAAAAAAAAAAATCATCAACCAACAAAAAAGGAAGCTACTACAATAAAAAAATAAATTAAAAAAAGTTTTAGTTTGCCAAAATTTTAGCTCAAATCAAATTTCCATATATAGCAATGGCATTGCTCTAGATTAGTGTCAAGTGAAGCTTGAGGTCATGGGCATTACTAGAACAAGGGCCCACACGAGGTGCTAGCCAAGAGAAAGTTGGATTCCGGTAATAATGCTCTTGACCAAAGGCTTTACCCAACACAAAGACATGCCAAATTTTTTTTTTATAATGATAGGGTGGATTTTACAAATCACAACACCAAAATCGTAAAGCCCGTTTTACTATTGGTGGAAAATTTACATGTTATAACATGTTATCCAAATACACTAAGCAAATTTCTAGTGGGCCTTTATGTATGGAGAGGAAGTGAGAAGAAGGGATTTGTGCCGTTGAATGTGAGTTGAGCTTTTGAAGCCCTTGAGTAAGAAAACCAACCCAATCAATGTATTGACACTCAACTCCCCCAAAGCAAGTTGTGGGTCCATCACTTGAAGATGGTATATTTGAATGTGATGCCAATGCAACCCTTCTTTGAATTTACAAAATACAAAGGGAACCCAATAGGGTAGACGTCAATAAAATACCTTCAAAGATCAATATGGTATGAAAGAGGGGTTGGATTGGGGAAGAATGTTAAGGATAACTTCAAAGTATAATGGATAAGTTATGTAATAGTGTACTAAAATAGTAGCAACAAGATGAGCTACCTAACTTCACACGTCAAGTCAAGTAGCCCTTGAACCATGTACAAAGGTGACCATAACTTTTGTTTCAAATAATATTAGTCTCAAATGGCAACGTGTCGACTTACAAAGCCAACAAACAAACAAGTAGCTCATCATGCAATGACAAATAAATTCATGAGAATATATGCCTTTCGTGTATCTAGCAGAGTCATCATGGTTTTTAATCATGTTCAATTGGTATGCAATGTGCATGGAGGAGGAGGTGGTGGTGGTGGTGGTGGTGGTGATGGTTGTGCATGCATCCACCACTTTGGAAATTTGCTGACTATTTTTGTTCAGTTGTAATACTCATTTTCTTTACACATGTTGTGTGCATTGCTTTTTTCAAAGAAAGTTTGAGAATCACTTAACCAAGTACTAAAACCTGAATTAAGAGCTTCAATTATGTCCCTTCTTCTTCTTTTTAACACTCAATTTAACTTTGTTCATGGTTCAAAGTTCAAAGCCTTGATTCCAAATTTGGTTCACTCTACTCATCCTCAGATAAAAATGAGTTTACAAAACTGGTTTGCTGGATTCGGAATTTGCACATTTGAAGAAGCATTTGGTTGAATGTTTTTTTTTTTCTAAAATAGGTACAAAGTTTTCTAAGAAGTTTAAGACTTAAAAAAATTTGTGAAGCTAGTAGTGTGTTTTACAAGAGATTACAATTGATCACCTGCTAGTACTCAACTCCTTTCAAAGTGAAGCAATTAAAACTACTTTAAATTAGTTGATGAAATGAAAATGGGGAGCTGAAAGAAGTGCGTATTATATTTTAATTAAGTGGGCACTCTCTTAAGGACAATTGGAATTTGGACTTGATGTAGTAGAAGAAGAGCTCACAAAACCATGTCAAGCAACTTTTGTGCAACAATGGATGTACATTTTGAGTTGCTTTGAATATGAACCTTAAGCATACAATTATTGCTTTTTTAAAAAAAATAAAATAAAATAAGAAAATCCTACAAAGACCTTCTTCGGTCTAGTCACATGCTCACCATATTCATCTGTCATTTTTTCAACAAAAAAAACATCATGACAAATTGGGTATAGCCTTTTTTCTTTGGTCTTTTAATCAACAAGAAAAAAGAACTTGGTGAAAGATCATAATTATTGACTGGAACAACAGATGTAGGAGAAGGGGTGTTCCTTTAAGACCTTTGGATGAAAAGCTCCATTATTGTGAGGAAGGTGTTTACATCCTCCTCACCCAAGGCTAACAAGGGGTGTGTCACAATTGTGACATTGCCATTTACATCGAAAAAAGTAGCTTAAGAAGTCAAAAGAAGAATTATGGAAACACTCAAATATAATTTCACCATATATTGTTTTAAATCTGCGAAATTTCAACCCAATCTGTCCCAAGGGAAGCTTATGGCATGTTCTTCAACCAGGAAAGAAAGATACATGCCAAGAAGCCAGAGAAACCAACCAGTAACAAACCCATTTCTATGGATTGATCAACTTCATCTCAAGAGTTTTGCCTGGAATTTGAAGCCATAGTATAGTTTGCTATCTGTTTTCTTAGTACAGATTTTTTCATGTTCTGAGAACTAGAGACAAAATGCTAGAATACCAATTCAATTTGAAGTAGACAATGAACCATAGACAAATAGACATCTAGCCTAGTGAATATAGCAGCAGCGGCAGGAATTTCATGCTAAATGGCTCAAAGATCTCTCTGCTCATCATTGTAGATATTAGAAACATGTCAGTAACTCCGTGCCTGTCTGAGTACCCTTACTTTCCATATGAGCTGTGGGAAAATTGACCAAAACAGCATCCCAAAAGATCAAGCATATTTCAACCTCAATTTCAGAATAGGATGAGAATTTAGGCGGAGTGTGATTTTTGAAGACAACTTATCAATATAATTGCAAACAAAAGAGACTGAAAGTTGCATTTCTTTGGTGAAAAAAGTTGCCTGCTGATATTCTATTAACACAAATTATCTAATAGCATGCAAATTGGGCTATTTTGAATACTAGATGGAATTCACGAAACACTTGAATCTTGGCTTTTTTTTTTCTTTTTTTTTGGGGTCAGACTTTTAGTGCACTAATTGTACATTCTTGAACTGCAGCACTTGGAAGCCAAGTGAAAGGCACCCATTTGCACTATTAAGCCATAAGTTTTACTATTTAGCAGGTATCAGAATGAGCTCAATTGTGGAGTTTTCCACTGAGATATGGTGCATGTCCATTTACTTTAGATTTTTCCATGGTTAGACATGCAAGGGACTTCATGCACAATCTGATAAAGGGGAAGGAACTTTTTATAAAATTCCAAATCTTTAGTTCACAACAAGCTGAATACATCAGAGAGTTGCATATGCATTTTGCTAATGAATTTAATTACTGAGATACAAACATCACTAAGACTATTGCAATCAGCTTGAAAATGCTCTGGAAACAAGTCTTGGATTTCCGGTCATGACGTCTTTCCTCTTCCATCTGAAAGACCTCTTGCAAGTTTGCCTAATTTGTGGTCGGTCTTTTTTGGGCCTTAATTACACAATTTTCATGTAGTAAGATTTCTTCTTTAAACTTCAGTCATAGTTGCAAGCTCAGCCAAAGAGAACCCATTGTGTGTGAGCAATGGATCACAGATCTTGGGTCATCATCATCATCATCATCATAATGAGCTTGGTTTTTGGAGGATACACATAGAGATCAGTTGGTCACAATTCTCACATTGTGATAATTTGAGTGCAAAAATGTCTCACCAATTTTGGGAAATGAGCTTGAATCTACAAGTAAGGCATGATATTAGTTCCTAGATCACATCATGTGGAATTGAAGAAATCTTATGAGTGTAAGAAAACATATTATGGCATGTTGATGAATCTAGGTCATATATCTCTAGGAAGTAATCCATGTTATGGAAAGCAATCTATCAAACATCCTAAGAATTGAATGACATTGCCTGTTCAAGCAAGTGTATTTGTTATGACGTAAAAGGGGAAATGATGCACCTATGGAGCATCTACAACTTGCTTCAAGAAACACAAAAGCTTCAAGTTTTGCTTTGTAATCAATCATGGGATGTTTGAGTACCAAGGTATATCATAAATAGAATTTTGTATATTTGTCTAGAAATTGCTTCTCCTTAACTTGCACATGCCACAGTCACTCACTCGTTTATTGCACTACTCTTGATGACATGATAATGTCAAATTTCAACATCCTTTACTCTTATGTTGGTACATTCCATCACAATGTATGCAACTCCTAGGTCTCATCACTCAAGTTTTACAAAGTTGAGAAATTCTTCACATAGTGGCATCAATCAATATCAAGGAGTTGGTTTTTGAATAGATTTGAACAACTTGGTATTTTTATATAAATCTCTTAGACTTTAACATCTTAAGCAATGAATTTCAAAGTAACTTTTTTCAAATTGATAGAGCCATACTTGCCAATGCTCATTCATCACTTTGTAATTTCACACAAATGAAATGCCACTTGCATGGGATTGATTGAAATCTCAACCCCCTTTCATTTAAGTCACACATCCAAGGAAATTAATGAGATATATCTTGCCAACTTTCTTTGAAGAATAAAATTTGCCAAAGAAGCAAGATTATGTATCTTTACATTGCTTTTGGCTATGATTCAAACTAACAAATTATAACCATGACCCATGTATGATCTTCTAACAAACTTTCAAAGCCAACATGCATCACATAATATGATTATTAGTTTTGTTGTTAGGAAAAAAGCTACTCAGATTGAAAACACAAGTTTGCTAAGATTACTAGAATATGCATGATGTTGGCCATGGTAGTTTGTTAGTAGACCGACAAGGATCATGATTATGTTGGTTGTATTGTGTCCTTTATCTTTCAAATTGATTCATGGAGCTATGTCTTTGGAACTAGTTCAATATGATTTCTCAACCATGTAAGAAAGAGACAAAAGTAATATTTGCATTGATGATCACCAAATAAACTAGTAAATCATAATTTGATGACTTCATGAAGATAGATGAGTTTATATAGTTTCAAATTGTGATTTCAATCAATGCAACTTTTTAATTCCCTCATTATCACTTCATATCTTCAACCCAATTGATCTTTTCATATCCCCTTTGTTTTCATGTCTCCATGTTTTAAGTGGAAAATTGGATCTTCTCATTAAATTACATTATGCATATCAAGTGTTCAACTAGTTTTTCATACATCATCATGCCTTCATATCTCCCCACATAATTCTTGTCATCATGGATGTATGTTTATGTCATCCATTAAAATACTACCTTTTCAAAGCCTAACTACTTCATTCCTCTCCTAGGCTACACACTTTCATGAAAAGGTAAAACCTTTGCAACTACTTTTCAAACAACCTTTCAAAATCTCCACCTTTGTTACCATTATATTTGCTTCTTTCTCACACACCTTTTGAAATCTTCTATTTCAAAGTGAAGCTTGAAATTTAAATTTTGAGATTTATTTAACTATTAAAATACATTCCATACATTTTTTAAAACAATTTTAGATATGAATGTGTATGTAATTGACTATAGACTATAGTTACTCATTTTAGTCCATTTTAATTAGACAATTATTTAGGTTAATTATTATCACATGATATGTAGAAACATACATATCAATTTCTTAAAATGCCCAACTAGGTGCCTTTCCCTTGGATATAAATATCCTTGTAGCTTATTCATTACATGTGAAATACATTTTTTCATTTATGATCAAGTATGATATCAAAGCTTAATCATATATCCAAGTTTAATTAACAATTTATGTAACCAAAGAAATTCATTTATGATAATAGGAACAAGAATATATTCTACCTCAATACAAGATATTACAACTATAAGTTGTTTCTTGTTGTGAAGTGCCATCTAATTTGAATGACTTTAGGATTCAAAAGTCATCATTGTACATTGGACAAATCCAAACTAGAATTTATTAAAAGCCTATTCTCAAATGAAGAGGCATGGAAGGTGTTTTTCAAATTTGTGTCTTAAACTTTTTCCTTTTCCAACACCATATTCATAAGAAGATTTCAAATACCTTTTCTACCGATTTGCATGCCATTTCTTTTTAATTCAATTTTAATTAAATCTTAATCCAATTGTTAAACTCAATTCAATGCAATAGGAATTGAATTCAAATTCCATTCAATGTATTTGAACTCAATTTAAGAATTTGATATTTAATTCAATTTGCATTGTAATGTTGTTCATGCTTTCATTTCATATAAGAATGAATTAGTATTTTTCATTTCAAAAACATTTGATTTTTAAATTTTATTTCACAAGGATAAAATTGTCTTTTCTTTGTTTTTTCAATACTTTTAGTCTTGGTGCAAATAAGGATAATTTATTGCATGTTATAGATTACATCATGTCATCATTACCCTTTGGTTGAACTTCATTTAGACCAAGGTTATTTTAACATATCATTGACATATGAACATGAATTGTTTAAAATTATGAAAGCTTTGGTAGATAAGTTTAAATGCACATTTCTATCAAAAAGACATTTAAGAAAGCCTTGGCTTAAAAAGTAGCTGTCACAAAGTTCATACCAATCATGTGGGGCTTGTTTAAGTATATAAAAAAACTTTATTAAGCAACACACTTTTGTCTAATTTCTAGATGCGACAAAACCTTCAAGTTGGGTAATGTAAATATCTTGTAATATGCCATTTAGAAATGCAATAACTTTATGTCCATTTGGTGTATGTGGTAGTCATACAAAATGTCAAGTGCAAATAAAATTTGTAAAGATGTCATCTTCATAATAGGTGAAAAAATTCCAACATAGACAAAACCTTCTTGTGAGTTGATTTGTGAGCAACAAGTTTCATTTTGTAATGTGTCAAGAATCTGACTTGTATTTTCTTTGAAACAACCATTTTGTATTAACCATGTGTTTGTTTGGTGGGGGTTGAATCAAAATTCATGGTTTGTTTTGGATGAATTATATTCATTTTCCATAGTAAATGCCAATTGGTTGACTCATCACCAAAAAGTCCTTCATTGACAAAAGTGGTCTATGTAATTTGCATCATGAAAGCAAAAGCAAAAACACTATTCTCATGACTTAAAAAAAATTCCATTGACATTTGTTTTTGTGTTGAGAAGTTCACACAATAGGAATAGTTGGTTGTTGTGATTGTTGTAGATGAGTTCACATTGTGGGGGGGGGACATAGGTGGTGAATTAACATTGTTTTTGGGTGTCAAGCTTGAGGATTTGGTACTTGAAGCTTGGGTTGGCTTTACTGTAGGTGGGATTGGCATTACTTTAAGTTGAAGTGGCATTGTTGTAGGATGGGATGTTGATGTCACTTGTGATGCTAGTTTACTTGGTTCTTGTGCTAATAATGGAAGAATTGGTGAAGGTAAAATGTCATTCACTAAGTAGTAACCATTTGGTGGCAAACTAGATTCAAAGGGAGTCCATTATTCCCTTGAAATTAAGACATCTTTAAAAAAAATCACATCATCAATATATTGTCTACCTCATGTTAATTTTTTCAATTAAATGACATCATGATATCTTGGCACATCAAGAAACAACATGTAGTTGCATTGTTTTATATAGAGATAGAATATATTGTCGTTATTGCCATAAAAATAACTTTTTGGTTATAGATGTTGTTGATTGAACTTGGATATATGATTAGTAGAAGGAAATAACTTTTACGATATAAAAGTACCTCTTAAGATACCCACCTAGATACTTCTCCTTTGAATATAAATATCCTTGTAACTTACTCATTATATATGAAATAAATTTTCTTCATTCATGATCAAATATAAACTTTCACCTTCTTTACCAAGGTAGTACAAAGAAAGGCATTCAAGCAAAAACCAACCTTATTAATCCAAATTCATATTATAGTTGATAAGCTTGTCCTGTTTGAATAACAATTAAAACCCATAATTACTTGAAAAACCAACAATTACAAGAAGGGCATAACTCCAAAGCCCACAATTGTTTTTTGCACACTTAAGCAAAAAAAATGAACTTACATTTATGTAAACAACCAAAGATTTCCACCTCTAAAGCAAGGAATCTATGTAATGGGTGGCAATAATGGTAGTTCATTTCTTACATTTATGTAATGGGTTGCTTCCAATCCTCTTATACATAGATGCCAAGAAGGAAAGAATATCATACAACAATAACAATTGTTAAGGTACATAATAATACCCCATTTGTAAAGATGACAATGTCAATGCATTGTTGAAACTGATGATGAATGGAGGACAACAATGTGTGAGCAAGCATAGGTGATGAAACTTCACTATTACCCTTGATGGTGATCATATGATATGTCAAAAATGACGACGCACAAAGTGTGTTGAGATGAGCATTCAATACCCATTGTTCAACTTTCATGGCTTGTCAAAACGGAATGAGATGAACTCAAGTTCATGATGGAAAGACTACAACAAGTTGTTTTCCAACATTGTCGAACAGAAAACAAATCTACATTGACACGAACCAAAGCATCAACAGTGAGCAATGATGAATATAAAATTTGAATTTGAAGATTCCAATGCTTGATTATCCAAAATATGTATGAGGTTGTGACAACTACTAAAATCAAGCAAAGCCCTAAGCCCCAAGCCAAAACCTAACTTACCCTCAACAACACATAGTTCCTCAAGGATATGGAGTTGAAACCATTTGCCACATGAATTTGCAAGAATACCCAATGTAGATGAAATCCAGGTAGATTTGAAGAATACCCGTCAGTGGTTTGGTCTGTATTTAACAATGTCCAATTTGTGCTATGTCAAAAGATTCCATATTAAGGCTCTGGAGAATTTTCTGATTGCTAAGGAAATCTCCTTTCAAACACAAGTAAATGAGCTTCACTTTTTGGTCATTTGTGTTTGCTTCATTGCACTTTTGGCTTCTTTCTGTGATTATTATTGCTAGCATCATCTTGGGTATTGACATCACCAGCCACCTCAAGATGCTTCAAGCGGCTAAGACGATTACTGTAGAACACAGAGCGTCCATACTGATCTGTGTGTATCTGATCCTCAAATTGACGGTCCCACAACACATCTCCATCAGCAACTGCATACAGACGCTCGCTGAACACTGTCTGCATTGACGAGCGCTCCACTCCAGACACTGTAATTGTGAATGATGCATCTTGTGCCTTAAATGCCTGCTGAATTTGAACCCACCATGCCACCCCCACAGCCAAAAATGTTTGTGATAGCTGATGAGTTCACACACCCAATTCTCTACACAAATTAGCACTCAGGTGAGTATTTTCTAACCCTGAGTCAAAGGAACACTGTAACACCCAACCCTGGCCTGCCTTTTCCATTTCAGAGAAAGCTCAGATCAAGATGCAATTTCACCTAAAGAAAGTACACACAACTAGCAGGGAGTCATGGCTTTACCCATTCTAATAATCCAGAGATTACCAAGTTAAAAGAAAAAAATCTGATTAGACAATTTGGAACCTGTAATATGATCATGATGTTCTTAAGCCTAGAAAGGTTAAAACAACACACATGTTAGGGTAAAGTCAACACCAGAAGTGAAAAACAAAGAGAAAAAAAAGAAGAAACATGCAACAAAAACTGGCAGGGGAGGTTAACAACATGACCTACCTCAATGTCTAGTCCATAAAGGGGGCTCTCATCATCAATTACATGGCGAACAACTAAGGCGTATCGAAGGTAAGCAACTTCAGCATGCATCAGCTTCAAGGGTACAGTTGTGATGTATGGAGACAACTGGCCTGGAGATGTCAAAAAGCGCCGATATACCAACTGGAATTTACAATCTATCAGAACCATGTCTGTTGGGTTTGTCAAATTCAGCCGCAGCAGAAATGACCTGCCCACCCCCAAACAAAAAACAGACAAAAAAAATGAACAATTGAACAGTTTGTGAATCTATTATTGATTTTTGCATATGTCTATGTTATCTGCCCTAGCTCAAGATTGATTTAAGAAGAGAGAAATATCTGGAATGTTCTCAAAAGCTTTGTACACTGCAAAGTTAAGAAGAGACACTCTCACTTCTGCTCTCAAAGCAGGAGGATGGATCTTATAAAATTACCCATCCTTTTGTGTACTAAATTGACAGGACTGTCTGCAGCAGATCAGGGGGAAAGCTTCGAAAGAAAACCCTAAACCCTAAATCACAACCAGTCTCTTTACTGAAACAAAACCAATTGCAAATCTCTGCTGGCCAGCAGCAGAAGAGCTTTGAAGCTTCAAGGAGGGGAGAAGAACAAGTGGGTCAAAAGAAGGTGGAGAGGTGGAAAAGGAAGGATGGTAAAAAAAGAGAGGATTGTATGTACTTGGGGGGCTTCTCATCAGGATGCAACTTCTTGAACGAATGCTCAGTAAATTTGTCGCTTGTGATGAGTGCTACTTGTGACCAGCGGATTGGCTCTGAAGGCTGTGATAACCTGTGAAATACTGCATTCAATGTTGCCATTGTGTTGCAAAACACATGAGTAACTCAACTCTGAAGAAGAAGAAGAAGAAGAAGAAGAAGAAGAAGAAGAAGGTGCATATCATATTGCAATCCATTCAAAAGATGTCAAAGTTCACAAACAAAATCAATGTTATAGTTCTCTCGAGGAGAGAGAGAGAGAGAGAGCTGAAGACCACCTGCACCACTGAGGAAGACAAAGATGAGTTGAGCCATCAAGGTATTCAGGTTTGCCAAAAGAAGAGTATACGGTGATCTTGCCTCAACCCTAGTGCCGCCGAATGTAGTTGACAAGGAAAGACTGAAAATGAAGATCTTGAATCGATCTTCACCACCGCACAACACATAGAAAACTTCCCACAAACTCAAAGAAGTAGATGTTTTGTGAATTTGGTGCTGCTGCTGCAATGATTCAGCGTGAGGTTGATGATCTTGAGGAATATATAAGCCCTCTAGGTCTAGCAAATAGAGACCTGTGAATATAACACTCAGAAGAACTGGACTTGACAACATGATGAGGAAGAAGAGATGAAGCGGCAAGCGCAATGTGTAGATATATGCATTGTATACTCGACTCATCATGCTTTCCTCTTGCTGCACCTGCACAAAAATTACACAGCCAAGAAGCAAAAACAGAAGCAGCAGCAAAAAACTTCAGAAACTCACTCCTTGCAGCAAAAAAACACATCATATTCATGTTGATACCTGAGCAACCCATCATCATGTTGATAGCTGAGCAACGCATTATCATCTTATAAGAACAAAAGATGCTGCTTATGAGCTGAATATAAGCATGATAGCAGCTCTCTCACTTTTACAGATCGCAAAGCTGCCTTTCCTTTGAGCCTCGGAGGAGGCTCTGAATCATCTGGCCGAACCCATTCCTTCTTCTCTTTCCACATCTTTGAGGACATCTGATGTCTTGATGGAAACAATTACTCTCTCCCTGCAGCAGCAACTCCGCACCTCTTCTGATTCCTCTACCCACTAATTTGTAGCCACCACATGAGTACTGTCATCACAACATGAGTGCAGCTCTTGATGAGAAGAACCAATCCACCAACCCTGCAAGCTTTGCTCGCTTGCTTGCTCTCACTTTTGTTCTGCAACTTTTCAATTTTGCTTCCAGCTGCGGCAGAAGCTGCAATTGTGAAGGTATGAATGCTGCTTTGATCAACTGCAGACAAGCTCACATGAACCCAGTTTCCCAACTGCTGCTTGAAATCAACATCAAAAAAAGACCCAGGCAAAAAAAAAAAAGAGCAAGCCCGCCAGCCAGCCAGCCAGGAGCAGCTGATGTGCAGCAAGCTCTTCAACTATTGCACTAAACCCTAATTCTATCTAACCTAAAGCTGTCTATCATGTCTTCTAGTAGCTGCTGGACTCTGGAGGAAGCTAAAGAAGGGAGCCATGCTTGATCTGCAGCTTCTTAGTTCTCACGTCAGGCAGCTCTTTCTTCTTCCTCAGTTCCAAAACTTGTCAGTGGCAGAGTCAGTGAGAAACTAGACTAGACTAGCAGCTGAAGATCCTGGGCAAAAAGCATAAACAGATTTGTCCTATTTCTGCTGATCAAGAAAGACAAGAGAAGAAATTTTTTTTGGGGAGATTTCCTTCTGCAGGAAAGCTTTTTTGCAAGCTCAAGGTATACCCATTTTCAGTACAGAAAACAAGTGCCAGTTTGCCAGTCTTTGATCATCTCTGCTTGAATCTCGAGCTGCTGCTGCTGCAACTGATGATGATGATGATGATGATGATTCTAGGAATTTGATTGTGTCAATCACAATTTTTGCACAGAGGAAAAAAAACTAAAAAGTGATGGATATGAGAGTTCTAGACTGCAATCAGATCTATGCTAAAAACAAAAAAAGGTGCAGCAACTTGTTCAGGATTTTGCTGAAAGTGGGGGAAAAACAAAACCCTAGAAAAAAAAACCTTGAAGCCAAAAAAAAAAAAGAAAAAAGAAAAAAAAAGGGAAAAAGACAACGAACTTCGAGGTTTGGGGATTGGAGCTAATTTGTCAGCAGACCGACAACCAGAAAACAAAACAAGAACTCTTTGGGTCATGGGATGATGATGTTCTTGTTGACTCCTTCTTCTTCAGCTTCTTCTTCTGCAGCTTCTCAAGAACAAAACATGATGGGTGAGCTAAATTTATTTATTTATTTATTTTAAAAATTGAAAAAATAGAAATTAAACCAAATTCCAGAAATCAAAACATGGGTGGCCAAAAGAAAAGAAAAAAAAGAAAAAAGAAAAAAGAAAAAAAGGAAAAAGGAAAAAAAGGGAGGAAAAAAAGAAAACAAACAAATCAATGCTAGAAACATCCTTCCTTCATTCTCTCTCTCTCTCTCTCTCTCTTTTTCTAAATATTAAAAAAAAAAAAAAAACTAAGCTTCCTTTTTCTAATCTGGTGAAATAAAAAATGAAATTATTTTGAAATTTTTCAAATTTTCTAAAAAAAAAAGTAATTTTTTTGTTGGGGGTTTCAAAATTTTCAAATGATCTAAAAGTAAGATATAATTTTAAATTAATATTCATGGGGGGTTAAAATTGCAACATTTCTCTAGAAGTACCATAGTAACCTTGGCAAAACTTTGACACTTGTCTGTCCAATAGTTTAATTAATTAATGAATTAATGAATTAATGAATGAATGAATGAATGAATTAATTAATTAATTTTGGGATTTTTCCTTTCAACAAAATAAAGTATTCCTTAAAATACTATATATATATATATATATATATATATATATTTTCACCTTTGCAGACAAAATTTTAAAATTGCTTTTGGACTTTGGACAAAAAAACCCAAAAAACCATTAAAATTTTCTCAAACATTTTGGAAAAAATATAATTAGTGTCCAAAGTTTGCCAAAGGTACTATGGTACAATGGTATTCAGTTCCAGTAAAGCAGCTGTAGCCAAAATTATTAAGCTGGTTTTATATTTTGTTAGCCATATTTTTTTGAAAACATTTTGTGTCTCTAAATAGCTGTAGCCATATATATATAATATATATCTATATGTATATATAATCAAGTCAAGTATTAAACTTTCTAAGCATGATAATTTTAATATAAATCTAATTCTCCAGCAATAATATTAAATTTCAGTGATCAAAAGTATCATTAAGCATCAATGTATTTAACTGGTATATTTGTCAATGGAAAAGTATTTAGTGTTTTTTTTCCTTTTTTCTTTTTTTTGGTGGCATTTTCTTGATTTTTCAAAATTGATGATATTTTTTGGCTGGGAAAACAGATTTTACCCTTTTGAAACATGTTTTTTCCAATTTTTTTTTCTAACCACAAAAATTTAAGAAAAGAATATTATTATCATTAATAATAATAATAATAATAATAATAAAGAGTTTGTTAAATTTCTGAGGAAAAAAAGAAACATAGTTGGAGAAAATTTCATCACATTTCAACACAACTTTTGGCCACTATTTTACAGTTTTGACAAATTTTCTAAGAAAAACTTGTGATTAATAAACCAAAGTGATAAACCCTAAACCCTAAACCAAGAAAAACATAGCAACAAGGTGAAAACCAAGGTGAACCAACACATTCGTTGTTGTTACCTTCACATTCTTAAGTAAAAGCCCTGATTACTAAACCCTAAACATCGGAGAATTCAGAAATACACATGAAAACCCAACCGAGGTGAACCAACACATTCGTTGTTAACCTTCACATTCTTAAGGGAAAGCCCTGATTAGAGAGGTGATTACTAAACCCTAAACATGAGAGAATTGAGAAGTACACATGAAAACCCGACCAAGGTGAACCAACACATTCGTTGTTAACCTTCACATTCTTAAGGAAAAGCCCTGATTAGAGAGGTGATTACTAAACCCTAAACATCGAAGAATTGAGAAGTACACATGAAAACCCGACCGAGGTGAACCAACACATTCGTTGTTAACCTTCACATTCTTAAGGAAAAGCCCTGATTAGAGAGGTGATTACTAAACCCTAAACATCGGAGAATTGAGAAATACACATGAAAACCCAACCGACCAAATTGGTACACCGACTCTTGATAGATGTGTGTACTACCTTTTTTTCTTTGTCTTTTCTACAAGATTCCCCCCCACCAAGACCAAATTCTAGCTTGCTTGTTGCACAAATTTTTTCATGCAATAATTGCATCTTACTTTAGCCCATTTTTGCACTCATGGTATATATATAAAGGCTCTTTATGTGCGTGGTAGAGCCCACAACCTCAGGCTTTCTTTACCTACTACCATTAGAAACACATGTTTTTTCCCTTCTTTGCATACATCATCCATACCCTTGATAGTCTCAGCAGGCCATCACTCACCTCAATTATTCACAATAACTTGTGCACTCTTGTAGGTTACCTAGTCCTCGATAACCTCGAGATCTAGTATACTTCTAGAAAATCCAACACTTAACCTCTAATGTACTAGACATCTTTAGAGTCATCCCACTTTGATTTCATGCAACTTGAGTTGAGGTGATTTGACATCATCGCACTCTCGGAGAAAATTTCCTAAGTACATTTGAAGAGATCCTCGTACATTTAGGTTCATGACAACATTTGCCTCATGGCTTTATGGTATGCGGTAAGCTTGCCACACATTCCAAGAATGTTGGCCAGACTTAGCTATACAACAAGTTAAAACCTGTGGAGGCATTCTTCTGAAAATGTGGGGCCAGACTTAGGTACCACATTATGTGAATACAAGATGCCCTTCAAAAATGCTACAAAAGGACCAAAGTCCTTGCTCAGCTACAGCTATACCAACGGCAAGTATGAATTCGCTATACTGCCTACCAACAATAGGAAGTAACGAGGTAGAAGAGAGGATAGGAAGTGAGTCCACAAAAGGCCCATGCAGACTGAATTCTCCAGAAGAAGATTGAATGTGTGAGGTGTTGTTTGTTACCAGAGAGATGTTTGGGATTGTGAAGGTTACTATTTCATTTCATGACCTCTCATAAGGAAAACAAGAAAAGCTGGAGAATCATCTTTTTGATTTTATAAAACAAGGTAACGAGAAAATTTGGTGAGATGCTGTTACAAGTTGGCTTTGCAATGTGGGAAGCTGGAATGAAAGATGTTAGAGCAGCCACCCTCCATTGATCCCATGTAGAAGAAGAGCCACTCTCTCCTGCATCGAAAATTAAATGCACAAGTCCAGTAGTAAGCAAAATGTGCTTGTGGAAAAATTGCACAAATCTGCTATGTTTGGTTGGATGAGAGAGCATGCTGAATTGTTTACCACTCAGTGGTGCATGTTTCTTTTTAAACCTAGAATGTTACAAAGGGTTCACAAGTCCACTACAGTGGGCAGGTGGTGCTACCTGTACAGATAGAAGCTTCAGTCCTTGCCTCCAAAACTGAAGCCCCATATTGACTGATGGGTGTATTACATACATGTGGCACTAAAAAAGCTGTTTTGAAGGGAAGTTCCGCACCACTTTCATAATGTCAGAAAATGTCACAACACCTAGAAGCAGACCTTGGTTATCAACAACCCATACTTGATGAACATGATTCTGCAAAGCTGTTGACATCACTTCTTGGAGGGATGAAGTAAGATAGCATGTTACAGGAGGGGAGACCATTTCGCGCGAGTCAAAAGAGCCCTCCTTGTGATATGCTGCTGTTGCTGCTCCCACCCCAAACTGCTGTGCCACACTTGCTTTGCCAAAGAAGTCCATGATTGACAGTGATGACCAGGCCTGAAGTACTTCGGCTGTGCACCCTCGCAAATCACTTGCTGAGAATTTGCCCAAAAGCTTCCTGCCACGCCCCTGTTGCCAAATCAATCACATTCAATTGTCATACATGTCTGTTCTTCACCTTGAATAAATTTGCAACAAGAGCAACAGGACTGACTACCTACTCTTGCAGACATGCATCAGAGTCAGGACGACCCTGGAAAGCTTCAAAGCTCCATGGATAGCTACCACTGATTTCAACAAGAAGAGAAATTCTTTGCATCATGTTGTACAAAGGGAAGAAGCTGCTGAGCTGTGCTACATTAACAAAACATGTGCACTTTAAGGAGCGGGTCTACTCACTCATGATCCCCAACAGGAGAAGCAAGGCATTGTGTTTCTAGCCAGTTAATGGGAAGGAGAAGGGTATACTCACAATGACAAGCATAGGATCATCAGGGATGATGTCAGGCGAATTCTCCACAATTGCAACAGCTGCAAGAGACACATTGCGCATGCACTTGACAACATCCATCACCTTCATATTGCTGGGGGCAGCAAACACACTGGTTTGCATTAACCCTAATGTGCTTACGCTGAGCCCCGTCACAAACTCCAGCTCCTTGGCATGTACAAGCAGAAACCGCACCATGTCTGTTTGCGTCAGCATGTGGTAGCCTGTTGACGACTCCATGATTTCCACGGGTGCATGGTGTGGTTGATGCATCAAGCTCTCCACAGGAACCAAAGCCCGATGAATGCCTTTACTCATGGGCTCCATCACCTCATATACCCTGAAAACAAAAAAGCATTTGTCACCAAGACCTAACTGGCCATTTCATATGCAACCCTTCCTCATAGTCACTGCAATCTCTTCATTTCTTCTAAGAAACTCATTCCGTCTTCTTGTGGGAACTCTTTCCATCTTCTTGCAAGAACCCTTTCCATCTTCTGACAAGAACTCTCTACTGCCCATCATCCAGATTGGGTACCTTTGATCATCACATTGCATTACCCTAATGTGCTTACTCTTAATCATCACAATTGTGAACAGAAAACACACACACACACACACACACACACACACAGAAAGGACAGGGGAGCAAGAGAGCCTTACGAGGCATTAGGGCTAACAGTCCAGAGACTGAGCCCTTCAAGGGAGTGACCGATGACAGAGGCGACAGTAGAGGAGAGGCGACCCGCGAAGTCCTCTTCGCCTCCTTCCTCCTCCACGACGTGGATGAGGATATCCAGCACACTCACCATCCCGATGTACTGCTTCCGCATCCGCCCCGTGCTCTTATCCGCCTCCATAATCATGGACCCGCCCGCTCCCACCCATTGCCCCGGCGGCGCTGCCACAGGCACCGCCAGAATATTCTTGGCCAGCAATGAGTTGAGCGTGTCCCCCACCGTGGCCGTGTAGGGAACCTCGACCAAACGCCCCTTGTGCTGCACCAATTCCTGCACCTTGGTTAACTTCAACACTCCTCCCATGGCCATGATGATGGTTTTGATGGTCTTGTTCTCCGAAATTGTTTGCTGCTGCAATCCCAAGGCCTCTTCTGTTGCGGTTGCGGTTTAGTATTTCTAGTGCGCTTCTTCTTCTTCTTTTTCTCCTTCTCCTTCTACTTTCTACAGTCCATGGCGTGGCTTTGGGTCGTGATGTGTCCGAAGATCCCGATCGTGATTCTGCTGCAAACACGGCACGTCATGCTCCTCGCATCAGCATGATGACGAGGAGGAGGACGACGATGGATGCGCTCGCGGTGAGCATGCATGACTAGGGTTGAGTCTTGGTGCGTGGATTCTTCACCAATTTTGCTCAGATCTATCTCCTCATAAGCGAACAATCTAGGAGCGCTCGATCGCGCCAGCGAGCAAGGAGAAATCGTCGAGGGGTGCGGTGATTGCAGCAGATTCTGGATCGAGTTGGTGCGAGAGAATCCAAATCTTGTTCCCTGGATCCCCGCCAACTGCATCCCAAATTTGCTGAAACCAGACAGACATGTGTCCTTCTCGCCGACACGAAACACCACCGTCATCAATAATCGGGGGCCGGGGCCGGGGGGGGGGGGGACATTCCCAAACCCTAAAACCGTTCAACACAAAACCCTTGACTTCGAGAACGGATGAATGAAGATTGTGAGAGAAAAATTCATTCATTGGATGAATAAAACAAGTAAAATCCATTCATTGACGCTGAAGAAGCTTGAAAGGCTTGGGACCCTAAACCTTTTCGATGGAAATGTCCAAAAACAAATTCATTAAATGACTATAACAAAACCCCCCCTTCCAAGAGTTCAATGGGAAATAAATAAACCTTCACATTAAAAAAATGGATGAAAATGGGTTTAGGGTTTAGGGTTTAGGGTTAGCTATCAAAAGACCTTGAGGTAACTT
The DNA here is from genome assembly GCA_963921925.1 of Sphagnum tenellum. NCBI lineage: Eukaryota > Viridiplantae > Streptophyta > Sphagnopsida > Sphagnales > Sphagnaceae > Sphagnum > Sphagnum tenellum. The sequence continues at coordinate 13,104,305 of OY998154.1, forward strand.
GATGTCCTAGGGGTGAAAAAAACATTAAAAATTAAAAAAATAAAATTCCCATGGGTGTTTTTGTGGAGGGGTGCCCTTGGCTATTGGGGGAAGGTGAGCAGTTGTTATGGCTATATATTATGGCTAACTTGTTAATAAGTGACCAAAACTATATTTTTGATCTCTAAGTAAGGTAGGAACACTTGAAATTGCTATTGAACTTTTAATTAAATTGATTTTTTTATCATCATTTGGTTTCTATAAAAGAATGGGGTGTTTTTTTCAAAGTGATAGTTTAATGTTACAACTTTTAACACATGTGCCATAAACTTTTAATAGTGATACTTATGTTAAGTTAGGATATTGACAATAAAGGCTTACATTTTTAAAAACATGTTGCACAAATTAATATCAAAGTTAAATTTGTCCATACGTAAAAGCACCCCAAAACTTACATTGTACCAAACCTTTTTTTTAAAAGGTTATTTTAAACCAAATTTCGAACTCAACTTGGGGGGGGCGGGGGGGGGGGGGGGTTTATATCTATTTTTTTAAAAAAAATCACCAAAAATGAGCTTACCGCATATCTTAGTGACAATGTGACTACCACTTGGAGGTTGTTGGTTGCTTGTGTATGTGAAGACAATGATTTCCCTTTTGAAAATGTGATTTTAATTTACATTTGTCTTTCATCATTTTTTGGATTATTTCCAAGAGTTATGTCAACTACATATACTACCTTTATATATTTCATCTTTGGTAGTGGCTATTGACTTAAGATTTAAGCTATGGAATGGAAAGTTTATGAAAATTTTGTTTGTAAGGCTTGTTTATCTTTTAACAATCAAGGCATTTGGAGATGTTTTGGAAACTGTTGGGGTAAATTAACTAGTGATGAAGATTTTTTTCTAATATTATTTGTATATCTTATGTTTAAGGTTGTTTTACTTAAGACTTACCAATTGCCATGTGAAATAACTAACTTGGGGACTTGATATCCAAAGCATGTTGCATTGTTGTTACAATTTGTAAGTACTAGTTTGAACCCCATGCTTAATGCACAAGTGTGTGTGTATTTGACGATACATATTACAAAATTACAACTACAAATTGATGAAAACATTAATATTGTTATTGAATTTAATCCTTACGTGCCAAAATTTTCAAAATAAAAAACTCAAGTGCCCAATAGGAATCTTCAAATTATATTAATTATTCGACACATTAATGCCAAACCTGAAAAGGTAGTACCATACTTTCATTGTTTAAATAGGTAGGGTAGTCAAGGTGCATTCACACATGGTGTTAGGGACTTTAGTGTTGAATCCCCTAACATCATGTTAGTCATTTAGGATTAAACTTATTTACCATGAAGATTTTATGTTAAACTAACATTCACTTAGCATTATGCTATCACCCATTTGATATTGGGTGCCACTTAGGATTCCACCTAGATTTTCATTTAACACTAACTTAATATCAAGTGTGAGTGCACCATCAATGACTTTGCAAAGTCCAATTTTTGAGGTTCATTGGTGGGAAGGGGGAAGAAATTAAACAATGCACACTAGATGTGCTAAATATTTCTAGGTGGTTACCCTTGGGCATGCTCTCAAACATTTACCTTACATGAAGGGTAAAGATAGTTCCGGTCACCAGTATTAAATGCCTTGGCCACAATAGCCATGGCACCTGTTGCCACTTGCCCCCATAGCCAAGGCAACCTCCACAACCAACACCTATGGGACCTTTTTTAAAAAGTTTTATTAAAATTTTTCTTCACATGGGAGGTCAAACAAAGGGTGGTCTTGGAGGTGAAATTTTTTCTTTTGAGAAAAAAAAGACCCATGGGTGTTATGGAAGGTTGCCTCGGCTATTGGTGCTAGAATGGCAGTTGCAATGGCTATTTTTGCTAGTGCTTTTAATAGTGACAAATTTCAGGTTTTTTAGGTGCACATCAGGGTGTATTTGGCCCTTTTGGTTTGATATTGATATCAGACCCCCCTAGCACTGGGCATGCCTTTCCTAGACAGCGACACATGTGCAGGGGGGAGGGTTATTTATTTCTGTTAGGGTTTTCTTCCATGTATGATGCCATCCATGGATGGATGACGAGACATATGGAAAGATGGATGGATGGAAAGCTTCATTTCGTCCATGACATCCTTTAATATATGTAATGTTGATAATTTTGTTCATTTCATTTTCTATAAAATGGTATACTATATATTCATGTGATTTGTAACTCTATCCACACATGTTCCAATTTGTTGTGGGTGTGGATGATGGCTTTGAAATTTCATCTTTCCAATGAAAGTTCACAAATGTATTGAGTTTTAAGGTTGTAGTTTATTTTTCTTCAATTCAATCTTTTTATTTTTCATGTATGGTCCCCTTGTGCCCCTTGTCAATTTCAAATCCAAGCCCATCTTTTTAAAATCAAGTGTCCCCACCCATGAACAAGTATGCATGTATGTGTGAAAGAATCCATGTTGAGTCTTTGAGTCCAAAGGTTGAAAAAAAAAGAAAAATAGAAGAAACCCTAAGGTACAAAAACATTTTCAACATGCCATGGGTTTAAAAATGGTTGATGAGAGTGTTAGGTTCATCAAATAAGGTGCAAGATTTGTACTTCTATGAAGGAAAAATATAAACTTTGGTAGCTTTAAGCTTGATAATTTGTATAAAAATGTATAAGGAAAAAAATTTGATGCTTAAGGTTAAGTTTTTACTATTATTGTAAAAAAATTGAACATGCCAAAAATGAGACAATTTACATTAATTATATACCTATGTGCTTGATTTGGTGTTTATTGATATAACGATATAATTGAAAAGGAAATATGTTCAATTTACAACAATCATCCATCTCTTGAACAAAAGAAGGCTCACAATTGATTATGAAGGTTCAAAAGATTTATACATATCGTATTTTGTTAAAGTTCAAGCACATTCCAAAGAAACATTAAATTGGTTCTTTTTGTTAGTCTATGGTAGAAAACATGCAAAATGTATTGTTAGCTTCACTCAAGGAGGTAATGGTATTTATTAATTTTATAACAATTAGTGCAATTAAAGTGATCATTATTGCCAATAACTAATGGATCTCCATTCATTCCTAGTGTAGTCTTAAAGGAGGATCCCACATTTGTTGTGTATGAGCAAATGGATGTTTAGGGTACATTTAACAATGTGTATGCATTAATGTTAAAGACTTTATTTGATTGTGGGGGTCTCAGACTTGAAGATTTTGCAAGAAAACTCATATGTATGGGGTTTGATGGGGGATTTGTATTTCATGGTCATTGAAATGGTGTTACTACCCAAATGAAAGAGAAAGTTGCATCATTCTTATTGGGTGTTAATTATTGTGTTCATAACACCAATTTGACAATCATAATTTTGTCAAAATTGGAGTTGGTGCATCGATTAAAGGCATTTTGCAATCCTTCTATATGTGTTTTGTCCATTTTCCAAAAAACATATTGGATTTTGAAAAGCTTGTTGAAGCTATGGAAACATTAAGTAACAAGTTCACAAAAAAGTGAAAACTAGGTTCTTAACCCTATCAAGAAGGTTTATGCATAATATCATTTTTTAGTTGTCAAGATGCATGTAGATGTAAGTCTAGCCTTGCATTTTAGAACTTGGCTTTGGATTTATGTGATTTGGATTATGATTTATCTAGTCTCCATGCCATTATGCCTTTGCTTGAATTCGCACATAAATTTGTAAAGTTCACACAAAGTTGGGTTAACATTTTCATATGTGATTTTGGGGATGTTGTGCAATTATGCCAATATGAGTTTTATGAATTATATTGTGATCCATATAATAGGTCTAATGGTCTTGTCTTTAAAGGTTTCAATGTTTTGGATGATCATTTTAATGATGTTTTGACCCTTATGTGGTGCATTGACTTGAATGGTGGAAGTGAGTATGATTATTTGGCCTTTTACTTGAGAAGGAAGAAATATCCTTCATTCATAAGGGAAACAACCCAAATGGGACAAAAAAGTCAATAACTTGTGGCATCATGAAATAAGGATTTGATGTTGTGAAACTTGTAGCTAAAAATGTTGTTAGAAAATTGCTAAGAGCCTTATTTATGAATTACACAAATGATTTAAAGAAGTTGAAAAAGAACTCCATCAAGTTTTGAATGTGGTGAAAATTTCATTTCGTGTGCAACACAAAGTTGGTGAAGTTTGGGTCCTTGTTGTGTTTGATCCACCTTGGAGTTGGAAGTAAATTTCTTCAAGCTCATTATGGCACATTCTGAAGCTATATTATTTGAGAATATAACAAAATATTTCGACCAAAATTTTCAAATAATGTGGAGGATGAAAGGTCTTTAAACACACTTTCATTCATGAAAAACAAAATTTGAAAGAAGTTCACAACCCATTTGGAGTTTTGCGTTTGGCTTTATAGTCAAGACTTCTTCTCCTTCCATATTTTCCCATATGAATGTGCCTTTAAAGTTTGAAAAGAGGTCAAGATGTGGTATGTAATAGATTGTGAGTTTGTTTTCATGAACAAAATTAAAGTTTTTGTTATGTTAGTCACAACTCATCAAGGGTCACATGTGCATATGTATTTAATCAAATTTTCAATATATAATTTAATTTATGTGGAATACATGCATTTTGGTTATTTGAAGTTTCGATATTTGCAATGTGAATCTTTAATTTCTAATAGAGCAAATACTTCATGTTTTAAAGTAAGTAAGTATATGAACTTGGTCTATGTATTTGCTAATGTATGTTATTATGCACATTGAATGTTGGTATGATTTGTACCATGTTTGTTGTGGTGTAAAGTTGTCTTTCTTCCAATGGGGAAAATTGAGCACTAGAGACAAACTTTGAAGCCATTACAAATGTTCAAAAGTATGCATTTTTGTATTTTCATTAATGTTCATTGGAACATTAATTTTCATTAATATTTTCAAAAACATTTGTTACAAGATTTTTCTTATGCAAATTAAAAGGCTTAATTTTTGTGACGTTCACTATTTTTGTGTGTGCAAGTTGTATTATATGTATGCAAGTATGATTATTTCTTTCAATGTATAGCATGTTCCAACTTGCCAAAGTTTGAGCTACATCATTTGAACAATTAATTCATTAATTCATCCTTTTTATCACAATATGTAACTTTCAATTTTGTCAAGTAACCAATTAGTTCATGCATGTATTTTGGAATTCACATCATAAGTTCAATAAAACATTTTCTTGTTTTGCCGTAGATTTTGATTTTAGTGTAAGGTAAGAAAATCACGACTATTGTGGTGTATTTGTGTATCACTTGTTTTGTAATCGGTAGTTGCTTATATGAAATAAACATGATTTTTTTATTTTAAAGTTTTATTTATCCAAATCAACATAATAATCATTTGAAAATCCATTCTATAGAACGATTAAACATAAATTCAAGGGAAATTTTTTCCATTTTTTTTTCAAATTAAGTGCAAAAATAAAGGGTGCAACTTATTGAAAGAAAAATTAAAAAATAACTTAAATGTAAATAAGGTCCTTTGGATTACATTATGAGAATACATGAGTGTTCCAACTTGAAAAGATGCCCAATTTGACACATACAAATCATTTGGTCAAAATGAAAACATTTCAATTTTTGAACTTCTATCATTATTCAAATCAAATCCCAATTCCCTATATCCACCATGTTGATGTAGCAAAAAGTTGAACAAACATAATGTATGCTATACAATTTTATGTATGCAAAAAACCTACAAGATGAGCTACCATGAACACACCATGAATTGGAAAACACATTCAAAACATCACAATAACAAATCCAATTTAGTTTCTCCTCAAGTTCAAAAATCAACTTGATCAAAATTCTTTAAATGCTTTGCACACCTAATTTGTCCCTTCCATCCAATTGTAACCTTTTTTAAGACTTCCAAAGACCTATAAACTAGATAGACACTAGGTGAAAACATGCATACATGTAACAAATATAATTTAGTTTCTCCTCAAGTTCATTTTGAACAAAGGGTTATGACATATAAAATAAGATTTATTCATTTTCAAAGACTTCTTATGGGTAAACTTGATAAAATGACCCTCTAAATGTGTAACCATTCTTTAATAATATGCTTGTAAATTTTCAACTTGATTTTAAATTTAATATTTGGGAAATTTTCATATTCATGTAACTTTAATAATCAATTACACCTTACATGGTTCATTTGGATTGATGTAAAAAAAGATTGCAAAATTGATGATTTGCATTTTTCTTTTCAATAAAACATGTTTAAATGTAAAGATAAATTGTAAAATTCAAAAAATAAAAAATGCATCATAATGTTTCTAATATTCAAAATATAATTAAAACATAAATTTTGTATAGTGATTGTACATCACACATTCCCAATGTCAAGTGCTTATTCTTGTGCTTTAGAAAAAGGAATTAGGTGTGGGTTGTTTTACCAAATATTACATCATGATGATGTGTTAGTCACAAGTGTATATGCAAGTTTTGGTTATAATTATGATAGACCTACGTAATGTGTAAATAATGTTTGCAACTTGACACATAATTAAGAAAAAATGTGATGTAAGGAATTTGGCCCTTTATAACTAGTACAAGACTTAATGTGGCTTTAATTCATTTGCAAAACATGCATCCACCTCTAATTTCCATAATGTTTTTTCAAATTACACCTATGTTGCAACAACAATACAAGGCAACTTTTAAGTTTTTATTTCCAAGGAATCATCAACTAAAACAACTATATCTTACCCATCCTTTTGCATATACAAAAACCAATTACAACAACTACATAAGAAATGTTGTAGTAGAGATTGAAAAGTTTGGTTTGTAATCAAGTGGGTCATAAACTTTTTGGAAGATGTGATAAATCTAGTCAAATTGGAACATCTCTCATCCTACAAAATTCATCATTTCATAATTAAATCAATAATGACATCTAAAAGAACCACTTAACAACCTAAGACAAAACAAGATGGAAGTTTCTGGTGCAGTTTTAGTGAATACTTTTCCCTTTAAATATAGTAGTGAAATTTTCACACATTTAGCCAATGTGTATTTATCATTTATCACCCAACTATCTTGTTTTTCTCTAGCTACAAGGTGTTTGCATGGTATGATGGACCCAAAAAAATTGTCATTTTGTGTACAAATGTTTTTTGAAAAATGTGGGGACAGAATTGGAAAATGTTTAATTGTCTAAATGTGGAATTAAAGGTGGCTCACATCTTAATCTATCATTATGTTATGAAATTGATAAAAATAATAATGATGCAATAGTTCTTTGGAATACATTTTTAAGATGCAATTACCTATCACATTCATTGTTTTAGTAAAATGACTAAAAAAAATTTCTTTTAGTTTGAATTTGTGAAAAAATTTAGATTAATGTGTATACGTACAAAGAGTAATCTTCCATCAAAGTGCTTTCCAATTGACTTAAAATCATGAAGTTCATACAAACTTTTGGTGGTACATTATGCTATAATAACGACAATGATTCTAATGTTTTTAAGTTGTAAGATGTTTTTTCATTAAAGATATATATGCCTTAGGTGTTTTTTATATTTATCCATGTAATTAATATACAATTTTCTAATTTAAAAAAAGGGCATATTGCTACAAAATAAGGTGTTAAAAAATCTTCTAATGTGACTGGTGTACATTTATTCAAACAAACAAACATGAAGTTATTTGATATTCAAGATTGTATTAATATATATATTTTTAGATTTTAATTCAACTAAATGTAGTTTTTGGAAAGAAATCAAAATTGATGAATTTAATGGCGATACTTTTAACAGTTTTTGTACATCCAATTACGACTTAGAATAGGGTTCAACATATCATGCAAACACCTTGCACCTACATAAAACATACCCAAAAAAAAAATTTCATAATTGTTATAACACATGTTGATAAAACAATGCATCATTAAAAAAAATTGATTAATTGCATGAAAAAGCTACACAATTGTGTCAAAAATGCAACTAACAATTCTATGCTCATTAGAGTTCTTTTTCTTGTTTTCGAACTTTTTCTCAAAATCTATTAATTCATGATGTTGACCCAACTGTTCATTACAAAAACACAAAGAATCGACCACAATTCTCTACAAGCTTTAAAAAAAGGTAAAAAAATAACAATTAAAAAAAAAAGGTTCTTTCACTTGTGAAGTTTTTTACATGGTTGACTATTGTGGGTTCCTTATTTCTATTTTTCACCATTGGCAAGGAAGTGGATATATAATCAAATATAAAACCAATGAGGTTTGTATATCCATTCAACATTAGAATATGTACCTGTAATACATACCTAAAATATTTTCAATTTTAATTAAATATTACATTAATTTTCTATTATTTCATATCATACCCAAAAAACCCCACTATTTCACATGTTCCATGAAATATGTAAATAATAATCTCCTCTAGACATAAATCTACAAATTAAATATAAAAACATTTTTTTACATTCATCCTATTTGTAACAAAAGACTCCTTGCATAATGGTTCCAACCACTTGCCCTTATGGCAAGTTCAAAGTTCATACTAAAAAACATTCCATGAAATGCCCTAACAAATGAACTCACAATTCACACATCAACATTTGGTGAACATTTTTCAAAATTATGGGACCAAATGGAATGTACATCAAACATATAAATATGACAAGGTAAATCTTATTTCGTGAACTTTTTGAATGTTCCTCAAAATGTGAAACTAAATTGAAATTACAAATTTGTTTTAGGAATAACATAATTAAAATAGGAAGACAAGCTATGTTTTGTATTAAGGAATGGGCAAGCTAGTAAGAAGGGTGCAACCACTTTTATATGTTAAGGATTTTAGACCATTATGTTTTTTAAGATTGATGAAATTATGTTAATTTATGGATAGAGACAATGACATGACATAATTAATCATGATAACAAGGCCATTGGGTGAAACTTTTTCAATTGAAAGAACCTTAAAATTTGACATAATATCCCCTCAAAATCCTTTGCATCTATGGTTATCAACCCTTATGAATGTGCCGAAGCCATTGGCTAAGGTCAAAATATATTTACTTGAAACAAAGTAATGTCTAATTAACAATCCCACAAGAAAGTCCACAAATTCCACAAGTTGACAATGTGTAATTTGAAATCACATTGCAAAAGGTAATTCATGTTTAAAAAATTCAAAGCAAAATATTAGCTAGCAATCACACAAAAATGTCCACAAACTTCACAAACTCATAATGCTTTCTTATTTTCATTTTCAATAAGCTAAAGATAATATGATAGTGCAATTTGATGCTTTTGATTTATTTTTAAAAAAGCAACATTACATATTCAACTTCCTTGTTAATTCCAAAATAATATATGATCTCACACTAAATAATTTACATTTTTTGTCAAGTGTTTGAGATGATAAAACCAAATTAGATGGTATCATTTGTTTTCGTAATAAATGTTTAAGTTAAATTCCTTCATTTGTTAAACATCTAAAAAAGATTACAACAAAACTAAATTCAATCCATATGGAACCTAACCTTCAAGAATCATGGATTTTTTACTTAAACCACTTACTCACCCTTATTCACATAGAAGTACATCTAAGTTAAGGTGAGTGCAAATTATAGCAAGTCACAAAGCAACACATGACAACTTCACCCAAGTTCATATTTTTTTGTTTCTTTTAAAAACTTTGTAAGGACTAATTAATAAAACATCAACAATTCATCAATTCCAAACCTTTCTTTTATTATTATTTTTGTGCCCCTTTAAAACTTAAATTTTAATACAATTGTGCACAAACCCAACATAAAATGAATAATTTTCCAAGTGATATGGACTTTTGAAAAGACTTCTATTATAACACTAACATAAAATTTAAAAAGGTCCATTAAGATTAAACAAAAGTTAACATGCTACAATATGATTAAAACTTGATTTTATTGATATATTGTCTAACTAAAATGGAATCCTTATTAATTATAATATCATTCATTGGATCATTTGCCAATCCATATATTAAACTTGATGTGGAAACCTTATGTTTCAATTTAAAAGTCCATACATTATCTTTTAATTTTGCAAGTGTACACATAACAAGTTCATATATCGCATACATATTCAAACTGAATGCTTATCACAAAATTATGACATTTAAAATACAAGTTAATCATTGAATCTAAACTCACATCACAAAAAATTGCCATTGTGACACAAAACATGCACTTGCCTCTTAAATTTCATTTGTCACACAACCAAAATTGGTATTTTCTTTGTATCTTTTGAACTATTTAGGTTTTAATGGGCCAATTCTTTTTTAATATACAAATAGTTTACTATCTTTTATCTACTTGTTAAGCTGATAAAAGATAGTAATGAAACCCAATTTAAAAAATTATAAATTCAGTGTTTTTACACAAATGATAAGCAACAAGATAATTTTTCATTATTGTGAATTTGCAATTTTTTCATTATAAAAAAATCTGAAAATAGGTTTTGAAAAATGAAAATATATTTTGAAATCTACTTTTTAAAACATAACATTTGTTTCAAATATGTCTCAAGCACGTTCTAATGTGGAGAAAACACCTTTTTTTTTCAATTGAATATACAATGATGTGTATGTTTTAACTTGATACATTTAATTTTAGATTTTTTTAATGAAAAGGTATTGTTGAACACCATTTTGATTAGTCAATTTCAAAAGTATTTCTTTTTATTTTTATTATTCAAAAGTTAAAATCTATGTATATTAAACTCAATACAAAGAAAAATAATTTCATTATGAAGCTTGAATATATTTTGAATGATCTTTCAAAAATTGTTTCACTTTTAACTCACCTTTAATTTATCAACTTTTTCAATATACTTTATCATGTTGTCACTCCATATTATAATACAAAATTGATTTCAACAAGATAATAAAAAGAAGTTTACCAAATTTTGAAAAATTATTCACCCCATATATTGAATTTTTTAAAAAATCAAACAAAATGAAAATTGTTGACTAAGCCTAGTGCAGCTAAAAACACATCCCATTGTCAATAGTCATATTCAAACCTAAGGTTGAAATGTTCAACTGTGTCACAATGTTAACAAACTAACTAATTGCAAATGTGTGACATAACATATTCTTCCATTAGTAATATTTGTTACATACCAAAAACTTCAACATTCAAAAATTCAATTACCAAAGCTAAAAAATAAAAATATTCATAGGTCCTTGTCAAACCTAATTCAATACAACGGTATTGGTTCTTAACAATGTACTTTTATTGTGGCTATGTTGAGCATAAATCTTAATTCACATTTAGCTCAATCATCAAAATACACAATAATAATCCTTTGTCTCTCTTTCATTTGAAACTAATAACATTCATGCAACAATCACACTAAAAGTCTTAACTTAAATTTAATTCACATATTTATGAAAACTAGATTTGAAGTCAAATACGTAACCTACCATTTACAAGTTCTTTGAATGGAAAAATTGTTAAGATACATCCAATTGATCATATCAATGATAAAAAAACACTCACCCAAATCCTTCTTGTGCTATTGATAATTATAAGATCGCTACAAAAATTTATTATCTAGAAAGACTTTTTCTGGTAAGAGATCATCTTTTTTAAACATAAAAATCAAGGAGCTTGAATGATAGTATAATTGAAATTCTTCTTGTGTTAATGAAAATGACAAGAATGGTGATCCTTCAAGGTTAATTTTGAAAGGAAGAACAGTTTCCTTTCAAGCTCACAAGCTTTTGAATAATTTTCTTTCTTACAAGGGATTCATCAATCATCCTTTCTAATTCACATTTAATAATTAATAAACTTGCTTGGGCATTGTATAATTTACGGATCATGATTGATTACTACACATTGAACTTTGCTACAACAAAGATAGTAAAAATGATCATGATTGATTGCACATTGAACTTTGATACAACAAAGATAAGTAAAAATTAAAAACCAACAACAAGACTTGATATGAATTCTTTTTATCATGTGCAATATGGAGCTAATCATTGATTGAGTTTTGTTGTTGTACGTTCAAATTTTGCTACTTGCATGAGTATAATTTGTACCTAAAATTGGAACTTCAAAATTCTAAAGAGAAGAAGATGATGATGATGAAGCCCCCCAAAAAAAACAATGGTGATGAGGAAGAAAATGATGTCGACATTGGATGATGAGGAGTTAGAACAAGGAGGAGGAAAAGATGATGAAGTGGAGGAGGAAGAACAAGAAGGAGAAGAAGATGATGATGATGTGGAAGAGGGAGAGCAAGAAGGAGAAGAAGATGATGATGATGTGGAGGAGGAAGGAGGAGGAGGAGGAGGAGGAGAAGATGAGGATGTGGAGGAGGAAGAACAAGAAGGAGAAGAAGAAGATGATGATGATGATGATGATGATGTGGAGGAGGAAGAACATGGAGGAGGAGAAGAAGATGATGATGTGGAGGAGGAAGAACATGGAGGAGGAGAAGAAGATGATGATGTGGAGGAGGAAGAACAAGGAGGAGGAGAAGAAGTTGATGATGATGTGGAGGAGGAAGAGCAAGGAGGAGGAGGAGAAGTTGATGATCGATGTGGAGGAGGAAGAACAAGCAGGAGAAGAAGAAGATGATTATGAGGAGCAGGTAGATTGATGTGTGCTCAAATGCCAAGGGAGTTTCTCAAGTATGTCTCATCTGAACAAGCTAGAACTCTTCCACATTCCCATGCTAGGCATTTCAATTAGTAGATCAATGTGAAAACAAGCTGCTCAAGATCAGTTCAACATTAATTCTTCCGCTTACTTGCATATCTTGTACAGTTTTGACTGATCTGGAGGCCCATGAAAAACAAAACAAAAACAAAACAAAAATCAAGCCAGTTTCATGAAGAGCTGGAAACTATAATAGTTGTAGTCTATAAGATTCAAGGAAATCTTCCCACCAGATGATGATATAGTATATGCTCAGAAGCTCAGAAACTGTTTACCTAGTTTGTTCCTGCTACAAATGCTTTGAACAAAAGACAATCCATTGTGAGAGAGCTATAGTTTTGCTGATCATGCAACAGCAGCAGCAGCTGCTAGCTCCAAGTCTGGCAGACTCGAAGAGCTAGCTAGGAAGAGATGCAGCCTCGATTCTAGTGCTGCTGTGTTGATCGATCGACAGCAGCAGCGCGCTAGACGTAGTCAGGCGAAGAGGTACATGGGATACATGGGATAGCTGCTCATGGCAAGAGCGCCACCGTACTCGCTACAGTCACGCTCTAACGCCAGAATCATCCGCACATATGAGTCACGCAGCTTCTTCAGCAGCAGCAGAGGTGACATGACTAGCAGCCTGATGCGCAGCTGCTTCGACACCTTGAAGTGTAATCTTCTGCGACGCTTATTACCCAGCTTCTCCACTACTAGCTTCTTCTTCTTTTTCTTCGATGTCTTCTTGCGTCTCCAACTTACTCCAGCCCAGAAGCGTGACGACGACGTCGAAGACGAAGAACTAGACTTAATCCGGCCTGTTGTCTGCTGCTGCTCATCATGTCCGCCTTGGATCAGCTTCTCGTATGCCCGACCGTTGTCTACAAAGCGCATCCGGGACAGAGCTGGCCCCAACGCCAACACCCTCTTCCTCCCCATGCCGACACCAATATAAGAAGAGAAAAAAGCCAGGCAAAGTTTGCTACAAATCTTCACGATTGTTGCAGCAAAGCATGAATCCCCCAGCTGCAACCTACACAATCGACAACAAGAATTAGACTCGAGCTAGGTAGCTAGGCTTCAAACTTAGCACACAATATGAACTGCAACAGCAGCTAATGCACAGTTTTCTCTGGACCAATAGGCTACTACTGCGCCCTGCAGCAACATCGAGAACAAGCTTGCCTGCCAGCTTCTACCACAGCTTCTTCACAACAAATTAAGCATTATTCATCTCTTGCAGATCCCGGATCTACATACACATACACCTGAAATATTTCACCAACTTGTTACAACAAGAATTTCATATAAAAGAACATGAACGAGCGAGCGAGCTAGCTAGCTAGCTCGCTCAGACAACTTCTGCACATATGTATGCAGATCTCCGGGAAAAAGAATCATTCCGAGATGGAGATGGAGATTGACAGAGTACTGCTGAAGATAAGATTGCATGCTTCATGCATGTGTGCTTGCAATTGTGTGAAGAGGTAGAAAATAGAGTAGAGAGTATTCAAGGATTCTCTGCGCTGCTGCTGCTGCTGCTGCTGCTGCTGAGGGGAGAGCTCCACATGAAATCACTTCTCATTGTAGCTAGCTAGCTGCAAATGCTGCCGAGAATGGCAAGTGCTGCAAATCCGGTCAGAAGATGTCGTGCTGTTGCTACTTCTGCTGCCGCTGGTGGGCCGGGTCCAGTACTACGTCTAGTGCAGTAATAATAATAATAATAGAGACATATCCAAACAACAACAAACAAGGTACCAACTCTGGACCCACCGACCCTACATCCATGTTATAGGTAGGTCGGAAAGTAGCATAGGTAGGTAGGAAACTAGCATGGGTAGGTTGGAAAAGTAGCGTCGGGTTAGCTCAGAAAAGTATCATTGGGTAGGTTGGAAAAGTAGCATTGGGTAGGTTGGAAAAGTAGCATTGGGTTGGTTGGAAAAGTAGCATTGGGTTAGGTCGGAAAGTAGCATTGGGTAGGTTGGAAAAGTAGCATTGGGTAGGTTGGAAAGTAGCAGGGGTAGGTTGGAAAACTAGCATCAGGTTAGGTCGGAAAGTAGCATTGAATAGGTCAGAAAAGTATCATTGGGTAGGTTGGAAAAGTAGCATTGGGTAGGTTGGAAAAGTAGCGTTGGGTAGGTGGGAAAAGTAGCATTGAGTAGGTTGGAAAAGTAGCATTGGGTAGGTTGGAAACGTAGCATTGGGTAGGTGGGAAAGGTAGCATTGAGTAGGTTGGAAAAGTAGCATTGGGTAGGTAGCAAAGTAGCATTGGGTGGGTGGGTGGGTGGGTCACAAAGTAACATAGGTACCAACTTATGTGTATGCTTGGTATGGGGTCGGTAGGTCGTATAGTAGCCTAGGCAGGTCAAGCATTACGGGGTGGAATGTGCCCTCTAAATTACACTACAAAAAATCCACCCCAAGTCTGAATGAAGTCTGTACACACAGCCTGGGAACCAGCACCCAGCAATGCACCATGCAGGATGGATGGATGTGATATGGAATAGAAACAAACTTTTGAATTCATTTGAATGAATTCTGTTCCAAATCTAACCATCTAACTTATCTATCTATCTCTCTATCTATCCATCCATCCATCCATCCATCTACCCAGGGTGGTTATGGTTAGTCCCATAGCTAACCACTCTAATAATTAAGTGAGCTAATATGAGCTATTATGAGCTAATGTAACTAACCACAGTGGTTAGCTATGTACTAATGTGCTAGTAATGGTTTGTTTGCAGAGAAAGAGAGAGACAGAGAGAGAGAGAGGGGTGGTGCATCTCTCAAGACTCTCTCACACACACACTAGAACAAAGTGCTGGTGGGGCACAGAATTTCATGAAGCAAAAAAGCCAAAAGTGATGGAGGAGGATAGTTAGTTTTGTTAGTTGTGCCCATGCATCCCATCCAAACTGGCTGGGCCTGAGAGAGAGATAGTGGCAATCTGTGTACACAGAGCCCCAGTAGCCAGCCCAGCACAATGCTCATCTTCTTCTTTCATGTGCTTTCCTGGTGTACCTTTTGTTTGCAATGCAATTGCAAAGTGGTCTGGGTTTTTGGACCTGCCAAAAACATATATATGATAAATAATAAAAAAATTGGGTTTCAAGTTTTCAATGGCCAGAAATCAGAAAAAAAATATAGTAAAAACTGGCAGATTTGTTCTAGATTTTGGCTCCATTTAAGTAACCAAATACATTAAAAAAAGGTTGATTTAAATTTTTGTGTACTTTTAATATAGCCAGATTTGGTCAAAGCTTTCCTTCTACATGATCACCAGTTTGGCTACATTACAAAATGCATAAGAGACAACATTGCAGTTGAGAGTGCAAACCAGGTTATGTAGTAAAAGCTTATACCAACACAAAAACCAACATCATTGTACATTTGTGTAAGATGAGTTTAAATTCAGTACTCATGACAACTTATTACATCTCTCTCAAGTAATAGAAAGTGGGTAGGTATGTAAGTAGGTAGGTAGGTAGGTATGGCCTGAAGAGAGTTGAGCTTTCTCAAAATGAGCACCTACTGCCCGAGGCAATAGTATTGACATGCATATCATCCAATGGACATAGATTGAATTCATTCGATTGATGACTAGGAATGTGCTTTCCATCCAAATTTGAACCCTCATTCCATCCACTCTCCCTTGCATTTGAAAGGTTAATCCTAGATCAATGTTATCATATGTATTCAAATTTGGGAGTATACTTCAAGTCTCATCACAAAATAAAATAAAATGTGTTCAAATTAATTTGAAGAAATATAATGGCCATGGTTAAAACTATTTGCATCTAAACCTTATTTATATTTACCTTATTGCAACTCCTTATTGCTTTACCTTGTTTATTAGTCACGTGCTCACCTAAAGCTCTTCACACCACTATTGAAATAAATATTGCCTCGATATATATGCACTCCTTTGAATTTGTAGATGCCATCCTTGGAAATTGAAACACTTTTTCAATATTAATTCATTAATTAAGGTAGATTAAAACATGAGAAGAAAATCATTGATCATATTTGAGTATACCATAGTTAAATAACATGCTCATTGGGTTTCTGCCAAATAATTATTTAGTTTTGAAGATTCCCCTTTGACAAAAATACATTTCCAAATATTTTAAAAGATGCTTGATATTCCTTTTTTTATAAAACTTTTTAATTTTTTCTGAAAATGTTTCTTTGCATCTCTAGTCAAGAATTTGGCACCCATTTGGTCAAATTTTTTAATTTTTTAACAAAAATTCAAAGCTTGTGGTTGTAGGTCAAAATTGCCTATATCTTTTCAATCATAGTTTTAAATGTTTTGATGACATGTAAGTTAAATTTGGTAACATGAATATATCTTATTGTTGCACATTAACATTATTTTATTTGATTTACTAGTAATAAAATTGGTTACAAATTTTAGATTTTTATTAATTTATTTAATTTTGTCACATGTATAACTCTTTCAAATCTCATGATAAGTGTTTCAATTCCATGTCCAAGAAGAGTTTTGATATCATGCATAAGTGGTATGGTGAGAGTTACACTTGCACATTGGTTTACAAACATTATACCATTCACAATTACAAATCACATTTTTAGTGAAGGTTACATTACATAATGGTTGTTATAATCATTGCATATTGATCATGATTACATGCATGTTTTTGTTTGTTTGACATAAGTTTGCTTTCTTATTTCCACATATCGTTGAAAAAATAAATAACTTCCAAATCTTTGAAGTTTTGTGTTTGAGTTTCATTTTTAAATACCAAATAATATATATCAAATTGTGCCTATGTTTGACACCATGTGATTGCATCACACTCATATTGGCAAGGACATGACAAATCTTGTAATGTTCATACTAATGGAAAATTTATGAATTTGTTAAATTGAATATTGACATCTAATACATTTACCGATTCCAAATGTTTTGTTATAAGATTATTCTACAAAGATGAAAATTTTGCGAACAACCCCAAATAATTGTTTCATCTTTTATCTTCATTAAAATGGTGTGAGATCTATTTGCAAACACATGATTCACCATGTTGATGTGTGCTAAGTTATAAAATATCATCTTTTGCATCTCATTGTTTTGGAAACCAATTTTGCATAAACAACTTATTTATCTTTTTTTATTAATCACAAAGGTCACATTGTGCACCCCAAGCATTTTACACAATACATGTGTGTTACTTGGGCATCAATGCATCACAAGACATGCAAAAAGATGTGTGCTTGACTCTAGTGAATGTAATGTGATGTTAACCATGAACATCTTATGCAAGTTTGCTAGCCCTTTCACATGTTCATAATGTTGTAACTTCTAAAAATCTTTTATGTGCCATATAGGGTGTTCCATAAAGTTGTCTACTAATTTTTGAGTTTTTTGCATTATAGAAAATATTTTTTATGTCAACATGTTGATTAAGAATAAGATGATGGAGAACATGGATATGATGAAACATGTTTCAAAAGTGTAGGATGAATAACAAAAACTAGAAAACTAGAATCTGTTAAATAAAGATTATCGCCTATTTGTTTGCCGGCGCATAAACTAGCTCAATAAGTATTTGTCTTTCAAAATTAATATGAAGTGCGATGCTAACCATGTTTTTTTTAACGTATGTTGGTTAATTTGTTCATGTGAACTAGTGATATTTTTATGTTTTGAAAAGGATTTTTTTGGCGTATAATTTTGGTTGAATTGTCTTTTAAATTGTGTGCAACCTTTGCATCATGAATTTGTAATTCTTTTGCATTAGCACATTGAACAAATGGACAAAGCTATTGAACATGGATATTTTTTATAATGTGGACATTTCAAGATGAATGTAATTAACAAAAATTATATGTTATATCATATCTACTATAAAAGAATTGCATGTCTCATTTTTTATGCCATGTTATTCTAATTCTTATATGCATTACCTTGATAAATATTTTGTTGTTCATGTATGCTTAAATAATTTCCATGAATGTTTTGGCTTAACGTCAATGTTATTGTTTTATGCATTTTGATTTGTTAAAACGAGGTTGTTAATGTTGATATTAGATGAACAACATCTTTTTCCCATCTTTAATTCAAGTTGTAATGTGTGGATGATGGGATAGTAATCATGCACATGGAATTGAAACACTTATACATGTTAAAAATAGAAATAAAAATTTGAAAGGTTATCATTGAAAGTTTGTTACAAGCAATTGCAAAAAAATATATCGTAGTATATTATGAAAATATTCTAGGATAAACAATCACCTAAATGGACAAATAGGGCCCATGTTAGCACCCTCACACTAAATATTGAAAGCCCTTTAAACAAAACTTAATGAACACTAATGATTTATAAAGAGATATCCTTAACTTCTATCGAATGAAACCTTGATTATAAACAAGGTTAAACCATTAGGTGTTTGAAGATTTGACACATTCAAGAATAAAATGTTTTACTTATTTCCACAAAGAAACATAATGGCAAGATATGAAAATCCATGTGACCTTGCATTTCCACTTTGAAACCCACAAAAACATTCAAACAACTAAAATAAGAAAAGTTTCATGAACACAATCAATGTTTTTCCAATTAATCTTTAGCCCCATTAGATGGCACATTAAACTTTTACAAGAACAACACAAGGTATTATCATCATATTAAAAAAATTACATGAACCACCTTGCCTTCTTTTGTTTGAAAATGGACAAAAATTTCACCTCATCAACAAAGACAACTCATGAACAAAATTTCCTTGCTAAACCAAAAACCAATAGAAACTGCATACACATACATGCACAGATGAAGGACAAGAGAAAGAGAACAAATATGTTTTGTGAAGAAACTACATAGTAATGAAACAAGAGCATTAACAAATACAACTAGAAGGGAGTAGAGAAAAGCTAGGTTGGAATGGATGGGAAGGGATATGTGTGTGAAGGAGATGTCAACAACTATGCATTTTTTCTTTACACAACAAGAATTTATCCTTAGTTATTTGACCAATGTTAGATGGTTACTAGAAGCCAAAATAAGGACTCGACGGTTATCAACTATCATTTTTTTTACCAACATTGAATGGTTATTAGAAACTAGAATCAAAGGTCGTTTTGAAAGCGGTTCTAAAAATTCATCACCATACCAAAATTTTCAAAAATCTAATTTTTTTAGCATGTAACCATAATGTTGGGCAATTATTAAAAAGAAGAACATACCCCAATGGTTAACCAAGTGGTTCTTAAGATTCACAATGACAATTCTCAAAAAAATCAAAAACTTGAATCTAATATATAATCATTATTTTCAAAAAATTAAAAAAATCCAAATTATGGTACATGACCATGATTTTGAAAAAGTAAAAGACCCAATTCCTAGTATATAACCACAAATTTCAAAAATTGGAGAACCAATTTTGGTATTTTAAAACATTATTATCAAATTTTTGAAACATTAAATAATCACCCTAAAAACATTACCAATTCACTATTAGTTCTTCGATGAAAACCATTGGTTCTTCATGGGTTTTGAAATAATTGAACTTAATTAACAATTTTTTTGATTTTGAAATCTCCAAATAATTTAAACCAATGGTTCTTTGATTGTAAAATCATTTCAAAACCAAAACCAAAAATTCTTTGTAAATACAAATAAATACACAAGATTTTTTTTGACACCATGAAACAACACAACACCCAAAACCAATGTTGGGTGGTTATAAAAAATTGGAACAGACCTTTGGCAATGATCAACATGGTTAATTTTTCCTAAATCTTTTTGAAACTTAAATATAAAATGTTAATATTTTCATTGAAATATCAAGAAAGATACTCACATATGTAATGCTAATAGAGTTGGCATTTTAAAATGCAAAAAGAAATGTCAAAATTTTAAATAGTTAATGAGTAATAGACTTTTGAATCTAAACAACAAATTTGTCATGCTTTGCAAAACTCATTGATATGGACTTTTATCTTATAATGTGTTAATCTTATGTGTTTGAAACTTTGGTATAGTAGATGAATTATATTTTAAAAACTAAATATCCATTGAATGAATGGAATGTGATTTAATTAATTATGTTATGAACTTTTCAAAACCCCAAAAATTATAATTATTTTAGAAGCTTTTTTAAGCATTTAGAAATAAATATTAAAAAAAATTCATTTGTGATAATTTTTATATGTCTTATGAAATCATAAAATTCGAAATGGGAAAAAATATATATTTTCAATGTAATATAAATATTCATATTTTAAGCTAGTTTTCAACTACACTAGAAAAGGACTTTGAAAAAGGATTTTGATCTATTGAAACTTAACCACCCTAATGTGTTTTCACTTGCAACAAAATCCAAAAAAAATAGACAAGAAAATGTAGGTCTTTAAAAGGAGTCTTGAACATGGGAAGGAACAAACCATAACCACCACGACGCCATTATGCATTATTGACAATTCCAATTTTCTTTGACACATGGGGAAAAGTTCATGGTGTATGGTACTTTGTGCACCAAAAGTGTTATAATACATGGGGTGGTGTATGTTTTAGATGTTATACAAGATGTTCATATTAGTGTTGTTGCCCATCACAAACTTCCTAAATTGTTAATCAAATGAAAAAGGATGTTTATTTATGGTTAGAATCATGAAATTTTAAGTTTGGCAAAACATTTTCAAATTCAAATGCCATAAGCATGTTGAGTTGATGGTTTACAATTGATTACATTTTATCCTTGTAGGCATGATGGAAGTTTAAAACATACATAACAAACTACAATTAATCTTTAGCTGCACACGAAAAATCATGACCCATAGATCATACAAATGTACAAATGGCCATGACTATGAATAGAAATCAACAACTTTGAAAGTATGTTGATCATTAAGAATGCACAAAGTTACTAGGTGATGGATGAGGTTACATAGTTCCAAGTTTTAAGATTTCAATTGGCTACAAGCCCAACCAACCGAATCAAAGCAATCATAATTGAATAAGTAAATGCAAACATATCCCCTTGTAGTTTGAATTCCCTAATTTTCCCTTGGGTTAGTTTTTTCTCCTACCACTTCAAATGAAAAAGTTGGGGAACCAAATGTTCAAATTTTAATATGTAACAATGACCCAAGCTTGGTTGAGAATTGAACTTTGAACTTCTAGAAATAAGTAAATAATTTCTCAACAATCAACAACAATTTCATTCCAGGTTTTCAAACTTGCAAAATGTACATTGTCATTCCAAACATTAATAAGTCATTTAGACAAATGTTTGTACTAATCCAAAAGCATCCTAAAAATTCTTACACCACTTTAAATAATGGAAACCATCAACATTGATACACCCCCAAGGTCTTTAATGGAGTCAACTACAAGTCCAAAAGTGAAAACAGTGGAAGGAGAAGGAATTGGGGCACATTTTTTGGTTCGCAACACTTTGGGGGTAGAAGGGCGTGCTAGAGCTTTAAGATGGGACTAGGAAGATTGAAAAGCATTTCACTTACTCACACAAACTTGCGCAAACTAAACAATAAGTTGGTTAGTGCGTAGTTGCAGCATTTTAGTGCATAGTTGAGCCACGGGCAAACACGGACTCACAAGACTCACCATGGCCTAGACTTGGGGGAAGCCACCACCTTCCCCCGTATAGTATACTCTATGTCTGGCCATGGGACTAGCATTCAAATGTCATTTTGTCCCAGGACTCCTAAGTGGGAGTCTCGAACTTCCCAAAACTGAGACTCCTGCAACTTTGGGGGCACATAACTTTATGTGCAAACCTCTAATTGAGATGAGGTGTAATACAAAGTTGTAGCCCTCATCAAGAACTTTCCAATAATATATCTCACATCATCTGCACGTAAGGAAATTGGGGTGATTCTTGACTTTTAGTGGTCGGGAATCAAATTGTCAATATGATTCGCAACCTTTTTTTTGGCTATAACTTGTGTGTTAAATGTCCAAATGGATCATGTGAGCCCATTTAAAACGTTTACGTTCCAAGAGCTTTCCAATGATATAATTATTTTTTTAATCCAATGGGTTTTGACCCTTGCAATCGTTATTTAAAAATTTGGAAGTTCACTTAGACTCCTACTCCCAAAGTGGGAGCTCACTTGGGAGTGTGAGGGTTCATTCCTTCACACTCTCTTGCAATCCTTGGAGCATGAAATGTGACTCCCAGGTTTCGTACTTGGCCCGCACCTTCGCAAGCCTTTGCTTTGGTCGCAAGCCCAAGGCTAGGGTTGCGACAAACACAAAAGCAAAAATAATCAATACATAACACTTATCTTTAATAATAAAAACATTTATAAAAACTTATATATGTTACCATGTTATGATGGAAAAAATGCAAGCATTTTCTTTCTTGCCCTACATCTTCATAGACCACTTTAAGATTTCATCTACACAAACTTTAACAATTTTCACACATTGCCTCCTTGATACAATGTTCAATTTGTTGATATAAATTTTCATCCCTTTCATCTCCGCATTTCCTCCTACTTCATTTTGTTTTTCTTTCATTCAATTCCAGACCTTTTAGTTTAACCAAGACATATTCCATGGTAGTAGCACTTGGTTCCACATAGGTGAAGGACTTTTTCTTTGTGGAGCTTGGTGATGGGAAGGCATCAACAATAAAAAAAACTTCAAACTTGACATCCTTTTCCATGTATGACAATATCACCTTGTGACAATGGGGAGGCCTACATGACAAGCAACACTACCAAGCATATTGGAATGTATGACTAACTAATAAACCATGATATCCTATTAGATATCCTTCTAATGAAAAGTGGACAATTAACTTTTCTTCTTGACATGTGTTGCCAATGCGTGACAAACTATCATAAATTTGTAATTAGATCATTTGCAAAGCTTATGTGCATCACAGACCATAATAAGGCTTTTTACTTCAATGGGAATTAGACTTTCTACACATAGGTATAGGCAACTTCAACTAGAAGAAGAGAATGACAAAAAAACAAAACAAAACAAAACAAAAAACAAAAAACAAATTTCAAGAAAATGTGTCCCAATGGGACGAGCATTGGCACATGCAACTAGGAGGGAGGGGAGAAAAACTAGGATGGGATGGATGGGAGGAGATGATGTTGTGTGTGAGGGAGATGATGATAGTATGTGTGCATTCCTTCATTGCACAACAAGAGACTTAGCTCTTTGACTAGTATTGGGTGGTTATGAATGGTTATCAATCATAGCTACAATGGTTATCAAGGTAGTTCTAGATATTCATAACCAAAGACTTGATTTTTGGCATGTAACCAAAGTGTTTGACAAGTATTAAAAACAACAACAAACCCTAACAATTATCCAACTAGTTTTTAAGATTCATGATGTTGATTCTCAAAAAAAAAGAAAAATAGAGCAAAGACCCAACTTTGGTATACAATCATTGTTTTCAAAATAAAAATAAAAACTCAAATTTTGGTTTAAAAAAAACATCTTTCCAATTTTTATTTTCAAAACCAATTTGCAAACTAACAAAAACTTGCCAAAAGAAATCATAGGTTCCAAACTTATAATAGTTACAAAATAATGCACTAAGTAAGTAAGTAATAAGTAGGGTCTTAATGCATATTTGTAATTATTTTTGAAATAAATGCAATTAACTAAGATGAAAAAGGAGGATTTTATTAAGTCTATTTTTGAAGTAGGTACAATTATCTAAAATTTAAAAAAAACCATAAAGTTACTAATTCTTTAATATGATGGAAATAGGTGCAATTCCCTAAAATGGAAAAAAGGAGAAATTTTACTTATTTTATTTTTCTGAAATGGGTTCAATTACCAAAAATTATAATTAAAGAAATAAAAATACACAACCCTATTTACACTGCACACAATGGGTCTCGTTCTGACCCTGTTTTTCTTCTTCGTTTTTTCTTCCTCTCTCTGTCTCGTCTTCCTCCCAGAACCCACTCGTCTTCCCACATCTGTTGCATCCACGTTTCTTGACCAAATCCGGAGGTTGAAATAGTGGCGGGAAGCTTACCTTGACAGCTACAATTTTGCTTTCTACACCTCCGTCGGAAATGGACTGTGAATGACGGCAATTGGCTGTTTTCTGTTTTGTTTTTGACAGAGATGGTCACAGTGGAGGATGTGGAGGAGCTCAACGGCAAGCTACTCTCAGAGAGAGCCAAACTACGTGAGGTCTGGTTTGTTTGTCATTTTTTTTCACTACCCAATACCCCTTTCTACTTCATCATGATTATCCGGATTTGCAGCAATCTTGGAAATTATGCGTGTGTGTGTGTGTGTGGTTGTGTTTGTCTGTGTTGGTGAATTTGTTGCTGGATTGTTTTTTGCAGGAGGGGTTGAAGGAATTGAGCAGCTATTTGGATGCTGTGGGTGGTGTAAGCTTGTGTCCTTTGCTTGATCATCAAACGGGCCTTCTCCAGCCAAGTGACCGGATCCCATGTAAGCTGTGGAAGAAGATTCAGAGCAGAAAAATAATCCGACCCAAATGTGATTAGCATTTCGTTTTTTGCATCTTATATACACGAAGCTATGAATTCCTGAATCCAATTGTGGTTGCTATTTCAATGGGATTGAAACCCAATTCCTTGAAATCCTGAATCTTCTTACTTAGCATGGAATCCTTAAACCCTATTTCCTTGCACATTGTAGCATGACATTACTTCCAAACACAACTTTTTTTAATCCTTTAAACCCTGATGTTGTTGAGTTTCTCTCTTGCTTCAACAATTGTGCACAAACAAATCATGTGCAAAATTGTGCAAAGTTTCAGGACAGATGTGCATTCCCAGAAACTATGGAAGCATATAAACCCTAAATCCTAAACCTGGGAATGAACCCTAAAACAGGGATTGTAAAAACCTGGAGAGTAGTTAGTTGACCATCTCATTGAATCAGTTACTTCAAGATCATAAGTTTCAGAAATTGTTGCGGTGAAGTTCCACATAATAAATGTGGGTATGAATTTTCCTTCAAATTGCAGTTGTAAGTAAATGCCAATGCTAAACTCTCTGTGAAATGATTTGCAAACTGCACAGCTGCAACATGGCCGGGCATGTTGCATGCACTTTGCCAATGCATAGTGTCAGAGGTGATAGCCAGCAAGAAGCGTGGACCCAAATCTGCTCTACCAAAGATCCTTCGAAATTTTATCCAAAAGGCGGAGGATACTGGTCGGTCAGGTGAGGCTTCTGTTCTGGTCACATTCAATTAGAAGAATCCCTTTGTATCTCTCTCACAACCATTGCTTTGATGCTTTGTGGAAAGTTGTGCTGTGTCAATTTTGGAATGAACTTGGTTTTTTATTGTTGTGTTGTGCTCAGGTTGTTCAAGAGTACTGTGAACTGTAGAATCTGAATTTTGTTTGAGACTTTTTCACTCTCAGACCTAAGATGTGGCTCAGCAAGTCTGCTGACTCTCTTTCTCTGGTTGACAGGGAAAACTCACTTCCTCTTGCGCAAAATGAAGAAATTGTTTCAACATATACTTGACATGCTTCAAGCAGTGCCACTGTTTGGATCAGACTATGGCCACATTCTGCGCCTTCTCCTCCCCAATGTCGAATATGGCTTGCGGATGGGCAAAAAGATCTACAATGGTGATGATGGCTCTCTGACCCAAAGAAAGTTTCCAATAGGTTAGCTGTTTTCCAGTGGGTGTTAGTTATTGGGATAGTCATCTAGAACCCAACTGATTGTTTAGCAGGATCTGCTACTCGTGCAGCATGCCTCATGTTTATTGCATCTGCACAAACAACCTAGTGCTGCATCTTTTACAAATTGGGTATTTTCTTCCCTATGAGCTAACAATTTGTTTGGAAATTGTGGGTTGAATGTGTGTATCTGTTGGAAGGTCTACTGATGGTTGACCGGGAATGCTGTATATTTTGTTTTGGGTTTTGTAGATCTTCTCCACTTCTATTTAGAGAAAGCAAAGGAGATTGCACATGGTCATGCTTTCGAACCTTCTATTGCAAAGGAGGAAGCGTTTCGAAACATGCTGACTTTACTTTGTCTACTCCAGAACCCTCCTGGAGATTTATCCCCACATGTGAGAGAAGAGATTGTGGAGAGCTTCTGTGAAATCTTTTCACTTCTAAGGTAAAAAGCTTGCTGCTTGCAAAAACTGGGGAGAGACATGAATGAACGGGATTTGTTGCTGTGGCAACTAGACTCTGCAAATCCAACACTGCCAACATTATGATAATGCTGAATAGTCTGCCATTGCATACATGGCATTTGCTGAAACGGGTTTCCAGAATGACCAAATTACACAACAGATGCCAATGGTGGATTGTGTATGAAAACAGGATGCACCAAAATGTGTTTGTTGGTGGTAACTGACAATGCAAAATGTCGAACTGAGGATTGCAGGATTGAAGACCGGATAGCAAAGAAGCTGGTGTCGGCTCTCAATGCTGTTCTTCTGATGGATGGTCTCAACCTAGGTGCAGATGTGGCCAAACTGCACTCAAGTTTCCGGCCCTTTATGGTTCGCACATGGCTAACGACACGTGATCGGGAACTTAAGGTACATATATATGCATATTGGTTGAGTTTTTCCAATTTTTTGAAATGATTGTTGAGCTGTTGATGACCATCCTTAAAGTGGAATTCTACAGACTGATGAGCGGCTTGGCTGCAGACCCCCCCAATATTTGAGAGGAAGCTGGTGATGTATTCTACTGTTCATTGTGATATCAGCAAATCCGGGTATAAAATACAAACAGAAAAACACCCACCACAAGAGGGTTGCTGATATGACATGATCTTTTTAATGTTCTGAAAAAGACTTTGTTGATTTGTTGGGGTGTGATCTTTTACCCTTGACAGGATGAGTTGGTGCTCTATGTTCGAGCACAGCTGAAGCTTCAATACATTGTTATGTTAGATGAAGGGGGTGTGCTGGAAGAGTTGATGGGACTTGTAGAGAAGGAGCTTGACCAGACAGGAATTGCTGTGGCTGGAATGCACCGTTATGGGTATTGGTGAAGCCCTCTTTGACTGAGTGATTCTGAGAGCACATCTTGATGCCAATTGAATGAGTTGCATTGTGTTGTTGTAGAGTCAACTGCCTGCTCCTTGTCCTCATCATCAAGTATGCAATTTTGTTGTAGTTGAGAGGCATTTATTTCTCTGATGTATCTTTTTTTCCTTCCAGGTTTGATGGTGGAAGAGAGGAGAAATTAGGGTCATTAAGCCGGTCGGAGAGAGGCTTCCTTGAACTTGCTGCTGCAACCCTCTATGAGGTTCCCCTCCACCATCTGATAACTTCTTCTGCTGATGCTTTTGTGCATTCAAGACCTTGTGCTAGTTCTGTATTTCTTTGTCTCTGATGGGTGACATAGGTAGGTAGCTTTGTTTCTCCCCTGGTGGTCACAATGAATTTCTTAAGATCCTGTGCAGGTTGGTAAAAGGAATCACAGTGGTAAATCCCAGTTGCATGAAAACAAGCGACGGAGGAAAGAGAATGTCTACTCTATGATCAAAGACAGGATTAGTGCTGGCAAGACATACTGGTAGGTGTACAATTTTTTTCCTTCTCACCCTGTTGTTTCTCCTCCTTACTCTCAGAAAGTGTGTTGCTGACAAATTGCTGTTGGACTATTAGAGTATATGGTAATGAGGACAGAGATCAGGACTTTTTTCCTTCTCCTGTGTGTGCTCTAAACCCTGAACCCTAAACCCATGTAGATAGGAGAAGTAGCTTGCACTTCAGCTGCAATTTGATCTTCTGCTCTGTTTTTCAGGCAGGGAGCATTTTGCCTTCTGATTCGAAACTATGGGTCTCAACTTCCATACTGTACTATGGTTGATTGCCTTGAAAGCATAGCCAGAAACTTAGAAAGGTACAGTTTCAACCATGAGTTGAGGAATTTCTCAATAAAGCATATTTGTTCTTTTTCTACAAGACCGACAAAGTGTATCTTGTATGATTCTGAAAGTTTTGTCTCGCTGTTGGGTGTTGTAGAATCATATGCGAAGGAACCAATGTGCGGGTTTTCGATGCTCCAGTTTGGACAATAAGGTGAGTTTTCTAGCAACGACAGACTTTTTGGCAGCTAGTGAATATGTGCATATTGGGTCACCAAATTCTCTTCCCATGCACAGATTTGATATTTAGTAGTAAAGTTCTCCTTTTATCTGCTCCCAAATGTGCTTCTGTTCTGACAACATATGTTTTCCTTATGGGTGCAGGTGTCTTCAAGAATTGAGCACTCTGGCACCTCTTGCAACTTCTGCTTCAAGTGATGCATTGGCAAAGGTGGGAGATCAGACATGAATCTTCAACAATTGTCTGCAGTTTGAGGTCTAATGAAATTGCAGCAGTTGTATCTAAAAATATTTCTGAAAATGCACAAGGTGGGTGTTTGTGAATTGTTTGTCACTGTTGTAAATTAAATATTTCAGGTCTTGGGTGTAACGAATGGAGCTGTTGTTGCTTTTCTCCCTCATTTTTTTGAACATCTCAATGTGCTCCAAAAAGCTTAGAAGTACAAACTAGGGATAGCAGAAAAAATGTGTTATTAAATTACACACTGTTTTTGCAGGAGCAAAGAAGATGGCAATCGATTTGGGAGTTGTTACTGCATTGGTTACCTTTGCTAAATAACGTGCCTGTCATGGTAACTGAACTGTCGTCATGTGTGCCTGATGGGTAGATGGGTTTAGGGTTTCTGCCCATTGGTTTGGATATTGAACACTCCAAAACTTTGCATAATGGGTGTAAGTTTTTGACATGGTAAAGGTGATGGTATATTCTGCGCCTTAGTCCTTGTTGTTTTGCATCTATCCTGACTAGTGTTGATTTTACACTGCAGGTGGAGGAAATGTTCCGTTTACTTGCCATTCTCACAGCCACGGTATGATATCAAAACAAGCTTGCTGGACTCTTATAAGCATATATAGGCTGTTCCTTTTTTGACACAAATATGTGAGGGATTCCAGTTGTGATGAGATATCAAGCTTTGGAAAACTTGTGGATTTGCTTCTAGGAGACAAGTGCAGGGCATTTTGATACTGTCTTATAATAACAGATTTGTTTTGTGCACAATGTCTGTCCGTAGCACCTGGTACCTGCAAGTAGTGTTTCTCATGACTTCTGGGAGCTTCAGCCCTTCTCAGAGGTGCCATCTGGGTAAATACCTTAAAATTTCTATACCTTTCAGAGCTGTGTTCCTGGCGATGGCTATGGTCTTCCGATACTTTGAGTGACTCATAAAGTTACAACTGTACTCATTCTTGTCTGTGTCAGTTTTTTAGTTTTGCTGGAACTGACATAACACAGTTAGCTGCCAAGTGTTATCTATTGTGGAGTTTCTCTGTGATCTAATTGTACATGTGTGATTGGATAATTGGAGATTTGAGTCTTTACTTGTGGTTTGGTAGTGCAAACAATGCCTAGGTATGCTTTTATTGTCTTCCCATTTGGGGCTCATTTAAAATGCAAAAAATGATCTTGACTATCATTCTGGTTTCTGACAGGAACCTCCTCTACTTTACTGCTGCTTTCTTTGCAAGTGCTGGAAGTCAGGTACTTTGATTCTGCTCTCATGCAGCTTAGTTTAGGAGCTTTTCTGCCCAGGTTATTGTGTGTGCACAGAATTGGACATGGAAAGGAGGAGGGAGGGTTAGGCCCCAGCATGGATCATTTGATGGGTCTGACTGCTAATAAATAGATGGTGGACGCTCTCTACAGACAGTCACAAGAGGTGACACAGAGTTGCGGGGGAAACTTCTTGAATGGGCGTTGACATCTTTAGACTCACAGGTCAGGAGGAGAGAACCAGGCCACCAAGTCTATGTTCTGCAAAACTGGATTCTTTATGTTTCATTCATCCTTGTTCATTGTCTTTCTCTTTGGCAGTTGATCTCTCAGTTGAAGGGCATCTCTCAGTATTGCCAGCATGTACAATAGAGAGATGCTTGTGTGGGGCTTCTGGTGACAACATATGATCTGTGCAGGAGATTGTAAGGACGAAAGGTGGTAGTACAGCAGTGGAGGTGGTTTCTCCCAAGCTACTCTGTGGAGCCCTCATGGCTCTGGGTGCGGGTTTCATACCTCTTCCTTCAAGCAGTCAGACAAGCTCACAAAGCTCATCATACAATGCCCATTACTTGATTGAGGAACTTGATCACTGGTCAGAGGTAAGCTACTGGATGATGCCAGTTTGATCCCAGTTTTATGTACTTTGATGTGGGCTTTTGGGTTTTCAAGGACATGAGGTGCAGAAAGCTTTGATGTTCTTCTAACTCTCAGGATGCACAAGAGTTCGTAGTGTGGAACCCTAAACCCTAAACCACATTGGTGCTTGGGACATTTATACATTTTCTTTTGGAAACAGATATATGCTCAGCATGACAGAAAGCAAGAAGCAGAGCTTGATATGTTAGATCGGTCATTATCCATCTTCTCAGCTCCAAGTAATTCTACCACCCACAACAGGGTATGTATGTGGCTTGAATATACCCAGCAATTGCCTGAAATTCATCAGAAATGTGTTCTATTTTGTCTGAAAGAGATTGCATTTGGAAAGTGGAGGAATAAACCCAATTCTGTGCTTCTGTTGTTCCTGCAAAAGACTTTGCTACAGACTCCTGAAACAGGCAGATTTTCAGTGTTTGGGATTGAACCCTTTCTCTCTAGGGAGGCTTGGAATGATGTTGCCCCTATACCATGGTAGTTCAGGTGTGGCCATTTCATGCACCCATCTATGCATCACACATGTGTTCATTTTGTGTGCAGGAAGTTGCAATGGCAAGAGTTTAGGTTACAAGAAGCAAATGATGTATGTGTTTGTTTTTTGTGCAGCAGGTTGCAATGGCAATCACAAGAAGCAATCCCCTGCCTCGGTCAAGTGGTGATGTCCTCCTTCAGCGATTGTCAGAACTGTTCCTGGTGAAATTGAACAAGGTGAATCAGCTTAAGCTGCCACAGCTGCTCCACTTATGTGGAGTACTTTCCCACTGCATTTTTGGAGTCGAGTGTTCCATCCAAAGAAGGTTCAAACAATCCCATGAATCCTTTTCAACCTGGTATTTTAGATGCTATTTGCAAAGAACCCACAACTGGAGAAGATGAAGGCCAGCTTAAGAACCATGTACTTGTGTCATTGCCGCCAGTTATTGTATCAAGGTGTATTGAAAATTCGGGAGCTGGAATTACAGGGGTCAGCAGC
The DNA here is from genome assembly GCA_963921925.1 of Sphagnum tenellum. Classification (NCBI taxonomy): domain Eukaryota; kingdom Viridiplantae; phylum Streptophyta; class Sphagnopsida; order Sphagnales; family Sphagnaceae; genus Sphagnum; species Sphagnum tenellum. Next base: position 13,136,156 of record OY998154.1, read on the forward strand.
TGCCGGACTGGTGTCCCAAGGGAAGATTGTGGGTAGGCTTAGTGAGTCTTCTCGAGACTTGCCACACTTTGTTGGAGGACTGGAGAAACCAAATGCAGCAGAAAGAGCTGACTGCTGCCATTGCTTCCAAGACTTCTCAAACTCCAATTCTTCAAATGTTCACCCCAGCAACCCTCTCAGCATTGTCGTCCTTCTTGGCAGCTCCTGGCCGAATAACTTTGGTTGAAAGTGGTGGAATCGCAGGAAAGCTGGACACTACCAGTGGTGGTGGTGGTGGTGGTGCACCCTTGTTGGGCGAGTTACTGAGAACCATTTTTGAAACGGTTACACTAGCATCAGAGATGGCTGCCAAAGCCAAGGGAACAAGGGTCACTGCAGACATAGCCACTGAGGAGCATGATGGCGGACATCAGCTACTTGATGCTGATCTTGATGAAGTCCTTGATCCTGCAGTGGGCAATACCATTGATGGGAAGTCTGCTCTGTCAAAGAAAGGACAAAACAGCGGCCTCTATCTGCAGTGTATGGAAGTCGGTTTGCAGATGATGACAGAGATTGGGTTTGTTTTGCCAGACATGACATGTGGTCATCTCATGAAGCTCTTCACTGCTACAAATGCTGGAAAGGTTGTTTAGCCTTCCAACAGAGACCTCCCACTTCCGAGCAATACAGTTGTCGGGTCGTCAGTACCACCCACACAAATTGAACTGAATCATTTCTTGCAATAGGATCATCTCAAAATGTGATGGAGACATCCAATTGGATTATTGAGCCAGTTCTGCTGCACTTTGCCAGTGGCTCAGCTGCTAAAAACATGACAGTGCAAAGAATGGTAGCTTTCTTGTTTTGGGATTTAGGAAAAAAAAAATTGTAGGGTTTAGGGCAGTGCCTTGAACCTTGAGCTGTGTGTTGCTGGCTTGTTGGCACAGGTGCGCTGGGATGTCATGACTAGTTTCTGCAAGCTGGTCAGTGGATCAGCAATGACCCATTTGGCTGATGTGGTGAGTGAGTTTACAGTTACTACTCCAGTTTTGTATTTGGTCTCTGTGGTTGGATCCTTGAGCACTGAACTGGATTCAATCTCTCTCTCTCTCTCTCTCTCTCTCTCTCCTCTTCTTTCCTGGAGTTTCCCATATTTCACCACCATATGGTCTTTCTCCTCCTGATTGCAGGTTCATACAATGGAGGTGTTAAAGGAAGAATGCCAATATGAGGAGGCTGCCCGCAACTGCCTGTTGACTGGTATCAATGCAGTGCTGGTGAACTTGCTTGGGCAAGAGAGGAGGAGCCTCGATAGGGTGGTACATAGAGATGGCATGCACAAAAAGACAAAGAAGCCAATTATACCCGGCCAGGTTTGAAGCTCCTTGATAACCCTCAATCAGTGCATTGCAAGCAGCTTCATGGAATCTGAAGTTGATGCATTGTGTCTGTTTGGTTTGCATAGATCACTTCTCGACTGGCATCTCTAGTGGTGGAGGTTGTCGACATGGGTCTCCTTCTTTGGTCAACTCGTGCAAAGTTCGTCTTGACTGCCTCCAATTTCATTCTTCTAGATCCAAGTGCAGGCCAGGTGAGTCTCTCGTCAAGCTTTTGGACCTCAGTACATACACATACTTGCAAAAAGATGGAAGACCTTTTGCACGTGTTGACTTTCAATAACAATGTTCTTCTTCCTCCAACATGTTTCATCAAACATAAACCTGCAACAACAATAATTCATTGGCTTGATCTTTGTGCCTGCAGGGGCTTACGGACAAGCTCCTGGTGTTGCTGCATGATCCGGAGTATCGTGTGCGACAACTGCTTGCAAAGAGAGTTACAGCACTTTTTGAGACATGGGATGGCCACCATGGGATGCTCCAGGATGTATGGTAAGATTACAATTGCAATTGCAGTTTTGGGTGTCAGCTGAGCTTGTCTCAAAAAGAGACTTCTTGCCTCTGTGATTGAATCTTGCTCTTTGGGTCCTTGTGTTTGAGCCTGCACTGATGGTCACTGCAATGGCCTAGCTTTTGGTCTATGATACTTGAGCTCAATGGATTGAGCTAGCTTTCAGAGAAATGTGTTTCTCAGCATGCGGGCAGGTGAGCGGCCAGCATCTTAGAAATAGGATTTTTATCCCGATTGGTGGGTTTGTTTTTTCCAGTGCCAATTTGGGTGTGAAGATGGTGATGGTAACAGAGGACAAGGTGGTACCTGCTACAGAAGTTGAGCATGCCAGCCAAATGCTACCCACCCTAACAGAGACTGCTATTATGACACTGGGAGAAATTGCTGCTTTGAGTGAGAAAGTAGAGGGAGAGGTACAGCTACTTGTTGCCAAAAGATTGAATATCACTGTTGCACCATGGTTGGTGGATCTCAGGCTACTTGCAACATAGCAATCCCTCTGTCTGTACAATTCTATATCAGGAGGTTTAGGGTTTAGGTACAAGCTTGTTTTTGAAGTTTCCCACTTTTTCCTTTTTTTTTTTTTTCTGTGACAGGTAATATTCATGTTGTGTGCTCATGCTGCTTCAAACCCATCTCAAAGGTAATCCATCCAGTTGTACCCCCCAGTTGTACCCATCTGTTTTGCCAGTCCTAGAAGCTATCAATGAGCCTCAAGCTGCAAAGTTCCTGACAAACTTCCAGCTAGCACCTAACTGTAGTTCCAATGTGAACTCTGTTGAGACCAAACTGTGATGACATTACTGAACCCCTAAACCCTAAGCATTTTGCAAACCTTGTTGTACAGGCCCCTTGTTCATGCTGTCCTTGACATGATAGCAAAACGACTCAATTATCCAGACTGCTGGAAGGTGAGCCCCTCCTTCTCATCTGCTTGTCAGAGGTAATCTGATGAGTTTCGTATTCTCCATATTTTTTCTCTGCTGCACATATTATGATTTCACCTAATGTTGAAAGCCCTCAAGGAAACATAGTTGGGTGTGAGATGAGATGGGTGGAATTGATCTTTGCTCATGTAAATGACAATGACAGTATATGGATTACATGATGGGTGGTGTGCTCACCCGCTGGGTGATTGCTCGAATGCCTCTCCCATCACTTGTTGAGGTGAGGAGGCACCTGCTCTCTCTGTCTGTCTGTCTGTCTCTCTCTCTCTCTCTCTGTGGGTCTCATTTTGGGAATATTGGGTTCCAGGTTTTGCAAAGGATTTCAATATTGGCATCCACTGAGTTAACTCTCAATAAAAACTGGGATAATTTCCATGTTTGTACAAACTCATGGTGATTGTAGAAGGTTGTTGTTTTTTCTTTTTTCTTTTCTCTTCGGTTGGTTTTCTGACACTATCTTCAAAGTCTCCAATCATGTTTTTCTTGGTGTGCATCTTTTGGCAGATACGAGAGGAACTCAGAGGAAAATTGGAGGCAAAAGAGTTTCTAGACTACTGTTGTCCTTGGCTTCTTTCACCTCTGTTTTTGCATGAGTACACTGATGAACTTGCATGGCTAGCTGAGGTGGGTACAATGTGTTTACACCAACTGAAAAATCTAGGCTAGTAGTGTTACTATCTGATGCTTTTGAAGTTTGGGTAATAGAGGATCCTCAAGGCAGAAGAACCTTGGATGATGTGAGCAGCCTCAGACAGGTGACTTCTGTTTGTGAAGAATGTATGTTCTGCTCTGGGAAAATTGTATTGCTGAAAATTTTGTGCTGCACTGTGACAGGCAATGTCGATCCCACTCCCGGCATTGGTGAAGCAGCACTTTGCCACCATTTTTGCAGGCCTGTTGCCCCTGCATTCATGTGGCACACAAGCTGAACAGCAACGAGCATCTGCTGTCTTGCAGGGAACCATGCTAGTAGCTGCAAAACTCTCTGAAGACGAGCGAGACAAGCTGATTCAGCGCCACATGGTGATGACCCAAAGCCTCAGACAAAAAGTCTCTTTGCTACCACCATGTCTGTTATACATTGGAAATATCTGACATCAATTTTTCTTTTTTCTTTTTTTTTCTTTTTTTTGGTACCACTTCAGGTCTCCATCGTATTCTCTCTCTTCAGGCTTTGCAGTGCTGCTGAGAAACCAGTACTCCCTTACTACACCAAAGCTGCTGTCATTTCAGCAGTACGAACAGTTGTGGACGGTTTTTTGGAGATGTGGGTCTTCTCACAATACTGACTGATTTCTGTTTCTGCATAAGGATGGGCCAGTCAATCATGCCAATTTTATCTTTGTGCAGAATTGTTGCATTTTCAGAATTGCTCCATGCATAAAAGTCCATCAGCTCTCTTTCTGGGCCCAGATCAGATCTTCACAGTTTCACCATTGCATTCAAGGGTCTTGTGGGCCTTGTTCTTATGAGCTCACATCTTCCCTTTCATTCAGTTTACTTTTGTTTTGGGAGCACCTGTGGTTGCAGAGATCAGCTATCACAGGAGGAGGGAGTTGTTGATAAGATGCAGGTCTTTCGACCTGATCGTGTGTTCATGGTACAGAAAAAAAACTATCCCTCATCACATGATCCCATTTCAGACTTTGGCCAAAAATGCTAAACCCTTTAGCAGAATTTCAAGCTCAGTCCATAATTCTCTTTCTTCCTATCATAGATTGCATATTAAGCAAGCATTATCTATCTCAGTGCGGGTTTTCCTGGTTTTTTTGACAGTTGCTACTTCAGATTCATTATGAGATTCATGGAGCATGCCATCCACGACACAGGTGCCATTTGTTGGCAAGCCTTGCTGCAATTGTCACTGTCATCAACAAGCGTGCAGTTGTAACCAGCACCTGTCGGTGAGACAAACAAATCCTCATTCCAATGTCTCTTGAGTCTAGTCTAACACTATTGAGTTATCTGCAAATGAAACTGAAGAAAATCTCCACTGCCCAAGTAAAGTGTACAAACAATCAGTTGACACAATTGTTCTTTGGTTCTAGAAGTTCTTCTGATCATCAAAAGAAGTCTTTTACTGGTTCTTGTGGATTGTTTGGTCTTCTTCATAGGTTCTTGACCTTTTTGTGCAACTCTGAGCAATATCTAATATGATTAGTGTTTTTTGATATGTTTTGATGATGGGCAATCGGTTTTCACTGCAGATACCTTATCCACATCCTCTTGCAGTCAATTGAGGTTCCAGAACTTCAAGAACAATGCTGTGTGCTCTTGGGAGTTATTCTTGACAAATTAGGCTCCATACCTGCAAGTGAATCTGCAAACATACTTGGTGATCAGCTGCAGGTTGTTCCCACCCACATGCTATTATTACTCTTGTTGATTTGTGGTAGTGACCCAAAAACAGATGGAAGAAATAAAAACAAAGACAGGAATTAATTGTGCGTTGACTTGCATGCAATCTACTGGAGCAACACAAGGCCAGTTAAGGGAACCTGGGCAAACCCTTAATCCAACTTCTCTATATCATATTTTGTGCAATGCAGGCAATCGTGTCCAGGTTGGTTGCCTGCATCACAGCAGCTAACCAACAGTCAGGACTCAAAGGATCAGACATCGGTGGTGATCCCTTTGGACAACATTCTGATGGCTCAACAGAGGAAGACCATAAGCTTGCAAATTGCACTTCTCTGGTAGTATTGCTCCAGCGCTTGACAGTTGAAGCAACTGATTTGTTGTCTCCTTACATAAAGGTTAGAGTTTCAATGCTCCCATGTGCTTTGGAGTGGGGTTTGTGTACTGAATAATAAGAGTCATGTTTTCATCTCTGTTCCATGGATACATACAGTGTGCTTCTTTTGCAATTGAAGTTGGGGGTAATGGGAACATCCCATGTGCAGGAATTGGATCCTTTTCCCAACCTGCCGTACTTTGAGCCCATGCAAGCACTGCACACAGAGCTGTGTGCAGGGAGATCTCTAGCAGACGACTTTGTTCAGGTCAATTTTTGTTTCAGATCCTGTCACAGAAAATGTGCTGTAAATTGTAACTAGATATATTGGGTAAAGTGGTTTAGGCTAAACTTCATGCAAGCTGTTGCAGTTAAAAAGATTGTTGCTTCAAAGCAATTGTTTTTCCTGTTTTGCAGTTTGTACAAAGGGCACCCAGCTTGCCACCACAACTCCGCTTGAGCAGGTTTGTCTGAACCCATTTGCCAATTTGAATATGAAGTTTAAAAGAGTGATGCCAGCAACAAGGTATGGGACATGCGGTTGTCTTCTTTCACCGTGGCTCAGTTTATTTTTGCAATCATAGACTGTTGCAGGAATCATCTCTCTCGCTATTGCCAGATAATAGCTATGGAGTTGAATTTCAGCACAGTTTATGTGTATAACTGGCATGATACACAGTTTACGAAGCTTGGTTAATCAGCTATCAGCTCGGAAGGGAGAGCTGTACACAAAAGCCAAAGGGAATGAGTATCATGGGGGCAGCTGGCGATGTAGCCCTGAAGTGGTGGAGGCTGTATGGAAGCTAGTGCAACTGTGCAATGATCGAGACAACTTGGATATGCGAGATCTAGCTGGCACATTTTTGTCTGCTGTAAGCTGCAGCCATTTGAACTACCTATTTGCAACTGATCCTATTTGCAAGCAAGAGAGGAGTGGGAGAGATGCTGTTTATAAGAGGGGAAGCAAGTGCATTTGTTTTGCTTTCTAATTGTGTGCAGTAGTGAGCACATCTGTCATGTGGATGTATTAGGAGATGGGTTGCCTGCTTCAAGGTTTAGGGTTTAGGATTTATGTGGATAAACCATATCCATTTTTGGCAGGTGGGTATTGGAGATCCTCATGCGGTGGTATTCCACTTGCCCAAGAAGCCAGAGGAAAAAGCAAACAGACTTGCTGCTGGAGTGGACATTGCAAATGCAACTGTAACAATCGATGCACAACTGGGTGTATCAGACAACCTCGTCAGACAAATACTGCAACAGATTCGGGGCTACCTTATCGATAACAATGTGCATATCATTGACCTGGCAGCCAAGACTCTCAAGGTTTTTGTTCTTTGCCTGAAATTGTATACATGACACTGCCAACATTGGATGACGTTCTGTAGAAGCAGAAGTGTATCAGAGTAAAAATCGCTGCTGTATTATTATCAACATGGTGTTTGTGTCATGGTGGCAGGGATTGCTTTCAACAGAGAAAGGTCATCGGGTATTGAAGTCAATGAGTTTGCAAGAGAGTGCATATTTGGAGGTGATGACTCTTTTGCAGATCCTTACCTATGCAGAGAGACTTTTTCTTTTTGGTAACAAACCTGTCAGATCCTCTTAGCATCGTGGACAAACAAACTAAGGAGCAGGTTATGTGTTGGATGGATGGGGAAAGAAGAAGCTTGGACTTGGGGTGATTTCCAACTCTATGTGCTGAATCTGTTGTTCCTGTCTTCTTACAGGTTCATTCAAAGGGGATAAATCTGAACCTTGTTGAGGAGATCTTACGTAGCTCAAAACTTGAGTCATCCAGTGAGTCTTGTGGTGACTTCTTTGATCAATCCATAACATACATACAACTCTAGGTCTCATTTCGGGATTAGTTTCCCAACAGGATTTGAGAGAAAGTGAAAAATGGGGAAACTCTTGGTGGACATAAGAGGCAGATGACAGAAGAGCAGATTAGACCTCAGTGGAATATTTGTTTCTTCTTTCTTTCTTGCTTGCTTGCTCTTGAGTTATGTCTTATTTTGCTTAGAGAAGTGTTGTTGCATGTTGGGTGGTACTTTTTGGTACAGGGGTTGCTATTGCAATAGACAATCCCCTTCTGTGGCAAACAACAGGAGAGAGCTATGACATCTGGTTGTGCCCCCTGGCATACTCTCTCATAGAGTACTCAGATGACTGTATTCTTAGGTGAAATTCCAAACACCCCATTAATTTTCCATAGTGCAGCAAATGGTGATGACCAGTTTCAATGGTGGACAGTGTAAAAGAATCAGATGCCAGAGTGTAGTAAGGGTAGTTGTCTCGCATCATGTGACACCTAGGGATACACACTTGGATCTTCTCTTGGGTTCCTTTGAAATCAGTGAATTTGAGAGTGATTGTATGGTATACATATTGCAGAATATATATGCACTCCTTTGAAATTAGCTTGTGGGGTGTTTGCTTTTGGGTTTGACTGTTCCTTGGATTTGCACAAATGTAGGTTGTGCCAGGAATTGGTGTTGCAGAAGGCGCCTCTGGCAGAACTTGTTTTCCCTCACGTTCTTGGGAATTTGGCAGCACGGTTTGAGTCCAGCAGTGAATTTTGCAGGAAATTTTCAGAGCAGGTTGGTTGTGGGATTGTGCTAAGGTCTCTCTGTGAAGGTGTTCTTCTTCCTCCTTGTTGTGTTGATTATCATTTACCTGATCATGGGCATCATTTGGATGCCGGCTTGGGTCAGGTTGAGGAGCATGTGTTTGGAGAGAGAAATAATAGCACACGGTCAATTCAGCTGTTTCTGGGAGCAATGAATTGCTTACGCTGTTGCTACATCACTGCCAACATGAATCACTCATCAACAGCACCATCAAGAGGTCAAGATTCAAAGGTATAGTAAATTCAGGTGGTGGAGAGGGGGGCAATGGTTTTGTGGGTTGTTCTTTGAGATCAAATGTTGAAAGAATCATTGTAGTAGGGCATTGTGCACAAACACCTTGAACCATGCCACAATGGATGCCTCAAACTTGTTCTGCACATTCTCTTTTGCTTTGAACATTGAGCAGAAGGGTGTTCAATGTGAACAATTGGAAATGAAGCAGAAACTTTCTCGCAGGGAGAGAAGTCACTAGGAAACGGTGGTGAGACTGGAACTGGGTCAGCTCGAAAAAGACGGTCAGATCACGGGGATGCTGAGAAAGGAGGTTCTGAACCAGGAAACCAGCATCATTGGATACGATCAAGCTGGCAAAAGGTGGTGAACCTTGTTATCAAACTGCCAGTCCATGTGCTACCAGCTTTCCTTCTGTAACTTTGTGAGACACTAGAAAGGAAGGCCATCTATCTGTATGTTGATCAACACAAGCAGTTCTCAAGAATTTACCAGGAAGTAGTCTGCATATAGGGAATCCTTGGTTGAGAGTCGAGCACCACAAGATTTGCAATACAACAGTTTGTGACAGAAAACCAAACAGCATGGCATAGTGAGTTTACCAAATCTATCTACATGGTTTTGACATGGTTTTAGTTAACGTTTTGTGAGTACCTTTCCACAGGTGTACTGGTTGCAAATCGACTACCTTTCAACAGCAAGAGCTGCCCAAGTGTGTCTCATAACTAAATCCAAGAGATGCACCTTCTCTTGAGCAAAGTGCCTTGCCTGCTGTATTGCTCTCAATGTTGTTCTCCTTTATTATTCTCTCAGTTTTCTTCCTCTTTTCTTTTTGGGTGTTTTCCATTTCCTGGCCTTTTTTTCTTTCTCTTTCCCTTTCTCTCAGAACTTTGGTTCCTCTTTTATCTTTGGGTTTTCTTTTGGTCTTTGGTTTTGATGGGTTTGGATGGGTGGCCAGTGCTGTGGAGCATACTTCACAACAGTTCTATACATGGAGAATTGGTGTGAAGAAACATTTGGGAGATTGACTCTTGGGGAACCAGACTTCTCAATCAATGATGCAGTTTGTCTCTCCACACACCATAAACCAACAATAATTGATTGCTTGGGTGTTCTGGGAAAGCTATTGGTTCCAATTTTTTGGGAGATTTCATTTCTTGGGTGTTCCTAGGGAAGCATCTTTTTCCAATTTTGGAATAATTCAGTAGCACCCGGACCAATGTTTTTCAGTTATCTTTTCTGGTGACTTGTGAGACTTAAAAGACCCTCATCTTCTTTAATTTTATTGTGTCGTGCAGTTGCCAGCTCATCTGGAGCTGCTATTGAATGTATACACCAAGATTAATGAGCCGGATGGCGTATACGGTGTGGTAAGGTCACACAAGGTATGAAGTCTACTTCCCTGGTTGCAGATCTTTGAGCTCATGATCAAACATAAAAAGTAGAGCATCAGTTTGTTGTCTGTACAGCAAGCAAATGACCAGTGTTGGGCAGTTCTTAGAATGAGGGACAGATACCCACCAGTTATCAGCCCAGGTATATATCTGCTAACCTGCCAGTTCTCAAAATATTCAAAAGAACTGGTTTTTGTATATAACTGCAGTTCTAAAAGAATATGAAAAAAGTAACCTGCCAAAGAACTGCCGGTTCTTTCCATGGAACCCACTGGTTCTTTAAAGTTTTTGAAATAACCAGAACCAGCAGTTCGTTGATTCTGAATTTTTTTCAAAGAAGTGGAACAGGTGGTTCTCTGATTCTGGAACATTTAAAGAACTGGAATCAGGGGTTCTTTAAAAATTCAAAGAACCACATGACACTGCAAATGACTACTTCCTGGTACATGGAAGTCATGTCAATGCATTTTTGTGTTGTTGTGGCCACAGGTAAGATCACAGCTGCAGCTATATGAGCATGAAGGGAATTGGAGTAAAGCTGCAGAAAGCTACGACTTGCTACTACGTAGTCAGGAGTCAATGTTAGGCATGAGAGTGAGCACAACAGAACAGCATGTCTCTGGACAACGAGATTGGCAATTGCACCAAGGCCTCATGAAGGCATTGCAACAGATGGGTTGCTCTCTCATTGCAAATCTGTATTACACAGGGCTAGCTCAAGAAGGTGGCATTGCAAAAGATTCACAGTTTCGGGAGCTTGAGTATGAGGCAGCATGGCGGGCTGGTAAATGGGATGTCAACTGTTTTGGACCAGAATTAACAGCCAGTGGTAGTAGTGGTGGTAGTACTAGTAGCAGCAGCAGCAGCATCACGAGTGACAGGAATGCTGAGTATGGTTTTCATTCGAAGCTATACAGGTTTGTGGAATCATCCTCTTTCAAAAAAACTCAACAGTGTGCTGCAAATGGTAAAATGTGGATCTGCATGTTCTGTAAAAATCCTGATTCTGATGCTTGTCCATCCAATTGCTCCACTATCTGGTCACATCCCTTGATGTTTCTAGCAGCAACCCACCATTTCAATTCTGTGCTTCTGTCATCTTGTCGTAGATATGATATCCATCTTCAAAGTCTGTAGAGGAGATACAAGTCCAGATGCACATGTTATCAGGTCTTTTGTCCAAGCTGCTATTTTAGCAATGAACTGTAAGCCATTGATATTCTTCACCATAGAAGATGACCTCAATTCTCATAACTGTTTGTGGAGATATCTGTGCCAGCTGTTTGAAGTCTCTGGTGGAGGGTGATCCAGAAACGTTTTACCCCCAGTTGCAGCAAGCAAGACAGGTAGCTTGTCTGTTCATACCTCTTGACTTAAACCCAATCTTCATCACTGGTCTCACTTGGATCAGATTGTATTTCATGGGTATCTATGGATATATTGCTCATGGGTAACACATGATCACAAGACTGGATACTACACATTGTGGGCATTATAATGTGAGAGCAGTTCTAAAGAACATGGAACTACTAACTTGTTCTTTCAAATTTGTCTGGAGGGTTTCGGGTTTAAGATCTGTGATAGAACTGCTTGAGAGTGTATGTTGATGTATCTGGGGGAAGGACCAAAATAAAAACTGCCTTCTTTCTATCTAATGCAGGGAATTGTGACCAGCATCGCGCACAGCAGCAGGGAAAGCACACAAAACGTGAATCCGGCTATCATGAAGCTCCAGGCATGACTCTGGACCTTAACTCCTGTACTTGAAACAGTAATCTACCTTTTGTATGCGACTACAACATACCTCATGAATTTCACATGCATGGAATTCCCATCAGAATGAATCATAGGCATATCTGTACAGGCACCAAACAATAAGACTCGGCATAGCTGTTAGCATTATCAACTATTTTTACTTCATGGGTAGTCCTTTGAGCAGCTGTATGAGACAGAAGAGCTTCTAACCAACAGAGATCACAAGCTTTGATGTACACCAGAAGAAGTAATCATGGATGTTTATATGTTGCTGGTCTTGTAGTGCCTGAGAAACAAGAGAGTGTATTCAATTGCTCTTACAGATGTTGAGGTGGTCTAAAGCCACACCTCTCATGAGCAAATTGGCAGTTGTTTAGTAACTGCCCCACCATGCCATGCTTGTGGATTCTGATTGCAGATGCTGGACAGTCTGTCACAAGCATGGGAAATGAGGTGGCGGTTATCAAACCCACTGAATGTTGCATCAGTTCCCAACATGCCTCAACAAGTCTCACAAACTGTGTTAGCTGGCCCGCTTATTCCTTCTGATGCTCAGGTACAGATATCTATCTATCTTACCTCCTGAATGTTGTCAAAGATTGCATTTCACTGCTTGATGTTTTGCACTCTGGAGGGATTGCTGTCACATTGTTTGCCTTGGGTTTGCCTTGGAGCTGTTAAGCAGACAACCCATGCCTGCCACAATGTTTGAGGTAACGTGCAGGTGGCCAGTTTTGAAGCAGCATGGCAAGAAAATATGAAACAAATGCAATTGCATTATGGGTTGTTGGAGCCATATGTGAGCCTTCGTAAAGTGCTCTTCCAAGTGCTCAACCGACATGATTACTTGCCTCGACACCTTCTCGAGTTTGCCACCCTTGCTCGTAAAGTGTGTGGCTCTCTTTTTCCAATTCTCAGCTTTTTTTTGCTTTTTTTTTCTTTTCTTTTTTATTCCATACCAGTAAATGGTAAGTTTGGGGTTGATGAGGAATGTGGACTGTGCACATCTACTTGGTTGCAGAAATTCAAAACTGTTGTGGAATATGCAATTGTAATGTGGAACTTTTCAAATGAGTTCTTCCATGGTAAGGTAGATGAGAAAACTGAACTGCTTTTCCGAAGGTTTGAAGAAAATTTGTTTCTTTTGTGAAAAAGGCTGGCAGACCAAATCTTGCTGGGGATGCAGTGCATGAGTTGAAGCTGTTGTCGTGTGGGAGGAGTGGTGGAAGAGGCAGTACTCCTACTACCCATTACAGCAGCAGTGCATATGAAGCACCCACAAATATGTTTCAGATTTCCTCAGCTGCTCGCGTGAGTTTGAGGCAAATAACATGCATGTGTAATTGTGATTTTGATGTCCAAGTTGAAACTTCAGCTTTCTCTTCACACTGAAGCTTTGTTTCTCAGGAGAAGCTCTACACTGGGGGACTTCTTCTGTAACTAAATGTCACAGTAGTTTTCTTTCCTATCAGGTTGAAGAGGCCAAAATATTGTGGGCTCAAGAGCAGCAAGGTATGGCGGTGAATCTTGTCAAGTATATCCTGCAGCACTCAGAGCTTGAACCTGCTGACTCGGCAGCTATTCATTGTCTGACAGGAAAATGGCTAGCAGAGACACGATCAGAGAGGTCAGTCAGTGTGGTTTGTGTGAAAGAATGAATAGGTTAAACTTGAGTATATGTTGCTGGGGGATTTCTTTTTTCCCAAGAGAAAAGTGGGGTCCTTTACACTAACACTTGGCCCATTGTATGGATCTGCAGCTTCCGAGTCATATTGGATGGCTACTTGAAAAAGGCAGTTGGTCTAGTAGTAGAAGCCAGCAAGAAGAAAAATGGAAAACCCACAACTTGCAACTCTGAGAGGTGGATGCAGCAACAATGTCGTACATACTACCGCTTGGCTCACTATGCAGATGCTCTCTACCGCAGCTATGAGCATCGTCTGACATCTAGTGAATGGCAAGCAGCCTTACGATTGAGGCAGCACAAGGTAAAAGCCTCCTTGGGGTACCATTGTCTAACCCATTGTACAAAGCTCTAGTAGGGTCCCAATGAGTACCTGACCAGTCATGTTGACACATTTAAAGCAGTGGGTTGTAACAAAGATACAGGACTTACCACCCTTACTGTCAGCTTGTGCTCAAACCAGCTTTAAGATGATTACTGTCAACTACCCAATTTCAGGAAATGCTATACTCCTTGTCTTCTTCTGACAAGACCATTGGAACATACATTGTGCAGGCTAGGGAATTGGAGGTGATGATGAAAAGACTCGATGTGCAAAAGGTACCATGGGATGACAGCTATTATTCCTTACCTCAAGTCAAGTCATCAATATCACATTGTGCTTGAGATTGACAACAATGCTTGAGAGTTACCTGACATACATGAGTGGAATTCCAGGGGAATCAAAGGGATTACTCCATGAAGATCTTTGAGATTCGAAAGCAGCTGGAACTGGATAATGAGGAAGCCCAACGCATGGAGGTGCTTTCTGTACACCCAGCATTTTTCTTTCTTTTGTGTTGTGAAGCTTGTTCTCCTCTCACCATTGCATGTAAAAGGGGCTGTTGCATGTAGAAAGCTGCTGTTGCATACGGATGTGTCTGGAACTGAGCTCTTTCCCTTGCAAGTAACTAGTTGGAGACAAGGGATGTGTGTGCAGGTTGACAAAGAGCAATTTCTCAGCATTGCACTTGAGAGCTACTGCAGCTGTTTACTAACAGGCAACAAATATAACTTACGGGTGGTATGATATCTTCAGCTTCCATTATCTTGATCCACTTACTCTGCATCCCATTGGGTTCACCATTTCTCTCATCTTTATGTGTCACTCCAAGAAGGCAGAACCTGAGAGCAAGCATCATTAGCAAAAAGTTCTACTCTCTGGGGCAAAGTGGGTTCAGGGTTGTGGCAGAAATGTGGGTTAGGTTGTGAACAGTGTGTAACATTGTTGTCTCTTTGTGTCAACTTTTCCAGGTGTTCAGGCTTGTGTCCCTGTGGTTCAATCTATTCTCAAACCAAAAGGTTGTAGATGCAATGCTGGAGACGGTCAACAAGGTATGCATTTTTTTTCCCCTGACATGATGCAACCAGTGGCTTTGTTCAGGATTTAGACTTCCGAGAATAGTCATATTTATATGGTCCCAGGTAATAGAATTATTTTTTTTGGGACTGCATGAAAGATTGGCAATGTTTTGTAACAACCTGGGTTTTGGGTTACAGGTACAGTCACACAAATTCATTCCCTTGGTATACCAGATTGCATCCCGCTTGGGAAGTTCTAAAGACACCCCAGGACCTCGCAGCTTCCAGGTACAGTAGTACCTGCAAGTCCTGAGCATCCAAAATCATATCTGAGATCTTCCAAAATGCCTTCCATTGTTGCCTCCAACTGATCAGTGTTTTGCTTTTCTTTGGGCCTGACAGTCAGCTTTGACATGTCTCTTGAAAAAACTTGCAATTGAGCATCCATATCACACCATGTATCAGGTGTGTTAGTCATGACCTTCATTCTCCTGTGGGATCAAAGCTTGGAATGTTGAACTCTGTTGACAGTCTTGAGACACCACATAAGTGCTTTAGACAACACTTGCCTGCACATACTCCAGTAGTCAGGAGTTAATGTAATGGATTTGGTGCTGTGAATTGTGTTGGGGAATATAGCTGCTAGCTCTCTCCAATGGCGATCGTGTGAAGGACAACCAACGTGGGAAGACTTCATTCGTGGTTGATCTGGAGAAAAAGCATGCAGCAGAAGATTTGTTAATGAGCCTGACAACCCATCATCGACAGCTACTGACCCAGGTCCATGTCTACACTAAAGATTGCATGAAGATTAAGGCTTTCATGCTATGCTGTTAGAAAACGAGACAAAAAGGAAATTTGTTAACAGTATTAGCCATTGAACAAGAGGGCCACAATCAACAGCTAGTCCTTCTCAGAAATCATGGGTTTAGGGTTTAGGGTTTAATGCATGAAGACTGTATGGATTTGGTAGACTGTAAAGCATAGAAACCTACATTCAAATGTTCTCAAAAATTTTCAGTGTCTTCTTCATTGTCTTCACCTTACAAATCCCATTCTGGTGATGCAGATGAAGCAGATGGTAGAGATATACATCAGACTGGCTGAGCTAGAGACGACCAAGGAGGTGCAGTTGATCACTGGACTAGCCATTCTGTTTATAGCAGTTGGCAGCTGTTTACCTTTGATTCTCATATAGATGTTCACATTTTTTGTCACAGGACACAAACAAGAAAATTGCTGTACCAAGGGATGTGCGCAGCATCCGGCAGCTTGAATTGGTCTGTCTCCTGCACATCCCTCCTGTGCTAATAAATCTGTGCTTGGTGGGTTTGTCATGTGGATGACAAAGCTGTAGGACATCATCCTGTGCTCTGTTTTGCTTCTGTAAATGTGGAGCTAAATCTTGAAACCTTTCATGCCCAACAGGTGCCAGTTATCACAGCACCGCTTCCAGTAGACCCAGGTGCAAAATATCCACCTGGAACATTTCCCTACTTCAAAGGGATGTCAGACCGCATCACGTATGTAGTACTACTAACTACACCCAAATACTATGGGTCTTTCACTGCTCTGCATCATATTGCTATTTGAGCAAAAGATTCTGTTGACAAACTTCTGATAATTCTGCTGTACTGTACATCTCAAAATGCAGAGTGATGAATGGTATCAATGCACCAAAGGTGATTGAGTGCATGGGTTCTGATGGTCACAAATATCGACAGCTAGCTAAGTCCGGCAATGATGACCTGCGACAGGATGCGGTGTGCTCAATGAGCTTTTTGTCTTTTGTCCAAAATCTTGTCCTTCAATTCTTGACATTCATGTCTCGCATATTAGTAGGCTAGGGTTTGTAACTCATCTGCCTGCCTTCCAAGCCTGAAGTAGCAGATATTACAAAACATGCTCACATCCATGCATCCCCAAATCATTTACTAGATGTATAAGATCTGAGGTCTTGTTTTGGTGTATTTGTGATTGGAAAAATGGGGGATAAACACAGGTGATGGAACAGCTATTTGGGCTGGTGAACACACTACTGCAAGATAACCCTGAAACACAGAAGCGCCGTCTGGGTGTTCGTACATATAAGGTGCTGTAACAAAAGCAGTCAAGACATACACCGTCTTTCTCTTCTGCCTGCATTTCTGTACGCAACTCTTTCGTGAATCCATCACAGGAGAGTGACAATCATGCCCATTCTCAATGCTGAATCAAAGGACTTTTTTGCATCACTGATTATCCAACCTGTTCAGCAGACTCTGTTGATGCATCACACACCAGTAGCATCTGTTTGGTGCATCTTGCAGGTCATTCCTTTTACACCGAGTGCTGGTGTGCTGGAATGGGTCGATGGGACAGTGCCACTTCTGGAGTACTTGCTTGGCAGGTTTGTTGAATGTGGAGTCAATCCCCCTGTTGCATCATTCCTTTCAACAAAGCATCTGCAGATGGGGTTTTGATAAAGAGGACTGCAAGCATCTTCCTTTTTTTCAAAGTCTGGAGTGTCTAATAGAAGTTTCTGGACTTACTTTGTGATGTTTGAACACGTGCATGCAGTACCCGAGCTGGAGGAGCTCATGGCCGGTATGGGGCAGGTGACTGGACATTCATGGCATGTCGTGAACACATGTCAACAGTAAGTGGTGTCTTCACCCCTATTCAGAAAAGTACTTTGTTTGACACCCATTTCTCCATTCGTGCAAGAGATGATTCTGACTGCAAGAACAGCATATGTGATTAATGTGTGGATTAGTGGATGATCACCTTAACAGAACCTAGAATCTTGGCATTTGCAGGAAACAGATAAGCGACGAGCCTATCAAACAGTGTGCAGCAATTTCCGGTGTGCCTTCTCCCTGCCCCAATCATACACTCATCTCAGTATTCTGAATGAAATGAACTACCAATGGTAATCCAACCCAATCTACAGTGTGCTATTGTTTCCTAGTTTTGAACAAAACAAGACACTTTGTTTTGGAACTAATTGGGAAACTCTTTTTGAGTGTGATCCCACTTTGCAGCCCAGTGTTGCATAACTTCTTTCTGGAGAGATTTGCACAAGCTGCAGACTGGTTTGAGAAGCGACTTGCCTATACACGTAGTGTGGCTACAAGCTCCATGGTATAATGTTGAACTCGAGCATAAACTTTGCTTGTTTCCATCAATCTAAAGATGACTCTGAACAAAGACAGAATGTCTGAAATTCCTGCTCTGTAGCAAAGACCCTAAACCCTAAACCCGTGCACATGCTGCAGGTAGGGTACATTGTGGGACTTGGAGACAGACACTCAATGAACATATTACTGGATCAAGCAAGCGCTGAAGTTGTGCACATCGATCTCGGTGTTGCATTTGAACAGGGCCTTATGCTAAAGACTCCTGAACGGGTACATTTGCCTTACTACACCTTAATGTTTTGAACATATTCTCTACCTCTACAAGCAGTTCTCTCAATTTGAAATAACACTGGCAGACTGAACTGTACTGTTCTATGAGAAGAATTTTTTTCTCACGAAATTTGTTGTGCTCTTCAACACTGCACATACACACCATGTGTGCCAGGTTCCATTCCGGCTCACCAGGGAAATCATCGATGGTATGGGAGTTTCGGGTGTTGAAGGCATCTTTCGCAGATGTTGTGAAGCTACTCTGTCTGTCATGCGCACAAACAAGGAAGCTCTGCTGACAATCATCGAGGCAAGTTCATCTGTCACTAAGCAAGACAACTTTTGTAACCTGTGAAGGAGCAACTCTTCTTCATTGTGTGCTGCATGGGGAATGAGAGCTGATGTCATTGTTTGCTACATCTTCACAGGTCTTCATCTATGATCCTTTGTACAAATGGGCGCTCTCACCTCTCAAGGCCTTGGAACGACAACAGGTGTGTTCAAGAATTCCGCTATTTCATTCTCTATGGACAGTAGTTTGTAAATTATGGTCTCCTGCCTTACAAGGCTATTCTTGAGGCTCAAATTGCAGTTGTGCCGACTAGAACATAGGCACAGCTACAACCACTTCTCAGACTACAAGGGAGATGTTGTGCAATTCATCAATGGACTACACCTTCACCATGAGACTACTCTTCTTTACAGTTGAAAAGAGTTTAACTGTCTCTTATTTTAAGCACAGGAAATGGTTCAAACAGTAGACGAATCAGAGGGGATACATGATGCTGACATGCAAGCAGAAGGGAATCAAGATGCTGCACGTGCGCTGTTGCGGGTGAAACAGAAGCTAGATGGGTATGAAGAAGGCGAGATGAGAAGTCTTCAGGGACAGGTAAAAAAAAGGGATGTTTACATGTTTAGACAGCTAAACATGGAAGAATAACCTTGGGAATATGGGAGTACACAAAAACCTTGGAATCAACAAAAGAATGAACCTGAGCTGTAGTTGTAGAAGGAAACTAACTAGCATTTGCTTGTACTACACGCATCATCACGTTTTTCAACATTTTCTGATTCTCGCAACCAAATTGCAAAACAAACTGATAAAAAACTCACTGGAATTTGGTCTTGACCTGAGCAAAGTTGTGGCTCAATTGATCATCAGGTGCAGCAATTGATCCAGGATGCTCAGGATCCAGAGCGATTAAGCCACATGTTTCCTGGTTGGGGAGCATGGCTTTGATTGCACATTTACTGCAGAAGAGCTAGCACTGGAGAGAAGAGACTCTGTAAGAAAGTGAGGAGCCAACTTGACATTAGAGGGAGACAGCAGCTGACTGCATCATCACACCTCAAAGCAACAGAAGAACCTGCACAGACAAGGGCAAAAAAAAGCTGAGTCTTTTCCTGTGTAAGGTTTGAGACTCCATGGGTCCATGGGTTAGTGTTGGTTCATGGACAAAACACGAACCCATTTACTGCAGAAGAGCTGCACTGGAGAGAAGAGACTCTGTACAAAGTGAGGAACAGTGATGACATGGGAGGATGAGGCAGCTGACACTGTCATCACACCTCAAAGCAACAGAAGAACCTGCACAAACAAGGGCGAAAAAAAACTTGGTCTTTCCTGTGTGAGGTTCTAGACTCAATGGGTTTGTGTTTTTGCATGGACTTTGAAGTCTCCAGTTTTGTTACAACACATATGAGTATGTACAGACAAGAAATGTATAAAATTGAACAAACCCTAAACCCTGGGACTGTGAAATGCCCACCAACCTTCAGGAGCGCCATATGTGAGAACCCAATTCTTCAGATCATCACATGATGATGGGTTCATGCTCAATGATTTTGATTCAAACATGTACTTCTGAACACAGAATTTCAGTTTGAAGGTAACGATGTACCTCCTCTCCGGAGCTGAAGAAACATGATGATGCACATCCCAAGCCTGAGCACCATATGATGCGCATCTCAAGCCTGAGAATTTTGCTGGTACAACTGACAGAGACCAAACCATTTGCACAGGATTCCTAAGGGGCCTCAAAGCATTTTCCAGAGGCTCTGAATTCCAGACTCTGGTCTTCTTCAAAAGGAGTGATGTCTGATACATGGATCAAGATAGATAGAGGACAGTCTACACTTGAGAATAGATTTTGGGATGGTATATATTTTCATGTGAAGAATGTTCATTGGAGCTCTTCCAAAGCTGATGATGATGATTGCTCATCATAAACCCTGAACCCTAAGCTACAAATGACACAAATATGATGTCATAAAAGAAAACATAACACAATCTGAACTTACTTTGCATAATACTTAAAATGGCGTTTATGCAAAGGATTGTAGCATAGGGAACTTGCAACCATTAATACCTAAAATGGAAAGTAGTAGCTACTAGGAACCTACCTTGTTGAACATAATTCTTTTTCTTTAGGAGCATGTGGAAATGTCACTTACATCAACACAACAATTTGGAATTAACACATTTGTTGTTGGAACCTAGTTTTGAAGTGAAGAGTAATGCTATTAAAGCAAGGCGCTTTTGAAATAAGCATCTCCTCAGAATGGGTCTCAAGAGGCACTTATTTCAGGAATGCTTACACTGAAGACATTAAATGGCATAAAACACCTTGGTAGAAGTATTTTGGTTTCACATTTGTTTTGTGACACCCAAAAATCATGGCAAAAGAATGGAAAAGGAGTTGAGGCATTTTGAAAAATGAAACACAAACTTTAGGTGACGATTTGTTTTTCAAAATGTTATGTAATGTGCTTCAATGTTGATGTCTATAACTTTTCACTGTCAACATATAAAAATTAGATAACACAAAACCTCATAAATCTAATCCATCTTATTCAAACCAAAGCTCTATTCACTTCCACAAAAACCCATTATCCAACACAACCACAAAAATCCAAGTACCATGCATCTTGCAAAACAAAAATAGAACTAAAACATAAACTTCCTTGCAAATCAAATATAACACACAACACAATAAGTGAAGTCATCAAAAACTGATGTAGGTGGCGTGAGTGGTTTGAGCCTCAAACCCCACTTGGTAAATCCATTGATGAACCTACTCCTTGTATCAAAACCATGTGACACCTCCGTGATGAACCATAACCCTAACATGGGTGTCCAAACCCTAACCTTGGGTATGCACATTCAAAACCCACCAAAACCAATAATTGTTACACCTTTGGGTAGTTGCTAAACTTGTTGGGATGTTCAACTTGTTAGAACTTAACCCATAAACCAAAATGCCCAAATCATAAACTGAGGGATGTTACACTTGACTAGCTAGGGCACCTACATTCACCAAAATCATGTTCCATCTAGGGCCAAACATACTTGGGGATGCACAAGTATGGAAATTGCATTTTGGTTTACCAGTCATCAATATGATCTCACCATGACAATGGTCTAATGGTCATCACCCCAATCTCACTTCAACAACAATCAACAACACCACAAAAATTACAACCTACCTTCCACTAAACCTTAATCTCTATGTTTGGGCAACTTAAATGTCAAGTAATACCTATTCAATAATCAAGATTAAATAATAACCTTGTCCCACACCCAACCATTAACCCTGCCAATCATAATCGATGGGTTCATTATGGTAAGCAACACACATGGGTAAGCATGTAGCCTTTCACCCATGGTTTCTTATTGAATAGTATGCACAAGTTTTCAAAAGGTTATCACACAAACACATGTTTGCCTTATGATGTTGGCCAAAAGCACATAGCCCAAGAAACCGCCTTAGCCCTTCAAAAAATTTGATAACCCAACTAACACAAAAATAAAAAAACAAATGTGATCCCAACAACACAAAGTGGGGTAACTATGCATGTAACACGACCCTCCATTTCTTGTAATTTCCAACTAAAAATTACGACAAAAATTCAAATATGTTTTGAATTTGTTAATGGCATGGCACTCCACCACTCATGGGTAGGGATGGTAATTCTTACCAACACAAATGTGAACCCAAAATGTGTTGCGCCCTTGATATGTGCACCCCACACCAAACTTGAGAAAAAGACCTCAAAACATTTTTTTCACCAAATGGGTTGAAATCTCCCATACACATGGTGTTCCTTTCCAAAACAATGAAAATGACATCAAATATCACCTTTGTGTGTGGAAGATACAATATTTAAAAAATTAATGTTAATTAATTCTCAAAAATAAAGAGTTAACCTTTGAAATTTTTTCAACTTTTGTGTCAAAAAAATTTGCATGCTTCCATTGCGTGTAATCTTTGTTAAAACAAACCCAACGGTGTAAAAATTACCTCAATTTGACACCATATGAAGAATATATGGGAGTTCAAAGTTCATGGATGGGTGAACTTTGGTTATTCCACCTTTGGTTATTTTAAGCAATTTTACCCTCGGTTATTATTAATTATTATAGTTCCTAGAGTTGTGTTGGGTAGTGAGTTTTTTGAAACTTCAATTAGAATTTCAAACAAGTTACATGAACTTGAAATCAATCCTTATTTCAATTATGAGAATTGTTCTTTTGAAACGACAAAATTTATACTTAAAATTCAAATATATATATTTTTGACCATGAAAGTTCATATATCAATTCTGAAAATTATTGTTTCAATCTAAAAAACTGATTTTCATTGTGTAAATTCTTATATGAATTTGATTTCTTTAATTCTAAAATTTTAAACTTAAATTCTGAAAATTAACATTTGAATTTTAAAAATATTTGAATCCACAAATTGTTATTTGTCTTCTGAAAATTAAGATTTGAATTAAACAAATAATATTTGGATCCGAAAATTGATATGTCAATACAAAAAATTTCAATTTCAATTATGATTTTTTTTATTTGGATTCAAAAATTGTTAATTGAATCTGACAATTGATATTTGGATCCTTGAAATTTTATTACTTAAATTTAGAAATTGATATTTGAATTCTGAAAATTGTTATTCAAATCTAAAAATTACTCCATATTTTGATTTAATTAGATTCAAATAAAAAAATTCAGATTGGGAATATGTAGTTTCACATTCAAATAAAACTTTTTGTATTCACATTTGCTTTTTAGAATTTAAATACAAAATTTCCAATTCAAATAACAATTTTTGAATTCAATTGACAATTCTCAAAATTGATATAACAATTTGCAGAATTCAAATAATGATTTTCAAAATGAAAATATCAAGTTTTCAGTTCCATTTTTTTTTCCAAATTCAAATATCAAATTTAGATTCAAATAATATTTCTCAATATTCAAAATAATTTTTTTAAATTCAAGTAATAATTTGCAGAATTTAAGTATGAATTGAGAATCAAATAACATTTTTTCGAATTCAAAAATATCACTTTTTAGTTTCAACTAACAATTTTCAGAATTAAAATATCAAATTTCATATTCAAATTAAAAATTTCAGGATTTAAATATCAATTCTCAGATTCAAATAATTTTTTTCAGAAATCAAATATCAGGTTTGAAATTCAAATAAAGTTTTTTATAATTCAAATATCAATTTCTGGAATTCACATATCAATTTTGAGATTGAAGTATCAATTTTGAATACCAAAAAATAAAAAAGATTTCAAATGTGAATTTTTTACTTCAAATAATAATTTTTAGATTTGAAATATCAATTTTGAGGTTCAAATAAGATTTTTAGAAGTGAAATATCAATTTTCATAAGCAAATAACAATTTTTGGATTGAAATATCAGTCTTTAGTTGCAAATAATAAAGTTTGAAATTCTAAATATCAATTTTCATCTTCAAATAACAGTTTTTGGGATTGGTATATTAATTTCCAAGATTGAAATAAGAATTTTCAGAAATTAAATATGAAGTTTCATATTCAAATTACAATTTTCAGAATTTTTATATTAGTTTTTAAAAATTAAAATGTCAAATTTGATTTTTAAGCAAATTTTAAAAGATTCTAAATATCATTTCTTTATTAAAATAAAAATTCATATTTCAAATAATTGTTATCTAGAAAGGTTATGTGAGGTGGGAAGATTAGCATTTATAATTTACAACATAAAAAAAGGAATAAAAGATATGAGATAAAAAAATTTAATCGCAAATTAATATGTGACTAAATTGTGATTAAAAGTTTATCCCATATCTTTTGTGCTCCATTTCAATCTTGTAAACTATATAACAAGAAGCATTTGAAAGATCAAAAACACCAAATTTGCGATGGGATCATAAAAAAGGCTTAACCCTAAAATATAAAACTAAAATATAATAAGAAAATCTATCAAACTACCTATTTACCTACTTCACTACCTACATAAATATTTAATATTTAATTTATTTTGATAAATTTTGAATTAATATGCCATGTGGCAAATTGTTATTATGCCATACGTCACAATCTTTAACCATCCGAAGTGGATGATGTGGATATATATTTTTTTTAATTCAATAACCATGCCATATGGAAATTTGTTATTGTGACACGTGTCATGATCTAAGACCATAAAAATGTATGATGTGGATTTAAATTTTTTTTATGAATTTAACTTTTTTTTTCAAAATTCAATTATCATGCCACATGGAAAAAGTGAATTGGGCCACATGGATCAATTTAAGATGATCAAATATGGACAATTGAAATTATAAATTTCATAAAAAATATGATCTATTTATTATTTAATTTCAAAATTTCAAAATGCACTGCTTGTCCCACATGACAATAAGGGGATGGTGACCATTTTAATTACAATTTTTGGCAAATAGTTACAAGTTGCATATGTATAGTTAATGGATGAAAGATTATCTGTTGACCATATGTCTCATCCATGGATTGCGATGACATAAGTAATGATGTCATCATTTGTAACTATGTTGGATGCTACTTCACTTATGCAACTAATGTTTGTTTAATTGTATATGTGAAGTACAATTAATTTGTAGTCACAAAGTTTAGTCGAAAATTTATACTTTTCTCCGTTATAGTGAAGCTTGAAAACACATAAACTACTTTCTTGTTGGTATACTAACAAAATAGTCTTTAGTCATTAAAAGAGGAACATTTTTGGGTTTAGGTTTTTTAGACTAGACTAAAGATAGATAAGTATTCAAAGAGTTTGGTATTCAACATATGTAATTTGCACTTAAAAAATTGGTCTTTTAAAAAAAAGGTTATGTTAGTATTTTGACAAATTTAAATACTATAATACCAATAAAAATAATATGAATTTGTATTTTACATTATATTTTCATATACTGAACTTGTCATATTCCCAATTTCAATTGTCAAAATTCTCATAATTAAGATCAATATATTTGGAAGTTGTATATTAAATTTGACAATTGACATCGATGGATAATATTTTATGGTACCTTTAAAAGGTTAAAAACCTTTGAAGCATTGAATTGTCTCTCAATCCCATGCAATAGTGGGATTCTTGCATTCATGCATGGGGCATTAAAATTGGCAATGCTATATTGAACCAATCTTCATAAATGGTTGTCACTCATGGTGATCATTTCTTGAGCTATGGAAGGAAAGAGGGATCACTTGTGAAGGAAGTGCCACTTTCTTTAGATGCCTACACTTAACATTAAAAATTCTCAAGGGAAGAAATTTGATTCATGAATACAAAGTATTTGTCTAAGAATCATTTACAAAACATGGTCACAATTATTATATTGTCAGAAAACCATGGTAGAAATGATCAAGTTTAGTTGTGTTTGACGATTAATTCCAAGTTCAAACCAAAATTCTACCCTAAAATTTAAGTTGTTGCATGTTTTCCCTTGCAACTAACAATTGATAATTTTACATCAAAGTATTTATTATTTCAAAATAAGCTAAACAATCCCAAATTGACATAACTCACACATTTGGATTTCAATTCATGAACTATCAAGGGTAAAGTTGTATCCTTTGAACAAACCTTGTCAATAACATATCTCACATTTCAATCAAATGTCATTTGACCTGTTTGTCCAACATTTTAATGACCATGACTTTTGTCCATTCTTTTGGCCATAGCTTGTGTTTTAGATTTTAAGATGAGTAATGTGACCTTGTTTTGGATATTTATTTTTAAGAGCTTTCTAATAACCTAAAGAAGGCTTATTTTGAACTAAATTTGATTTTGCAAACCTTGTTCCAAAAAGTCGAGATCTCATAGGATTCTAATTCTCAAAGTGAGAATCCATTTACAAATGTTGAGACTCATTCTTCCACATTTGTGAAAGTGTGTTTAATCTTGAAACAATTTCTCAACTCATTCCCTTCACTATGCTTTAACCTTGGTCGCAAGTTCAAGGTTAAGTTGACCAAGGTTAAAAACATGACACTTTTAATTAGGGTTTGAACTGCATTATGCAAGTTAACCCAATTGAGGTTTAGGATTTGCTACATTTACAATTTTTCCTTCATCCATCCATTTGTCCAAGTGTTTGAATGTTTTCATAGTTATGAAATTTCATCCATTTTATTTGATGGCTAAGAATTTGGTAAAGAAAAACATTGTAAAACATGGAGGTGGTTGGGTGTTGGTTTTGGTCCTAGTAGCTCATGCAATTCTTTCAGCCTTAGGTAGTCCCCAAATATGAAGGGGGCCATGACAAATTGTCATGTCATATTGTCACTTCATTGAAGGCCATGCATGATGTCCCATTTGGATACTTGTCGATGTCAAAATGGTTTGTCATGTCATATTGTCATTTCATTGAAACCCACAAATGACATCCCAAATGAGATCCCATTTGCAGATTGTACCTATCGATCTAAAACCATTTGTCATGTCATATTGTCATTTCATTGAAAGCCACAAATGACATCCCAAATGAGGTCCATTTGGAGATTGTACCTACCAATCTAAAACCATTTGTCATGTCATATTGTCATTTCATTGAAACCCACAAATGACATCCCAAATGAGGTCCCATTTGGAGATTGTGCCTACTGATCTAAAACCATTTGTCCTGTCATATTGTCATTTCATTGAAACCCACAAATGACGTCCCAAATGAGGTCCATTTGGAGATTGTACCTACTGATCTAAAACCATTTGTCATGTCATATTGTCATTTCATTGAAACCCACAAATGACATCCTAAATGAGGTCCCATTTGGAGATTGTACCTACCGATCTAAAACCATTTGTCATGTCATATTGGCATTTTAATTGAGGCCCCAAATGATGTCTTGAAAAACATCCCAATTGATATTGATAGCTACCAATCTATAACAATTTTGTCAGGTCCTAGTGTCACCTCCATTGAAACCCCCCAAAAAATGACGTCTCAAATGAGGTCCCATTTTCATGCATACTTACCAATTTAAAACAATATTGTCATGTCAAATTGTCACTTCAGTGAAGTGTCCCAAATGACGTCTCATTTGCATGCCTACCTACCAATCTAAAACAATGTTGTCATGTCAAATTGTCACTTCAGTGAAGTGTCTCAAATGACGTCCCAAATGAGGTCTCATTTTCATGCCTACCTACCAATCGAAAACAGTTTTGTCACATGAAATTGTCACTTCAGTGACGTATCCCAAATGAGGGTCTCATTTGCATGCCTACCTACCAATCGAAAACAGGGTTGTCATGTCAAATTGTCACTTCAATGAAGAGTCTCAAATGACGTCCCAAATGATGTCTCATTTTAATGCCTACCACCCAATCTCAAACAGTTTTGTCACAAATCAAATTGTCACTTCAGTGAAGTGTGCCAAATGACGTCCCATTTTCATGCCGACATACTCTACCAATCTGAAACAGTTTTTGTCACGTCAAATTGTCACTTCAGTAAATGTCCCAAATGACGTCCCAAATTTTGATACCTACCAATCTAAAACGGTTGGTTTTCAGCTGAACATCCCCCCCCCTCCTCCTCCCTCTCCTCCCCTGGCCTTCTCCTCTTCCTCCTCCTCCTCCTCCTCCTCATCATCATCATCATCAGGAGCCAGTGATTGATGATCAAATGATCAAATGCATCCAGTTATGGAGCTGAAAGCTTGGTGGATTGCTTGTGTTTTATCTCCCACTTATGGATTCTGTGATATTCCAAAGGACTGTTTGCATTTTTTCACACAATTGTGAGAAGTTTCTACAAAGTTTTGTTTTCTTTGATCAAGAAAAGAGAGTGCTTTTTCTGGTCATACTGAAGTTGTCGTGGTTATGGTGAAGTGGTTTTTTTTTTTCCTGTTGCAGAAAAGAGACGGACACACAGAGACAGAGACAGAGAGACAAAGCCAGAGAGAGAATTAGGGTTTGTTTCTATTGTTCCAGAACTTGAAAGTCTTGTGTAGTGAGATGTAAATGGTCTGGATCTGTGCATTGTGCGAGATGCTGAAAATTTTTTTGGAGTGGAAATTATGACCAAACACAAGGTGTTGCAATTCTTCACCTTCTGCATTTTGAACTTTGTCCAATTTGGTGAAGGTTGGATGTTGTTGGGAATATATGTTAAGGGTTCACGAAACCCTAATAAAAAGCTCTTGAAGGAAGCTCTTGAATCTGCAACATTTTACATTCGATTTCCAAACTTGTCTAGTCCCATTTACAGTGGAGTAGAGTTGAACTAAATTTTTATTTTTCTTATGCAATTTGTGGGTTTGCAGATTGGTGTGGCACCGAAACCAGATTTCAGGACAGTGCGTGTCCATGTGTCTGACGGTGCTCGCAGAAGTGCTGTTGATTCTCAACAGTAAGATCTTCTTTGCATTCTCTGTAGATTCTGGGAGTGCAGTTTTCATTGAAGCTCAGTGGGTTTGTTCATTTGGCATCTAATCTGATTGCATTGATTGTCTTTAATTTATTTCTTTGGCAGGTTCTGTTCAAACAAAATTGTGACTGCCAAGTTTGATGCCTATAGCTTCATCCCCAAAAACCTTTACCAGCAATTTCAACAGCCGGCAACTCTTTACTTCCTGTTGATTGCGTCAATCCAGCTGATTCCTGGGCTTTCGCCATCCACCAGCTGGAGCACGCTCTTACCCTTGTGTCTTGTGTTGGTCTTGAATGGTATGAAGGAAGGCTTTGATGATTGGAAGCGCAAGTTGTCTGACATGCAAGTATGCTGCCTCTCTACCTACTCATGTTTGGCTCATGTTAGTTGCATGTTTTGCACTAAATCTCCTCAGACATTTCGACACATTGTCTGACATGGTAGAGTCTTGTATAACTGGATCAAAGATTGTTCAGCAGCGGCACTTGACCTCGAACCAAATGCACAAAGGTGACAGCAAGCAAAGGTCAATGGAAATTTGCAATGACAGATCTCACCACTAACCTTGGCTTTGCTTGATGAAGGGAACAACATCTCAACTGGAAACTTGTTTTCTTCTTCTTCTTCTTCTTCTTCTTCTGACAGGTAAACAAGCGCAAGGTCCAGATTTTGGTCGGTGAAGACTTCTTGGATGGGGACTGGAGCACAGTCATTGTTGGTGACATTCTGAAGGTGCAGATTGATGAAGAGTTTCCAGCTGACCTTGTCTTTCTGTCATCCTCTGACCCCCAGGGTAAGCACTAATTACATGAGTTGAGAAATAAACAGGGAGGATTTTGCTACAATGGGTTGTGTCAAATTTTGCACTCCTGAGACCATCTCATGTAGAAAATTCCAGTTTCAGCAAGCAAATGAGAGGAAAGAACTGTTTACATGTATATTGCAGCAGAAGCAATCTAGTGTGAGCAATGGATATGATGTTTCTCCAAGCTTTGTTATGATGTTTCTCTCCTGTATCACTGTCCATCTGAAACTTTCGCTTACAATCATGCTAGAATTTGGATCACCTTCATCAACAGTAGTAGTGGCAAATGGGTTCTGTAGGACTTGCATATTTGGAGACTTCAAACCTCGATGGTGAAACAAATCTGAAGCTCCGAAATTCCTTTTACAAGTTAGCACCCTTAACGTTTGAAGGTGGTGACATGTCAATGTCAGTCTTCTCTGGGATGGTAATCAAGTGTGAGAAGCCGAACAACCGTTTGTATCACTTTGAAGGCTCCATCAATCTTCAGGTTGGGAATCACTGCCACCATTGAATCTGATTCTTCAGTTTCTGTCATTTTTGGATTACTCCCACTTTAGCATCAGGACTTCAGCGCTCACTTGAGCTAAAGCAAAGATGTCTGTGCACTTTGCAATTGACAACTTAACTACAGAACAAGACACACTGATCTCTTGAATTCAGATTTCCTTCTGGCATGTTGGTCTCATTTTAGTTTGAGCTGAGCTGTGGGTCTGTGACTAGAGCAACAATACATGATGGGATGTGAGGTGAGAAGTTAGGAAGTATATATTTTGTGCCATTGTCATGTTGCATTCACAGGGTGCAGGGAAAATGCCTGTGGATGAAAGCCAAATTTTGCTACGGGGGGCAACTCTTCGCAACACAGAGTGGGTACTTGGTGGTGTTGTATTTACAGGGCCGGACACTAAACTCATGCGTAACATGGTTTCTGCCCGTCGCAAGGTGATTCATTTGCACCATAAATTCAGTGTTTTAGTTGTAGTGTGAGAGGAACTTGTGCAGTGTAGAGCAATCTTGCAACAAACCATGAAAAACAGTTTGGAAGGAGGATGTTGACACTTTTCACTGAACCCATTTTGTTATGTACCTATTTGTAATGAAGTTGTTGCTTCCACTTCTGATCCAAGTATTAGATTTTTCCTTGGAAAACTACACTAAGAAATCAGGGTGGACAGTATGTTGTGGAAGTTGGGAATTTTTGTTGGAGCATGCCTTGAATACAAGGGTGCCAGCTGAAATTGATGAATCTTGTCTTTCTGTTATGGATCATTGCAGATGTCATCTTTAGAGAAGCATAGTAACATACTGGTGCCAATTGTGTTCTTCATCCTGGTAGTCTTGTGCGTAGCGCTATCCATCATGGAGAACAAATGGTCTTTGAAGAATACGGCACAGCACTATTATCTGCCAAACACATACACATGGCCTGAAAAGGCTCCTGGGCTTGGTGGCGTTGCTGTCCAGATTCTCAGGTTTTCACTGTCTTCACCCAGAATACACTTTTGGACAAAGGCAGGAGACATAATGAGAATTAGCAAAGGGGAAACTACGTAATCATGTAAAAGATAGTTCTTTTGTAGCAAGGTATCTCTATATCCTTGGAGAGACTTGCATGCGTGATCACAAGAGCCAACTAATTAAGATGAAGATTATGTCAAAGCATCCCAGCTGTTGCGATCAGCGTGTGATTGTTGAAGGTTTCTTCTTTTTGAATCTTGAACACAAATGTGGGACATGCATGCAGATTCCTTATACTGTTGAATCAGTTTATACCTATCTCTATGTACGTGACACTGGAAATAGTGAAGGTGGTGCAGTGTCTATTTATTAATTGGGACCATCAAATGTATCATGCTCACACCCAACAATATGCTCAGGCCCAGTTTTCAGGTCTTACTGAAGAGCTTGGTCAGGTGAGCCCACCCTCATTGAGATTGCTTTCTGGAACAAATGTTTTTGAGTTTCTCAAGTCCTAGCCAGTTCATCATGACCACCATGTCTTCCTGTTTGCTTCCAGAAATGCAACAGAAACTCAGGATGCTTATTTTGTATGACAGTAGATAAATTATATACTTATCTACAGCCACTGTCAGGAGCTGATGAAGTTAGTGGGTAGTGATCATAGGGCAGCTTATCATTGCTATTTGTGATGAAGTTGGTGATCTGATATTGCTTTGTGAGTGGTCCCCTCATGAGGTGATGACTACTGGACACTCATTGTCATGTTATTTGTAAGATCCTTGCTTTGATGATGTTCTGCCCTTCAATCTCCCAAGATACAGACCATCTTTTTATGCTGCAGGTTGAGTATGTTCTGTCTGATAAAACAGGCACTTTGACACAGAACTTGATGGCCTTTGTGGAGTGCTCAATTGGAGGCGAATTGTATGGAAAGGAGTTTGCTGCAGATGTGAACAATGGGGATCATCATTATCAGGAGACTCGTGATTATGATCAGGAAACCAAGTCGGTCCACAGTGTGTCTCATGACCCAGCTCTTCGAGAGCTGTTAAGTGACACTTCTTCTGACAAGGGGAAGCTCTGTCAAGCATTTTTCACCCATCTCTCTGTTTGTCATACTGTGATTCCTCGTTTCCAAAATGATGATGAGAGTGGAGACCTTCGTTATGAGTCTACTTCTCCAGATGAGTTGGCTCTTGTCCAAGTAGGCACTTTCTCTTTGTTTCAAAAGGATCCTTCTTCTCTTTTGATTTTCTACTTCTTCATCTATACAACTTGTTGGAAGAGTAAGCTAGATTAAGCTCTAGTACTTCCAGCTCCATGAGTGAAAAAGACATCAGGAGGTTATATATTTCAGGGCTGGAATCATGTGCTTCAGCTGCTGCTGTGCTGGTACTAGATCTGGAAGTCCTGTAGCCTTCCATACTTCAAGCAGTCTGCATAGATCCTATTTGCTAGCCATCCTCCATTGATCAAGTTTCTTCTGCAATTCATGAATTTGAATGCATGCTCTTGGGAATTTGTTCATACATGCTGTAGATTGAGATATTAAAGATGGTGTTGTCTACAGGGAGCTGCAGAATGTGGGTTTCAGCTACAGTGGCGCAATCCAGAAGAGATTAAAGTGTTCTTTGAGGTTTGAAACCTTCATGTTGCTTTCCCTGTCACAGAGAAACTGGGGTTACTTAAGAAGGCATAAACAGTATACAAACTATGAATTGTAGACATCATACACATGCACCACAGTTTTCTGTGTTTGCATGCAATTTTTTTGTTATTGTTCCATCAGATGTGAACTCATGTGATTGCTCATGCATAAGCAAAACATTCAGTTTTTAACTCAAAGATTTAACTGCATTTTGGTGCAGGGTCAAGGCCTGAAGCGTTTCTCCATTTTGGCTGTGTTGGAGTTCACGCCTGAGCGTAAACGGATGAGCATTATTTGTAAGGAACATAAAGGAAGGTACTATTTTTCTCTGTAGTACATTGAATTATGCCCCCGATCATATTCAAGATGTGCACAGTCTGTCATGAGAATTTGAAGGAAGAGACCATGTATGTAGTTGTTTTCAGTCTCATCAGCTCTTGCCCAAAAGGAACTGCTTCTGCTTTACATTCTGTCTTCTGTTGCTTGTACTGCTATCAGTTTCCAAGCTATTTGTCTACTTGTAATGACTTTGGTGCAACAGGGTGAAGTTGTTTTGTAAAGGAGCAGACACGGTTATTTTCAAGCGGCTGACCAACTCACAAGATGGTGTGGCTGAAGCAAGCCTTAAACACCTCGAAGAGTTTGCACGAGCTGGTTATCGTACTCTCTGCATGGCCGAACGTGAGGTGCCATTTTCTATCTCAGTATTACTTCAAGAGCAGGACCAATTGTAAAAGGAAACCTGTGGGCGGTGGCATATCTTTTGTATGAAGATCTGCATGTGGTTAAGATGCTCAGCATGATTGAATTTTTACACTGGATTGTGGGGCCATGACAGGAAGGATGGCTTTGTCAATTCAGTGTCATGTCTGATTATACCACCCATTATGGCAGGAAGGGGGGGGGGGGGGGGGGGGAGGGAATATAAGCTAAACTAAGCTGGAAGGGGTGATGATGACAAAGGTTGATGATCTGGGAATTGAGAGGAGTGGGAACCATTTCTCACTCTGAAATTGTCTTTCTCATTGTCAGCTGAGCCTAGAAGAGTTTGATAGCTGGGCAGCTCGCTTCCGTCATGCAAGTGCTTCACTGGATGAGAGGGAGGAGAAACTAATTGCTGCTGCAGAGACCATTGAGCGGGACATGGTAAGTTTGTTAACTCTGGACAACCTGATTTCTTTTCTGGACAGTACTCAATCAAGATCTGTGTTCCTCCACCTCTGCAATATTGGTATTACACTGCTATGAAGCTGAACAATGTGCACATGGCAGTGTCAGCTAGAGCTTCCCATGAAGTTGATCAAGTGTTCATTTGCATTTATGTTAGTGTCTGGTAGTTTGATGTGGCTTTCTGCACTGTGTCTGGTTAGGTACTGTTGGGAATAGCAGCAGTGGAGGACAAGCTTCAAGAGGGAGTTCCTGAGACTGTCACCCTTCTTTCAGAAGCTGGCATTAAATTTTGGGTAGGGATTCTTTTATGGATTTGACCAAGTTTCATCACATGGCTACTGGTTCACAGCTCAAAACCCAACGAATCTGGAAAGATTGTTGAGGTGCTGCATTTCAATGCTATGGAAATGCCCGCATAGGAAATAAGGAGAGGTGGAGAGATGGATTTATGATGATAGTTCTGGACTCATATGTGCAATGAACAATCACATTTGAAAACCAGTTTGAAGGACACAAGTGGTGGAGACTTAGCATGTTCAGTGAGCAGAAACCTCACCTCAAGGATTTGCTGTGGGCAGGTTCTCACAGGTGATAAGCTGGAGACAGCAGTTTCAATTGGGTTGTCATGCAATTTGCTTGCTGACTCCATGCACCTATTTCTTCTATCGGAGTCTGTGACCACCTCTGTGCCTCAACTGCTAAGGACCATGCTCCGAGAAGCTGAGAACAACTATTCAGTCAAGCTGACAGCTGGTAAGAGTTTTGAATCCAATTGAACATCATGAAGAAAACCCATAGTTTTCTTGAGCTGGAAATAGTGATGATCACATCAGATGGATTTGAGATGCTGCTTCACAACAGCGTTGTTGCACTGAAATAAAAAAGCCTTGTTTTGACTCTGGGCCAATGAAGGTGAATCACATCATTCAGACATGGCCACTGTGATCGAAGGTGCATCAGTTGCTGTTGCATTGGAGGAATCTAATAGACTGGTCTTTTTAGAGCTTTGTCGATATTGTCGTGCTGTTGTGTGCTGTCGAGTTTCGCCGATTCAGAAAGCTCAGGTTGACAACAAGCTCCTTCCAGAACAAATTTTCACTCCATGTGCACCATTCAAGTGATACTAGGACAACTTGTATAAGCTGCTGACACAGAACCTTCAGGACACATGGAGTTTAGGACTTCCCACAAAGTTTGGGTGTTGGGTTTGCTTGTTGCAACAATTCAATGTATTGTTGCAATGGATAGGAGAGATATGGTTAATGCCAAGAGACCACAACTCAGGAGGATTATTACACAGTTCAATTTTGCATACTATGATCCCAAGAAGTAGATCTGGTTGCTGTGAAACTACAGGTGTGTCATTGTGGAATGATCTGATCTGAGAGAATCATCTTTTGGGTTATGCAGGTGACAAGGTTACTGAAGCATTATGGACAGGCTGTTACTCTGGCCATTGGAGATGGAGCCAACGATGTGGGAATGATCAAAGCAGCACAAATTGGGGTGGGGATCAATGGGAGAGAAGGTACATCAGCAGTGATGGCCAGTGACTATGCTCTTGCTCAGTTCCGTTTCCTTTCACGACTTCTTCTGGTACATGGAAGATGGCAAGGCCTCTGATCTGCCCTCCTCTCATCCCTCCTCTCACATGCATTCTGCGGAGAAACTTGAATGTTTTATGATGGAATGTGTACTCTATAACATGCCTTGGATTGCGCTTTTCTTGTTGACATTGTGCCTTCTCCAACTGCCTGTGCACACTGATGGGTTCATTCAGCAGCACTCTTCCTTTCTAAGTTTCAATCTGAACTACCTCTAAAAAGCATTGCATTTGCAAAATTCAAAGTTTCTTCATTTATTTGCATTCTTGGTTAGTTAGACCATGTTGTCTGAATCATGATAGTTTTTACTGACATACTCATTTGAGCATCAGCTCTTTTAGCTGTCAACCCTGGAAGTAGTAACATGTTCAATCACAAACATTCTGCTTCTCCTCAGTGCTTCCTTCATATGTGTAATGCAGGTCCTACAAGAGAAACAGAGACCTGGTTATGTATGCATTCTACAAAAACACAGTATTTGTGATGGGTAACTTTTACCTGTCATTCTTCTCGGCATATTCTGCACAATCTTTGTATGTCGGGTTCTTGATTTCTACTTACAATCTTCTTTGGACATCACTGCCCACCCTGGCAAGTGCAATCTTTGACAAGGATGTTAGTGATCGTACAGCAGAGAACAACCCACAGCTCTACATTGAGTCTCACTTGGAGAAAAGGCACCAATTTCTTTGGAACATAAGTTGCTGGATTCTCACAGGTCTATGGCATTCAGCTGTGGCATTCTTCTTTCCATGGTGTACCATCCACACATCAGAGTGAGCTTTTCCTAGCTATCCCCTTGCAGTTTTTCCACCTAGAAGCCATTTCTGGTAAGATGGTATTGGTGCTTGGAGTAGATTACATCAAACAAGTGGTTTGGCGTTGAATTCTCTGACACTATATAGAAGCATATGAAAGCATCATCCATTAGAAATAGGGATTTGCAATGCAAGGTTTCTGTTCCATTGCCATGTTTCAAGCACAAATTTGTGCACAGATTTGTTGAAATAAAAGAGTGACATGAGTGTATGAAGTACTTTTGCAGGAGCCATGGTGAGTCGGGTGGACTTTCATCACTAGGAGCAACAGTATACACAATGTGCATCCTTATAGTGAACATGAAACTTGCAGCTTGCACATACAGGTTCACATATATACAGATTGTTCTCTTTTGTAGCTCCATTGTATCTTGGCTTCTGGTTCTTTTTTTCCTGTCATACACGGACAATTGGAGTTTATACTGGGAGGATCTGAATGCTGTTGGGACCAGTCTCTACAAGGGAACCAATTTCTGGTTGCTGGTGGCTTTGACACCCATCACAGCATGCCTGCCTGATGTGACCATCTCAATCTTCTCAAAGCGAAGTGCTCCCTTGAACTTCCAGATTATGCAAGAAATTGAGAGTGGGTGGCAGGATGGGGTTTATGTCCATGGAACCCCTGACTATGTTGGGCGTGTTACTGAACTGCTGGGGAAACAAGGTAGCCAAGGTGAATTTGGTGGCCTCACAACTCAACTTGAGGAAGCTGCTGAAGCTCTGTCAGTAAAGACCCAGGAAAACTTTCAGTCTGATGCTGATGGTGGTGGGACTGAATCAAATTTGTTGCCACGAAGGATGACCTGGAGAGAGGTTGTCAATGATGATCAGGTAGAGGGGATTGATCATGTCAACATGCTGAGCCGTTATGGGAGGCGGCGGAGCAGTGGGTTTCATGTGGTAACAAGTCATAGCGCAGTGGCCAAACCCATTGTCGAAACTGCCACACCTTCTGAGTGTAAAATTCTCCCTCTCCCACATCACTTCAGTCAAGATGGTTTCATCTGTTCTCTTCCTTTCTTCTGATGATCTTATGAAGTCCTTATAAATGTGGTCACGGTGCTGTTGTTCTCTTTGGTGGATAGGTCGGGCTGTAGGTTTGATATCATGACATGCAAGGTTTTTCTGAGTCGGCAGACCTTGTAGCAAAAGAGGGATGATGATGCTGATGTTGAGTGAGGTATTTGGGATTCACAAACTGTCTCTCTTTGGTTGTGCAGCTGATACTTCATCAATGGAAGAAAGCAATATGAAATTGCTTCGCAAAAAGAAGCAAGACAGCTCTTCTGCTGATAGTAGTATGGCCAGAAAGGCACCTTTGGCTGCTGACAAGCTTAGTGCACAGTGGGACAGCTTCAATGCAATATGGTCAACAAATCTACCAATAGCCCCTCCAGCTCGAAACCAGCTGGTACCTCGTCATGCAATTGGGAAAACACCTGGCAAGCTACCAGACATCTCAGCAGTCTCAAGCTCTTCAAAAGCTAGCAAATTGCAGAAAAGGGGCACATCCAAACAGAAAGAAATCTCTTCAAAGTTAAGCTATTTAGGTACTCATGAAGATGCTCCCAGTTCATCACGACCACTACCATCGAACTTCTCTCCAAGAGATGAATTTGCTGCAGCAGGACCCATTATGCAATACCAACATTTCAACTCTCCAGATACCCAGAGGCAGCTGGTCATGACCACTGATTATCCTTCATACTGGCCAGGCCCACGAGAACCAAGCAACACAGATTTTGGTGACTACTTCAGTG
Source organism: Sphagnum tenellum (assembly GCA_963921925.1). Lineage (NCBI taxonomy): Eukaryota > Viridiplantae > Streptophyta > Sphagnopsida > Sphagnales > Sphagnaceae > Sphagnum > Sphagnum tenellum. The sequence goes on from OY998154.1 coordinate 13,174,124, forward strand.
GTGCCGGTGTTACACAACAATCCGACAATGTGAATTACATGCATTCATCAAAGGGTGGTTCTTCTCCTATGAATATGAGAATGCCTCGGTCTTCTGGTCTGAGACCACCAGTGTCTAATGAGTATTCTACAGATCTTACATCTGCAGATTTCTTTGAGCCAGCTCAAGTGTGGTCAGTCCCTCCTCAATTTGTTCAGCAGCGCCGTGATGTCAATCAGGTTGATTATCATGCTGGTTATTTGGCAAGACCACCACCACCAATCACACATACGTTCATGCCACTTTCCTCGCCTCAATCCAGCACTCCTGGACCCTTCGAGAATCTTGAGAGAAACAGAAGTACCTTTGAGCATTACTCACAGCTTACGGGAGGACCATCCTATCATGAGTATAATGCACAGCAAGTTAGAGAATCAGGCATCCGAGATCCAGGAAGATATAGAATGCAGCATGGGCAGGAGGAACCAAGAAGAGCTTATGAGCAATATGTGCAGGCTCCATCATCATCATCACCATCAAGCAGTTCAAAGGACAACTACAATGTGCAAAGAACACAAGATCCAAGCACATATTACTACAGTCCAAACACACCAATGGCAAGCAATACTGGTGAGCAATATTACAAGCAGCCCACTTCTGAAGAAGTTCGATATTCCAGGGCTCCTTTCTCAGGAAAACAGAAAGTGTCGGTGCTTGACAGGCAACTTATGCCAAGCCGGCCAGTGAGTGCAGAAGATCTGGTGCGCCCAAGAGGACAAGAGCAGACAAGCAGCAGCCCAGATTTTCATGTGCAGCTAGACCAAAGACCAAGTACTTCACCAGGAGATTCTATGCATTCTCAAGGGCAAATCAGAGTACAGCCAAGGCAGCAGATTGAAAAACAACCCAGTACATCAGAGTATCCTGCACTCCAGCAAACTTCAGGTAATTCAGGAGATGCTACTACACATCCTCAAAAGCAACCAGCAGTACATACAGCACGGAGGCAATCTAAACTCACCCGAAGTGCATCTGGACATACGAAGCATCGGACATCTGAAGACACTCCTGAGATTGACACACCGTCAGTCTTTGCTGATTATTCCCATCATGGTGGAAGGCAAGCTCATGCTGCAAGGAAGCAGAATAATCTGCACACTGACAACGCTACTGCCAGTCCACAACAGGTGGGATCTCCTTTAGGAATGCCATCAAGCAGTAGTCCCAGAGAGCAGAGCAAGGAACAAAAATCAGAAGACATTTCTAGGCCTACTCCATCAGCATCATCATCATCATCTGCACCCATTCCTGCAGCCATCCCTCGGGATGCCATCAGAGCCATGATAACTGGAAGTTCTCCATGGGTGTCTGAGACAGGCAACCCTGATTACTCACCAGTGAGCACACCCACAATACAGCAGCTCCCTGGTGATCGAAGCATTCCTGGCAGACTTTCCAGAGGCACAAATTTGATTGAATTTGAACCTCATTGATGGTCATACATCATGAGTTCAGAATACCCAGGTGGGTTGTGTTGATTGGTGTGTTGTTTTCTCCAAGGAACATCCACACTTGCAAGGGACAGTTTTTTTTCCCCTGTCAGATCAACAGCTGTTTTCACTCGGGCTTGAGTGATGCAAGCACCCTAGTTAGCATATTTTGGAAAGTATGGTGAGCATTGGAGCTTGGTTGACTCAGTTTTGCCTCGTGTTTTTAAGCCTTGGACACGACCATCTGATAGATGGTTACAGATTGGGATTTCCCTAGTTCCATTGATGCACAAGTTTGAAGCAAAAGAAATGAGTGCCATGGGAAGTTTTCTATGACAAGATTTGAAGCTGGATGCTTGAAGACAGCAGCACCAGCACCAGCACCAGCATGGGAAGGAATCGAAGGTGACCTTCTTTGGAACTGTGGTAAAAGGACATGACCTTCCTTTGATTTACTTGAGTGATGCAAATTGATGCAAATCTCTAAAGAGTGAAATTTGTTTGAGACAGAAGCCCGAACCTTACAGCTTTTAGCCTTGCTGATTGCCTGCTTAAAAAATGGGAAGTAGTAAAGTTAGATCTAGTGAAAAGCAACTGACAGGAGTCGGGTGGGTTGGTGTGTATGGTTCATTTGCAGATGCACTTTGGTGAAGGCTAAATTTTGTATGCACAAACAAAAGCTCCAGAAAACAATTTTGGAGATGGTATGCACATTCTCACAACTAGAAAAATTGAAGATAATCTGCACATGTCGCCTGCACACTGCAGCAACAGATGGTCTAGCCATCCACCCCCCAACTTCCGGTACTGCAAGTGAAGTGGTTCTTCAACTTGGTTACAAATTCTTGCAGTTCATGTTGTGGGTGTTGTTGGATCATCATCATCATTAGTTGGAGAGAAAAAGGATGCGGATTTTTGTCTCTCCAGATATCACCAATACTTATCACTGTCGGCCCTGGTTTTTTGCAACAAAGAAAAGAGATTTTGGGTTTGGCATCAAAGAAGATAATCAATCAATCAATCAATCAATTAATCAATTGTGTAGTAGAAGTGTCAAAAGGATTGAATTCATGGATTCATTGAGTTTTTTTTTTTTTGTTTTTTCTTTTCTCATATGAGTTTTCGGCAAGACTAGGCTAACTAACTTAACTAACAACTTTCAAGGAAGCCAGATGAAATGGCCACCCAAGTCATGGAGTGTCAGCTGACATGCTTTGCTTTCAACTGTGAATTTGATCATTTAGGGCCCATTTTCCACAAAACTCCTTTGAATGTGTTGGAAATCATGTATTTTCATGTCAAAAAATGTGTTCACACTGGAACTTCAACTCGATTATGATCAGTCCACTTAACTCTAATTTTTTGCCCTCATCAATTTTCCATGTGAAAAGGTATATTTCATAGTTCATTTTATTTATTTCATGAAAATCAATACAATGGAACCAATAATAGTTTTTCTCAATATTGCTCTATTTATCTTAATAGGCCTCTATAAATTAAAAATTTAATTAAAAAATTAAAAAAAAACTAAATGATTAAGATGGGTTTGCATTTAGTGGTTTTTTTTTTAATAAAAAAATTGTGTGATACCACAAATTTGGCAGATTTTTTCGCCCCAATAAAAGAAAAATTAGTTGAATCTACTACCCTAGCAAAAAACACATGTTTCCAAAATTTTCACAATTTGTTTGTCCAAAAATAAAGAAAATCACCGGTCACATTATTATGTCTTTAGGCTATTGAGGTAAAAACCGAAGGGATGGGGTTTATAGAGTTCAGGGTTGTAGGGTTTAGGGTTAGCAATGGAAAAAGGTCCATATTAAAATTTGCATAAAGGACTAATTTCTTGGTGTATTTAGAGAGGAGGAGCAATTGTACACCTCCATTTGGTAAGGAGCTTGAAGGGGCCATTGAAGGAATTTGGGTCCCAAACTTGGTTCTCACCTCATGCAAGGGGCCTTTATTCCCAATACAAACCCATTCTAGGTCCTTACTCTACATAAAAGAAGAAGACGAAGAAGAAGAAGAAGAAGAAGAAGAAACAACAAAAAAAAACCATGCAAGAACAAAGTGCTACAATAGCAAAGAAGGGCCTTTGAAAACACTAAGGACTTAACTAGCCAAGACTTGACCAAAATATTAACAACACAAGAAGTAATGGAGAGTTAGTCAGTTTTGCCATTCAAGTAAAGTAAGGGATGATGATAGATCATACAAGCAAAGAACACCTAACCTTTTGGGGGAAATGTTGTCCTAGTCTCTACCTTTGTGTCTCTAATCTTTAGGGACATCCTTATACATATATAGATAAGGATTTAGGGTTTAGGGTTTGTGTTTATATATGTGTATGTGTGTGTGTTTGGATGAGAAAGCCTATCCTTTTTTTTGGGCCTTTTCATGAATGATAATTGAAAGAGGAAAAAAAGTAATTGTGATAAATTGATATAACATACGTGTACCTTAACATTGATCCTTCTTTAGGGCACAACATAGTGACTTTTAATAAAAAAGAGCCAACACCCAACAAAAAGGAAGCAAGAATCTCCATTGGGTAACTACTACAAGGCACATAAAACCCCTTACAATGCACACACATACACACTTGCAACACATGTTTTGCACTTGGAGCAAACCCTCCTTATGTGCAACAACACACATTCTCTCTTCTCTCTCTCTCTCTTATAGTTAGACAACTTGGTTTGTCTCGTGGGTGAAGAAAGGAACATGTGTTTGGTTTTGTTTGATTTTACACCCTTTCATTACACGAGTTTCCCATTGACAATTGCAAATGTGTAAGTTACAACTTCAAAAGTCGTCATAGACACCCCCTTAAATGTGTAGTGATTAACATACTTCAATTTTTTTCAAAAGAATCATGTCAATTTTTACACCATGTAAAGCTCGTATTCCTTTAAAGCTTGCCCCTTTGGACTTTTCCCCCTATACTCCGTGAAGCTCACATAGGTGGAGAACATTACCAAAATGTGAGGCCAAACTTAACTACCCTTTTAAGAGCAATTCACAAATTCTCTCCACAAGCCTTGTGTCTTTTTCTTCAAATTTTAAATGAACAAATGAATGAAGTTTTTGGGATGGAAAAGAAGTCCCCCATTTAGTGCCACGGATTCACCCTTTTTTGAACGGAAAATAAGTCCTATTAGTGTGAGAATTCATCCCTTTTTTTTAACGGAAAAAGAAGTCCCATTAGTGCGGATGGATTCATTCACTCTTTTTTGAACAAACGAGAAGGCCCATTAGTGCAGATGGATTCACCCCATTTGGATGTCCTGTGTTCTAGGGTTTGGATTCAAGGTTCGATTCAATGCCCACCTAAATGCTTTAGAATAGAATACACACCCAAAAGAGAGAGAGAGAGAGAGATCGATCGATCATTTAGGGCTTCAAGAAGCAACACATGTTGTCACAACAAAGCCAATATGTGTCACTTTAAAAAACAATTTTTTTAATGGTGGAAGTGGGGTACAAAAGTGGCCCAAAAAATTAATGTTTTTCCAACTTAAAAAAAATTAATTCAATTTTTTTATACAAAAGCTCAACCAAGAAAAATAAATTATTATTAATAATAATTAATGGCCTGAAAAACCTCTAATTTTTTTTTTAGGGTAAAAATTTGATCAATTTTGGGCATTACACTTTGTTTGTAATGAACTCACAAATGTAAAAATAATAATTTAAAAATATTTATAATCAATTAATTAATTAATTAATTGTGAAAATATTCACAAAGAAAACTAATGTTAGTTTGGTGAGGAACTCCTTTCAATGGTGAGAGTGTTAAGTTTGTATAATAAGTTGATTTAAAAATGTAATTCACATATGGACTAAGCTTTAAGCATGTGAATGATCCTATCTAATTATTAAATAAGTTAATTAATTAAGAATCCTTGTGAGATGTGCAAAAAATTGTGTATGTGTTGTGTGAGATTTGTTTTTGTCGTATTTTTATTTATTTTAAAAAATAGAGTTAGACAATTTCAAAATTTCAAAATTTCTATTATATGAGCAGCAATGATGCAAAATACACCTTCTATTGTTGTAATTTTTAATAATAATAATAATAATAATAATAATAATCCAATAAATGGGACATTTTAAATAAATTTTTCAAGCTAAATAAGAGTTTGTTCAATTGTTTCTCAACAAGTTTGATAAAAAAAAAATCAACAAAATGAACTCCTACCATGCATGCATGTCAAGTATGACCCAAGGGTATCATCATCATACCATCCTCATATCCCCACAAAGTATTGATACCCTAAGGATATTAGAATAGCAAGGTTTTATATATCAATTTGAACTCATTCACACCACAATATCAATGAAATTTCTTACTAGTAATTTGCTAGTGGTGATACTAGTTGGTTGTTCTTATATTATTATTATTATCACAACACCTTTGGCCACTTCAACACATGTTTGTCAAATAAATAAATATTTATTTATTTATCTATTTATTATATTTATTTATTTATTTTGACAAATGATATATATTCTCAGAAAAATTTGTCAGATTCTTTCTTGTCTTATATTTTCTTTTGTTTTGGGGGAAAAGAAAAACATATCTATTTTTTATTTTATTTTTTGAGAATTTTAACATATTTGAAAATAATATAATTAGTGTTGAACTGGCCCAGGAATTATGATATTATTAGGGTTACTAATTTTTCCCCCAAACCCAAACACCCAAGAAAGAAAGAAAGAAAGAGAGAGAGAAAAAAACTTGACATTAAAATATATAAGTATAAAATTCCCCCAACCCAAACAAACAAACCCAAAATAATTCTAAACCCAATAAATCAATAAATCAATAAATAGATTATAAAATTATTAGTATTATTTTTATTTTTTATTTTAATAATTATTTTAAAAATTTTAATTAAAAACCCCCTCAACCAACAACAACAACAAAACAACAAGAATAAAAATCCCTTCACAAAACACCAAAGAAAAAAATTTCCTAAACACTACTACTAGTGTGTACCTAGTTGTTGATGTTTGTCATTGTTGTTGTTGTTGTTGTTTCATGGGTTTCATAACTATGAGTGTGTAGAAGAAGAAGAAGAAGGAGGAGGAGAAAGAGGATGATGATAAGAAGACCTTCCAAGAACAAGAGTTGGTGTTATTGTTGATGTTGTTGTTGTTGTTGTTGTTGTTTTTGTGAAGGTTTTGTGTTTTGAGTGGGTTGGTTTGGTTTGGGTTGGTTTGGTTTTTGTGTTGTTTTGTTTTGTTTTGTGTGTTTTTGGGTGTGGGGTGTGAGAGTTGTGTGTTTTGGTAGTTTTTTTTTTGTGTGGGAAGATTATAGATGGATTCCATCATCAGGGTCTAGGGTTTCAGTAGTGGGTTGGTTTTGGTTTTGGTTTTGGTTTTGGTTTTGGTTTTTGTTGGGTGTTGTGGAAATATTGTTGTTGGAAGGATTCTTGAAGTAAAGGATTTCTGGAAGGATTTCTTGTTGGGGGAGAGGAGAGGAGAGGAGAGGAGAGGAGAGGAGAGGAGAGAGTAGAGGAGAGGGAGGGAGGAAGAAAGATTTGGAGAAATGGGGAGTTTGCAGAAATTGGGAAATGGGTAGTGCGTGAGGAGTGAGAAGTGGAGATGAGGAAACAAAGCGGCTGAAAACATGGGAGTCAGCTGACCAGCAAGAAGAAGCTGAAAGGCTTGTTATAAGAAGAGACAGAGAGGAGACAGACAGAGAAACACACACACACACACAGGAGTAGGAGAAGGTGATGTTATGCGTAAGTTGCGAGGGCGACGACAATGGGGGATACAATTTCGCCGCTCTCGGCGTCAGTGCTACGGAATCTAGCTGACAAACTCTATGAGAAGCGGAAGATTGCTGCTCTGGAGGTACTACTACTGTTCAACAAAACCCCAACCCTTTCCCTCTCCCCACCTCTCTGTCTCCCTCTCTCCAATTGCTTCTTTTCATTCTCATGTGCAAGCAAGAATGTTGGGATCAGACAAGAGGTTCATGCCAACGGGGACTTGTGGCTAGAGCTGGCCCCCCAGCTGCCCCTGGCCGCATCAGTTGAGCGTTCATTGTATGACAGCCAGAATGTGGGCCATGGTAATAGAATTTTGTTACACTTGCCCATTTGACTTCTAAGTCGGTTACAAAAGGAAGGTCTTCTGTTTCAGTGCCACTATGTATTTCAACATCCTTGCATGCATGCATGTGATTCCCGAGTTCTCATCATACTTGGGTTGTCTGTCGTCTGTAGTCTGTACTCGGAACAGAATCAGGAAAAAAAAAACCCCCAAAACAAAAATCATTTGCACCATGTGGTTCTTTCTTGGTTTGAGTTGTGGGTTTCAGATTCTGTTTTGAACAATTTGGCTGCCACTGCCACCACCATGATTATGTCCAAGTCCCCCACACAACATGTACAAGTCATCCCACACAACCGTGGGGGACTGTCCTTTTGAAGCTGCAAAAGATTTTGTGTGGGAAAGAATGGGTTTCAGTATTTGAACAGGCATGCACCTGGAGGGGTAACTCGTACATGACTACCCTTGAGTACTGAGGAATTGAGAGATGTGGGGTTTTCTGGGGATGGTGAATTCCTTGTAGGTTGAGGGTGTGGTCAAGTCATACACAGTAGCACAGGACCATGAGAAGATTTCCAGCCTCATTTCGTTTCTCATTGACGATTTTGCAATGTCCCCTCAGGCTAACCACCGCAAGGTAAGTCATTTCACTCTCTCTCTCTCTCTCTCTCTCTCTCTCTCACAATAAATACCCTTGCCTGTTTTGTCCATTGTTTTTGTCCTCTACAGCAATTGAAGACTGGAAAGACATGCTGTGAAACAAACCAACCAGTTTTCTTCTGTCTGCAATCTCCCGTGGAAGCCCCAAACTACTCACTGATTTCTTCTTCTGTTGTTTTGTCCATGTTTCTTTCTTTCTTTCCAGGGAGGGCTCCTGGCACTGGCAGCAGCAACTGTGGGCCTAGCATCAGAGGCTTCACCGCATCTTGAAGTAAAACCCCACTTTATTGGCTTGCAGTTTTTGTGCATGGTTTTCTGCTGTCACTTTAGGAGATCTCACTGATGGTCCAGATTCCAACCTGCAGTAGAGCTACTGACTCCGAGAGATTATCATGAACTCTTTGGAGGAGCAGCAAACATCTCAAATTTCTGCCCTAGAATTCCATGTATTGCTTGCTGTCTGGTGTATTAAGGTCTGCTACCATGTAGTTCAGGGCATGATCATCATCAATGACCAGATTCCTAGCATTTATGTTCAACTCTGTAGAGTTTGAATCTTTGGGGGCATTTGGATATGTGGGTGCTGGCTCAGAAAATCGTGCCTCCGGTTTTGAACTCATTCACAGATCAGGACAGTCGTGTACGCTACTTTGCCTGTGAAGCTCTTTACAATATTGCAAAGGTGGGTGGTCATCTCTTGCACTCCATTGTCCCTCAGGAAATACTACAATGTTGCTTGTTGCTTCCTCTTTGATTGAACATTTGATTGGCCAAGAAATGTGATTTGCATTGTGCTCTGAAACTAGTCTACTAGAAGAAATATTCAATTCTTATCATTGAACTGTGCTTTTGTATAACCTGGTTTCCATATGCAGGTCACCAGAGGTGATTTAATTGTGTTCTTCAATGAGATATTTGACGCACTCTGCAAACTTTCAGCAGACTCGGACCCAAGTGTACAGAATGCTGCCCACCTCATGGATCGTCTCGTTAAGGTTAGTACTTGTGTCTATAAATCATTGCGCTTTCAAAAGCTTTTTCTTATGTTTAACATTTGGAATCTTCTGATATGTCCCTCTGACATGTGTGAAATGCTTTTGATGCTTGCGGGCCTCATCAACATGTGAGTGAGTCTATTGCAGCACCACTGGTGAAAGCTCATGAAGCTCTCTCATGTTTCTGCCAGTATTTGCATATATAACCTTAGCATCATTTAGATGGCCAATATCAAATCTCACCTAATGTTTGGAGGTGATTGAGTGTGCTGTGCAGGATATTGTAACAGAATGTGACCAGTTCAGGTGTGGTACTATCACCCTATATAATCTTTTCCATGATTTCCTTTGCAATCTTCCAAATGACTATTTCAAGGGCTTCTTAATCCTATGTGGGAAGCTTTTCAAAACCCACTTTGTCCTTAAATGATCACGCCCTGATGTGTCTTTTTTCTCTCTTTTTCCTCCCTGTTCTTGTGTTTTTTTTCCTTTTTTGCTTATGCTTTCTCCTTTTGTGTTGCTCTTTCTTCTTGGTTCCTTTGTCTACTCCTTCTCTTTCATGTTTTGTTGCTGTACCCAGCATGGAAAGTTGAGTCTTACCCATTACTGCTGGTCCTATGACAGAAACTCAGAAGCTTAGTTTTACTGTATAACATTGACCTCTACTACTACCCACATGCATGTTGCATGTTGCATGTTGCTGTTGAAGGTCTCTCTGCATGCATGTGACTGTTGCTGCTGTTGTTCAGACCACCCCTGAGTTGCTTTCAGAAAAAGCTGGTGGGATTCAATGTCTCCAATTTGCTGATATGTTGTCAGATTTGAAATCTCTATAACCTGATTGTCCTGTGGTCTCTCCATAAGCAGGGAGAAGTTCTCAGTACTTATGAAGATTTTTTCTGCATGATTGCTATGGATAGAGAACCTGATTGTTTTTGCTGCAACACTTTGTAGACTAGTATTAGGCAATGTGACAATAACACAGTTGTCTTTAAGAACTCCTTTTTGCAGATCATGGTTAGTGGTTATTGCATTGATATTTACTGCCTCTACTCCCTCACAAAAAAATAGTGGACTAGTGTTGTTTACACTGGGTGGTGTCAACACTTAATTCTGAAGTCTTGGTTTCTGTTCTTGGCATTCTCCAGAAAGAATGAATAGACCAAAGTTGTTGGGTCTGCTCTTCAGGTTATGGTTTTTGAAAGCTATGTGGGAGTGGCAGTATTGAGGAGTTCATTCCACTGCTGCGGGAGCGCATGAATGTGCTCAACCCCTTTGTGCGCCAGTTCCTAGTTGGATGGATCACAGTCTTGGACAGCGTCCCAGAAATTGACATGCTTGGTTTCCTCCCTGATTTTCTGGATGGTGGGTACCATTGGAAGCCAAAGAGTTCTCTTATTCTGTGTACAGTGCAGTTGTAGTGCTTTGTATCTGGTCTTTTTAAGCATACAGTGAAGAATCTAGTTTCAGATTCTTGTTAGCCCCTGTACATCAGGTTATTAATGTGATGCTATGTTTGGATTTATTTTTTTATCTTTTAGGGTTATTCAACATGCTCAGCGATTCCAGCCATGAGATCCGACAGCAGGCAGATACAGCTCTTGCTGAGTTTCTCCAGGAGATTAAGAATGCTCCGGTATTTTGTTGACCTCCTTTGAGTTGATGAAACTCAGCTCACTTAGTGGCCACAGAGCTGGATGAATCCGCAGTGTGTTGTTGGCTCTTAAATACTTGGGGAAAATGTCTGCAGTAGTTCTCGAAGCACAGGGTTCTACCGTGGAGCCTCCAGAGATGTGTAAAAGTAGGAGGTTTTATTGGAGATTTAGAGAATGTGTTTTTGGTTTTGGATGTCAAAGAGAACCTTAAGGGGATAATGTCATGCAGTTCTGAGGCATGATGTTAACACTCATTTGTTGTGGGAATTTGATATTGATGGTGGATGTTCTCATGGGGTGGTTGGTAAAGCAGTCTGTGGACTATGGGAGGATGGTAGAAATTCTTGTGCAAAGGGCAGCATCGGCTGATGAATTTACTCGACTCACTAGTATCACATGGGTTAGTTTACCCTCTTTCTTTGTTGTGCTGGGAATGTCATTGCTGAATCCTAATTGTAAGTGATGGTTCAGCCTTCTGATTTGCAAACACACCCAGCTGTTTGGAAGTTCATGTGGGGAGGTTTATGTACACAGGTGAATGAATTTGTCAAGCTAGGGGGGGAGCATCTTGTGCCATACTATGGGGACATTCTGGGGGCCATTTTACCTGCCATATCTGACAAGGAGGAGAAGATTCGAGTGGTACTTTCCACCCCCACCCCCCTCCCCCCTTATCTATGCCTGCAATGAGTGAACAATGCTTCAGGATTGATGCAAGCAGAGCTGTGGTTACCTTGACTGCTATCATGGATGATTGCTTTCATTAGTAGTAGCAAGGTAGGGCTACAGACATCTTAGGACATCTCTCCTTGAGACTTGTTCATATTGCAGCTCTTGATTCTCGTTGCAAACAAGCACTTTTTGTTAACAGAAGAGATCAGTAGATGCAACTCCAGAATTTCAAGCCCTCAAAAGTTCCTAGATCTGCAAATTGTGAGGTAAGATTAGACTGTGCTGATGGTGGTGGTGAACAAGGAACCTTGACAATATGGAAGACATGGATGACATGAGTTAGGTTGCAAGGGAAACAAGTGAGGAGTTGCGGGCTGTTAAGATTGAGCTGTCGGAGGGCTTTGATATGGGTTCTGTGCTCATGACTGCAAAAAGGTGGCTCCCCGGTCTATTTGCTTGCCCTTGCTGAAAAGTGAATGGTAACATGCCAGTGGTCAGTTGGCCGTCATTATCAGCAAATATATCTGTTGTTACTCAGTGATTGTTATGTAGGACATCATTTGTCCTTTTTTTGCATCTTCCAGGATTTTGTCAGGCGTTTGCCTTTTGGAGTATGCTGAGGTGAAATGTGTCATGTGGGCAGAGGGCTAGGGAGTGAATGGGAGGAAACAAGACTGGAGGCATTGCGCTGGATATCTGTATTGCTGGAGAGACATCGCACTGAGGTCAGTTTAGGATCATGGTTGACCTTCTGTTTTGAAAAGTTGAAAAGTTGTCAAGCATGGAAACTGGGCTTAGTTTGAATTATACTTTGCCTGCTTGGAAGTGCAGGTGCTCTCATTCCTGGATGACATATTCCCAGCATTACTTCAATCTTTGTCGGACCCATCAGATGAAGTAAGTTGAGCAATGCTTTGTAAATTAAATTAGTTAGTGGCACAACAAATGGTTTTCCTTAACAAAACTCTTCTGGCATTTGGTAAATATAAGCTGTTATTGTGCTACTCTTGTAGAGACATTGCTTATGCCATCCTTTTGCTCTCAAAGCATGACAACAATCCTGCTCCTTCAACAGCCTAGTGAGGAAGGGAAAAGATCTTGCATCCTTGTGCATCACTTGGCAATCAAGTCAACATTTATGTGAGGTTGGAATGAGCAGGTGGTAATGCTTGTGTTGGAGGTGCAAGCTTGCATAGCACAGGATCCACAGCATTTCCACCGTCTTATGGTATTTCTTGTCCACCGATTCAACAGCGAGCATTCACTTCTTGAGAAGTACACACCCTTCTCATCAAACTCCCCTTCCAAGAATGATTTTTTTTCCCCACGCTTTTAATGCTCATTTTGATAAGAATAATACTCAACACAAGCTTGGTTTGTGACGAGCAGGAGAGGTCCATTGGCTCTGCGATGGCTGTGCACACTGCTGGACTCTGAGCGAGTGTGTCGAGAGCTTGCTGCCATCTTGGAAGGGGAGGCTGACTTGGAGTTTGCTACAATCATGGTCCAGGTAGATTTTCCTGTGAACAAAAGAGCTGCCATCAGTATGCATGTGGGTGAAACTGGTTGCAGTGAATTGTGGTAGAGGATGGTGTTGGGTGCATTGACCGCTCATTTTGCTGGCAATCAAATTTTTGTAGATGATTGCAAAGGCAATGTGAATGGCTCACAGATGAAGCTCTCCTTGCTTGATTTTGGCTTTTTACTTGAAGAGATGCTCCAAAATGGAGTGGTCCAATCCAGTGGGTGGAGAATACAGCAAATCTGCTCAATTGCAGGATGCCTACTTATGTGAGGTTGACTTTGGGATGCAGGCATTAAATCTGATCCTTCTCACAGCATCAGAGCTTGCAGATCTGAGGGCGCTGTTGAAGCAATCACTCACCAATCCTGCAGGTCGTGACTTGTTTGTTGCATTGTACTCATCCTGGTGCCACTCACCCATGGCTACAGTCAGCCTTTGCTTGCTTGCACAAGTAAGTTTACTTGTGATGGAATTGTGCAGCAATTAGATAATTTCAAACACGTTTTGGAGTTGATTTTTTTAGCATCTCGTTATCTTCAAGGCTTTTTTCTTGATGCAGAATGTTGGGTGGTGAAATGTTAGTTGAATGAGTGATGTCTTTTGTGAAATGTGTGCAGGCATACCAGCATGCAAGTTCAGTAATACAGTCACTTGGTGAGTTGGACATCAATGTAAATTTACTGGTGCAGGTTGATAAGCTGGTTCGACTGTTGGAGACCCCAATCTTCGCATATCTCAGATTGCAGGCATGATTTGACTTGGAAGCTGTTTTATGTTATCCTGAATTCATTCATGCCTTGTTAGGTTTGTGGGTTATTGCATTTCTGATGCAGCCCAGTATTTGATCACTGTAGCAAATTGGATCAGATGTTATAGCAGGGCACTAAGAGTGGGGTGGGGAGGGCTGGGGTTTACTGGTAAAAGCTATTAGAACCAGGGCGTTATCCAACACTCCTGAAGACTCTGTACGGCCTCCTGATGTTGTTGCCTCAGGTATGGCACTATCCTCTGTGGCTCAGAGGACCAAAGAATATTTATCTAGCTTTTGCAAAGTGTTGTATTCGGAGAGTGGGGTGGGGGGGGGGGGGGGGGGGGCAATTGAATCATTCAGCTGCTGATGCAGTGATTGATGGGTTGGTGCTATGCATTGTCTTTGTTGATCAGCAAAGTTCAGCATTCAAAATTCTTCAGACCAGATTGAAGACTGTCCCATCATATACATTCATGCACGTCCAACCCCCGTCAAGTACAGAGTTCCCAGGCCTAAGTGCAATTCGGAGAACTGCGTCTAGTGGAGGATATGGCCAGATACTTTCCCATATTCCAGTCATCCCTGCAGGACTGTCAACAAGTAGTGAGGATGGTGATAAAATCACAGATACATCTGGTGGTGCTAGCGGTATCAACTTTGCTGCGCAATTAAAGCAATTTGAGCATATGCAGTACCAACATCACTTGCATCGAACTGCTCAGAGAAATCTGCCCCGAAAGCTTCCATCCACTTCCCTACAGGTTTGACCATACAACTTTCGTTTCTTGAGCACAAAGGTTACATTGGCCATGAAAAGGCTCCATTTTTGTTGCCTGAACAGTTTTGAAAGAAAATACAATATAACCCAAATCAATTGACAATACCCTCAAATGCATTCTCCAATTAATACATGTGCTTTCCTTAACTGGTCTGTCTACAGCTTCATATTCTGGATTTAAGTCCTTTCAAGCATCTAAGTTACATGATCTACTGGTTAGCCTTAAGGTATGGAGCGCAACTTAAAGTTGCACTTGGTGCTTGCCACCATATTGAGATAAATGCATATCCCTTTGGGTTCTTCATGCCTGTGACCAATCTTCTAATATTTGTGGAATGTGTTGCAGAATGGACACAGGAATGAAGATGAAGGTGACCCAAGACAGAGAGTCAGACAAGCCACAGATTCATCATCATCATCATATCTGCTCCCTTCAAAATCAACACGGAATGGCTAGATTCTTACCTTCCAATTTTATTTTTTTTCCTTTTCTTATGACCTTGGTCAACAGTCACACTCGGTACATAAATCATTTAAGAATTTTTTATATAATAGGTTTTGAATGGTTTTTTCTGTTTTTTGGAATCACGGATATCCTGAGGTTGTTAAATTTTCTTCCAATGTGCCTCTGTATCTTGTGGTTATAAAGTGAGAACAGAATTGATGTGAAATTGATGAGGATGATGCCAACCACTACCTTCACCTGCATTCAAGTTCCAAATTCTCTGTGTATTGGTACATGGGTCAGCGATGGCCATGACCAAATGAATGCCATGGGAGCTCTTCCATGACTTTTGTTTCTAACCAGGAGCAAACAAATCCTTCTTGTTTCCCTTAATGAGTTGCCAGGTTATGTATTAGGGTGAAAGTTTTGGCCCCAAGTCGGCCACAGATGCAGAGTCTCTTCCCTCTGACACAGCTGACAAATGGCATGACATAGAAGGTAGGACCGAGCTAGGATTGTAGGTGGAGATTAAAGCACATGAGAGCCTAAAATGTGGTTGCTTGAACTCTATTTTCCCAGAGGGTTGTATGAAGCACACTCCTTTATCTGACGGGTTGTGTTAAGATGCTAGTATCCATTGCTGAACCTGTCAATGACAAGAAGTGTTAGATAATTATTGAGAGGGTGGTGAATGATGAATGATGTTTTATTGTTAATAATCCTGAAGAGGGTGGTGGGTTGTAGGGGAAAAAAAAATTGACCTGAACCTCCTGGAATTCTTGAGATTTCTCAAGAAAGTCAAATCAAGTTCAGCATTGAATAATCAATCCTCCACAACACGAAGTGGGAAAAAAAACTGAACCTGCTGGAATTCTTGACGATTCTCAAAAGTGTGAATGATGTTCAGGGTGTTGGGAGTTTTTATTAGTTTTTGGCCTGACATTGCTTGATGATGAATTCTCAAGAATTGAACCCAGGACCTACTTGCTCTGCCAGATTTCTCAACTGTGACATCTAGTGGTGCTGAGTATGTGATCCTGAACACCTAAATTGGATGAACAATATCCAACGTATGCCAGTTTGACACAGGAAAGTGGTTTTGGCTCCACATAATCGCGCATGTTGTCGTGGCTGGTGAAAGGCGCTGCGCACCTGCAGAAAACGTGATTTAACTGCTGCTCAGTGTTTCTAATTGGCCCATCATAATGATACGTCCAGGTGGTTTGCTATTAGTAGTGCCCCACTTGTTTGCTGTCCCACTTTCAGTTTTATGGGTGAGCTTGCAAAAGAGTATAAAACTAAAGTTGGATGTGAAAAATATTTCCACAGGGTCACACACACTGAGCTGCTCCGAAAATCTCCACTGGTGCTCAGTATGTCACTCTAGATAATAAAATTAAATGTCTAAGTTTAAGTTTAGCTGTTTTTTTTTTTTCGGCAACCCAACCAATAAAACTGGAACTGCATATACGTGGGAACTACTAATAGCTAACCACCTGGACCAATCATCATGATCGTCCAATCAGAAATACTAAACCGCAGTTAATCTATTACACTCTTTTTTGGAGGTGCACAACTGTGTTGTGCATTTTGCCAGCCATGGCAATCTGCACGAATTTGAGAAAGAAAAAGCAAATTCCTCAGCCAAACCAGCACATTTTGACTTTTTCACATTAAATTTTACTGTCTGGAGTCACACACTGAGTACTGGTGGAGTTGCTCTAACAGTGGAAAGGAATCCAGGGTCCAGGCCACTAGATTCCCAATGTTCGTTGAAAATGCCACTGGTACCATCTATACTTTTCGTTGACTATCAAATTTCTAAAGTATCTAAATTGGAGTTTGTTGAAGCTATTTTCTGAAATAATTAAACATCTTAATGAAAATCTCCCATTTTTTTGTAGCAGTTTAGTTTTTCAATAGTGGAAATTAACTGAAAATTTGTACCTCATTGTTTATTATAAAACTTTCAGGCAGCCAAGGGCATGCACTCCATGCCCAGGTGAGGCTATGAGGTTGAATAAGCAATCACTGTCAAACTATAAATCCTTAGTAAGATAAAAAAATATTTCTGTATCTGGATGAGCACTTGTTACACAAGGGTCATGGTACCATACGAACAATCTACATTGTATCTCTGCATATTATAGCTCATAATTCATCAATGGCATTGCAGAAAACTCAACAACAGTTTGAAGCTGACACAACACAATATCTTTCATAAGAATAGAGAAATCTCCATTCTCTAAACCATGCAGAAACCAAACTTGAACTTGTCAGTGACCAAATCTGGGTTATCCAAACAGACACCTGCCTCACCACCTGGTAAAACTGAGAAGTGTGATAAAAACTAGTGGCATATGCAACCTATTCCCAGTCATCTAGATAAACTGATCATCAATCAAAGCATGGCATCAAAGAAGCAACAGTGCAACAATGGGGGACAATGCAACACCAAGATTGACCTAACCAATAGGTCCCACCCAAGCACAAGGAATAAGAAGTAATAGGATAACTCTATTAATTGATTAATAATGACAAGGATCGTGCATACCATGATTACCCTAAAGCATGAGTTGAAAATCTCTAGGAGGTGCTTTGGTTCACACTTCCAACTGAAGATCATGAAGGCAATAGCATCATAAAGACAAAAGCAGAGAAGCAGGTTACTTTGTATTGTGACTTGTTACAAACAGAAACCCAGATGATTTCTGACTGACAAGCCTATCTTCATCACTCAAGATATATCTGCAACACATATCTATGAGATTCCAGGGGAAACTCCACAATAAGACATCAAAAGTAACCAACAAAGAATAATCTTATGAGTATCACTCCCAAAGCATTTAAGCATCACCTTCACAGTGAATTGCAGTGCCTCCCTGCTATCATGACTTACCACTGACTTCATCAGTTCCCCAAATGGTGGGTGACATCTGCAACACGAAGTACATTGACTCTAGGTCTCCTCTGCATCCTCCTCATAATCACCCTCCTCCTCAGCACTGGCATCCTGGTACTGCTGGTATTCAGACACCAGGTCATTCATGTTGCTTTCTGCTTCAGTGAACTCCATCTCATCCATGCCCTCACCTGTGTACCAATGCAAGAAGGCCTTCCTCCTAAACATGGCTGTAAATTGCTCACTAACACGCCTGAACATCTCTTGGATGGAGGTCGAGTTTCCAACAAATGTTGAAGACATCTTCAATCCAATCGGAGGAATATCACACACACTGGATTTCACGTTGTTGGGTATCCACTCCACAAAGTAGGAAGAGTTCTTGTTTTGCACGTTGATCATTTGCTCATCCACCTCCTTTGTGCTCATTTTCCCTCGGAACATGGCAGATGCTGTCAGGTACCTTCCATGTCTGGGATCAGCAGCGCACATCATGTTCTTGGCATCCCACATTTGCTGGGTAAGCTCTGGAACTGTCAAGGATTTGTACTGCTGTGAACCTCTGGATGTGAGGGGTGCAAATCCAACCATGAAGAAGTGCAGGCGTGGAAATGGGATCAGATTTACAGCAAGCTTTCGAAGATCCGAGTTCAGCTGTCCAGGAAATCGAAGGCAGCAGGTCACACCACTCATTGTTGCACTAATGAGATGGTTCAGATCGCCAACTGAATCACATTGCAAAGATCAGAGTGAGAAATTTGACGTCAAGAGGACGGCAAGCAAAGATAGAGATGCAAAAGGCAAGCAGAGGGTCAACACTTTAGGATTGCTTACATGTGGGAGTGATCAGTTTCAGTGTTCTGAAGCAGATGTCGTAAAGCGCCTCATTGTCGAGGACCATACACTCGTCTGCATTCTCCACAAGCTGATGGACAGAGAGCGTCGCGTTGTAGGGCTCCACAACAGTATCGGACACTTTGGGGGAAGGAAACACTGAAAACGTGAGCATCATTCTGTCTGGATACTCCTCCCGGATCTTGGAGATCAACAATGTTCCCATCCCGGATCCAGTACCTCCTCCCAGTGAGTGGCATACCTGAAATCCTGCAAAACGAAAAAAGGACTTACACAATGTCATAAGAACGGACAAAAAATCAAAGCGGAAGTCTTCTTCTCGGAGCGAATAAACAAGCTGAGGGTGGGATCAGACCGAGACAAAACAAGTGAACGAACGTCATTGCGGAGAATCAAAATGACGCAAGCGGGTACAAGGAAAGCAAGAAACAAAACAGACAAAACGCGAGCAAAGATCTGCTTCTCCAACGATCAGGTTTTCAAAAAACAGCTTGGGCATTACCTTGCAAGCAGTCACAGCTCTCGGCCTCCTTCCGCACGACATCGAGAACCGAGTCGATCAACTCCGCACCTTCGGTATAGTGACCTTTGGCCCAGTTGTTTCCAGCTCCGCTCTGCCCGAACACGAAGTTATCAGGCCGAAAGATCTGCCCATATGGCCCGGATCGCACGCTATCCATGGTACCGGGCTCCAGATCCATGAGCACAGCACGGGGTACATATCTCCCACCGCTGGCCTCATTGTAGTACACATTCACGCGCTCAAGCTGAAGATCGGAGACTCCTTGATACGTTCCGGTGGGATCGATCCCGTGCTCCTCACACACGACCTCCCAGAACTTGGCACCGATCTGGTTCCCGCATTGCCCTCCCTGGATGTGCAAAATCTCACGCATATTGACAGACGCTCGAGATCCCGCAACAAGAAAGAAAGAAAGAAAGAATGATTGAAGGAACAGTAGAAGCAGGACCAGAGGCAGACGAGACGGGGGAAAACGCAGACAAGATTAGAGAAAAGAGGAGAGCGGCAACTGAAGGGAAGAGCGATGGCGGGGAAGAGAAGAGAGATGGCATACAAGAACAAGAGAGCGATGGCGGGGAAGAACGACACAGGCTGTCTGAAGAGTCCGATTTCTGTTCGTTTATTCTGTTCGTTTCTTTTCTGTTCATTCCGGCCCACCAGAAAAAAAAAAAAAAAAAAAAAAAAAAAAAAAAAAAAAAAAAAAAAAACTTTAAAAAAAAAAACATATTCGGCAGAAAGTTTGAAATGGCTCTGCTTCTTTCGCCTCCGAATTTTTTAGAGATTTCGTTTCGCCATTTTTTTTCTAAATTCAAATAATTAGCCATGTCTTGACCTAGGCATTTCATAGGTCGCCGTTTCTATCAGCACTTTTCAAAAAAATAAAAATAAAAGCTACAGCCCACCTAGGATAGTCGCCATTTAATGGCTAATTAATGCTGGGGATCCTCGCCACTGGACCGACATTAGAAATTTGAGAAAAAAAAAAACCCCTGCTTAAGAGTCCCAGTCAATGTTTTTTTTTTTTTGTGGCCAAGTTTTGCCAATAAAAAATGGCTACAAACTGTCCAGAAAGGCTTTTTTTTTTTTAAATCGCCACTTTTCGAATTTACACAATTTGGCGAGTTTTTTTTGTTTTTCCCAGAAAACAATACAAAACACGAAATTTTGATGGTTTTGAAGATGTTTTTTTTCCTCCCTTTTTATCATTTTTCGAAAAAAAATTAAATTTTCGTCTCAAGGTATTATTTACTACCGAGGTCGTCAGTTGTAGAAAGACTTCTGAAATACGTGTTCATTAAAAAAAAATAGTCGCCATTTAATTCTAAAACTTGCCAAAATGGACCTACTTCAAATTTAAAACTAAATTTCTAAAAATAATTTTAAAATAAAACAACAACGATCCTTAACACTTGTTGTAGTGTTTTCGCTTTGGGAGAAAATTTGGGGGTTTTTTTTTTTTTTTTCCCCTAAAATTAATAAGATTCTCCTATTTAGGAAAAAAATCAACTTAATTTATGCTACAATTAATGCTATTGCCTATTTATGCTATATCATCGGCTTAGAAATGGCATAATAAGTGCTTGATCCTTAATTATGGCGAAACTTGACACATTTGGGTTAAACCCTCCCCCCCTTAAAACGTCTTTTTGGGGGGCCAATTTTGGCTACATGGCAACAACAACATAAAGGCAGGGCAAATCTTTTAAAGGATTTTTTTTTTCTGGAAGTCATCATATTGTGAGGGACCCAAAGGAAAAGAAAAAAAGAAAGTGAAATCGCCTTATCTAGATTAAAAATTCCAGCATATCGCCAAAATATGGTAGGAATAATAAATTTCTCTGACATCCTCTGTGACCTGCACACCAAAGTTTGGCTAAGTCTTCATGTCTATGATCATATCCAATGCCAACCCACCCACCTCAGAAAATTGGGAATAAATAAATAATTAATTAATTAATTAATTGATTAATTAATTAATTAATTAAATCTTGTGATGTAAATTCAAACTAATTTTGCTAATTTTTTTGGAAATAGTCACCAAATTCTTGATATCAAAAACAATTATTTTTATATTTTTGTTATTTTTTAATTTTATTTTTCAAAAACCACTTTGTTAAGAGCATCTCCAGATTCTTCACCCTAGCACTGTAGTAAAATTTGGCTTTGTATTTTCCATCTTTTTTTTTAACCTGAAAATTATGATTTCAACATATATACAAAGATTTGTGTGAAAAAAAAAAAGGCCCTAAGTAGCTTTTCTTTTATAATTAAATTGCCATATTTCTACAATAGGTTCCAGCAGGTAGCCAAAACATAAAAAAAGATTCTTAATTGTTTTTTACTTTCAGACATGGTCTATAGCCAGATTTGGCTAAATCTTTCTTATGGATGATCACCCATTTGCCTCACCACAAAATTGAGGGGAAAACCTATAAAAAATTTTAATTTTTCTTTTTCTTTTAATTATTTTATTTAAAAACCCACCTCTCATATTATGAGAAAAAAAATTTAATTAAATTATGCCTATGCTTTACATCAAGTAGCACCCTACTCATGGGCGGTTACCCTACACCACAATCATGGTGAAGACCTCTTGTGGATGGTTAACCATGGTAGTAGTAGGCCTAGAGCAAGTTCATTATTGCCCATTCATTCACAAGACAAATCATGGTTAAGATGCCACATATTTTGTATCACATGATTAAATATTTATGGTTTTAAATTCATGGTTTTATTTTTATTTTTTGTTACATTTAAGTTAAAATTGTGTAGGAATATATTTACTATTATTTTTTTTCTCCAAATTTTTTTTTTAATTAAAATTCTAGTGATCTCAAAATGTATGAATTGCATAGATTTGAAAATGGGGTTTTGCAAAGCAAATAAAATACATGTTATCAAGTGAGTTTTTTGCAAGTTCATTTCGTAATGACTAATGAACCCTCTTTTTTTCTTTTTCTTTTTTTTGTTTTGCAATTCTTTGAATCTACTAAAGCAACATTTTGTGATAAATCTTAGTATGGGCATGTTTCATTTTATTCTTTTTTTTTTTTTTTTAAATAGCCCTAAATGGGCCAATCTTTGACTAAATTTGCTTGTTGTTAGGTAGAAACTATTTATTATTCAATATATTTCAATCATGAAGCTCTACCACCCCACCCCCACCTCCAACCCATTCATTGGTTTTTTTTTATAAAATATGCTCAACTACTACAAACTCCAAGTTGTTGTTTGTTGTTGTGAATGAGTTAATTTGGCATGGCTCTAAGTTTCTCACTCAATCAATCAAATAAGGAATGGAATGAACAATAAAACTACCCTATAAAAACAAAAAATAATAATCACCTACCATTTTTCAAAAGTGTCCCATGAAGATGAACTCCATCCCCAAAATGTCCAAAATATGAAGAAAATTTAAACTACTAGGCTACCCCCCCCCCCTTCCCTTTCCCCACCCTTTATGGTGGGTACCCTTTAGGTATGCCCCTCCACTTTCCCCCCTCAAATGATGAGTAAAGTAGGTAGAAAGGAAGATAAATGAATGAATAAAGGCAAGAATTGGATATATACAATAATTGCATACTATACCACTTGTTGGAATCTTTAGCCAAATATAAATAAATAAATAAATAAATAAAGGCAAGAATTGGATATACACAATTATTGCATACTATACAACTTGTTGGAATTTTTAGCCAAATATAAATAAATAAATAAATAAGTAAAGAAAAATCCACCAACAAACACAAATTGTGAGTTGTTGTTGATTTTGGATAGAATAGGGAGTATCCAAATGCTCCAACCTCAATCCATTTCTAGAGATAACCTACCTACCTACCTACCTATCTACCTACCTATCAGGCCTTATGTGTAAAAAGGTTGCCTTTGATCCTTTCCCCAAATAGGATCCAAAAACCTTTTCACACCATCTCCACACAAAAACTCCATCCACCATGTTGTTAGGAGGAAATTGTGTGTGTGTATTTGGAGGGTACCTTATCCATCCATCTATCTATGTATGTATGAAGGAAGGTTGTTTGTTTGTTTTTGTTGTTGGCCTTGCCTACCAAGGTAGGCAAGGATATTGTTGTGGTTTAGATTCATTATGGAGTATAGTTATAGAGTTATGATATCTTGAAGGATTTTTTGGTTTTATTTACTTATTTATTTTTAAAGGATTTTTTTGAAGATTATTATATTTTTGCATGGTGAAATATTTCAATTTCCATAATTCTTCTTTTGCCTTAAGATGTTTTTTTAGTGTAAATGGTAAAGGTCATACTATGACACACTCTTGTTTTGTTTTTTGTCTTGTCATGTTGAGATCTCCCAAACCATGGACATCATTGCTTGGTATCTTTGGAAAGCTCTTGATGAGTAAGGAATGGTGCACCGACTTGTTGGTTTGAGAATGAATGTTTGGAGTTAGGGTGGTGGTGGTGCAGAAGCTATTTGATTATTCAACCATTTTCTCAATGAAAATAAAATAAAAATGAAAACTGATAATTGAATGTTTTTGGAATTTTGGGGTGTTCTTGATGTTGTTAGAAAACCCTCGACTAGTCAAATATAATAGAATTAATTTCACAATTTTCAGACCTAAGGTGTTATTTAGGGTGATTTTTAGTGTATTTTTGCTACTGGAAATTCAAACAAATTACGAAAAATTGGGTTTGGAGGGAAAATCAATTGAATGTGTTCACACTTGGGCCAACAACACAAGCATATGAATATCCCTCCTTCCAAAAGGGGAGAGATATTCTCATATTTAACAAATGAACACCTATACATATATGGACCTCAAAATCAAATTTTGCATTAAAGGTAAGAATATGAAATTGATGATAAAATAGATGAAGTTCAACTTACAAATTTATTTGTCCTCATCATTTGTAACTTTAATCCTCATGTTCAAATTCATTGTCTAATGTTTCAATCAAATTCATTTTTGAATCTACAATCTCTTCTACAATGTGAGGCTACAACTTCATATAACCATGGTGAGGATCACATCTTAAACATGGTAGGTGAACGAGATAGCTAACTTCAACATACTTGAAAAAAATGTTTTATAGATGTTCCAGTTATGTTTATATTACTTTAAATTTCAATGTACTTTTGTTAAATTATAGGTTATTACAACTTTTTCAATTGTTGTTTCTTCATAAAGTTCAATAACTAGATTTTGTCGATTGCAATTACCATAGTACCTTTGCCATTTTGGCAACAAATTGTCAAATATTTAATTAAATTTAAAATATTTACTTCAACACTTGGTTTATTTATTTTAAAGTTTTTAAATTCAATGGGTAATGGTTATAACTAATAATAAGTAGAGTCTTGTCACTATTATGGAACAATCTAGTGTGTTTGAAATTTCTTAGTTTTAAATCATTATCATGGGAATTTTGCGGTTCAAAACTTGACAATTGAGCTTTTTTATTTTATTGATATTTTGGTACAAATAATAAATAATAAATAATATTTCAGAAGTTTAGCAAATATAAACATGCACATGGATGTTCCTTGAGAGTACTTATGTGTGTTTTATAGTATATCCCATCAAGCATTCCTAGCTTGAACATTCATAGTCACTTTTGTTTTGTTGCATTTCTTTTGTTCAGTTGGAAATTGAAAATGTAATTAATTGGAGCTAATATTATATATGTGTGTGTGTGTGGAAAATATCACATCTAATTGGAAACAATTAAGAATAAAATGGGACTAATTTGTTGAATTTTTTTTTAATTAAAAAAAAAAACATCACCAATTTTTCAACAAAGAAAAATGGTGGAGGGGCAAATTTCATCACAATTCAATTTAGTTTTTGATTTTGGGGAAATTATTTTCCATTTTTTACTATTGGGATAGATTTTTAGTAACCTATCATTAAATAATGTTAATTTTTTCTGAAGATGTTTGCTAATGATGTTACATTGAAATATTCGAAGAAAAAAAACATTGGAGATTTTTTTTTCACATATTTCAAAATGAGTATAATAAAATGGCATGCCTATTTTTTCTTTTTAAAAAATTTCTTTTTGATAAATTTACAAATATTCTTTCCACTAAAAACATTTATGCAAACCAAAAGCATTTTGAATTAAGTAAATGTAATTTTAGGATAAACCTGCATTAAAAAAATCTATAAAATTGAAATATTTAATAGTGAAGTTGACATACTTAACCTTAAAAACAATTATGTAAGTTTAATATATTCCAATTTGGATAAAAATAAAGGACAGACCTACCAAGCTCATATCACCTACTTATATCTTTAAATATGGATAAATATATTTATAATGTTATCCATCAAATTTATCAAAAAAAATCATACAAATTTCAATGGAACATTCTAATCATAATTCCCATTTTCACAATCCTTTTACATGCATATTGGCTCTATATCCAAACCCCACCACCTCAAACACATGTATTGATCACAATTTATCCTAGATTACCAAATTTCAAAGTGATTTCATATGTTGCAACTATTGTTTTGAGGTTGTAACAAAAGTATGAATGTAAGTCGAAAACAAAGTTGAAAGTTAGGTTTTTCACCTACTTCAAACAAGGTCTCGTAACTTCAATGAAGGCATTGGCCTTTCTTTTAAACGAGGGAAAATGTCGCAACACAAATTTGGGTCTATTAAAAAAATCTACATAGGGACAACAAATTGTTCTTCTCAACATGAAAAAAAAGAATTACATGCTTCCAAGTGGAATTGGTTGAAACAATACATTAATTATGACCTTAATATTGGACATGCAACCAAATACTATCACATGAAAAAGAAAGTCAATTGAGAAAATCTCCTACGACTTAATCACATTTCCAAAAGTGTGAGATAATGCAAAAAAAATGAATTGTAAGACTCTAAAATGGATTGCCACTTTAAGACTTGGAGTCCAATGGTCTTTCAAATATTTGAAAAAAGGTTTGGGAGACCAAACCTTATATTTTTTTTTGAAAAAATCAAAACATTGAAAAGTTCTTGAATAGTAGATTTCCAAAGTGGGCTTGCATTCCCAATACAAAAATATAAAACATGGGTTGTATGGCCAAAAATGGCCAACAATTGAATTAATAATTTCACTAATTCCTAGTTTGATTAATTTGACACCCAAATTTTAAAACATTTAATAGAAGGATCAAATGACATTTGAATGGAACATGCAATAAAATGTTGAAAGTTATCTTCAAAGGAATTTATTTTTAATAACTTTTAAGTTGAAATCCATATACAATAAATATGAATTACCCACAAAATTACATAACTCATAACTTGATAAAATTTTGATTTGTGTGTGGGGAACTTTAGTCATTTTTATGTGTGAAGTGTATTATAAGAAAAATAAAATGGTTACTCCTCCCAAGTCCCAACCATGACCTGTTTTGTGAATGTGAATTGGCCATGGTTCATCCATGCACCATTTTGATCTCAATTTGCACGAATTGTTGTTTTTTTGTATTTGTTTTGATTGACATCACCTTGAGTCCAAGATATTAAATTCATTCTAGTCCCATTTTAAAGCTCCCACATTTTTTTTTGGGGTTAAATGCATGGGATTAGAGAACACCCCAAAGTTTTGAGATATTTTGTAATGTGTTATATTGAAAAATTTACCCTAATACCTTGTTGCAAGCCTTTGAAGACACATCGCTATACTTTGAAGTAACTCAATACTACAATATTGCCCTCATTGATGAAAATTGAAACAATTCCTATAAATACATGCACTTTTGGTGCAAATCAACTTTTGTCACAACACCTACAAAATAACCCACTTTCTTCTATAACAAATGAAAGGCCATCCATGATATCTTTCAAACTCTAAATCAACCTTTAAAATCCTTCAAGAAATTAACAAGCTAAAACATGAAGATGTTGAGAATGCAAGCTCAACTTGATCATTTATATTGATTACTATAATTAGATCAAACTTTGTTGATTATTTAATTTACTTTTTAAAAAATTGAATGTTTTGTTTAATTTTTTGAATTAAGTTTCTCATGTTGGTGGTTTCAAAATATGTTTTCATTGATGCAAGTTGTGATGTGTTTCGTTGTAACAAGAACCTTGGTGTGTCTTTTTATTGTATGCCCCATGAATGTGAACATTATGTTTTGATCATGTGTTTGGTTTATTTCAAATAAAAAACTTTGCATTTTACACGTGATATATATACTAGTGGGTGCCCGTGGCCGAAGGCCACTGTGAAATCCCCCGTGGGTGCCCATGACCTTTGGCCACTCTGAAGTTTTATAAGTTTTATTTTTTCTTATCTTTTACTCTTTATTTGACCCCTGCCCTGCCCCCTGCCCTGCCCTGCCATGACGTGTGAAATGGGATCCCAATGTCAAAACCCGCCGTATTGTGTGAAACGACCCGGATGTGCAAAGTGCAAACCGGCCATGTCCCTTTCCACTATCCTCACCACATCTATCATATTTTTCTAGACATATCTCAGAGATGATTTGATACCTTTTCTCCCATACACATTATATAATTATAGATATCATTAGCATCCCACTACTACTCCCACACTCAATGAAGTTTAACCTACATGTAACGCACAACTACTTGGATCCACATTTCTTTCCGTCAACATCGTGTGATTATTTTGCTATTAACAACAATCATATCAAAAATATTTTGTAATTTTTTCCCCCTATAACAATAGTAACAACAACTACTTACAATTTATCAAAATTTGGGCTCCTTTTTTTTCATTTTAAGAATGTAAACTTTTAGTAATTCCAAAATATTTTCATGTTCTTGAAAACTTTTACATATTAGTTGTCCTAGTCATCATTGCTATCTCCAAGCCAATGCCTATAAGCAAAAATAACAATATTGAGGAAACCATCACTTATCAACAATTATAATCATGATTATTTTGCTCAAGATATGTCAAGAAAACCATAATATGATCATAAGTGTAGTTAATAACATCACTAGATGTCACACAAACATTCTTTTCAAAAAATCATTGCCTTGATAATGTCATTAATTATTGATCATTAATGTTGTCATCTCAACACGATTCAATACATGGTCTTTCATTAAAGGAGACATCCATAAATAATTAATTAATTTAACTACCACCACCTTTACTATCATCACACCTCAACTAGGTGAATTATATGTTATATTATAAATTATTGTTGTTGATATATATATATATATTGATAAGGTTCCTTCCAACCTATTCCTATATATACATTTAGAGTTTCACATATACATTTCCCACCAAACCTTCCCACTCACACCTATAGTTGTCATATCCAACAAATTATTATAATATTTCACATGATTATTCAAACATATCGAAAACCTCCCATCATTTTGTTACTATCCCTTATGGCTTCCTAAATAGTCTTCTCATTTTCATCAATCTCTTATTAACTCATTAGTGTTCCATCCAACTATTCCACACAATGTTGTATACCACATACAATATATTGTTTTATTTTCATATTTCCCCCCTTTAATCTTTACAAATTTCAATAATGATTTACAACTTTACAAAAAAAATTCAAGTACCACATTTCACTTTCTCAATCAACCCCACATACCTTACATTTCAATACTTTAATCACATATACATACTTAATCATTCCACCATTTTGACCATTTGTTTTCACACCATATCTCATTTTCTACTTCTTTTCTACATTTTATCGTATTTAAATAAAAAAACTCAATAATACATTTCATTTCTTTTTCCCAATTTCAAAACATGTCAACTTAGTTTGCACCATTCAATCATCAAGGGATTCTCCCCACCAATGTCCTTTTACTATTTCACACATAATATACATTCCATGCTTGACGGGGCATCACATCCATTAGCCCAAATCATCCCATCACACAACAAAACCAACACCTACCACCCCTTGATCGAAATCAACCTAACTCAAAGTATTGCATTCCAAAGATCATCAAACATAATAAAAATTTCCATGAACAAATATTTCAAAACCATTACTTTTCCAAAAATTTCTTCTAGTCCCAAGGTCAATTTGATTGACTATGGTGAGGCCATTCTATTATGGAAGCCCGTACATTTTTGGGACATACACCAATTTTCCTCAAATCACGTACCATTGTCAAACTTTTGGATTTTTGCAACTCGAAAAAATGGTCTACAAGAAGACCTTCACAAATGTCTTTTGAAAATGATATCTACCTTCTTGATTAGATGGTCTCTTATGTGAATGTCCTAATTTTACACAAATTTCAAGACATTAAAACCCATAAACCCAAATACACATAATTCTTCAAATTTTCAAATCATTGTGAGGTATAAGGAAAGGTATTGATTAAATAAGGACATAACTCTCAAGCTCCTAAAGGATCAACTCCATTTCATGAACAATAATAACCTTGGATTGTCTATTTGCAATCCCATCCAAGTTTTCATTAACAATGATTCAAAACATTGATTTTCTTTTGCCAAAATTGACTTTAAGAATCCAATTGTTATTCCTTTATTAGGTGGACATAAAAGCCATCATCTTGTGCTTGAAAGACAACACATCCAAAAGGGAAATTGAAAAAGGATATAACCATTTCAAACAACACATCTTAAGGGATGCACACATTGGCAAAACAACTTCAACACTCACAATTGATCTCATACACCAAAATAAGTACGATGATTTATAATTGAAATTTCAAACCTTCTTCAAACCCAAAGTACATTTTGAGTTGGGGGTTGGTCATAGCAACCACAATTTTTTCTACTTTCCAAAGGGCTTACACTCAAAGCACAACCTTTCAAAGTTAATACATCATTTGCTTTAGAAGACAAACATGCATTGTCTCATATGATTATATGGCTTGCCAATTGACTACTACCTTCTTAGTTAGAAGTTTAAAACACCTAATTTAAAAAAAATTAAGTGACTAATAACCTTCACACAATCATAGGCAAAAACAACATTAATGACTTTAGTTACTTCAAAACTTATAATGATCCATTCGGTCATCACAATAGCATATCCTTTTTTTCTAATGTGCTAACCCTTGAGATGACACACTATGGAAAAGACATGTAGAAACATCCAATTCACAATTGTTTCAATGATTTCATCCTTCATCCACAAAGCATACATGATTCCCAACCATCCAAACTTGCATCAAAGAGTGATTGGCCAACCCAACATTCGGCAAACTATGGCCCAACATGATGATAGTATAGCCATAACCAATCAAAGATACTTGACCTATTATGTTCACTCACCAAGTCCACATAAACCTTCTCGTTTATGAATAATTGACAATGAAAATAACATTAGGTTTGTCGCATCTTATGTTTCATTATATGCACATCCATACGTGGATATTAACATGAAAAGATGAACATGAAAGAATCAATCTAAGTTTCTTTAGGATCTAATGAGTTGCCTTGAGAATGTTATTACTCTATTTAAATAAGAATAAAACTTATTTGCACAAATGATCACCAATTTTCTTTCCTCCCTCCCCCCCATTTTTGAAACATTGAAAAATTTGTTGAAAATTTCCAAAAACATTTAGAAAAATTAGTCGTATTTTACATTAGAAAAAAATAAATTAAAAATTCCCAAATCATTTGGAACATTAAAACAAATTCCAGAATTTGTTTTATTATTAAAATTAGTTCACACTTAATTGTTTAAAAGTGTCAATTTGGTACTGCTAGTTTTCTTACTAATTTGCTTACTATCATGATTTCCCAAGAGTAAATTTGCTTACTACTTATCTAAAACACACTTTTTCAGGGTTTGATTAATTTTACTACTGAGTTTGGAATTTTTTAAAAAAATTAATAGAATTAAAAAAATTAAAACCCATTCACACATAATTGTCTAAAAGTGTCAATTTACTACTGCTAATTTTCTTACTAATTTGCTTACTCTTATCTAAAACACAGTTTTTAGGGTTTGGATTTTGTTTCTTCTTCTTCTTCTTCGTCGTCGTCGTCGTCTTCCCCTTCCCCCTCCTCGTTCGTTGTCTTCGTTGTTGCGGTCTGCTGTTCCGAAGGGCCGTTGCTGGTGTTCGTGAGCTTCATTCCCGTGTGAAGAAGACGAGAGAAGAAGAAGAAGAAAAACACGAACAAGACGAAGAGTTGGAGGAGGAGGAGTAGTAGTAGTAGTAGGAGGAGGAGTAGGAGGACTTGGAGGAGGATGGTAGTGACTTTGGACTGTGGCGGAGGCCTACTGGGTCTTACACATTGTCAGCAAGTCGTGAATGGCTTTCTGGACGGACCAGGTTTTCGGAACGGAGTGTGTGAGATGAAGAGAAATGGCTACCAGAATGATGCCAAATTAGTTTGGTCAAGAAAAATGAAGCAGCAGCAGGAACCGACAAGGGGAGTGAGGCAGCGAAAGAGACCAGCTGGAAAGCAGCGAATACAAGCAGTGGCAGCGGCATATCCACCTATTGCAAAGACTGAGAAGACTTTCAGGCTGCCTATTGACTATTACCAGGTATGAATGAAATGGTTTTTATTGAAGAATAGGAAGAAACCCAAACAAAAAAAAAGCAGGAAATTGTGTGCATGTCTTCTCAGTGTGGAGGAGGAAATGATGGACGCGGAATATATATACATCTTACTGGGGGCGGGAACCAGATCTTGGGAGCAGATATGCATCATTTGGCAGATGCAGTAGTTCGAGGGTTTGAAGCACGAGTGAACAATCCTCCTAGAGAAGGCTTCAGTCAGCAAGCGCTTCTTGCACGTCTTGAAATCTTAAGAGGAGCACGTGATACCTTGGCTGATCCAGAATTACGGGCCGATTACAACCAGGCACTTGTAGAAGATGAAGCAGGCACTCTTGTGTTGGATGTTCCATGGACAAAGGTGAAAAATTCTATACTCTTCTCTTCTCTTCTCTTTCTCCCAGAATAATTCTCATGTCCACATGCAGCAGCAAACAAACAACCACAAGCTGTTAGTACAATGCACTATTACCTGAGCTTTTTGCAGTGTAGGGTTTTGTACTGTGGAAGTTTGCAAAAGAGTACAAAGTGGATAATGAATAAGGATACTTTGAGTCTGTTTCATAAAGATGTTATGTTTGGGGAAAAGGCAGGTTGGGGGAGCATTATGTTTACTACATGAGGTGAGGGAAGTGGAGGTGGTGTTGCAAGCAGGACAAGCCCTATTAGGGCAGCAGCAAGACCTTCCAAAGATGTTGCATCGAGATGTGGTGCTTGCCATGGGATTGTCATATGTAGAGCTTTCCCGAGAAGCTATGGCCGAGTCACCTCCTGCTGTTGTAAAAAGTTGTTCTCTTCTTGAATCTGCCCTGAAACTGCTCCAGGTATGTTGCTGTCTACTTTCTCCAACTGTACCCATCTATCATTGTCTGTGAGATGTGTTCTCAATTACAACTCAGAGAGCGCAAATTTGAGTGCAAGCTTCTTTCCTGTAATTTTGTGGTTACGCTCACAGGGGTGTGACACACTGTTTTGCTGATTGATTAGCGCCAGGGCTGTAGATCCAAGGGGTTTTTGCAGGTGAACTGTTTGACACCATTAGAGCTACGTATATTATCCACAGGAGACTCACACCCTGTTTACATGATACAAATGCAGGAGGAAGGAGGTAAGATGCTGGCACCAGATTTGCAAGAGCAGATAGAAGGAACATTAGAAGAGTTGGGAGCTCGCTGTGTGCTGGAGCTGCTAGCACTGCCATTGGACAAGGATCACGAAACCCAGCGATCACGGGGACTTCAAGGTTTGCGCTCCATATTATGGACTGTGGATGAAGTAGGGAATGGTGCTTCACTAGGAGGCTTTACTCATGAACAATTCATGAGGGATGCCTTTGCTCTTATGACTGCATCTGAGCAGGTGTGATATTGATTTCTTCTCTTTTTCCCCTCTTCTAAATGCATTCCTCATCTATATTTCTGTGTGTAATGCTGAGGAAACCTACAACCTCAACAATTTGGTAGTTTTGGCTCTTTGGCACACTGTAGCAGGTAGAGTGACATCTGTTGTTCATTCTCCTTTGATGCTGATGTTCCCCCTTTTGTGTTTGAAGGTTGTCTTATTCACATCAACACCAAGCAACATCCCAGCAGAGAGTTCTGAAGTGTATGCAGCAGCACTTGCACATGTGGCTGCTGGATATGTTGAAAAGAAGCCTCATTTGATTCAAGAGGCTGATGCCCTCTTTCTTCAGCTGCAGCAAACAAATGCTGATGCCACTGACAAGGAACCCTCCAACACTAACCTTCAGTTTCCACTAGAACGAGGAATGTGTGCCCTTCTTCTAGGTGAGGTTGATGATTGCAGGACATGGCTAGGCCTGGATGATGAGAGATCACCTTTGCGAGATCCAGCAGTAGTGAACTTCATCTACTCCCATTCAGTGGAAGGTGAAGAAGAAGACACACTTCCAGGACTGTGCAAGCTTTTGGAAGGCTGGTTGACTGATGTAGTGTTTCCAAGGTTCCGAGACACAGAGTCACTGCGAGCAACACTGGGAGACTACTACGATGATCGATCTGTGCTCAACTACTTGGAAGGTTTAGAGAAAGTTAACAATTCTCCATTGGCAGCAGCAGCAGCAATTGTACGAATTGGAGCAGGTGCTGGTGCTGCTGTGAAGGCCACCTTCAAGAGGGTATTTCCGTTGGGTAGAACTAAGGATATCCCAAGCACCACTGTAGCCCCTGATCAATCAGCTGAGCTTCCAAAAAGAGATTTTTCACGATTTGTATCTCATCAGGGAACTGATGGGGAGGCTATGGCATCTGGCATGGTGCTCCCTGGTTCAATGGATGGTTCGTCAGATGCTGCATATGAAAACTGGGGTTCCAGTGAAGACAGCAATGGTGGAGTTACTGCAAATATGGAAGCTGGAAATGTGTCAAATCTGCCTGAAGAATGGCGTTTACGACCAATCCAAATTGCTGCCACTGGAGTCTTGTTTGGAGCCTTAGTTATGGCTGGCTTGCGCTACCTTCCATTACACTCACGGGTTGCAAATGTGTTGAATGCTACTACTTCTTCGGTCTCCTCTCTAGGTCTGTTTGCCTCATTCATTCTCACAGAATTGCTGAATGAGACCAGATTTACTTCCTCTTACTGTCTTTTCTTTGCATACTGATCTGTCATCCTCATTGGTAGTCGTTCAGAATATTTTGGACCATGAAGCCTTACAGTTTGTGAGCCAAATACTGAGTCATCATGAAGAAAGTAGTGTAATTGCACACATTGAGATAATGGATTAGATTAAGGCTTCGACAGAGAATAGGCTGAACAGTGTGATGATGGGTGTATGCAATGAATGCAATGAAGGGGTTGAGGAGAAGGAAGTAGGAGTCGAGGTGTCCAAAATGGATGCCAGGTTGGCGGAACAGATTGTCCGTAATTGGCAAACAGCTAAAGCACGTGCGCTTGGCGCCTCTCATTCTGTAGTGGAGTTGCCCGAGGTACACTTCTCCTCAGAGCAACTCCTCTAGCTTCCCCAAAAACCTTAAAGTCATGTTGGATTGAGTAAAGATCTGGGAGGAACTTCATGAGATACTGCAGGGTAGTGACCAACTCATCCTGTGGCTTATCTGGGCGCTGGGACAGGTACTAGAAGGAGAAATGCTCAGGAGCTGGAGGGACCGTGTCAGTGATGTAGAGCGAAATGGTTGGTACTGGGAGTACAAGCTAGTTGGACTCAACATTGATAGTGTGACTGTAAGTGATGATGGCCGAAGGGCTACAGTTGAGGCTACCCTACAAGAGGCAGCTCGTCTTGTGGATACCAAGAATTCTGAACATAATGATTCATACCGTACCACTTATACTACACGTTATGAACTACGCTATGGTACCAATGGTTGGCGCATCACTGGTGGTGCTGTCCTCCGGACTTAAACAAAGAATACCTTTGTTCTGATTGCTTTTTAGTTATACTTCAAATGCTACTTTTTTGGGTGGGCTACATCAACCCCACATTGTATGGATTGTATGCTAGTTAAGGTAGAGACAAGTGTGCAGTGTTTAGGAAAGTTGCATTGATCAGCACAAGCTGTATACTGCAAGAGTGATATGTTGCACAAGTTGTATACTGCAGGGATGAAGAACCTTTCTACATGCTAGTCTTCCCAGAACAAGGAGGTGGACAGTTGTAAGATCAAGCAATCTATCAAAGCCATGAGAAATGGCATGGGTGTAGGCTTACACTTTTGAAGGTACACTAGCACAGACTGTTGTTGCTAGTTACCTGTGATGTATGTTGCCCTGCCCTGAACGTCTTTGTGCTTTGGATCAATCGATGCCATCTGGTAGCTCCGGTGATGCATGTCGTCCCTGATATGTATAGTGAACGATCTGTGAAAGCATGCATGCCAATGAAGGCTGCTGGGGATTGTAGAGTCATCAAAGATAGTCAGGAACTTGCCAGAAAGAGTGTTGTAGATGACAATCTCATCTGTGAATGTTGAAGTTACTGGAACTTCTCATTCCTGGGGTTTGTTCTTGAGTTGTTTAACAAGCTGCAGCTGGAGCTGATTCTTTGCCAATGCTCAAAAGGATACAGGTTCCACCTGAAGCAATTCAATGGGAGTAAATGTCCATGAGTTGGATGCAGCAGATTGTATTAGGTGATGCTCTCCAATTGAATTGACCTTTAGCTCAGCTGGGTCCTCTTGGAGTGCACTCCTCAGGAATATAATTCAACGTGCAGGAATGCTGCCTGGTTACAATCATTTAGAGGAATAAAGCAAGCTTCAACTTCTCTCTCTAGGAGAACAAATGGCAAAAACTGAGCTGGAAGAGGAACTTCAGTCCTGAGCCATCCTATTGGAAGGTCAAGGAATTTCTGCCATGGGACAGGGAAATGGACAGAGAGGTTAAGTGTACACACTACTCTTCACAACCTGACACTTGATTTAAGGTTGAAGTTGTGATTTGATACACTCAGGAACAAGATTTACATTGAACATGGGTTGAGGCATGTTATACTTGCCTGTGGGAGGAAACACGAGCAACTGGAAACACTATATAGGCGGTGACAGGCAAAGTTGAGAACAGGGCATTCTTTGGCAGAATGATGCTTACATACCATCTCAATCACTGAAATCCAATATTGTTGGCACAAATAAACTCCTGGTGCCTTTCTTCTGCAATGAGCTCCATTTTATCCCCTGCAGTGCAGCACTTATATCCATCTCAAACTCTGAAAGTGGTCTCCTCATGCATCACTGCAACCAAGCAAGCTACTGGCACCTGTGAGCTTCTTGTTTTGGATGCACTTTCACCAACCCGTGCAACAGAAGCATTGCTCAAGATGCCTTTGCTGAGTACATTATCACTTCCAATGCCGCATTGTCACAGACAATCAATCAATTTGCCAACCAGATGGCTTCTCTGACAAAACCATATCCATATCACACCAGCACCTGTAACTAAGCACATGCACAAAATGCAAAGTAGAAACATTTTCTGCCCTAACTCAGATAGAATGTCATGTGAGGTAGCACACTAGCAAACAAGCTTCTATACTAACCAGGACAGAGAGCATTCAGCAGATGGGACACCTCGGTTCTGCATAAGGGTATGTTATCAAATGTTCGGTTAATAACTGCTGATTAATGTCGCCTGATTCATATATTTGGTTTTCATTGTATAGCCAGAAATAGAGAAGGATGATTTATAGAATTTTTTCTTTATTTCTGGTTTATAGCCAGAAATTGACTAAATCTTCATAGTGATGATTGCCATTTCTTCTACTTCTTCCCTATGGACGACTGCCACTTTGGCTAAAATTAAAAATTCCACAAAAAAAAAAAAAAACTGAAATTTCCTTCACCTGTTTTGACTACATGCTGAAACCCAAAAGAGAAATATGGCGACTAGAGATTTTTTTAAACACATAATTTGTGGCCATTTTGAAAATAGAAATAGCCAGAAAAAAAGAAGGGCTGATTCCTGCTGCCGTATAACCGAACACTGGTTACCATCCCTTCGTGCGGTTACGGGAAGCACGTGATCCAGAGACTCTCGCAGCAAACCCTAAAATCTCCTCTCGTTGCACTTGAGCGCGAGCGCGCCGCAGCACAAGAAACACTCTTCTCTCTTCTCTCGTATTCTTCGTCTCTTTTCTTTCTTCTTCTGTTGTTCCATTCCTTTCTCTAGCACTTGCGTGCGATCAAACGCTCCGTCGCTGGAATGTTGTTGGCATCAGTTGCGGTGTGCTCTGTTTCTCTGCAGACGGCTACAAAAGTTTTGGTCATCGGTAGGAGGAGGTTCCCGTACCCCGTGACAAACCGCCGAGTTGTATGAAGCAGATCGTGGTTGCGGAAGCGGAGTCGAGCAAGCAGGAAGGAGGACAGTAGTGTGAGAAAAGGCTTGTAGCAACTGATCTTGTGGAGTTTTCGTTTTGTTTTGGTTTTGGTTTTATCTACGGCAGCAGCAGCAGCAACAACAACAAACAACCATGACAGGCAAAGCGAAGCCCAAGAAACACACGGCCAAAGAGATTGCGATGAAGATCGATTTGGCGACTACGAATCGTGGTGGCGGCAAAGACGGGTTAGCAGATCGTAAGGGGGTAGACAAAGGCGGACATGCGAAACTCGCATGTCCGATTTGCAAGGCCACGGCGCCGGACAGCAAGAGCATGCGCATCCATCACGACGCTCGTCACCCGAAGCTGCCTTACGAGGAGGAGAAGCTCATCAACCTGCACGCATCCACCGCCGCTGAGGAACCAAAGCCCAAGCCTGGGGTTCGAGGCAGCTTGAAGAAACCGTAATAAAAACAGGGACAAAGCTCTACAGGCGATGGCTGCGGCGGCATTATCATCATCATCGCCTCCAAAATTCCTCCTCAAGGTGTGAGGCTTTTGTTTGAGAGAGAATAGAGCATCACTGGACTTTTCCTTATCCAAGAGCAAGCACAAGACTCTTCCGTCAAGCATCTTGCATTTGCAACAACGGTTTTGTTTGTTTTCTTTTGGCAGTGAGTCTCTCTGGATCACATGGGTGTGTTGTACTTCCTTCATAAAGAAACCAGTAGAAGAACAGTTATCTTCTGCAGCAGCAGGAGCTGCTGCTTATCTGTGCTTTGTTTTGTTGCAAAACGCGGATTCTTGTACGGTTTCTGTTCTGATCTCATGTGCCATGATGTTGATTCCAGGAGCAACAAACACTGTTGCCAGCTATGTGCAAATCCCCCCCCCCCTCCCCTTCTCTCTCTATGCTGCACACTGTTGAGCTTGGACTGATGAACAGAATTCCTTGCAAGGAATTCGTTTGCCACAATTGTACTGAGAATCCTCTGGAATTCTAGCAGAGAATTCCCTGCAATTGTACCAAGAATTCTCAGAAATTCTACCTTTCAAAATCTGGAGGCTGTGCCCTATTCTGCTGTTACAGCCTTCTTCCTTCAATTGGACATTGATGGTGGAATTTTTTTTCCCTTGGACTGCAATCTTCTGCAACAATTGAGCCAACAATTGTAAGGTAATTATGAAAAGTTGGAATGCAATCTCATTTCCATACCTCTGGCAGTGAGATTTTAAGCAGAAGAACTAGAAGAAGAAGCAGAAAAATACTAAATGCAGGAGGGTTTTAAGAAGGTCTGGAGAAACCAATTCAGTGTGAAAATTTAGCATCGGTCTTTGATCCTTCAGTGTGGGAATAGGATTTGTGCATAACTGAATCTCTTGATTTTTGCATCTGCTGAGGTCTTCTGAGGCTCTGCATTGTTGAGTATTGGGATAACAAGTTACGCTGCATGAAGCTGTTTTGTGTATTTGATGACACTACAGTGATTGTGATGATGACAGTGTTTTCACAATGCCATTGCATTAGTGATTTCTTTCTGCTGCAATGAACAGGAAGTGGCCAATGATAGGCAAAGTATATGTAACATTTTTCCCTTTGTGTTCCCTTTGTGGTCACTACAAACTATGTCATGTATTTTCAAAATAGAATAGGCCATCCTGTACAAATTCTGCATTAGCAGGTCAAGAGGATATGATCAGAGTCTAACTTGGCTGGCAAGGTGTACAAAGTGGCTATCGCTTGAATTGCATCTTTTTCCATAGGTTATACACACCACAACTATATGTTGTTCTTTGCTAAGGTTGCAGTGGCATGTGACTGCAATCCTGCCAACCGGCTTTGTAGGAAGGACGTTTTGGTTTTGGGAGAGTAAGCAGAAAGTGCAGTAGTTCTAATGTTTGGTTGAATGGAATACTGCGTCCAGATAATCTTAGGTTGGGAGATGACTGATGAGTAAGCCATATCCCTCTTACAGAAGGACTATTACTAATGGTGCATAGCTGCAACTAAAGAATCCAGAAGTAGCCACCTCCATAATCTATGACTCTTTTGCCACAAAACCTCCAAATTTCTTGTCCATCAGCCAAATCACTATGTAGCAGGTGACAGTGAGAAGTGCTCTCACGTAGCGAGCTGTCTAGAATGGAATGAGATTGTGATAGCTCTTGGTGTCCTATGACACTTTGGTTGCCCGTGCATTTCATGTACTTTGCTCTGTGAAAGGAGTTGCTTGTTGTTTCCCCCTGCCCCCTTGGGTTCTCTTTTTTCTAAGCTACTTTTATGGTTGGAGGCATTACAAGGATTTAAGTCACTGCATGCCAGTTCCTGATCAACTAGACTAGTCTTGTGGCATGAGGGCCAAATAGCCTACATGCACAGGAAAATGTCCTCTCAGCTGCAAAAAGTTTCTCTAACAGCTGGGCTTCTGCTCTGCTCAGAGGACAAAGTGTAGAATGGCTTGCATATCTGCTGAGTTCACCACCTACTCTGTCAAGAACTGAACAAATTGGTTGGAGGGCAATAAACAAGCCATTGGAGGAAGAAGGTAGATGCCCTGGTGGGTGAAGGAACAAGAGCAACCTTGTGCATTAGCCCTTTTTGTTCAGCCTCCACATCAGTCAGTGGCCAGCTAGTTTTGTGGCTAGGCCCAGCTAACTTGTGTACATATGTGCCCCCTTAGAGTGACCTAACACTTGTAATGTGGCACAACTGCCAGTGTGAACCAGCACCCACAAACACACCTTGAAGGATGGAGGCATGAAATGTAGACAGATAATACTCTCTCACTGTATTCCTATCTGCAAGCTAACCACAATGCTTACAATGCTTGCAATGGTAAGCTATGTACCAACCATCCATCCACATGTATGTATCTAGGATCTATCTAGCTACCTGTTCCACCACCAGATTAACATTGTGAATGAGTGGAGTGGTTTTAGCCTATTGGGGAGCCTTCATAATATAGAGCCTGATCAAAAGAATCCTATGATCAGCAGGCCATGGAAGAAGGGAATACCAAAACAACCCAAGTCTCCAATCAATAAGAAAAGATAGAGTGAAAACAAATCCCCCTATTTAAACCTAAGTAGCAGAAGAATGGGGGACACATATCTGCCCACTACTTTGTTGTGAACTGAATGCCATCTGATCTTGAGATATATCTAACTTAAACTTAAGGCCCCCTGGAGAGCTGGGTTATACAAATCATTGCTATTTCTTTGTCCATTAATGCTAAGTTTTTTGTCCACTCTTCAGAGCTGGATAAAAATCTGCTCAATATATAATAAACCCAGTGTCTTAAATGAGCATTGATGAGCCTACAGTAAAAGCCCCTTTAACAACTCTGTTGCCAAAAGTGTGAGTTTCTGAAGTGTTGGGAAATTATTATTATCATTATTATGTTTTATTTTAGCAAATGAACTTGATGATTGCAGTTAGAACTAATAAGAGTAAACCTGTTGTTCAATATTTGAACTGGATTTTTTGTGTTTGTTATCAAAACTGAACTTTAAAAATTGCAAGACTTGCAGAGTAGGAGAAAAAGGATGGAGAAAGTGTCTGCCATTTTGGTTAATTAGAGAGCCAGATCTTTTGGGCTTTTCATTATTATGATATCTATTTCCCAAACTTGCTTTGGTCTTCACAAGGGCTTTGAGAGCATGTAAAGGCAGATAGACTGCACAAAGTATCCAATGTTTGATCTGCATATATGATTGATCAAAGCTACAGAATGAAGATTGAATTGTGGATGGGTTTTAGGGTTTCCACAATTCAATCTTCATTTTTAGCTTTGATGGATCATGTATGCAGATATCTTTCGACCCTATGTGGATGATGAGCACCCAATTGTAAAGAAAACTGGGTATAAGCCATTGTGAACTCTAGACAATAAATACCCAAATTGTAAGGAACTGGGTGTGGATAATCTGTTGCATACATGAAACAGAAGTGCAAATCCCTGCACATGTACACACACACACACACACACATATCTTCTTGCGTTGTCTTGCTCCATTTTGTGAGCTCTAGAGGTGGTGCTCTCCATGGTTGTACGGTGCCTTCACCCCAACCACTGGCCATTGGCCACCTCTTGATCTACACACATCCATCACTGCCATTGCCTTGTTGTCTCCGAATGTTTACTTTTATGATTCACTTTGTGCTTTACACTAGGTTAACTCCCATTGGTGGCGACATTCCTGAAATGCAAGCCTACACCTCATTTAGCACCCTTCATTTTGTGAAGGAACGTGGCCACCATGCTAGGGCTAGGGCATTACCGTAGACCGAATGTAAATGGGCAAGTGGAGAATGAACACAAAGTGATTGTGAGATGATATATATAGGGAGGAGAGGAAACCATTCCAATGAAAAATCTCCTCTTATGCATTGATTATATCATGCACGTAATAATGCACAAGCCTCCCTTCTTCATGGAGAGAGATCTATCTCTCCCCTTATAAAACGGAGATTCTCACAAATTATAATACCAACTTGCAAGTCAGAGTCACCAAGGTGAAGAATGCCACAAAGAAATCTCGAAATTTTACAAAGAAAAAGATTAAAGATACCATGGTGGACCATGGTGGTGGTGGTGGTGGACCCCTTTTTTCCTTGTTGGATATTGGATAGATGGTTGTTGTTGATACACCACCTCTTATTGCTGACAACAAAATCTTGACTTTATTATTATTGTTTTAAAAAAAAGTGTGTGTTTCTTCTTCATCATGGCCATTTTGGAGTGTCCACTAGCATGGCCACACACACCAAGTTTGTTTTTAGCTCACCCAGCTCCCACTTTTGGTGCAGCCTCATAAATTTAAAAAAAACACCCAAAATCCAAAATGAAACCCAATCAATGTTTTTGGTTGTGTGGTGACTTATTTCCTCAAGTCATCACAAAAATCAAAGGAAGGATTGGGGTTGCTAAACAATAAAAATTGAGCATTGAGAGCAATGCTAAGGCAAAAAGGAGACCCAAAGACATGGTGACTTTAAGGATAACTCTTGTTGTATGAGCCCCTCCTCCCCCTCCCTCCCTTCCCCTTTTGCTATTGTGATGAAGAAAGGAGTATAGTATATTGACTAGGTCTTAGGTATGTCGATAAGGAATGCAATGGGTTATATTATGTAGGTAGGAAAGTAGATCAAGGCACTTGGTGGCTATGATGCTAAGTTAGATTCATGTGGGATGGGTTTAGTACATTGCTAACCACCATGGTTAGTTATGGATGAAGAATACAAATGACGAAAAGTGTTTCATATCCACACATCATCATCCATCTTGCACTATCATCCATCCCATGTAGTGTGACCATGGGCGGGTTGGTTCACTTGTTCACTCTCGCCTTTTTACTAGCTCTACCAAAAATGTCCTCACCCATGCAACTTTCTCACCACCAAAATTCTCTTCACCTCCTCTTTCTTCTTTCTTTTTCACAAGCTTTTGTTTTGCACCTTTTGTGTGTGTGTGTGTGTGTGTGAGAGAGAGAGAGAGAGATATGGAGCTATGGTTTTATAAGAATATAACTAAAATACACTTAAAGAATTGGTAGAAATTTAAATTTTTTTTAAGTGTATGTGGAGTACACACCATTGCACTTAATAAAAATTTATGCCTCATGAGAAGGCAACCTCATATTAAGGTTCCTTCCTCCAAGACTTAAGTCTACAAAACCTAGGGGATGACCAATGGACCGACCAAACAACAAAACTTGTTGTTGCTATTATCACAAAGTACACTTTCTTTCTCAACAAATTCCTGGCTTGTTGGTTCCATGCACAAATCATTCCTTCTTCTTCTTCTTCTCCTTCTATAGAGTCATAAGTACAAAGTCCCACCCCCTTTTTTTTTCTTTTTTTTATTAATTTTTTAAAGGGTTTTTTAGTGTCCCTTTCCTTTTTTTCTTTTTTTCAATATTTAT
Source organism: Sphagnum tenellum (assembly GCA_963921925.1). NCBI lineage: Eukaryota > Viridiplantae > Streptophyta > Sphagnopsida > Sphagnales > Sphagnaceae > Sphagnum > Sphagnum tenellum. Next base: position 13,217,633 of record OY998154.1, read on the forward strand.
TTTTTTTAAAAATTAAAAATGTACAAATCCATATTTTCTATGAATTTATAAGAATTAAAATTGGTACCGAAGTGCAAATCTATTTTTTTAAACTCTATTTTTAATGAATATTATATTAAATTAAATTGTGAAGTAAAAATCCATTTTGGTTTTTAAAAAAAATTTGGATGGAATTTTGTTTTTGGGTGAACTAGAATCCATTGATTAGAATGTTATTTATAACAAGAATTATTAAAAATTAATAATGTAAACAAAAATCATTTTTCAAGTTTTTTGAAGGTTTTTGAAGAAACTTATAAAGGTAAAAATCCTATTTCAAAATTGTTTATGTAGCCAAAAAATAGTAAAAGAAATGTAGTATATCTACAAAGAAATTTAAGGTAATTTGTTTTTTCTCAAGTAGAAATCAATTCCATTATATTTTGCTTTTTTTTTAAATATAAAAATTTGTATGAAAAGGATATTTACCACCAAGGACAAAAAAAAACTTACCAAGAAGTCCTGTTTTTCAGATTTAGGGTTTCGCGGGAGAGCGAAGAGGAGGAGGAGGCGGAGGAGACGGGTAAAAAGTAAAAAGTACGTGGGAACTTTTTTACAAATGGATTTTTAATCAAAAAAAGCGTTGCAGATTTTGGAGCCGAATCTGGACGGCGTAGATGCGATTGTCTTCTGGATAAGCAAATTTGAACCGTTGAATCGACAAGATGAAGATCTCTCTCTCTCTCTCGCACAAGATCTGCTTTGTGTGTTTTTGGTAGCGTTTGCTGCTTCTTCTTCTTCTTCGTCGCCCTTCCACCACAGCTTTTCTCCTCGTCGTCGTCTTGTGTCGCGAACGCTTTGGAAATTTGTGCAGAACAGCCTAGATTTATTAGTTCTATTGTTATTCCTTCTGTTCCTGGTCTGGTGAATTTACTGGTTTTTTTTCCCCCCCTCTTTTTCCCTTTTTTTTCTTATTTTTTTGGTTGTGTTGTGTGTTTATTTGGTGCTCTGGTTTTGTTGTTGCAACATGATCTGCATCGCAGGTGCTAGTGGTCGGATGTTTTGCGAGTACTGCTTTAGTGATAATACTAATACTACTACTACTTCTACTAATAATACGCGCATTTTTTGTAATAAGCAGCAGCATTTGTCGTTTGTTATCGGGACTAGTGTTGTTATTGTTGTTGCGTGTTTGCGGATGGACGATGATGATCTTTGCTGCTGCGGCTCCTCGTCTTCCTCTTTGCTTCGTTTAACGACCTGCAGTCATATGGTGGATACGTTATAGCTATATGCTTTCTCGGAGTACACAATCCGATTGACAAAGGACATTTCATTGAGCTTCGTCTGCAGCAACAGAAGGAGGAAGAAGTGCTTCGTCGTTTTCGTCGTCTTCTTCTTCTTCATAGATGAGGATTGTTTGATCTCTTGTAGTTTGTTATGTTCCGATCTGCTGCTGGGAGATGCTATACCTGATGTCCGATCAGACAAGAGCGTAGTTCTGGGAGTGAAATCGTTTGTTATCTTCCTTCTGTTGCGCTTCTTGCCCCTTGTTGTGTCTTTTTCCGTGTCACGATCGCGGCTATGGCTGCCTTCCGCTGCACGTGCAGCCAGAGATCGAGCAGCTGGTGCGTCTTTGAGAGCTCTGCAACAATATGGATAGATAGAAGAAGAGTTTCGCTGTTCTGATCTGGAGATTGATCGTTGTTCTATTTCTAGACCCTCATGTGCATGATCAGGCGAGAAGATCAGAGTACTGGCATTGGTGTATTCAGCGATCTGTTTCCCTGGATTGCAGACCAGCTTGTGTAGATCAAGAAGAGGCAGGGAGCACGAGAGCTAGTGGTGACCTTCAAAAGAGGAGGCTGTCCATGCGTCAGTACTTTTCTTTTGTCTGCAAAGAAAAGAGAGAGTTCTAAGAAGCTTAATACAGTTAACAAGAAACAAGATCGTTGTTTAGCATGCTAGAGAGTCACAGCTCCTATGGCAGCCAGCTCTCGGCTTGCCAGTCCTGGCTGCCTGACTTTTTGACGTCAAAAACAAATCCAGTTTCTGCTACAGCTGCGGCACAAGCTGGAAAGGTCCAGGCCGCACGAGCTGTGCAGGCCGGTGGTCAGCCATGCTTACAAGCTGCTGAATGCAGTGACGAAGTGCGGATCTGTGCACACTGTGGAACATCCAAAACGCCACTATGGAGGAATGGACCACAAGGCCCTAAGGTATATATTTTATTTTTACTTCTTACACAGCACTTTGTCTGCATGCAGCTAGATATACAAACCCTTGTGTCATGTGATCAGGTCATGCTGAACCAGCTTGTAAAACTGTCTCATGGGTATGGTGCAGTCTCTTTGTAATGCCTGTGGGATTCGTCACAAAAAAGCTGGAAGGAGGTCAGCTGCTACTTCTACTAGCTCAGAACTCCAGCAGGGTTGCCACTCTGTTGTTACAGCAGGTGCTGTGAAAGGGGGAAGTAAACGCAAGCTGGAAGAAGAGTTAGAACAGCAGTACTGGATTTATCAGCGTGATTCACAGGCCCCAAAACACAGAGGAGGGGAGGCTTTTGCAGTGCAACCAGCAGACAGTCTGCAGCTTAGTGGCACTAGCTGCAATATGAACTGGCAACGAAGCAGCTTGTTACCACCTCCACATCAGTGCTTTGTACACCATGATAATTCTTGCCATCCGTCCCTTCCTTCTATCCAGGAAGAGGACATGCTGCAGATGAAGAATGCCTTCACATCTGATGAAGAGGAGGGTGCTAAATTGCTGATGGCACTTTTCTATGGCATGGTCTATGCCTGACCACCTCTGAATATTGTCTGAAATGTTAGCTGCCAGTCTCTCATCAATGCAGTGGCACCACTAAGTTTGGGTGTACTTGGCACTGTACATAGTTAGGGCACGTATGCAAGTGATGAAGATGGATGGGTCATGTACAAATCTTGTACATGGCCACTCATGTATTTCTAAGATGCATGTGTGTGGCAGCTTGGCTTCTCTCAGTGCCAAGACTGGAACCATGTGCTGAAGTGTGCACTCAATATTTGTTCATATCACCAAGAAGGTCCAGACCTGGACAGTTGTCTACTATGCGCACAGGACCATCAAGATCATGTGATACTCCAAGATGGTCAGAGTTGTCTATGTCCATGTACAGGTCCCAGGACCAAAATATCAGACAAGATCCGGAACCTGAAGATATTTTTGTGTCTGAGGGGGCCTCAAGTAGTGTCTTCCCCTCACTGGACCATTGTTCTGGGAACTTCTTCTTAAGGTGTATGGAATGTTTGGGAGGGCAAGTGTGGATTGTCCTGAAGAGCATGACATGGGGAGACCAAATAAAGCTTTGATTTGCTCACATGATATGTCCTGACACTAGTCCTGGCATCACTGCTGCTGATCAGGCACTTGATTGCATATATGTTTGTTTTCCTGTCAAGAAGTTTGGGAATTGCTGTGACCTTGTGGATAGGTATATAATCTGTCTCGTGCAAAACTGTCTTCCATTTCTTTTTACAGTTTCTATTGGCATTTCTCCAGATCTTCATAAGTCAGTACAAGGAATAAAAACATGCAAATTTAAGGTGGTTTCCACTTACCACTTCATTGTGTGAGAAGCTGTAGCCCAACAGGAAAATACAATGAGAGGGGGGGGGTGCAGCTGTCTTGTGAAGCAATTCCAGTGGTCATCAACAAGCTTTTGGTGCAACAGAAGTGGACTCTTTCATTTGTAAGTATGTCACCACATCCACCCGCCTAAAACTAAGCACTGTTCTTCAAGGAAATGAGTGTGAGAAAGAGAGCAGAATTACTTAGCTTTCTTTGCCTTGCAAGACAGAGAGCTTGTGTCACACACTCTGTTGATCAGTACAGTATCTACATTATCAAGAAAGGTGGTGCCTGTAATCAATGATGGATTGTGAGGTGGATAAAACACTGAAGGCCTTGTACCCAGGTGTCAGGAAGTGCAGAGCAGATTTGATGCTGAGGAATCAAATACAAAAGGATGTTGCAAAGAATGAAGGTGCGGAAGGTAGCCAGGTGGCTATGGCTTCCATGAGGAGTAGAGGGAGATGTGCAAGAGCAGAGGTAAGTTCTTTTGGTGGTCGTCAAGTTGGGATGGGCAGAAGTGTCTATTGGAATGGATACAAATAGGATCTGACAAACTGGGGAAAGTAATGGGAGAGCTCACCTTCTAAGATTTGCTTTCTTGAGTCTAGAATGTGAAGAATGGTACAAGTGGGAATATGTGGCACATCTGGCATCATTAGAAATCCATGTCTGTATCTCCTTGTGTGTGTGGACAAAAAGTGATCCATATCCATTCTGTGTATGGATAAAAAGGATGCTGGATATGCCTGGTGATTGGCTTGAGGCTGCTGGTTACCAGAAATAGCATTGGTAGCCAGCATCCACCACTCGCTCTCACCTTTCCAGTAACATTGTAAACCCTTTTTGTATGCCTCAGTATGCACTTGTGGTAGGTATTCAATCTTTAGACTAATTAAGTAACATTCTATTCGTCTTCAAGATTTCAAAACCCCAATATTTTTGGTAGAACATCATTTTGTTTGATATTTAGATCTCACAATAAGTACATTTTAGTGACTGAAATTAAGCAGGAAAAGGTTGATATGTGCTCACATGGTTTGGTTACACAGTTTTTTTGGCTTATTTCCGAACTAAATGTAAAGCATTTTGTGAGGTACCATTTCGGAGTGCCAAAGAGTTCCATAACTAATGGTTAATTACAAAATTTGCCACATCATTTGAATTTTCTCACTACTGTTCAAATATGTTAACATTCCACATTAATTTTAAACATCATAGATAAAAAGTGTGAATGCATTGTCATTACATAAATGTAGCCAAAACCCAAGAAATATGACTCGCAAATTTTGATTTTAAAAAGGAATTGCATCCTTCAAAAGGATAACATCATCATCCTAAGGTTGAAATCTATAATTCTAAATTACTTTGGAGATTTCTATTGAAAAGTAGAAAAAGTTAATTAGGCCCACACAAAATCTTGAAGACATCTTTAAAGGAAAAAGGGCATTTGGGAAATAAATAAAAAATCATTTATTTGTTATTTTACACATTTATTAATTGGCAAGATTTACCATATTTGTATGTAATTATGTTTTTGAATGTTCTATTTATAATTAACTAGCAAAATACTATCTTTCAAGGATAGTGGGTACTCAAAAAATATAAAGAGTGACCATACCAAAATCAACAGAAAACATCATATCATTTGATTGTATTCATACCTTCATTAAATCACTTCACTTTTTTCTTTTTTCATTTCACTTTTTGGCAAAAGATTGCCAATAGAAAAGGCTATTACCACCACATGCAAAATCAATAAATAGTTTGCTCCATTGATTGGCTTAATGGTTGATTTCTTCTTAATTTTAAAATTACATTCAATTTGATGTAGAAATTCCCAAATGTTTACTAGCGCACAATTCATGTTTACTTTTTTAAAAAAAATCTATAAGTTTGGAACTATTGTTCAAATTTTTTTAAATAATTCATATAAACTTGGTATTCAAATTAGGGTCCAAGGTTGATTTTGGCTACTATGTGACTATTATATACATGTTATTGAAACCAATATAGCCATGATATTCAATTGGCATTCATTGAGTCCTTACAAGGCATATATGATATGATGCTGATATCAAGTCATTCTAATTTGATTATTTTATTATACTAAGATTACTACTAGTCCATATAGCAAGGTTCTAGCTTGATACATACCCAACATTGGTTGCTATCAATGTTGGTCTTGTATGGTGTTTTATAAATATGAAAATGTTCATGATAGGTATTTGAAATTTGTTTTGATGTTAGGCAGGGATTTCAAATATTCAAAATCAACAATTTTAGTATTGATATGGTATCAATAGGTGGTCAATTTGAACTTGTAAATTGAATATCATCAATGGTATGTCCATGCTTGCACTTGCAAAATTATATGAACTCAAATCTTGCTATTACTATTTTGAATTTGTTATGTATTTGTACATGTAATTATTCCAAATGTAATATTACAAGCAATGGTCAAATATGGGGTACATCAAAAGGAAATATGCCAAAAAAATGTTAAAGGGAGTTTTCTTGTTAATATTTCACACCCATGTTCAAACCTTTGATAAATGTTTGCTAATATGACACAAGAGATGCAAGCCCTAACCCTAGCTAGTAAGGTTTTAGGGGCCTTGCATAGTTACAATACTTAGGCATATGGGTATGAGTGGTTTAAGAAAATTCTAATATCTTGTAGGTAGGGTAGCAAAATATTAGGTTTGTGCATGAACCAACAATCAACTTTTTCACAATATCAAACCCATATTCATTGTTATATGGCTGTAGATGGAATGATCCTATGTCAAGGGGCTTGACAACAACAATATTAAACACAATATTAAATTTATCTTTAAGATAATACCTATTTGCAAACCAATTTGATCTCCTATTTATTGGTTCATCTCTTAGTTTCAGGTATCCTTAAAGCCAATCCAATTAGGACGAAATCCCCAAACTAGGCATGAATTGAAGATTATTTTAAAAATTAGGTGTTTTACATGAATTAAAGTTTAGGGTTAGGTCTAGGGATTATGGGTATTTAGAAGTTTAGAGGTATGGGATTGTGTGGTTTAAGATATAAGGTTTTTAATTTGAGGTGTCAAATTTATCAGTTACTTTTCAATTGTTATTTTTAAGTGTTGGGGTTTTAAGATTTAGGTTTTTTTTGTTATTCTTAATGTTTGGGTTTTTTAATTTATTTTTAAATTATTATTTATTGGGTTTGCATTTTAGGGTTTACAATTTAGTTTAAACTTTTAGGGTTAAGCTTTATTTTTAAGTGGTTATTTTGAAGATTTTGATTTTTGGATTTTAATTTAGTTGTTGTTTTTCAAGGTTTTGGGGTTTTAGGGTTTTTTTAAGTTGTTATTTTTTGGTTTATGGCTACTTGTGAATTATTATATTTTAGGGTTAAAATTTTGGGGTCAGAGTTTCAATTAGGCTAAGTTCAAGTTGACAATTAAGTTATGGCTTTAGATGTGAAGTTGTGTTCTATATTTGGGCTGAGGTTTATGTTTTGGATTTATGGATCTAACAATAATAAATATGATTAAGATTTGATTTTGATTTTGATTATTAGTTTTAGGTTAATAGTTTGTAAAATACAAGGCTATATATATATAAGGCTTTTGGGTAGTGCTATGGTATAGGTACAATATTAAAGGTAAGAAAATGGTCTTTTGGTAAATTTTTGGCATGTGGGAGGTTTAAAAAAAGAGCTTCCACTTTTGAAATATTTTGTTATCTCATTTTCACAAATGGGTTTTCCAGTTTCCTTTTCTTCAAATGAGATTTCTAATAGATCCCTAAGTTGGGATGAATTTTTTTTTATGAGATGTAGATGGAAAATGACCACATGGTTTAAAAATCTACATTGATTTTTGCCATTTTTCTTGAATTGTTCAATGTAGAGGAGATGAAAAAAGGTGACAATTAGTTGGTGTATTTTAATGTTGGTGTTCATGATGCGCTAAGTATGATGTGAAGAACTCCAACATTGTTCAAGACTTTACTTTACCTAAATGTGAAAAATTGGCATCACTTATGGTCCCCACAATTGTGAGCAACACCATATCTACATATTAAGTTCACATTTTAGTTGATTATTTGGTATTGAAGTAATTATTTAATTCTTTCTTCGACTTCATTTTGTACATGAAACATGACAATCTAACCATGTTTGATGTATTCATGTGAAACTAGTGATGATGTAATATTTATTGCATTTTGCATCAATCATGCATTAATTGATGAGATTCATTAGCTCATTGTTCAAAAATAAATAAAATTTTGAGAACATGCACTATGATAAAATGAAGATGGAAAATTGGATTTCAAGAGTTTTAGATCTATTAAAAGATGGTTACAAACCAAGACAAAATGATAAAATCATTAACAATAATTGACAAGATTGAATAGAAGAGATTTTGAAGTTTTTTAATATATTATTTCAGAAGAAGGTGGATTAAGACCTTCCTATGGGCCCATGATAATGCAATGGAATTTATAGTTTTTCAAAAATCAATGATGCGACCTAAGTGCCCCTATGTTTCATGGCTATGTTTCTGTATGTCTTTTACAAGCTTTAATTAGTTAGATTCCAGATTTATTGGGTTTCATTAAGCTTATTAATGGCATGCTAATTAATATTTGTAAGCTTATGAATAATGAAGCCCACATGACATAGTTCAATGGCAAAAATAATATAGAAACAATGAATAACCTTGTAGTTTTTGCTCAACACAACTTATTCATTTATTTTGATATGATCCTTTCATACATTACCGTTGGAACTCTATAGTAATTGATGTTAGTATTTTGTTCACATGGATTACTACTTTGAGGACCTACTAAGTGACCCATGATATATAGGGGAGGAAATGTTCATCATGTGCAAGATTGATAAGCATGAGTTAAACTCCTAATGTTGACCAATGAATTTTTTAATTGGGAGCACAAAATAAGATGCATGTAATTGTATAAAGTCTTGAAGTGGAGTGGGAGTAAAAGGTCCCAAATACAAGTGGAGATGATTGATGAGAAAAATTGATTCAATAAACTCTTAAATAAAATGTTTTGTTTAGAATTGCAACTTTTATGCCTAATTTATTACATAAAAGATGCATGGACTTCACATTTGAAGTCATTGGAAAATACATAGTAAACCCAATTAACCATGGTTGCAATTGAGATTTCTAGCTATAGATTTATGAATGTTTTCATTTTCTCCTTGAACTTTATATGAATTATCACACCTACATTCCTAATTTCCTTGAAGTTGTTATTTTTTTCTTTGTTCATCTTTTCAACACTCATGTCATGTCTCATAACTAATATGTTATTTTTAATGCAAGTAATCAATTTTATAGTTATGAATTGTTTTGCATTTCTTAGAATTAGTCTTCATATGCCTTGTCATGGCTATGATGTTCTTGGATTATTGTTGCAACATATTTACTTTTGTCATATGTCATAACCTGCTCCAATGGAGTACAACTAGAACTAGGTCATGTAGGAAAGCTAAAACATTTATTTCAACAATCCTTGAACCAAAAAAACAAGGACAACAATACACTACTACAAAAACAAGCTTTTTTAAACTAAAAAATTCAACTAAAAATTACCCAAAATGACAAGCATAAAAAGACTTCATCAAGTTAGGCAAGTTTGATTTGGACCCACATTGTGCTTGGGATGATTTTTGATTGGTAGAAAAAGGACCATTTGATTTGTCAAATTTCTACCTAAATTTAAATGATATTTTGAATTATGTGTATACATTAAGTAAGTAGATAATAAACATGTTCAAATAGTTCATAAAATGGCAAGTAGGTGGGTAGGTAAATGGTAGTCTAGCTTAACCTATTTAACCTAGTCTAACCTACTTTAGCTACCTTAATCTTTTAGGCATGCACATAGGTTTCAAAAAGAAGAATTGAGCCCTTCATTTCAACAATAACAAATCAAATCCTTAACAATGGACAACATCAAAAGGTGACAAGTCTTGTATCTTTTGTCTTGGTGACAAGTCGCATGTTTATTTACCTAGGTAAGTAAAATGCTTAAATCATTAATAAGTAGGCTAGTAGGTAGGTAAAGGTAGTAGGAAGTTGGTACACATGTATTTAGTTTTCATGTAAGTAAACCTAGGTATAAAGTACATAGACCTAGGTAGACCTAAGCCTAGGTAGGTAATTAGTGAAATAAGGTGAAAGATATGTAAATCTAGGTAAGTAGGTAGGTAAACCTATATTACCCACCTAGCCTAAATAGTAGCCAGGTAAATACATAAGCCTAGGCTACCTACCTACTTACCTAGGTAATAATTAAATACATAGGTAGCTAGATCTAGGTTACCTATTTAACCAAGGTAATAATTAAATAGGTGGATATGTAAACCTAGGTTAAAATAAGTAAACTTAAACTACCTACTTAACCTAGGTAGTAACTAGGTAGGCCTACATAGGTAAATAGGTTTGGGTTACCTACTTATCTAGCTTAAGTAGTAAGTAAGTAGGCCTACATAGGTAAGTAGGCCTAGGCTATGTGCTTAGCCAAGATAATTGCTAGCTAACTTTGCTTATTAATTAACATAGGATGTTCAATTTGATTAAAAGTCATTAATCATTTTTGCCAAATTGGTCAATTTTTTGTCCAACTTGATTGGATTTTCAATTTGATAGATAATCAAATAAGTCATTATAATAAAATTCACTAGTTAAAGATGCAAATGTCATTTAAACCATGATCCTTTGACAAGACACACAATTTGGATAGTTTAAAAAACCATGAATTGTAATAGTGAAACATGCATGATAGAAATTCAACATAATCTTATTATGACAAAGTGCATGAAAACATGAAAAAAACAAAGTTATGGTGCAAGATAGTACCCACAATTGGCGTTGAACAAACTAAAGGCAATGTGAGGAGATATATTGTTATTTATACACTATTGGGGATTTAGTTCAAATACAAATAATTTAAACTAACTCAAGATATCTCAAAATATTTCAAGGAAGTTTATTGAGAGCTTTCCTAATTACATTATTGATGAACAATGGATGAAAAATGAACATTCGTGAATCAATTTCATCCATGATAATGTTGAAAATGATGACGACCATGATGTTAGGGATGTCATCCATGATAGATGTCACTTCACTAAGGACACATCTTACTTCACATTCAAATTTGATTCTTACAACCTATATAACTAGTACAAAGGAGGATACTAAAATATATCAGTTTAGGGACTGTCCAAAACTTGATTAATTTCTTTTGTGATGGGCAAAAAAAGATGCCCATCATGAAAGAAAATAAAATGACTTTTGAGGTCTCCATAACTAATTAGTATGAAACACAACATTACCAAATATATTGAAGTGCTTGTTTTCAAATCCTTCAAAATGTCATGTAGTTGGTCTTTTACTATGTCATCATCAAGTTGTGAATTCAGATATTACTATAGGAAAGTGATGTATTTACTACCTTTCACATTATATTAAGAAAACATCAAATGGCTATAATCTTGACCATAAACACCAAAAATGATGATTGTAGGCTATACCTACATGGTGTTCAAATGTAAATGGCTCCGCCTTTTGGTGTTGAACCTTCTACCCAAGTGGTGCTTTTGCTTTTTGTTTGGTTGTCACTTTTCTTGCAACCCCTTAATCTTCAATTGTGCATTCTACCATAGACGCATTTATGATTAGATGTTGGATTCATCCATCATAACACATGAAATGAACACATGGAATAATACAAAAAGAGACAAAAGCATAGTCAAATGGGCCAAAAAGACCAAAAAAAAAGGAAAGATGTAAATCTAAAAAGCCAAAGTTGTAGCTCAAAGTTGTAGCTCTCTAGATATATTTCATTGTAGGTCTTTAGATACACAACACCTTATGTATATATTTAATGCATATCAATGTTTATAGATCACCTGATTCTTGCTATAACAAAATTGGGTGATCTATAACAAAATGTTTCATGCATTGCCCAATTTCAATATAGAGGGCACATGTTCAAATTTTGTGTGTGTTTATAAATCAGCCAATTTCATTACAAAAGGTATGTCTAGTTATTTTGTGACCTCTCAAGGCCAAGTCACATTATGCACTACAAGTTTTCCAAGGTCAAAATAAACTTGCCATTATGTATTTGTGAGCTCCCAAAATCCAAATAGACTTGCCATTATGCATTGGTGAGCTCCCAAAATCTAAGCAAACACCCCTTATGCATTGGTGAGCTCTCTAGATCCAAACAAACACCCCTTATGCATTGATGAGCTCTCAAGATCTAAACAAGAAACCCTTATGCATTGGTGACCTCTCAAGATCTAAACAAAACCCCCCTTATGCATTGGTGAGCTCTCAAGAGCTAAACAAACCCCCCTTATGCATTGGTGGGCTCCCAAGATGTATATATACCCCCTTTATGCATTGGTGAGCTCCCAAGAGCAAAACAGATCCCCTTTATGCATTGGTGAGCTCCCAAGATCTAATTAGACCCCCATTATGCATTGGTGAGCTTCAAAGATCTAAACAAACCCCCCCTTATGCTGCTGACCTCCCAAGATCAGAACAGTCCAAGCTGGCCACAATTGAGTTTGGAATTCAATCCACAATTTAGTGATTGAACACAAAATTGAGCTTTTGCTTATGTACAAGCTAACCCTATTCCTCACCTCCAAAATGAGAGGGTTGTTGTAGTTGGAACTCGACTTTGTTGGTGCAGCAAGTTGGCCCAACTCTCCATGCCAACCATCTCACCATAGCTCCACTCCTATTGCTATGCTGGTCAAAGACACCAACAATCCCTTCATACTCCCTTTTGGCTTTCACAAACACTCTCTAGACACTCACACTAATGCTCGAAAACCCTCTAGATCTCACACTCCCTTCATGTTTTCTTTTGAAGTCCCTTGTTCCAGATTTCATCCCCTGTCAAGCCAAATTGGCTGTTCTTGTACTCTAATATGAAAATTGTACATATAACTTTATTGTTCACAGACAAGTTCATTGCTTCGTCAAGAATTGTGATTTAGGTTTTGATCAGCTGCGGTGGGGCAGCTGATCTGTTGCATATTTCAGATTGCATTTGATTTACACTGTATTCACCATTCCCTCCATGCTAACCCGGGACATCAACTGGGTCCATCCACCAATTTACAGTATACTTCCAAGGTCTAGTTTGATTAAGGAAAATGATCATGGAAGCTTGGAGATTTCAGCCTAGTATTATACATCAAGAGTATGGCATGCCTACAATCAAATACTCAACCTTTTTTCATAGTTTCTTCACACATCATGCATGCCTACTTCCCACCATGTAATCAGATTGCCTGGAATTGATGACCATTTGGGGACCCATTTGAAGCACAGTTCCACAAGTAAGCAGGAAATGCCTCCTTGATTTACATCTACTGCAACAAGGATCCCTCTGGAACACACAGTCACACACCTGTGGGACTACAAAGCAAACAAGACTCTGGGAAATTCCACTAAATGTAGAGAGTTTCATGGTGCAAAAGTGGTCGACACTACAAAACATATATACTTAAGAGCTCAAGTGATCCAACTGACTAACATTTAGTGCTCAATCTTTGTTGCACTTCAGTTGTTGAAGACCTAATTAATGACCTTAGATTAATCTGCCTATGCTCTGTCACAAAATGACCAAGCACTGCACACATTTCCTTCACTACCTCCTTCTTGACCAATGACTATTGTGTGACTGATTGTTGGGAGGTTCACAGTCTTTGTCAAGATAAATAACCCAACAAAGACCACTGTGTTTCTCCTGCCTTTGGATGAGGCAATAGTTGGCACAGATAGGTGAGTGATGATTAGAATCCTACAAGAGCTTTTGTTGACAGCATAGAAATTGGAGGAAAAAATTAAAATAAAATCTCATGAATAGAAATCCCACATTTTGGAGTGCTTATAAATATTTAGCCTTCTATAGTATGTGACTCAACTTTGGACACCAAGCTAAAAATGCCAGCTCCATGTCCAAAGCACAGATGTGAACATGATTGTTTAGTTAATCAAAACCGAAGTCATTAAAGCCTAGTAGTAGCACTTTCTTTCTTTCACCCATCCATGCACCGTGGCTGAAAACAACTTTTATGCGAATGAACATGATGTGGTGGGTTCCTGAAAAAACATTCAATTAGGGCAACTGCCAATACTTGAGCTCACCTGGAGCTGGGAATGCTCATTTTGAGAGGATGGGTGTAGTAGGCAGATGACATGTCTCCAAAGTTCTGTAAGAGTTCTTCTACAAGCAATTCACAAGCTGGCTGCTTGCTATTAAAGTGGCCAAGGAAGAGATGAGTAGAAAGCACCAAATTGGAGGTGGTGACAATGCTGTAGCCCATGATTCTCCTGATCCATAAGGGCTCCCAGCAGGTCCTGATGGTTCAGACTCTGGTCCTGGAGTTTCAGATGGTGGTGCAGGAGGAGATGGCGGAGATGAGGAGTATGGTGGTGATACACTGTTAGTTCCCGGTGCAGGAGCAGCTGCTGGTTCTCCAATACCTGATGATCCTGCAGGGTCACCACAACGATGCTTATCAAAGCCCAATCTCTCCATTACACCTGATGAATGACTTTTGAAAGAGAAGAAAATGCTACAATTCTTCTCTTACATTTGTGTAAGATCTTGTTTCTTCTCACCAACAGACAGTAAGCTTTTTCTAAACTCTTGTAGAACTTTCCTTCTTGAGGACCGGTGCCCTAGAAACTCCCTCACAGTATTTATTTCAATTCTTCTTTTGAAGATCTTGCTCAATTCAGGATCAATAAAATCCCATGCAGTTACAACTGCGGACACGGAAACTTCAGGTTCAAAACTGCAGAGTCAACTCTTGATGCAATCTTTTCTTTGAGCCATGCCATCTTTTCTCTCTTCCCATATAGCCAAAATTGTATGGCATTCAAAGAAGGAAGGAACCAAGGAAGGAAGAAAGGCAGGAAGGTATATTCAAGAGCAAGTACCAGCAGGACAGAAGGTGATGGTGTAGCTTGCTCCACTGCAGGTGTATGTGGTGTTGACAGTATCAAAGGCATAGGTCCAAGCCATGGGGCAAGCGCTCTTGAAGTCCTCAGAGTACGGAGTTGGAGGACAAGTGCCCGGTGTGTTGTAGTAACCCTTGCAGCAATATTGTGGTTGATTAAATGCATCACAAGCACTGTTGCAAGCTACCACAACGCCATTGTTGGCAACCTGAATATCATTATAAAAAAAACCCCACAAGAAGAAGATGATGTTGCAATTAGGTCTTATAATAGAAGAACCCAGCCACCCAGCACAAAACCATGGCTCACATGTGGCCACATGAGAAACCATCAGTTTCTTTCCAACTCCACCTAGTTCTTCCATGAGAGAGAGAGAGAGGGAGGGAGAGAGAAGATCTTGTACTGAACTCTATGGGTATGGAGTGGTATTGCTTGAGCAGCGAGATCTTGTACTAAACTCTGCAGGTATGGAGTGGGTTTGCTTGAAGAGTTGGATGCAATCTAGACGGAGCTTGGGAGCAAAATACCCATCACCAGGTTTTAGAGTTCCAAGCAAGGGTGCAGAGTGGCGACAGGCATGAGGCACATATATACCTGAAGAGCTGGGGGACACTTCATGTTAAGATTGCTGATGCACCCGGCAGTGCCGCAGCTGCCAGTACCGCCGCTGGCTGCAATCTGAAGAGGCAGGTTGTACCCATTCACGAGACTGACATCATACTGGTCGGGGACGCCGTCTCCCACCACGACTTGCACCAAAGTGGCTGGCGGAGCTCCTCCTGCCCCGTTACACTCCAACACTCCTCCACAATCGCCAGTGACACATTTCCCTAACCCATTTGCATCGAAATTACATCCCGTTCGTCCCCAGAAGCGTCCGCTCCAGCCGGCCGGCGCACTGACAGCTTGGGTGACGCCTACAGGAAGCTGGAATCCGCCGTTTTCCAGAAGTAAGAGATTGGTATTCTGCTGTAAGCCCACCGCTACTCCATAGCTGCAGGAATTTATGAATGTGAAAGTCGTCGCCGAAACGCCATAATTCCTTCCCGACTCTGTTGCAAATCACCCACCACATGAGAGTTGTAGTACGTCAGCAGCAAGTCTACCATTCCGCCAAGGATCGACTACACCGCTTCTGAAACCTCGATCTACTAACTGACGATCCTAAAATTTGCGAGCTCGAGATTCTCATTATCATCATCACTTTTTCTGAGCTGAAATTCTTACAGAACGAGAGTCAGATTCAAGGGGCTGCTACACAATTACTGAACGAATTTAATCAGGTAATTGAATATTGCTTGTTTCTGGGAGGGGAGGGAGATGGGTGTACGTCTACGCGGAGCTCAAGAAATCTCTGGCATTTAAGGCCAACGAAATCGAGGACGATATATATAGATAATAAATTCCACTTCTGCAAGTTTTTATGGGTTAGATCAACCGCTACTCCACCTCACCTGCAAATGCCAAGAAAAGAATAGAAAGCTTGCAGCAGAGCAACAACCATGAGGAGGAGGAGGAGGAGGAGGACGCCGTGATCTTTGGTGATACATGAGGTGATGATCCCAAGAATGTTTCTGTTGCCAGCACCTGCTTCACCACGTCGTCCATTTGGCGCTCGCCTAAAGAAGAAGACGAAGAACAACAAGACCAACAAGAACAAGAAACTGAAATCGGAATTCCGATCACAGCAAATGATCACCACCACCACCACATTCAGAAAACAGCAGCAGCTGATGAGAAAACAACAACGCTAAAATTACTATTATTTCCAAAATATTTTTTTTCTCATCAGCTTATTTTGGAGGACGTCTACTAGTGTCTGTGTTTTTTGGGGAGGACTAAATAAGACAAAGCTCCAAAATAAGACAAAAATTTCCTGCAAACAAACAAACAAACAAACAAATCCCCACACCCACACAATCCTCGACACTACTACTTCGACTAATTTATAACATTGCAACCATGGTTGCAACTATTGTCAAATCCTGTGCCACTAGTGCATACAACCAATTGTGTTTTCAGAGCAAGTAGTAGCTTGTGAGTTTTTAGTGTTTGCAGCAGCGTGCTCCAAGCTACACATGAGCTGCTGAGTAGCAGCAAGTTAAGCAGCAGCTCATGAACTCCTCCTCCTGGTGGTCTTCTTCTTCTTCTTCTTCTTCTGCTGCTGCTGCTGCTGCTGCACTACTAGTGTAAATGAAGATGGAATGATGAGTGGCATCAGCCCAAGTTCGTCGAAGTGTTGTACATAAGTTGCTACTGCTCAGTGCTCATGCTGCTGCTGCTGCTGGTGGCTGTGTTCCCCGTGTTGGAAAGTGCAGGAAGTCGTCAGGCTTTTGGGAAGCCAGTCAGAAGATGATGAACAAGAACAAGAAGAACTACTACTAGTATATTCTAGTAGCTTAGCTAGGCATTGATTTTTACTTCCTTTTTTTCTTCTCACTTTTAGCTAACAGGAATGAGATCATAAGTTTCCTTTTATATTTCAATTCTCCTCTTAACAATTTTTTATTTATTTTTCATCAATGTGCTAATATGGTGTGAAGAGCAAAGGACATTGGAAATCAATCCTCCTCTTTCCATTTTGTGTTCATTTTATAATTAAAAGACGTTGATTGCATTGCTATGAGCGAGTGTAGGTGATGATGGTGATCTTTATTTTGAGACATGCTGTTATTGTTGTAGGTGAGGACTTCTTTTTGGGCTACGTGTTGCTCTCTTCTTATTTCATATGCTTATCATGATTGATTGAGAGGTTTTGTGTATTTGATTTGTTCCTGTTCCTTTAGCGATTTGCCCTTTTGGGAGGCTTCTTTGTATTATTGATGATTGACAAGTTGGAATGCTCATATACATTTTTGGGGTTTTTTTTTTTGTCCCTACCACTGTAGATGCCTACCACCCACCCTAAAATGTGATGAGACCTCATACTTAGCCAAGAAAATGTTCAATAATTTAGACTTGGAGAAAGTCCAAATTTAACTTTTCCCTTCCCGGGTTAGATAGAGCCTTTCGAAGAGGCCAAGAGGGTGAAGGTTCAACAAGTGTAGGTGATGGTTTTACCCTTGGCCCAGATTTTCACCCAATGTCCTAGGGTTTATGCATATACATACCATGGTTACTTCCCACCCTCCACCGCCCCCCTCCCCCCTAAGAGTGGGATTGGACTTTACACAACTCACACTTTCAAATTATTAGGGTTGAATCTTTTTAATTGGTTGCACGTTTTAGTTTTCTTCTTTGAACTCTTTAAAAGTCTTTTGACCTTTGTTTTTTTTTTTTTTTTTTTTTTTTTTTTGACTATGAGGTATTGGAATCAGCATTTTTTAAGTTCAAAAGTTTTTAGGTCTCTTGTTGTTTTTTTTTATCATTTTGGCTAATTTTTATGTTGCTCTCTTTCAAATTGCAAGCAGTAGGTTTTAGAATATATGTAGTAATATTTGGTGGTACTTGCACCTCAAGATATTGGGCATATTAAGAGGAATCACTCAAAAACATTAAGCAATTAAGGTCGAAATTTTTGAACCATCGGGAAAATAATAGTTTGATTCCAGATAATATCGACGGTGTTGAAGAGGCTTTAGACAACCATTTTCAACACCGAATATTTGAATAATTTAAGTCTCCAAGAGGGGTGTTGAATTGGAGGTAGCTACTACGTATTATGGACGAGGAAGGAGGTTAAATAATGTCGTTGAGCCGGGTGAACTGGGCAACTCTTAGGCAACCACGTGGGTTATGCTATGCACGTCTTTTCATCCACCATGGGTCAGTCAGTCAGTCAGTCAGTCAGTTCATTCATCCATCCATCCATCCATCCATTCATGTACACTTTCTCTTACCATCTTTGTATACAACTCTTTAGAACTCTTTTTTTTTTTTTTCCTTTTTGTTTTCTTGGTTGGTTTTGGGGGGTCCTCAAATAATTGAAGGTGATCCGACACTTGTGAGAAAAAGAGCAATTTTGCCGGACCAGATGCCAGAATGCCGTTGAACAAGGTGGGGGGGGGGGGGGGGGGATGACTATGAAGATGAAATCCAAATTTTTAAAAAAAACATTTATTGTAATTGAAAAATTTCTCATTCCTTTTGGGCCTTGGTGTGTGGGTGATGATGAAGTGGTGGTGGTGTGGTACCCGATTTGGAAAAGTCGGACGAGTTTTGCCTGCCAATTTCTCCTTCTCACCAGGCCGGCTGGCCGTGACAAATTCTCTCATCAGGATTAACTGCACTGCACTGCAGGAGCAGCAGCAACATCCGAGAAGCACGAAGGAACTACTTTTCCGGGTTTGAACTGTTCAACAAAATTGTTTTGGTACACTCAAAGATTCCGATCAAAGCGCGCACCACACCACCGGAGACCATTTTTGTCCGCTATTTTCTTTTTTTTGCAGATAAAAAGATTAGCATTATCAAAAAGACGACGACCACGACCGTTTATGGTATTGAGGCTGTGTGTGGTGAAAGTGATTTTTGGGGTTGGAACCGGTGTTGGCCGGCCGGTTATTGATTTTTCATAACACTATATCGGGTCGGTTTTTTTTATTATTATTTTAAAAATCGAGTGTCAATCAGGTTATCAATTTCTTGAGCAATACCCATCGGTTATACTGGGGGTTTGTTTTTATTCCTTTTTTTGATTATTTTCTTCCCTGTTTATGTTCTGTATCATGACCATGTTTAGCATTTTTGGATTGATAACCTACCTGGATGATAACTAGGTCATTTCAGGTAGGTTATTAAAATCGGGAAAATCCAACACCAAACAATTAGGTTATTAATTGATGATAAAAAAAATCAATAACCGGCTAGTAAATTATCAATACCTGGGTTGATAACCGGGTCAAAACTCAATAACTGGCCAGCCCTGGTTCTAAGTTCTAACACCCAACTACAATAGTAAATTGTATGCGATGGCCAATTGCCATTTTGTTTTTAGGAGCACAGAAATGCAAATTGTTGGCACTTGGCATGGCCAGATTTGGCTGTCCTTTCAAAGAGGTGGGATGTTGTTGTGCCTATGATGAGCTCAAAGTGACATAGTGTTATCAATTAGAGAAAGAAGATCATATAACTTGTTCCAGAGGAGGAAGTATGGTGTTGGGTCTTTGCCTCTTGCCATAGTAATTAATGCTTGTTTGTTTCTTTTCCTTGCAATGAAAAATGTCTTCCCAAAAAACAATGAGCACAAGTAAAGATATGCCAAAACCATGTGTTAGAATATGGAGTCAAGGTTGCAAGGTGGAAGATGTGTACAAAATTCTTAGGGTTTATGCACTCCTCATGAAATGAAATGTAGAGAAACATGTGTAAAGTTAAAAAGCCTCAAAATTATTGGCTTGGCTTTAGGTTTTTTTGGGGTTGGGTTCATCAAACATAGGCATTCACAAGCTTATTATTATTCCACATACTCTGTGAATTTGTGTGTATTTTTTTAACACTCATGGCTGCAACACTTTTTCCCTATAGAAGATAGGATTGGAAAAAACCTTCCGACAAAACAAAGAGGTGGGAGAAAGGGGAAAATGGCCTGTGCCCAGGTCCTCACCATCGAGGATCCAAAGCTTATGGAAGAAACATGATCTTCAGTACCAATTCTCCCCTGATTTGATGAACAAGCATCTTTCAAAGCTTTGTCACTCCTTTTTGTCTGTATGTGCAATTGATATGTTATAAGATCCATTAAAATGAAATAATACAACAACTTGGGATCTGTATGAAAGGGGAAGAAAAGGAATTTATGTGTGTGCATATCAATGTTTACATTTTGATTTTGTTTATGGAAATCCCATGGTATTGATGAGACCAGCTGAAATTATTTTTCTACATGAATCAATAGGCACAGGGTGTGTTCTTAGGAAGGGCTATTAGTCCTTGCCAAAGGGGAGGAACTCTATACTTCAAATTAGAACCTTCTTCTTCTTCTATTTTGGGGGAGCCTCCATTAGTTTCAATTTGTTTTTGGAGTGATGGGTCAATCAAGATTGGCTCATTGCAAAATAATAATAATAATAAAATTGAACATAGGAGGCACCTCATCTAATTAGAGAGAGGTGAATAGGTGTGAATAAATAAAAAAGGTGGACTTCACAATCAGTTTGTCCACACTCAATCATGAAACCAAAACAAAAGATGTGTTGGCACCATGTCCAAAGCTCCAGTGGGATCCAATGGTTGGAGTTTGCACCCATAATTTGCTTTATTATGTACATTGTGATCTAGTGCATTGAGGAAATAGGTATTAATTACTAAGCTTCTTCTTAGGGCCAAGAAGTTGCTCCAATCATTTTGCAGCTCATTTTGTATGCTACTGGGGATTGAGTTAATAAGGCTCTCCTCATTACTTTATCCAATGCCAATTTGAAGGGACAAATTATTGCAAGATTGATCAACTATAAGTTGCTATTGGTGGTGGGGTAGTTATGATTTATAGGGCTAATGTGGTTAACTTATGGAGCTGTGCTGACCCTGAAAACCTTTTTTTTTTGGGGTTGTTATGCAGCTCTTGAACTTGGCATAATAATAATAATAATAACAATAATGTCAGGCCTTTACCCAATGAACTCAACATGCTTTGTAACCTTGTCCTTCATACATAGTCTTCAGTCTTCACATGGAGTCTTCAATGGAGTGAGTGTGCTTTGCAAAATAGACCCAAAATTACAGCCTTCTTGTGGTTGTGTCAGTACGTAAATTTATTTATTTTTTACTTTTTTGTTTTTTTTTTCCAGTACATAAATTTTCATTGCAAGGCATGTACTATTATAACTGGCTATTCCCATCTTCCCTCTGAACACATGCACGTGCAATTTTCTATTTTTTCCTTTTTTTTCCTTTTTTTTCTTTTTTTTAATGTGCAATTCTACATTTATTAGTTTTTGAGTGTGTAGTGTAGAAACTAGAAACCTCAACAATGAATGAATGAATGAATGAATGAATGTGCATTGTGTACCTACTTATGGCTTTGTTTTTTTTTTTTTTTTTTTTTGAAAAGGAAAAGGGAACAGACAAAAAGCCACAAAAAAGCTGAAATCAAAGAGTCACAAAACTCAACCATTTTTTTATTAAAAGAAAACCTTTGGAGTATCTCCATCTGAGCCTCTTTTTTTTTATCCCAAAAGAGTCTCCAACTTATGGCTTCAAATTCAAGCTTTATTGTCTTTCAAAGGGGGGCTTGAATCCTTCAAACTCATTGCAAAAGAAGGTTTGGAGTCCTTTAATTTGAACTGTGACACTATTGATTCAAATGCTATTTCAAATTAGGTTTCTCTTAACCATCAACTTATATTTTATGGGTATTCTAGGGACTCTATTATATGCCACATGAAGTTGAAGAAGGCTACAAGGTATCATTTTATTTGGTTTTGGCAAGCTTTACTATAGACTAAAGCCCGAGGTTGTGCACTTTATTAGATTAGCAGATTTTTACCCACATTTGTATGACTCTTAAAATGAGGGACATATATACAATTTCAATTCTCAACCTAGGAATATACCCACTTACCTGCCAATCCTCAAATTTTCAAAAAAATGATTTTTTTCATATAACTATAATTATCAATAAATCATATAAATCAAATTAAAGAACTGGCTAGAGAACCACCAGTATTTTTGGTCAATTCTTTGATGAAAACCATATGTCCTTTAAAGTTTTTGAAATAATCAAAACCAACAATTCTTTAAAAATTCAAAGAATTTTGTGAATGTCCCCCCATCCATGCAAGTGTATGGACAAGAGACCTCTTATTATTAGCCTTTTATGTTTTTGGCAAAATTTTGCAATGGGCGTTATAGTGAAATTTGGAAATTTTATGTTTAAAAATAAATAATTTAATTTAAGAAATCTCAAAAAGTCATTGTATTTCTATACAAGGTTCAAGTATGTAACACAAATTATATAAGGATGTTTACGGTTTTTCCTTTCATTTTTAATATTCAAATTTGGCTATATCAACTTATGGAATGATTGCCACCTTGACTAAATGACAAAATTGAAATTTTAATTTTTAAAAATTGTCTCTTGTAGGTGTAAGGAGCTTCTTCACTTTATTGCTCACAAATATAATGATTCTACAAATCACACCTAATTAAAAATCTACCATCCCAAATTAACTACATTGATCACAATAATAAATGTAGATACAAAAATAGTGTGGTCCTCACTAAAATGTGTGTACATGATTAAAATGGAGGTTCATTACCCTATTGTTGGGTTTCTCCAATTCTATTAAATTATGCATATCAATTCCTTGTCCATGGAATAACTCATGCCATTTACAATTGGAATATTTGGACCACACTAATTTTCCATGCACATATCTCTAGTGTGCTCCACACTAATATTTTGTGTAGGAAATTCAAAATGCATGTAAACAAAAGGAAAACAAATAGATGTTATCAATTAATGTGGACCAAACTAAACATTGTGTGACCACTTTAACTAAGCCCCACTCATTGCCATAAAAACATGAGGAATCACAATTTTTTTCCTCTTCATTACAAGAGCATTAAGGAATCAACTTTTTGAGCAAATCAACTTTTCTCCTAATTATCCTCTTTCAGTGTTGATTGGAGACATACGAATAAACAGTGGTGTTATAATTTGAAGTAGAATGTCATTTTCTAAACATATATAAATACGATCATATTTTGTCTAAAACACCAAACATGAAGACAAATTCCATTATGACCATTCACATGCCAATTGGAAAGGTTTCACAAAGGAGAATGATGATGAAAGTGGCCACAACAATAGCCAACCTCAATACACAACTACTGGAGATTACCTTTTCTCCCATGCCAATTCCCTCCAAATTTTGGCTTCTTTCATAAAAGTGTCCAATCTTTGGTCTAGACAAGTGTGCAATGTGACAATCCTAATTCTTTTTCACCCAAAGCAAATATTGATGCAATTGTAATGAGGAATATAGACATAAGCTCTAAAAGTAAGGACCTTGATCCAAGTAGGATTTGCAAAGATGTTTTAACATCTCCAATTCCAATGGCTTCCTTACAACAATTGAGAAGTAGAATTTGAAAACTCACCTCTTTTGGATTTGTTGAAGCTAGGTCTCTTGACACAATAATTTGCTTTACATATAGACTCATGCTCCATATCGACTTGTAAATGTACTATTCCACAATTTAGTTCACTACATTATACATGAATTTTTTTTGGAAATATAGATAATTCTATTGGAGGTCAAAACTTAAATCATAGTTTAAAAAAATCCTTGTTCATATATTATTCATTTCAACCTAGTTTGATTGTTTAGTAACTTACCTTTCACTACTATAGAAGTGAGGTGCAACTAATTAGCCTAAATCGTTATGGGTTTTAAAAAGTGAAATAAGTTCATTGCATATTACTGGTTTCACCCTGGTGAAGTTATTTCATTATAATATCATTATGTAAACATCATGTTTCATTGTTAGTTAACATAATTCACTATTATAATTTATTGTAGTAAATTAGTTTTTTTAATGTTTTTTATAATATTTTTTATGTTATTTTATGATATATCTTACATTATTTTAAATTACTTTAACTATTCTAACTTATATTTTATGTTATTATAGGCTATTATAAATTATTGTGCCCTAAACTATTATGGGTTATTTTACCTTAAGGTATCTTAACTAGTTTATTACAAGTTTTTAAGTTATTTTATATTGAATTATTCAACTAACTTTAAGTTATACCTTCAGTTCTTTTATTTCAAATTATACTTAAAATTATTCAAGGTCATTATACTTTATGTTAATTACAATAACTTAAAACAATCTAAAATATAATATAATGACCTAAAGTAAAATAACTTGAAATATAAAATAATAACCTATGAAAAAAGTTTAAGATACCCTACAATATAATAACTACCAATAGCCTATGATATTATAACATTGAATATTCAACAATTACTTTATAATATAATAATCACCGATACTTATAATATAACATACAATAACCAACAATAACTTATAATATAATAACCATTAATAAAATAACCATTAATAACCATTAATATAATAGGCATTAATAACCACTAATATAATAACATTAATAACCATTAATATCCACCAATCGAATATTCACCAATGGCCATTAATATAATAGTCATTAATAACCACCAAAACTCATAATAAGTTATTCACTAATAGTCATTAATAGAATAACCACCATTAGCCACTAATAATATAATAACCATTGGTAAGCACTAATAACCATTAATATAATAACCACCAATAACCACTAATATAATAGCCATTAATAAACACCAATATCCACTAATAACCACAAATATAATAACCAATATTAAACACTAATATCTATCAATATAATAGGCACCAATAGCCACTAATATAATAGCCATTAATAAACATCAATATCCAACAATAGCATATCCACCAATAACCATTAATAAACACAAATATCCACCAATAGCATAGGCACCAATAGCCATTAATAATCACCAATATCCACCAATAGAATATCCATCAATAACCATTAATACTCATTAATAGAATAACTATCAATATTCATTTATAAAATAACAACCAATATCCATTAATATAATAGCCATTAATAGTCATTAATAAAATAACAACCAATAGCCACAAATAGAATAGCTACTAATAAACGTCAATAAAATAACCATTAATAAAAAAATCACAAATAATCATCAATAACCAACAATAACCACTAATATAATAGCCACTAATAATCATTAATATAATAGCCACTAATAGCCATTAAAATAATAACCAATAATAAACACCGATATCCACCAATAGAATAACCACTAATAGTCAACAATAATCATTAGTAATATAGTCACCAATAGCCATTAATAGAATAATCACCAGTAGCCATTAATAGAACAACCATCAATAACCACCAATAAAATAATTACCAATGGCCATTAATAGAATAACCAGCAATAGCCACCAATAGAATAACTATCGATGGCCATTAATAGAACAACCATCAATAGCCACCAATAGAATAACTACCGATGGCCATTAATAGAATAACCACCAATAGCCACCAATAGAATAACTACCGATGGCCATTAATAGAACACCACCAATAGCCACCAATAGAATAGTTACCCATGGCCATTAATAGAACAACCACCAATAGCCACCAATAGAATAGTTACCAATGGCCATTAATAGAATAACCACCAATAGCCACCAATAGAATAACTACCAATGGCCATTAATAGAACACCACCAATAGCCACTAATAGAATAACTACCAATGGCCATTAATAGAACAACCACCAATAGCCACCATTAGAATAGCTACCAATGGCCATTAATAGAATAACCACCAATAGCCACCAATAAAATAACTACCAATGGCTATTAATAGAACAACCACCAATAATCACCAATAGAATAGCTACCAATGGCCATTAATAGAATAACCACCAATAGCCACCAATAAAATAACTACGAATGGCCATTAACAAAACAACCACCAATAGCCACTAATAGAATAACTACCAATGATCATTAATAAAATAACGACCAATAATTATTAATAGAATAACCACTAATAGGCATTAATATTCACCAATAAAATAGGTACCAATACCCATTAATAACCACCAATAACCCTAATAGAAGAACAACCAATAGCCATATATTAAAATTGCTTAGGATTGCTAAAAAACATCTAGGGTGAAATAATTTATAATAAACAAAAATAACTTAAGGTGAAATATTTTATAATAACTTTGAATTGTTAATAATAACATAAAATAATTCAAAAAATATATAATAATAATAAATAACCTAAGGTGAAATAAACTAAAACAGCCAAAAATAATTTAGAATAATCAAAAGTAACCTAGGGTGAAATGGCCAAAACTAACCAAAAGTATTAAGAATAGCCATAAATAATGTAGGGTGAAATAATTTAAATTAATGAAAAACAAATATATAGTAATGGAAAGTGGCTTAGCATAGCATATGTAATATTATTAACAAAAATCTTATCAATTTATTAAACTTTGTTTTTTCTCAAAAAAATGGTCACTGAAATGTTATTGAATGACGATATTCAACTCTTTTTTTTGCTCAAATGATTTTAAATTTCAAAAGGAAATAAATTTAATTATGTACATCATTGAATTTTTTTTTAAAGTAAACTCAAATCATTTCATTTGAACAAAATCTCAATAAAATATGAAATTTCAAAGTTTGTGTTTTTGTAATGTTTAATATGAAGTATTTGATAAATAAAATGTAATGTAACAAATTATCACAACAAGTGAACTAGCTTGATGGTAAGGGCGTTTGCATCCATTCCAACGGTCAAGGGATCAAATTTCATGAGCGGTGTTGTGTATGGTCAACAATGGTGTGTTGACCAAATATTTTCCTATTTAATTCTTATAATAGGTGCCAAGGTTGATTAAAAATTTAGTTTAGATAATGACATGTGTCACAAATCATAGGTTTAAAAAATCATGAAATCATCAATAATATTATATATTAAATAATTAAAATTTAATTGATTTTCATGTTGATTAGTTAATTAACTAGCAAGTGAATGGTTTAGTAAATTTGTATTTCACTTTAGAGTAACCTTGTTTCAATAGGTACTAGTGAAAATTCATTGTCCGTAGTAATTACTCCTTGTCCTCTAGGGGGTTAAACAATTCCACCATGTAAAAATGTCCAAATTCATTCAAAATTTAATGAAACCCACAGTGAATTAAGATGCATTTTGTCATAGTGTTTCTAAGTTGCAAAATCTTGGTTGTGGAATCAAATCCAACCCCTGGAATCCTTCTTGCACGATACAAAATATAAAGTTAAAGCCTAATCCACATGTTACACAAATGGAAAACAACTGAAATTGAATAGGAAATATACTTTCTTTTTATTGTTCCGGGAAGGCGATTCCAGAACTCTCTTTTCAGTGATGAGTGCTTCCTATTTATTCAAAAACATTTCTTCCACATCAATTTTTCACCTTTTAATGCAATTAACTATATTCTAGTTTTTCTTTCCACAATAAAAAAATAAAATCATATCATGAATGCAGAAATTAGAAACCATAATTCGGATTTTCTTTACATTTACCATATAATCTTAAGTTCATAACTTAGACAAAATAGAGGTTATAAAACATTTTTCTTCTCTCACTTCTGCCTTTAAATTTTCATCAGCATCCAAAATGTGATCGTGAAGTGTCCTATCACCTTACATAATAAAACCCATCTTGTTCAAAAAAATGATGATGGAAAACCTTTAAAAAGTATATTCGAAACACATGAAAAATTTCCTGAAATTCAACATTCTCCCTCAAGAATTAAAAATGCCAAATTGAGATTTTTCAAAAAAGGTGGGTGTGAGAAAAAATTTCTTAGGATGGAATTTCACCATCTCCAAAAGTTTCTTGCAATAAAGGCCCATGGTCAGCAAAGGAATGACCTTGGCCATCGTTGAAACCTCCTCACAATCCTAATTTCAAAAGTGACTTCGATCATTGCGGAGACCTCCCCACGAGCCCCTTTTAGGATCAACCTTGACCATTGCTGAAACGGCAAACCAACATGGGAGCGATCTTGGCCATCGTTAAAATGTCCTCAATAGGTTGATTCCGGAATGACTTTGGCCGCCACCGAAACCTCCCTTTGAGCCTTGTCCAGGAACAACCTTGACCATAGCTAAAACCTGCCCGATAGCTTGGCTTGGGAGCAATATCAACCATCACCGAAACCTCACTAACATTCTAACCTAAATGCGACCTCGGCCATTACTAGACCTCCCCACAAGCCCCACTCAATAATGACTTTAGCCATCATCAAGACCTTTTTGCAAACCTCACTTGGGAATGACCTTGGCCATTATTGAAACCTCCCCTACAGCTCAACCTAAGAGCGATCTTGACCATCACCAAGACCTCTTCAACAAGCTAGCCTAGGAATGACCTTGGCCATCTCTGAGACCTCCCCACAAACCCTACTCGAGAGTGACCTCGGCTAGCACTGAGACCTCCTTAGTTTCCTAGCCCGAAAGCAATATTAGCCATTGCTAAGACCTCCCCATGAGCTCGATTTGAGAAAATTGCCTTTCAACAACAACAAAAAAAGTGGATGGGAGTTCCTTTGACCTCACAAATGCCATTATTCTTTTGAGCTTTGGCCTGAGCTTGTTGGAGCTCCTCAAATCCATCTCCTCCAACATCCAAAGAAAAAAAAACAAAACATGAAATTAGAGAGAGGGGAAAGGAACTTACCTCTTGCTTTGTTGTTGTCTACATTTGAAAAACCTCAACCTAAAATTAAAGAAGAATCGCATATTATACACTTTGGAACCTTAATACTTTTTGCAAAAAATGAAATCTTAATACTTGAAAAGTCAACATTTTTCTTACCTTTTCCTCTATTTCTTCTTGGTGTTACAGCATGAGATTCCTCCTCCTTGCTTGTGCCACGTCTTTTCCTTTCATGCATTGTTTTGAGTTTGTCCACAAAAAAGACCATTGTCACCTTTTTGCTTAGGCTTCAACGTTATTTCTTTATGTTCGTGCATTTGAGGAATGATATCATGTGTTAGGTATTAAAAACCTTTCTACCAATTTGAATTTATATTACCTCCTCTTTGTTTGAAAATTACTATTACCATTGTAAATAAAAGGAGTATCAATTTATTATTAACCAATTATTACAAGAATATAAATATTATTAACTATTTAATTGTTTTGTGATTCCAAGGGAATGTACAATAGCTATGTTGATGATTTGGCCATTATTCTTTAAAGAGTCAATCAAACAATAATGCACCGGTTGTAATTTTATTCATCCTTCTACATAGTTTTTCAATATTGCCCAATTGATTAAAGTTTTAAAAAATCCTAAAATTGCAACTAAAGTCTATAAAATCTTAACACACCTTACACATAATTACATATACACTTAATATTGAGTAATTTTGGAAATTATGGCATGATATAGGTGAAATGGCTGCTTGTTGTCTATTTGGGTGTTGATGTTAGGCAAATTAGTTTTGCACAACTATTTTTTATGGTTAAATGTCAAAAATAAAATAATAATAATATAATTTGAAGTTGGAAAATTTAATTATTACCAAAAAAATTTATTGCCAATGTTAGAAATAATACATTCAAGATCTCTACAATTTTTTTTTCAAATTTTACTTGATAACCAAAAACACGTAATGATGTTTACACAACTGTGATGGTCAAAAATTGCATTTCATAAAAAATTTAAGCCATGTGAATCTTTAAGTAAATGGCTTTTTTCTCACCCCAATTTACAATATGTCAGCAATTTGTTCCACCTAAGCAAATGTAATTTATTAATCCACAAATGATAATGCCAATGAAACTTCATTTTAAAAACTTTATCTTTTATTTACAGTAAAAAATGGAACCTAGTACTTTCTTCACATTCACAACATATATACATCTCATTTAGATACGTGCCTCACACTATTAGGTGAAATTTCCTTAAGGTTTACCAAAATCTTGTTTCATCGTCACCCTTTTTTACCTTTTTTACCTAGTCCTTTTTCACCATGTAAAGACACATTTATGGATGATTTTTTGATGGAATCCATAATTATAATAGTTTACAATATAGTCCTTCTAAAATGCTTGACAACTTTTGATTCATTATTGTTTATGGGGATCAAAATATAGGGTAAAAAAGGATTATAAAAAGGACTAAGCCCTTTTAATTTTGTATGGTACACCTTAAAAAACTTTCACCCTATAAATTTTTAATAAAAATATAATGGACTTAAGATTAGTTTGCCATGTCCCAAATCAAATAGTATCCCTATTTTTAAACTTGCCTGGTGATCCCAATGAAGTGTGATGAAGGTTTAATTAATTGATCCAATGGTCATAATAAATATAATTTTTATTGGATGAATTATTTAACTCAATCCCTTGAAAATCTATACCTGATGATAATGGTCATCAATGATGAACATATTTGTCTTTTGCATACATCCTTCCAACTTTTGAAAGTTTCCAACTAATAATTCAAAACAATTGTGCCTTTTTCACCATGCCTTTGGAAATGACAAAATTAGGTTTGATCACCATGTTTGGATAAACATGCTTTGGAGTTTTGTTGCATTTTGTTTGTGGCTATGGATGTGTGTTTGTTCTATTGGTACATGTTATGATCATCATTGCCTTTTTTTAAAAAAAATTGAGGTGAAATGGGTTTATATTATGATCTAATGGGATAGGAAATTTAAACTGTATCTTGCAATTCTTGATTAAAAACTTTGATAATTTATTTCTATGATGGGCCAATCAAAGAGGTTCATTGCTAAGATGCTTAATTGTGATATATGCTTATGCTTTGAATTGAAATACTTGCAGGCAAAAATTGTGACATGGCCCTTCTATATTTTTTATGTTTTATTAATATGATTTTTTTTTTCAATCTAGAGTTTTTTCCTTGATCACAAAGTTTTAGTTGAACTATTAATGTTCAACTAGATGTTGTGATTATTTGTGTAATAACTTATAATTTAATAATGATACAAATTCATATGTAGTATTTTATTCAAAAATATAGTTCCAATAGTTTGACTATTAAATATTAATTGCACATAATATGCTTAATTATCATGGATTTATTAATTATACTATATAACTAACTATTAATCTTTAAAAAATTGTAATTCGTATAATTAAATTAAAATTAACTAACTAAATAATTAAGTTAATAAAAATAAATAATTCAGATGTATAGAAACAATAATTATTCATAAAATAATAATTAAATAAATATTTATCTAAGTTGGGGATACTTAATACAGAATTAAATCAAATCGTCAAGATATTTATTATTTCATCAGAAATTATCAAATAGTTAATTATCTAAATTCAATAGATTTTTTTTTTGGGATACATATAATTAATTTAAATGTGAAATTAAAAACAATGTGTACACTATATTTCTAAAATTCAATTTGGGTGTACATAGGATAGGCTATATATATATATATTTTACCCCAATTCATATTTATTTTGTATTTTTATTGATGAAATATTTGTCAATAATCTATTCATGATTAAATATTAATTAATTTAATTATTACGAACTAGTTACTTAATTGAATAATCAACTATTAATATGAATTATATCTAAATTTGATTAAAATAATTAATTTATAATCAATTCAAAACAATAATATTTTTAAAAAAATTAGATGACAAATGACTAATTATATGAATTAGTCAAGTCATTGAAGAAAATATTATTTAGTGAATTAGAATTATTAATTTTCTTATAATAATTATCTAATTTTTTGAGGTGGACTAATTAATTTAGATAATTAACTCACTTATTAATTAATTAAAATAATTAATTCACATATATAAACTAGAATAATTACTAATTCAATTATATGACTTGCATTATGAAAAGCAAACACAAAGCACATGGGAAAATAGTTTTGTAGTTGTAACTCAATTTGCAATTATAAAATAACTTTAAAAAAAAAACCCATATGTTTTGTCTTTGAATCACATGTACAAATTATATAAAAAGGTGTCTTATATTATGTGAACTTGCATTAAAGTACACATGCCATTTTTGAGATGAGCTAAAAAATGTTTAACCCTAAAGGCAAAACATCAAATTTAAAAGAAACATGATTATTATTTATTCCACATAACTTGAAATTTTGTTACCTACTTGCCTACCTATGTAAATAAATAGGTCCTATTTTTCTACCTACCTATGGCTATGTACCAACTTACATAGTTATTAAGATAAATATTTTATTTTATTCAAAAAAATTCAAGCAATATGCCATGTGGCAATTTTGTATATTGTGCCACCTATTGTAACATCGGACCATCATAAAAAATCAAAATAAACAATGGAGATCAATACTTTAAAAATAAATTAAATATAAAAAAATTCATAGTGTCACTTGTCAAATTTTGACAAATGGATGAAATTTAGTAATGTGAACATGATGTTATGGCTATAGTTGTAATGAAATTACATAGTAATTGAAAATCAGTTGTTTCAACAAAGTTACAAACTAAATTGTAATGAATTGCATTATATATACGATGAGTTGCAACTCTTGCAACTCATGCAACTTGTCCAATATCATTCATAACGTAGAAATATGGTGAATTATAAATGGTCATTGCAATTCAAATTGAGTTGCAAGGCCAGTTACAAGACACCCTTATAACTACTATTAGTACTACAACTACAAAAAAAGGTTTAAGGTTTATTAATGTTAAATTTTCCTGTAAGTATGTGCACAAGTTAAAGGCAATCTACAATAATTTCCTTAGGGTCAATGTATATTAACTATATAATAATTGTTGCCTTATGGTTTGAATTGGAAAAGCACCCATATTAGGTGTAAGCAGGATTGCAATAATGATAAGCTTTTCCTGATTAGGCACTTTTGCATGTTTAGTATTCCTTTATTGATTTACTAAAGTTGAATATTACAATTTTCTTTTCACATATGTTGAATTATTTGAATCATGGATTCTTATATGACCTTTTTTTAATTAATGTGGTTCTTTATTTTTGAAAGGGGATTTCTTTTTTCAAAGGCAACAACGTTAAGTGCCTTACTATGTGTAATGATTTATATGACGCACCCTCAAGCTCCTTGATCAATTCAATTGCGAGTTTAAAAATGAAAACAACAGAAGGAGAATGAGTAAGGGCATGCTCTTTGGCTCGTAACACTTTGAAGGTAGAGGGGCTTGTTGGAGCTTTGGGATGGGATTAGGAAGATTGACAAACACTTCACTTATTCACACAGATTTACATAAACCAAACAACAAGTTGGTTAGTGTGTAGTTGTAGCATTTTGGTGCACAGACGAACCACGGGCAAACATGGATTCACAAAACTCACCATGACCCAAACTTGGGGGAAGCCACCACCTTCCCCCTTATAGTATACTTTGTGCCTAGCCATAGGACCAACACCCAAATGTCATTTTGTCCTAAAACTCCCAAGTGGGGGGGTTTCAAAATTCCCACATTTAGGACTTTCACGACTTTGGGGGCCCATAACTTTGCGTGTAAACCTTCGATTGAAATGAGGTATGAAGTAAAGTTGTAGCCCTCTTGAAAGGTTTTTCCAATGGTATGTCGCACACCACTTGCACATAAGGAAATTGGGGTAATTCCCAACTTTTAATGATCAAAAGTCAAATTGCCAAATTGACTCCCAACCCTTCTTTTGGCTATCACTTATGTGTTACGTGTCCAAATGGGTCATGCGAGCCCACTTTAGACATTTACGTGTTAAAAAATTTCCAATGATATAAGGACCTCTTAAATCCAATGGGTCACTCTTTGGAGATTTGGGAGTCCATCAGGACTCCAACTCCCAAAGTGGGAGCTCACTTGGGAGTGTGAGGGTTCACTCCCTCACACTCTCTTGCATTCCCGGGAGCATGAAATGTGACTCCTAAGTTTCATATTTGGCCCGCACCTTTGCAAACCTTTGCCTTGGTCGTGAACCCAAAGTTAGGGTTGTGACATATAGGCCATATTAATAGTTGTTTCCTTGCACTTGACCTTTGTTGGGTTATTACGAGGGTTTGTTTAAGGGTACCTTTTTTAACCAACATAGCTTGCACCTTAACTTTATTGGGGCAATTTGGAACATGATCATTATTTGACTAATTACAAATGAAACATCCATACCATTGGCCATTAATAATAGAGCCTTGGGTATTGTTTTTATTTCACTTCCATTCAATAGACTTGGTAGTGTTCACTTCATTGACATCCATTATTTCCTTACTATATTTTTATAGTCTATTGTTGGGATTTCAAGGTTAAATTAACAACATTTTTTAATGTCACCTATCTTCTTATAGTAATCACACACCTCATCAATTTTCTTGGTTTACACTTTTGTTTTGGAAGCATTATGGGCATCCATGATAACTTAATGGCCATGTCCTTTTCATCCATCTCTTCACATTTTATTTCAACTTCTTTGTGTTCAATAAAGTTATCCTTGGCCATACATGCAATATTAATGTGCACGTGAAGCTCCAAACCTACCCTAAATATAGTAGTGAAAATATATCATCAACCTTATGTTGCATGTAACTAACTAACTCGAACAACTTTGCTCATAATATTCTCCCATGCATTAAATAGGCCCTTGCTAATTGATTCATTAATAGGAATCTTGTATTTTGCAACTACATGCAACTATGTGTCATTTGTGACTATTCCTACAACTACTAATTACATTGGGATTTCTAAACCTATCTTGTGACTACATTGCTACCATCTAAACCTTCATCCTTCCATGTGGATGATTTTAATGTGTATTTTCATCCAAGAACATGATAGTAAATCCTATTAGTCACATTACAAACTAAAAGTCACTTGTAAATAATTTGACATAGTTATGTTAAGAATATATTTAGGATATATTAGGGGGTACATATCAAAAGGTGTCTTGAAGCTATATTTTATATATATCAATGGTATATTTGTAAATAAGGTTTAGAGTATTTATAAGGTTTAATATTGAAGGTCTATATAGGTTATAAGGTATATCAAAGTTGCATAAATGTACTAAAGATATATGAAGGTTAAAACTATTGTATTGAAAGTATAGTCAAAGCCAAACTAAAAGTGTCAAATATTGATCAAGCTTTAGCCAAGGTTTAACCAAGTTTTCATTAAAAAAAATTGAATGAAATTAAATTTTCATTTATAAAAATAACCAAATTTTTTAAATTTTTATTTAGCCAATTTTTGTTAATGTTTAACCAAGTTGTAGTTTTTCCAAGGTTTTAGTTTAACCAAAGTTTAAAGGTACATTCAAAATTAAATTACCTTGAAAGGATTATCACACATTCAAAAACATGGACATATGTAATTTTCAAATATCATAAGGATTCAAACTTTTGTTTTTTAAAACCAAATATCACATGTTCTTGAAGATTACATTCAAATGAAATGAATGGCATCAAAAAATCAAATATTCGACTAAAAAATGATGTCCATTTTGGTCCTAAAATATAAAAGTTTAGAGATACCACATAACAAAAAAAATTAAAAATTGAATTCTCAATATTTTGGATTCATATAATGTATGAGGGCCATGTTTACCTATTTAATTTACTAAGAAGATTCAGGGATCAATATTTACAACAAAAGATTCCAAAAATTCAAATTATTTTTAAGGAATATGGGCCACAAGGTTAAGGACTAGTAAATTTGGTCATTTTATGGTTTTGAAGGGCAAAACATCTTGTCATCATTAAAATTAAAGACCATAATGAAAATCAAGGTAAAATATCCAACATTATAAATAAAAAATGGAAAAATTAATTCAAAAAGGTCTTAAAAATGAAGTTTTAGGACTTTTTGCATGTCCTAAAAATGGTTTTTAATAGGGTGACATGAATTTGAACGTACCCTTAATTAAGGTTTAACAAAGGTTTAATAAGGTCTTCGTTTCACCAAAATTTAACCAAGTTTGTCCATTTATCCAAAATTTAGCCAACATTTTGGCTAAGGTTTATCCAAGGTTTAACCAATTTTTAGTTTATCCAAATTTTAATTTAGCCAATTTTGTATCAAGTTTTAACCAATTTTTAATTTAGCCAATTTTTTAATCAAGTTTTAACCAAAATTTAGACAAGGTTTACCAAGGTTAGCCAAAAGTTTTGTTTAACCAATGTTTTTGCCAAGGTTGAACCAAGTTATAATTTAACCAAAGTTTAGCCAAGGTTTAGTTTTGCTAATGTTTAGCCAAGGTTTAACCAAATTTTAAGCTTGTAAAATTTTAACAAAGTTTATTCAAGGTTTAACCAAATTCTAGTTTAGTTAATGTTTTTTGCCAAATTTTAATCAAGTTTTAGTTTTGCCAATGTTTATCAGATGTTTATCAAAGGTTTAGCTAATTTTTGATTTAGCCATTTTTTCTTCCAAGGTTTAGTCTAATTTTAATTTAGTCAAAGTTTAATTAAGGCTCATGTGGCATATTTGGTTTAAGCATAAATGCCATGTGGGCGTAGCCTAGGTGCAATGTAAATTACATTAGTTAATAAATTAGGTTAAATAATAAGTAATAAATTAATTTAATAAGTAGTAGGTTAAGCTAGGTAATAATTGATAGGTAATACTTAGGTTAACATCTAATAAGTTAGGCTAGGTATTAGTTTGTAAGTAATACCTTAAGTTAATTAAAATAATCACATCCATTACATGTATATGTTAATTAGATTTCTAGTTTAGGAAGGTAGGTCATTAGGTTAAGTGGTCAGTAGATTGGCTAGGTAAGTAGGTTAGGTTAGGTGGGTAGTTTAATTAGGTAGGTAGGTAGGTAGGTAGGCAAAGCCTACATAGGTAGATAATCTTTTTAAAGGATTTTATTTCAATTTAGGATTAGAAAGTTTATTGTGCACATCTAATTATATAGTTCACAACATTGAAAAAATTTAAACAATATGGGATAAAATTTATAATTACTTTACCTAGTTGCATGTTCAAGAAAAACCATGATGGTGTACATTGTGCATTTAAAAACAAACATGAAGATGGACACATGCAAAACTTCGAGCATAAGAAATACCTTGGTGGTGTGTAAGGATCAAAGTGTTTCAAGCCATTGTTTATAGGAGCAAAACTTGCATGCATGTTGCAAAGAAAGGAATGCATTCTTAATATATGTTGTTTTCACATTATATGTGTTGCACAATATGAAATCTTGTTTTAATACAAATACTACAAGGACTATTTGGGAAGAAAATGTTGACACCTCATTAGAACATTAATTATATGATTGCACAATTGACCTTGAAGAAGGTGTGCAACACCCATTTGGATCCATCTACAATTTATCATGTAAGATGAACTTGTGACATTTCAAAAGAACATTGATGAAAATCTTGAAAATGGGTTCATTTGGCATTTCAAATCTTCAATTGTTGCCATAATTCTATAAATGTCAACAAAAAGAATGTTTCCTTGTGACACATGTTGAGTACCATATATTGAATCATATTATTATCAAGAAACACCGTTTCTTTTTTATATTAGGGCAATTGGATTAGTTTAATCATTCAAAAATGTAAACCAATATTGATTTGCATGGAACATCTAAGTTGGGTGTATCCAAGAGGGTGATGAATGGATAATAACATTCTAAGTTCATGTTATGGCATTTTGGGTATGTTGTGATGCCTTTTAGCCTTATTAATGCACTAGTTTTTGTTTTTTCGACATTTGATGAATGATGTTTTATGTGAACACTTGGATGATTTTGTGGTTTATTACATTGATGACATTCTCATTTCACAAGAAAAAATCTTGGGTTTTTAATTACCACACATTGCAACTACTTGTCCAATTTGACCATTATTTGACCTATTATTGTCATGCATAAGTAGCAGGTGTTGACTAGTTATTTATGCATGATTTCCATGATGAAAACAATGACTATGTTGTTCACTACCATTGAAAATTTTCCTCCATTTTGAGATTTATAATTAAAAAAATTTGACATAAAAAATATCTTAGCCTTAAGCTACTTGTATGATCAATGAGATTGTTTTGTCATTCTTTTTATAACTTTTCAATTATTGACATCTAA
This sequence comes from Sphagnum tenellum, assembly GCA_963921925.1. Lineage (NCBI taxonomy): Eukaryota > Viridiplantae > Streptophyta > Sphagnopsida > Sphagnales > Sphagnaceae > Sphagnum > Sphagnum tenellum. Next base: position 13,255,854 of record OY998154.1, read on the forward strand.
CATAAATTGAATCAAGCTTAGATAACAAGTGGGCAATGTTACTCACAAGTTGTGCTTTGCATTTACACAAGAAGAAATCTTGTCCTTTTACACCTTGACACATTGTGACTATTATTTGATTTGATTACAATTTCATCACATTTGGTCATCTTAAGTTTTGCAAGTGGCTTGTTGCAATAGTGAATAGTAAATATTGTTCATAGTTGTAACATTCACTACATTGTTCACTTATAAGTATAATTTGGACCCTCCTCTTTTTTGATAATTCCAAATTGCTAATGTGGAAATTAAAGTAGCCTTTAATTTTATACACATTATAATGGGTTAATGATTTTTTGACATCTCTTCAACTATTAACATTTTACATGAATTGAACTATGCATTTTTTTCACATTAAAATCATTGCTCATGAGTTGCATTTTACACTTACCATAATTTATTAAAACACATGCAATAATTTAAGACCTCACATCTTTTAAACTATCAACATTTGCACATGACTTGAACCATTCACTTTGAATGTGTTAAATCCATTATTCATTAATTACATTTTTCATTTATCATAATTCCTTGAAATGGATGTATAAAAATTTATCACGTCTCACATTTATATTTGAATTAGTGATTACATCAAAATGTTCAAACATGCAAAGTCTAGTCCTATTTATACCTCCAAATTGTAAAATTTTAATGTACTAACTTTTATATTTATGTTTCTCCCCTAGTTTATATTAGGCATCATGGATAAAGTTTTAATTACAAATGTTCATGATGCCACACCAACAAAACCCCAAAAATAATCCCTAAATTAAATCCCCATTTATTTCCTTTGATGTACAAAAAAACAAATCCTAGTTAGATTTTCATTAAATTAATTTGTTTGAGTCATTTTCTAGTATTCATTTATATTTTTATCATGATTTAACATTTTAAAGCTTGTTTTGTTGCGAGATTATGAAAAATTATATATATATATAATAAACTAAAATGGCGATCTCATAATAATGACATTAACAAATTATTATTATTAGCTTTTTTGTGGTGTTATTCAAAATAACAATAATCTAGAAGAATATTTAGTTCTTTTTTGGCTATAAACCATATACGGAGGTATAAAATTGTTTAAATGCTTCTATTTTTTTGGTTACTAGCCTAGAACCTACTGTAATTTTTAAAGTATTTAAAATTTTGATTTAAATAATTTAATTAAAAAATATTTTAACCATGTTGATGTAATTTAAAAATAAGTTTGATGTTGGAATTATTTATGGGTTTAATGTTGGAGCTTTTAGAATTATTCATTATAAATAATCTTTTTATTCTTTCAAATTTGTGATTTCAAAATTTTGTTGTTTCCATTTCTCACAATGGGGGGTTATTAAATATTGGTATTTTAAACAATGCATCATACAAGATGGTTTTTGGGGGATATTGGGTAATTTTTAACCTGTTTTTTCTCACCCTTTTATCACCTTTTTTTAATATTCACCTATTTAAGCTACCCTATATTATTTATAATTTATAAGTTGCAATTATTACATACTATATATATATATTACCATTATAAAAATATATTAAATTATCAACCCAACAACTAATATATAACACCTTACATTTTTACTCATATTAATTTTTAAAAAAAAAGATTGATCCCCTTGATATTTTTCCTTGAATTTCCATTATTTTCCAATCCCCTCCCCCCCCCACATCACTAGTTTGCGAAAATTTGCCACCAAAGAAAAAACACACAATAATGTTGGTGGGGGGGGGGGGGGTAATTCAACTATTTAATGCCTATTTTTTGCCAAAATATGTTTCTTTTACTTCTATGAAAAGTAAAATGTATTGTTAAATTATTTTTAAAATGTAACTAATATGTTAGAATATATTTTTCAAACTTATTTTGTGTAATTAAAACTTCTTTTAGTGTCTGGTAAATGTTGTTTAAGAAAATAATCTTAAGAAAAAATGGGTATGACTATATTGACTACTTAATTAATAAAAATTTGTCAAGTTTAAAATTGATAAATTTTCAATCTAATATTGATGGATTTAAACAAGTTTCCAACTCCATAACGCTTTTATAACCAAATGTGGTTTAAATTGTTTATGGACGATTACCATTTGAGTGACATCACAAAAGTGAAAAATTGAATAAAATTGGGGAAAATAAACTTGTAATTCATCAAAAATTGGACATATATTTTACATAATGAAGTATTGCAACTAATTTGTACTTAGAATTTTTACCCCATTTTGTTTGTCTTCCATTTCAATGTTCTAAAGTATACAAGGAGGTGCATTAAACACATTTTTAAGAATTAAAATTAAAATTATATTGTCAACTTGGGATGAGCCAATAAAATCAACTTTAAAGGTTTAACCCCAAATCATGAAATTGGATTTTCCTAAATAGTCATCTAGTTGTAGGCCTTGTTTAGGTACTATGTAGCATAGGACTAAACTTAGCCTATGTATAATCTAAGTGCCACATAACTTAAGCCTTGGTTTGGTTTAAATGCCAATTGGCTTAACCTTGGTGCCATGTGGCCTAGGCTTACATTAGCCAATGCCTTGTCGAAATACAACCTAGGTCTAGGTGCTAAGTGCCCTTGCCCAACATGGGTGCCATGTGGCCTAACTTATCCTAGGTGTTATGCGGCATATCTTAGGTCTAGGTGCCGCATGGTATAACTTAATTTAGGCACCATGTGGTTTATCCTAACCTAAGTGGCATGTGGCTTAGATTAACTTAACTTAGGGGCCATGTTGGTTAAGCATGTGGCCTAGCTTAACTTAACTTAGGGGCCATGTTGATTAAACCTAACCTAGGTGTTATTGTATGTTACCTAGGCTGAACATTAATGCCATGTGTTCATTGATGATTCGTTTTCATAATAAGGTAGGTAGGGAGGTAAGTACCCTAGCTTGGGTACCAAAATAATTGAACAATAGTTACAACAACATCCATCATGTAGCATATGACGATGGTCGAACCATGTTGTAATAAAACATAAAATACATTTGTTGCTTACAATTGGTTACCAAGGAATTTTTAGTTTCAAAAACCAATTGTAAATCTATGATTTTTTTTTAGTAGTACACAAATAGGTAATGTAACTTAGCCTAGGTAGGTATTGACCTATATTAACCTAGGTTAATTAATTAAATTAGGTTTACTAGTTTATATTATTAGGTTATTATACTAGCCCAGGCTGTATTAACCTAGGCTACCTATGCTATATTAAGTTTAGGTTATAGTAGGTTATATTACTTGGGCTACTTAAGCTATACTAAGATATAATAGGCTAACTAGGTTATTTAGGCTAGATACTAAGTTATACTAAACAATACTACCAACTACTATTGAGGCTATACTAAGCTACCTAATAATATACCCTACTTTATAAACTTCCTACCTCCTTGCATATTTTGGACCTACCTATAACATACAAGTATTTATGTAATATTTTTTTCCCAAATTTTGTGCCCTATTTGATTACATGTTTCATTTGATGACATTAATGTCCTTTTTTACTAGAGGGTTCATGTTTTGTTCTATTTGACTAAATATTTCATTCAAGTACACCCCCTCCTTTTTTATTAAAAGTGTTTATTTGTTTTGTCATATTTGATTACATGTCACATTGATTAGTAATTGAAAAAGTAATTTTACTTAATCAAATAGTCAAAATAGACATGGTAGTCAAATTAGACATTTTGAAAAGCCATGAATTCTTATAATGAATGTATGTTAGGTTGTTAAATGAAATGAAAATTAGGAAGCTTAAGTCTCCTTGATCCAAAAAAAACTTTGAACACCCAATTGTGCAAATGGATATTCATGGTGTTAAGACCATGGTTTATTCATGGTTGAAGTGTGCAAAAACACTATTTACCAAAAACAAATTGCAAAAGACTAATTTGGATTTTTGTAAAAATATTTGCATTAAAATTATTATAGACTTTTGTAGCCTAAAATTAAAATGATGTCATATTAAATTAATAAAAATAGATTGGATACAACATCAATGTCCTTTTGAATCCTTTTAAAATAAACAAAATCCTTGTTTTAAAATAGGACTTTAAAAAAGAATCAAAAGAAATGCATTAAGCAATGCAATCAATTGACTTCATTTAAAAATATGTGTAAACAATGCTTAACTCTATATTTAGTAATACCCATTAGATGCATTTGATTAGATTATACATCATGTGAAAAATTTGAAAACTACAAAATTCATTCCAAAAGGCTATAAGGAAAATGACTATTTTTTATGCCCATTGGGGTGATTTTTTATATTCACTGCATTTATAATATATAACCATAGGTCCAAATTTCATCTACATGATTTTATCATGCAAAAACAAATCCTTAGATATATATATACAATCTTATTTGATTATTTTTTTATATGTACACATGTGAAAAATCACCATCACCATATGAGTTATTTTATTTTGAAATATTCAAACTTACTCACTTAAATTTATTTAGTGCAAAATGGATAGTGAAAAAAAAGTCCTAGAATCCTTTGTTAAATAAATGACTAAGAATAAACCCACCATGGATATCAAATCTCAAAATTCTTTTGACATATTGCATAAGCAAAACACACCCATCTAAACACAAACAATTGTTTCTTGATATTCATTAGATGTTGGTTCTAGGACATTGACATATAGTAGGTTCAAGGGTATGGAGTTGAATATCTAAGGTTTGGAAAGTGATGTGTAAAGTGATTCAACCTAATCCCCCCATGTAATTAAAGCCATAATGAATGCATGTGTATTTGGCGATCAATCAATTTTAGGGGCCATGGGTTTGGGGTTTCTAAACCATGACTTGGACAATTACACAAAAGCATCTTTTAGACCATATGAGATTTGTTGAATGTTCAAACTCAACAATGTGTGAATTGGATCAATGTTAGGGACACATACAAAATGGAGGAGATTGAACATTGCATTTGGGAAAAATTGGTAGAGATGTTGCCTTCCTATCAAAAGTCGAAGCTTGTTGCCCCGCATGATAAACAATTGTTGAAAAGTGGCTAGTTATGTACTTTAACATTGCAAATATGTCCCCATATAAATTAGTGGTTTGCATTTTAGCCACATTTTTACCTACATGTTCTAATGTAGATGATAGTTTTAACATTCCTACATACCTTCTTGTCTACATCCTTAATGAAAGTGTCAACACCTTCATCTTTAAAAAAAAGAATTGAATCAAATAAGTCACTAGATGTTGGCATAAAGTGCAGGTTTCCATTTTGAGGAGAGATTTGGAAAAAATAAATCTTCCATCTCTTTCATGGGTAGTTGGGTTCACTAAAATCTGACCTAAAATAGTAGTGCTAGGTAGACACAATACCATGTTGGATTATTGGTAAGGCCACTTAATAAAATAATATTTGAGTGGAATACTAAATTTTGTACTTCAAAAATATGAATTTTGCTATTGAATGATTTTGAAACCACAAATTTAGGCAAGGTTTTGCAATTAAATTTTTTTGAAAAAGAATTTAGAATCCTAAAGCTCTGAATAACAGTTATGTAGTGCTTTAAGCTCAATTGGCTTCTACTGAAATAATTTGGTAAGTAGTGAAAATACTCACAAATTAATTTGTAATCCTAGACAAATATGCTTATGTAGAAAAAATATGCTTATGTAGAAAGAGAATACATATTAAAGCAATAAATTATTTTATGCAAGTTTGGTTCTAATTAATGATCATATAATTTATTTTTTTCACATATTGAAAGAAGATATTATAAATTTTAAAAATGGGGTTTAAGTCCTTTGCCAAATTGTGGGCATTGTTTGTTTTGAAAAGCTATCAAAAATGTTTTGATGGAGGAAGTATTGACCAAAACATTTGGCTGGTACCCTTGCTAAACCTTTAATGATTCTTCAAGAGATCACCATCTATAAAACTATTAATTACCGACCTCAAAATCAATTCAATCAAAATTTATTATTTCAATATTTTTATCATTACCAAAAGTTCAAGAAGTTCAAATTAAAAAAAAAAAAATCTCCCCATAACATTACATCATAAAAAAAGGCAAGTTTTATTTAGCAATAAAAAAATTTGCTTTGAAAGATCTAAAATATGGCCAAGTGTGATGGATGTCCCACGATTTATAACATCCAATGTAACATGGCATGGAAAAGGAACCGGGCCAAGAAAAACATTTGGTTTCTTTCCAAGCTTTTTATATTCAAAAAATTATTATTATTAGCATTTGGAGAGGCCAAGGTATGTAAAGAAACAAAGGTCAATTGTCCCATGTGTGATTTGGCAGCTCTAAAAGCTCAGACCTTGACTTTATAATTTGTCTTAGGACCAAGCTAGCATGGACTTGGGTTGCCACTAGTTCAAACATCCACCATTGATTTAAGATAATATAAAGAAATTGGACATTTTATAACATATATTCAACAAGATATTCCCTAAAGCCTATAAGACTTTATCCTCTATTAGGTCTCTCCTAAAAGTGGTGGTGGTTTTGAACATATGGATCCAATTTAATGTAAGATTTTTAATGAATGTGTTTGTTCAAACTATAGGCTAGGCTGATAGATCATGGATGGCATTATGGTGTATGGAAAAATAAAATGGGAGGAAGTTTTTAACTAGTTGTTTGAAGCACCCATTGCCAAGAAGGCACACATGGCAAATTTTGATAGGATATGGTGCTTTCATTTCTCTCTTTGTGTTAGAGACAACTTTGGGATTGGGTGGAAATTGATCAATTACCTAGGTTAATTTACACAAATGACTATTGTTTTGTAGTTCTACTTGATGTGCTAGGGGGTGCTTCCCCTAGCCTATGTTGTATTTGTTTGTTTTTTGCAATGGATTTTTTCCATTTGTTTCAAGAAAAGAAAAAATTATTGAACACAAAAATGAAAGAAAAAAATAGAAAACAAGGATGAAAAAAATTCAAGGACACACATGTTTTGCTTGCAAGAAAAGAGAGAATGAAAAGACAGAGAGCTTGCAAGCTTGGCAACAATGCTCCTTGATGAAACATAAAAAAAAACAAAAATGTGGATGTTTTGAAAAACACAAGTTTTAGAAACATAATTTGCAAGCTTCTTGAAAGATTAAAATAACTTGAAAAACCACAAAGATAGAGCTCTTTGTTGTAAGCTTTCGCAAAAACATGAATTTAAAAAAAAGAAAAAAAACACAACAAGAGAGAGAGAGAGAGAGAGAGAGAGAGACAGTTCATTGCCACAAGCTTATGAAACGACACAATCTCTGTAGGTTGCCACAACTTTATGCATTTTGTTCAAAGCTTGGGCTTTTCCGAAGCTCAAGAAATGTACATGTGGGTCCGACTTGGGACCAAAATTTTTTGAGCTCAATTTGTGGCACAAAAACAAGTTTGGGTCACCATTGGACTCATGTGTAATTTTTTCATGCCAACTTTGGCAAAACATAAGGTCCCGATGTTGAGTGATAACTTTATAGTGGTTAAATTACAAAATTTGAAAAACTGCAAAAAGATTAGTGTGAAATGACTTTGTGTTTAATGCTAATTATGCTAATTAGTGAATCTTGATCTTCCATCATTCTTGCTTGTAATAAAAGATATTAGAAAAGGCTTAACAAAATGCCGATAATAGCATGATCCATTTAGAAAGAGAAAGGAAGAGGTGGGAAGGGAGGGAGGAGGGTGGAGACAATTAAGTAAATAGGTCTTATTGACAAACAATGTCATGATGGAATGGAACTAGAAGATGTTTCAAATCATGGTTCAAATTCCAAGGTAAAAACTTGAATTAATAGAAGGATTTCGAACAACATGATCATGTTTTTAATGCCAATTTAAGTAATCTATGTAGTTGATCAATGGTTGTGTGCAATATAAAAATGTTGTGTTTGTGCTTCGTACTATGTAACAAATGTGTTGTAAACGAAAGGGATTCATAATGGATCATGTTCATTTTTGAAGTTTTTCATCTGGCCTTGCCACCATGTAAGGTTAAGTGGTTGTTGGAACATATATATGATTCCCAACATCTGCTTTGTATTTTTGTCGATTTAATATTTTTTCAAATTTGTGACTTCACATAATTTATAGATACATAGATTTTTATTGTTTTGAAAAGGTGTATTAATTACCTTACATACAAAATGATGGTGATGTGTATCAAAATTGAATGTTTCAATGTTAATGAAAATGTTTGACAATCAATTGACGTCTTGTCAAAATATGGTGTTCAATAAATATAACAATAACAATTGTCACAATATTCAGTGTAGGCTCAAAATTAATGTGGTGCACAATAATATATGGGTGGGAAAATCAAACAAATATTGAAATTATTGTAGTTAAATTCAATTTTATAGCCATAACAATGATTTTTTGGGCTTTGGATAATCTCATGAAAATGATTCATTGTCCATATAATAGGCCAAGTTGATTACAACAATTTTGAATCAACTGAATATTATGGAAAATCAATAAATGGTTATTCATTTTGGTTTAGTTATCTCCTTTATTAAAATCAAAATTGCATTTGCATGCAATCAAGCCTTCAAAATCTTGGACATCACAAACTTTCAAATTGGTATGCAATAAAACATAAAATTGAACAATTAGATCTTTGCCCTTTTCAATCTCCAAAAAATGTGAGCCAGACCAAGACTAATAATTTATGAGGAATCACCCATTATTTGGGCATCTGTTTTCCTTGAATATTTGCAAGCAAGGGTTAGTTGTGGGTCCTTTACCTTTGTTCATTAAACAAATGTCACACACACCCACTCTAGGTGAAACCTACGAGACTTTAGTAAAAAGAAACCAATCAATCCACAAAAGTAGAGTCAAGAAAAAGCAAAAGAAATGGGTGACCTCTATTCTCATGACACATTGGCCATGGAACATTGACACTAAGCAATTGAAAGCATGAATGTTAGATGGCATGTTGACAAGGAAAGGAAGTTGGAAGAGGTCATCCATCCCATAAGATGTGACTTAATCATAGGATCATCAACTATCACAATACCTAGCCTAGTTAGGCATTTATTTTATTTTTATTTTTATTTTCTGGTTTCCCATTTTTAAAAAAATTCAAAAATTGCAAAGGAAAGTGTCAAACTTTGAATCACAATTTTGAGATGTGTGAAAATCACATAAGCACAAAACAAGTCTTCTCTTCATTACTAAGTGGATATCACTTATGGTTGTCATGGATTTATGCATTTTATCTAATACGTGTTAGCTCAATGGTTGTGTTACATGTTATGTATTGCATTTTTAATCCAACAATTAATTAAAAAAACTATTTTGATTGTACAAGGCTTCTCTCTTAATTAACCATTGGACACCATTAATGATTAGCCTTATGTCACGTATGACCTTTATCATCATTATCTAAACATGAATATCAAAAACATCAAATCATAAATAACCAAAAAAAAACACCACAAACGACCAAAAAATTAAAAAATAATTAGACACCATGTTGCCAAACTAAGCTAGGTTTTACTATCGATGTGAAAAATGTTTATGGAATGAAAGGGGCAAAGCCCGTTAGGTGAGGCATTTGGTGGCCAAGTGCGTGTAAAACTTTGACATGGCTAGACTCAATGCCAAGACACATCACACATCATGGCCAGTCGCATGAGTTTGAACACCCAATTCCAACACTAAGCAACAAATACATATATGATGGCTGGTGGGTACACAAATGAATGAGTTTGGATGAGAAGTGGATTTCCATATATGATGGCCAGTAGGTAAGTAGGTACCACAAATGAATGAGTGTGGATGAGAAGTGGACTTATATATATGATGGCCGGTAGGTAAGTAGGTACCACAAATGAATGAGTGTGGATGAGAAGTGGACTTATATATATGATGGCCGGTAGGTAAGTAGGTACCACAAATCGATCCGTGTGATGGGAACTGGGAACTCATAAAATGGGACTTGACTTAAGCCGCCACCATCTAAGAAGGGAGAATTTTATTGATATTTTGTTGAAATTGTTGAAAATTGAACTCCCAACTTGTGGAAAACCATTTAATGTCCCAACCATCGGGTTATTATTACAAATACATAAAAAATGGTGTATTTTGCATAGTTGTTCCTCATAGGTTGCAATTCTGAAAATTTAAATTAGAAATTGCCTAACCTCATTTTCTAAAATAAATAAATAAATATTCCATAAAGAAGTGCCAAACCTGAGTTGTGGGTTTAGTGATTCATATTAATAATTTCATATTTGTACACCCCTATTTCCCTTTCATTTCATTAGCCTAATTTGAAAATGGTGACAAACATGTTTTTTAGAAATGAAAATTTCATGCCGTGCATGAGAAAAGGTTCAACATTCACTTAGGAAGGCCGAATTTTTTTCATTTGAGTTTGGGGGGGGGGGGGGGGGAACAAGATTTTTGGTTTTGTTTGTTCCCAATGTGTTTGCATCAAGTTCTCAAGATGTTCCCAAACACCAAATTTTTTCCTCCCATGTTTATTGTTATTAATAATATTAATAAATTATGATTCTTTGAGATGGGCCAAAGTGATCAAACTTTGAGCACTCCCTAAATAGACATATTGTACTCTTTTCCTTTGGGCTTACTATATTACCTACAAGAGGAAAGCTTTGGGCAAAGGATATGGGATCAAGTATATGATGCATTTGAAAACAAATTGGGAACTTGAGGAACACATTGAGAACATAATAAATAATCATAGAAAACTTTGTGCAAACACAATGGAACTGTATGGAACAAATTGGGAACACCAAATTTTGAAAAAAAAAAAAAGACTAGGCTTCTAGGGTGCATGTTGCCTCACCTCATTGGCCGGGTAAGACTTCTATTCCTAATTGGACACCATTAAAAAACCTAGGCTAATAATAGATGGGGCATGAATGTGTGGGACATGGGTAGCCATTGCAAGCAAAAAAAAACACACAAACAATTTTTTTATTATATACAAACACAAAATGACAACAACATGTAAAGCCACCCCCCCCATCCCTCCCCAAGCCCCACACAACCCCCGCCTGCGGGAACATGAAGTAATAAAATAGAAAAATGACTTGTGGCTTGAAAACAGCCAAGTAATGGGCCCACAGGGAGAGCAAAGGGCCCACAAGAAAACCACGTGTCATACACAGGAGCAAAGTTGGGCTAAATCCACCAACCATCACTCTCCTCATGTGTGAAGTGCAGAGTCAGGTCCAAATAACTAACGTCACCCACTGGCGTCACACACTACTACGGATTCAACGTGCAAAGTTAGAGTTCTCCCCCAAAACAAAATTGCACACAAAACACACACACACAAACAAACAAACAAAAATAGATTCACACAAACAAACCCAAGTATCTAATACACACATTCAACAATTGAGAGAGAGAGAGAGAGAGAGAGAGAGAGAGGGATTGGAACGAGATTGATTGATGGATTGTGTATGTTTTTGGTGGGGTGGTGAATTTCATTTCTTTTGTTTTTTGGTTTCTTGGGTGGTTGCAACAAATGGGTTGGTGGGTGGCTGCGTAGCTTGCTAGCTAGGCATGTGCATCAAACAACAAACGAGTTTAGATTTTGTTGGAGACTCGAGGAGAGTGGTGCTGGTGGGATGAAGAATAATGAGATATGATCCAAGAAGCCATGGCCATGCTTGAAAGTGGTGAGTTATTTTTTCTTCAATGAGAAGTTGTTGTGGCTGCTGCTGTAAGCTTGAGGGAGGTTCTTTGATGGGTGCTCCATGAAGATCTTCATGGCTTCATGTGTTACACTGTGTTGTGTGGGTGGACTTTTGCCAGAGGACCGTGTCTCTCTCTCTCTCTCTCTTGAAGGCCCAAATAAACAATGGACATGTCTGAAGTATGTTAATTGTTTGTTTGCGAAGACAATCAGTCAGTCGGTCAGTCAGCATGCCTGATGAGCAAATGGGTCCCTTCCAAATTCACCCTGGAAGCTGCTATGTCCATTGCCACAACAGACTTAATTCTGTGTGCTGGTCCATTAGATTGGCTCTGCGCTTCATGGTAGAGACATTTGTGATGCACCCCAGAAACGGGCCAAAGTTTAGTATCCCTACATTCTAGGGTCATGTGGAGTCCACTGTAGAAACATTTTGGGCATAACAGAAAAAGGATCCACTTCAGCTTCACCATGCTAATCACCATGTGTTTCTAATTTAGTGTGCAGAATATTTATCATCCTTATGGCTAGGGTCATGTGGAGTCCACTGTAGAAACATTTTGGGCATAACTGAAGGATCCACTTCGGCTTCATCATGCTAATCACCATGTGTTTCCAATTTAGTATGTTGAATATTTATCATCCTTATAGCTGTCATTTAAAGGCCAGAACCATTATGCCAGAGCCAATATGCGATCAGCCACTTGCTTGTTCAGGATGCATACTGATGATGGCCCTTGTGGCTGTGGACTAACTACAGGTTGCTAACATGTGCACAGGTAGGTAGGATGATCCTTATGGGGAGTTTTTTTTTTTTTTGAGTTAGCTGTTCTACTAGAAAATGAACAGGGCTCAAAAGCCATCTTGTAGCTCTGTGACAAGAAGAACATTGCAGTGTTTTTCCCTCTGAAAGGATGTGAAGATCTTTTTTTCTCTGGTGATGTAGCTAGGTTTTCATTTCTCAATTGTCTGGATGTGTGTGCCTGTGTGGTCAGTCATACATTCATTTCATCTGGAATGTTACCAAGACAATTATCTATTTGAGTAGGACTGAATCACATCTGGCTATTCTACTTGTCTTTTTCAAGGGTGCTATTATGCTTGTTGGTTTCTGTAGGGGGATTTGGTCTCTTTTGATAGTCCTGCAACTTCTGTCTGATTTTTGTACAAAGGGATGTATGTATTCGAGCTTACAGTTTTGCACATGCTTCTCAATTGTGTGTTCTTGGTCAGTGATGTCTTTGGAGTCTTATCTTCTGGCTCCTGGTGTGGTAGAAGGTGCAGCAGTGACAGAGCAGATGAAAGCTGAGCCAATGGTTCTTGGCAGTGGAGATCTTGCTTTCTACCTGAATGACACTATGTACACAGAGGAGGATGTCCATATTGTCAATCCACCAATGATGAAGTTTGACTTGGGTGGTGATGATGATCCTGAAGAAAGTGATCTTCCACTGTATCGGAAAGAGAATGACCTTGGCAAGATGGATTTCAATTGGGATAAAAGCCTTGGCAACATGGAGGATGTTGACAAACTCTTCAGGTTGTGCACAACTCTTCAGATGCGTTGTGGTTGCCAAGCATGTTGGATTTTTTCCAGAGCTTCCTCTCAGAACTTCTTGTGTCAATCAGCTTCTTTTAGTAAGGTTGACAGGATGAGATTTGTTCTTCTGTGGAAAATGTGCACCTAGTTATGAAACTGTTTCTGGATACCAGCATGGTCAGGTGGCTTCTTTCTCCTGCTGCTGTGTGTTGGTTGCATGAATGATCAATCTGGAATGGGTTGTCCAGCTGGCTAAAAAAAGTGTTGGAAGAGAGAAGCAAAGAGGTGCTGACAAGCAATATTGTGGTGAATGTAGGATGGATTCTTCCTTTGAGCAAGCATGCAAGCCCCCTGGGAACGGATTACAATGGCATGGGGTGGAGATCATCTCTTCTTCTGGCTTGCCAGAAACTAATTGTGATGCAGCTGCCAATGACAAGGTGGAGGGTTTGGACATGAAGTTTGAATTTGTCTCTACCAACCCTCTGATTTGTCCACCATTGGATATTCCACAAGTTCCAAAATTTGAAGAGCAATGTCGTGGTGGTACTGATGTTACTAATAAGTTACTGCCTGGTCCTGCCCAGCTGCCATTTCTCCCACAACTGCCGGTAAGCATTGCTGGAATGGAAACTCATTAAAGGCTCTACTTCTATGGTGCCTTGTACTTTGAAATCCCCCCAGCTATGCAGTCGTAAGGCAGATTTCTCAATCAAACACACATATACTCTCAGTCACACACATGATGCCACAGTTTGAAATACTGCGAACCCATTCATCTTCTTTTCTAAGACATGAAACCAGGTACTTGTATGGACGATTAGATTTTGGTTACCGCAAAAGACTAGATTGTGATCTCCTGTTAGTCTTGATGCAGGAGTCATCAGGATCTGGACAAACCATTAAGGGTATTTATAATAATGCTATGACGCCAGCCATATGGAAAGCCCAGAATGAGTCCGAGGTGCCTTCTGTGATCTTTTCCAGTTCTGAAAGAGCCAGCATTGCCCAGGTATACTTGCACCCATGATTTCATTGCATGCTCTACTTCTTGTTATATATGTACCTGACATGACATACTGGAGAAGTGCTACCTGTCATCTGGGTTTATGTTTCCACCACTATGATTCGACAGCTCTGTTTTCTCTGATGTGCCAGGCTCATCGTGCACGGAGGCATGCAGCAAACCGCAAACGCCACGGAGGAAGGCTCAGAGGACATCTAAACAGCCAGAGAGGTGGGAAAGAAGTGCCATATGCTCACCAGGAGCGGCAAAAGCCTCAGCCTACTATTCCTGTCCAGACTGATCTTCATCTGCCATCATCAGCAAATCTACATGGGTATTCAACTACTGTACTACCACTTCCCTCAACAATGCAAGCTGCAGATCAACCTTTGGTGCCCTATAAGCATACAGGCTATCCCCGGCCATACTATCTCATACCCAGTTTGGCACCTACTCCTTCCTTCCCAGGCCAGGTGCAACAACAGTCACAGGAAATGTACAATGGATATGAACAACCCTTATTAATACTGCGTCCAAAGCTGCTTCAGAACCAGCATCAGCTGAGAACATCATCAGAGACATCTATCTCAGTCCCCTCTAGTGATCCAATCATGACCAGTCATGATATGTCAGAGAAGCTGAGGTGGCAGCAGCAGCAGCAGATGCAGGCAAGGTTGGCAGTTGAGCATCTGGCCGGAGTTGCAACTTTCGATGTCCCTGTGCTCAGCAAAATTCTTGCACAACCTCAAGAGGTGATGCCAGCTAGTGAACCTGAAGCTGCTGCAATTGCTGAGTCAGTTAACACGTCATCCAGCACCAATCCTGACACTCCTCTCTCAGTTGGCCAAAGTAGTGCAGAGGCATCTTTTAATGAGGAAGATGAAAACTTGCAGGCTGCTGTCCTGCACCAACTGGAAGGCACCATGATGAAGGTAGTGTTTGGGTTTCTTGTACCTTTTGGGTTCTTTGGAGTAGATAGCTATTTGGAAGTTGTGATCACCACTTGACCACAACTGAAGTCTATGAGATCAACCCACAAGTTATTCTGTAGGCAATCCTTTGGAGTTCCAAGCTGATGTAAATGGGTCAACTCTGAGGTGATGTGGTACTGAGTATGTGACATGATATGAGGGAAGATTTCATCAATAGCCTGGCTTGACTATTGCTAGCTTGATGCTTTTGTAATGCTGTTATGTGATTGGTACATCATTAGAGCTCGGAAGGCATTGTTAGGGTTGATCCATTTGAGGATTGACCCATTTGGTATAACAAATTCACATGAAGGATCTTGCATGTTGAATAGTATGACTCTTCCCTAGGCATGGTTAATTCCGAAAGAGTTATTGTAACTATTGGACTGTGTAATTTTGCAGCTTGATCTTGGGACCAGGTTGAGCATTCGGGATGCCTTGTATCGATTGGCCCAGAGTGCAACACAGCGGCGATTGACCTGTGCAGATTCTGGCAACAACAGCCAAACTTCTGGGGATGCTGATGCTTCATCCAGTGCTCTTGAATTCCCCATTGGCAGGGACCCTTCATCTCCATCTCAACACAGGGTTTCCAGGTACAGTGCTCAACTCATGTATTGGTTTTTGAGTGTGGTGGAGACAGACATAAAACTCTTTTGATAGGTCAATTCCTCATTTTCTGCTCTGTGAAAGGCTGCTGCAACTGCCAACATTGGGAACTTGCTACAGAATTGGAACTGACAACTTTCCCTTATTCCAGGCCTATACAGCCAAGTTCAGATGCCCTGTGGATGTATCACTCAGGAGGTTTGCCAACCAACTGGTCTGGTGAAGCTTTAGCCAATTTGGTGGAAGGGATGGATCCTGTCATCAAAGAAGGAGTTGAAACTGGGTTTGCTATGTTTCCTGAAACAAGTATGTGTATGTCTCAAGTGACATACAATCCACAGTTGACAATTAGAGCTCCAACAGCAACTCAGTCGTGTACAGATGACTTGGCCGCACCATTTGACCAGCAGAACAACATGCTGTCCTATGTATCAAAGGACAGCAATCATCAATCTCAGACATTGCAACAAAGCAACATAGCAAGTAGTATGTTGGCTGGAGAAACTTCCAGAGCTTCGGGCATCAAACGAGGAGAAAAAGTGACTGACAGCTCACAAGCCCCAACTACCCAGGGTCGTTCTTCAACTTCTGGACAGCAAGACTGCTATGGCATTAAAAAGGAAGTTCAACCAAGCCGGTTGCAGCGTGCTGCAGGGATCAAAGAGCTTACCAAGTATGTGGATGAGATGGCACCAATTGGATCTTCCAAAGTTGAAGATGAAACTCTTTCTCTCACAAGTCCATCACTGATTCTGTCATCTGCATCTGATAATTGGCAGGCGACAAACCTTTTCAAAAATTCAGGTGAGCAAACACCCATAGGTGTTTCAAGAGTATGTTAATGGATGTACAGTTGAAAGCAGGTGCTTGTCCCTTTCATTCACTATACACCCAGTTCACTTGGGGAATCTCAAAGTGCTTATGAGGGTAAATGTGATTCCTTTTGCTCCTGCCAAGAGCTCCAATGCTTGATCCCAGCTTTGTTTGGTAGAAAGCCCTCAGTGATCCTGTTTGTGTAGGTTAAATGGGACTTTGACTATGGATATGCAAAGGGCAAAGGATCTGCCCTGCAATGTGCCAAACACCAAAACCCTGGAATCTGATTCCAGCAAAACCCTGGAATCCAATTCCAGCAAAACCCTGGAATTGGATAAACCCTGGAATCCATTTCCAGTAAAACCCTTTTCTCTTCTTTTATGTGGGGCATGTTCTAGAGTGCCATTTTTGTATCAAAATGTCAGATCACAAGAGTTTTGAACTTTTGATATGTAGTCAGCAAACTCTTTGTGCAATTTCATTGTTGATACTGTGATTCTATCTTCCTCATTTCCAGCTTCACTTCGGCAAGTGAACAATTAATGAATGAGCATGTAATCAGTGTGTAATCTATGCGTTCTCTCTTGTATTTGGCAGGTATTCCAGTTCCATAAATCCTGGAGGGTTTCTCACTTTTCCCCTAATTTCCCAGTGCTGTTGGATTGGAGGTTATTTCTGCCGGCACTGCAAAACTTTCTGGTCTCTGGAGGCAAGCCTTACGTAGTTGTTTCTTGATCTTTTGTTGATTTTTCAATTCTAAAGAAACAGAACTTGCTTCCAGAGGACAGATTCTGGCTGCAAGCTGATGGAAAATATGAGGAGCATGGTGAGTGTGGTCTTGAAGGCAAATCATGGTGCGTGGCATTGCTCAGAATTTAGTGGTAGGCTTTCATGCGTTTAATGGCTTCTGTAATATACCACAATCTTCAGTGGCAAGTGCAAATGATGTGGCCATATGTCATGCAGTTGCCATTACAAATTAGGGTTGTATAGTTCTGTGTCATCATCTGGAGCAGTCTGAAATCTGAAGGATCTTTGACACATGCTGATCTTTGAGGATGATGTGTCTCCTGATCCATTTGTTTGTTTTTCGGTGTCATCTAAGGTCATTGAGCTTGTAGATTGCTCCTTATCTGGCTAGACTGACTTGAATCTGATAACATGCATTTGCATCTTTTGTGAATTTTGCCAAAAACACATTTTATGTGTTAGCAAGGTGAAAAGTTGCACTTCCAATCATGTGTGGGAAGTCTGAGGGTTTGACTTTGGTGGGTGAACTGCCATTATGCACCCAAGCAAGGAAGAATAGCACACTCCATGATTTTGTGGGTGTTTGGATAGCTGCAAAATCCCAACACCCACAATGACTTGTTCTTTTGGATTGGGGTGGTAAAGAAAAATCAGTCCCAAAATGGTTTGTCACAGTCACGTTCGCAAGTACCAGAATATAGAAAATAAGGAAAACTAATGTGAAGGAATTTTGGTTTGAACTTCATCCCCTGTAGTAAGTACACTTAGCAAATCTGAAGGGGTCTACTCTCACAACTCCCTAGTTTCAACATCTCCTCATGGTATGCAATAATTGCATACCATTCCAAGTAGTGCTTCAGTTTTTTTTTACTCTTGCACCATCTCATTGGAGCGTTCCCTCTCTCTAATACATTCTCTTCATATTTCACTAGTTCTGAAGTAAATTTTTTAATTTACTTAAGTATAAATAGGGTGTTAATAATTTTATTATGAGAACATTTTTAAAATATTTTATTATTGCATAGCATACTAAAAAATAGCTTTTTCTCTCAGGTGCTTCCTAAAATGTACAAGGACAAGGAGTGACCTCCCCAAGGACTAGCTTGGACTCACTTCCATGCCATACATATGTGTGATGTATGGCATGGAAATAGGATTGGGCAAGCTAGTAGCACCTGTTGCGTTTGGGTGCAATGATATGCTCATCTTGTTCTTGCTTGGGTTGTGATTTCTTAGATGTCTTAACAATTGCAAATTCGTGCTTTTGCCAAGGTGTTGTTATTGCAGGATTTAATTAGCAAGTAAGCCAAGGAGGCACATGATGAGTTGGGAAGGCCTAAAGTGCCCTGGATTCCAAAGAAAAGAATGGCTTCTAGAGGCAATCCAAGTGAGAGATTGCATGAGCATTTGATTCATCACAATTTATCTCATTTATGTAGGAGGGATGGGTTTGTTCCAAAGTCTCAAATTCCTTTATTGGTTTTTGGGTAGTGACATGGCCTGACAAAAAATTGAAGCTTTCTGCCATTTTGTTGAACCACAAAGGGGAAATGTGGTGATTGGTTTTACTGTGAGGTGAACACACACACTCTTTGGCAGCTATTTAACTTTGGTTCAACAGAATTAGTTGTTTCCATGCAAAATTGGAATTGGTTCAAGAATTGGCATAGTAGTTTGATAATCTCAAAGAATTAATAGTGGAATTGGGTCACAATTATTGTTCCATGGTTTAAAAATTGGAACTAGGCAGACTGTAACCAAAAGTGAGGGTCCAAAAATCCTACAACCCATACTCTACTTCATGTGAACCCTTCCTTCCACACTCTTCAAATCGATCTCTCATCTACAAACACCTAACCTCTCCGGACTCGGACTATCTTTCTGCTCTCTCACTGATCTACTTGCAATTTGAAGACCGACAGACTCAGCAACACATCACTTGACACAACACATATTTCTTGTCGTACTTCCACACAGATGCATCAGAAAAAGTCCTTGTATTTTATTCACAGATCATATACACACCCCGAAAGCACAGGCATCGTCTTCCCAACATAAATTCTCACAAAAAGACACAAGATTCTGATTGTTCTTCCAGTTCTTGTCACTTCTCTCTCTCTTCTAGCCTTCTGTACCATGAGCTCAACTCTATCAGACGCAGCGGAAGATCTTCAACATAGCTAAGCTCTCAGCTACAGAATTCCTCACTCTTCTCTCTCCTTCTGTCCTTTTTTTTCAAAAAAACAATCCCTCTCTAACTTTTAGCTCCCTTAGCTCTCAGCTATCCACCATTAGCTACCTGCCATCCGTTCTCTCCTCTCCCAAAATTGTCCTGCTCTTTTGCCAAAAGAAAAACAGACTTTTGATCTTTTCTTCCAGGCCTCCGTTGGCTTCCTCCAGAAGCTTCTCCCAATCTTCCAACGTCGTTCGATTCCCATTCTCCATTCGCAGCCTTGCCACCTTCATAAATCTAGCTCCATCAATGCCAGCCACCATCCCCAATCTTACACACACCACACAGCTTAGAAACAAGACAACCATGCATTTCCATGCAACAATGATGGGGCGCTATCACAACAAGTCGGTTGATGCAATTATGTTTAGAACCCAGGGTTAGATCAGATTGCACACTAGTTAGACAACCTCCTTTCACATTACATATGTAACCCCTCCCTTCTTAAACGGCTGAGTCCCTCAGCTTCATTCAGTCAGGTGGAGCATAAAAGATCTGGAGGTCTCGACGAAATCTCTCCCATTGGTGACCATCTGCATCTTGAACAATACACAGCCTACAACCTTCCTCAAAATTGAGGTTTCCCTTTCCATCAGTGTGCCCAATGAATTTGTAGGGACCCTCCCAACTCGCAGTCAAGGCCCGTCTCTTTCCTGGCTTCTTCATTTTCACCATCGTCAAACCTGCAATCAAACCCTTGAACAAGTGCTTACCTCTCCTGGTAGCATAGTTCTTTTTCTGTTGCCTTTGTGCCTGCTCTACATTGATCAGAACGTTGTCATGGATGCTTGCAATGAGCTCTACTTTCTGTAGAAATTGTGCTGCAGTAGCTTCCACACTCCCACTATCATCCGTCTCAGCAGTCAGTGCCTGCAAGAGGTTGTCTGCTCTCAAACGTGGCGTTCGACCAGTGAGGATCATGAATGGAGAAAATTTTGTACTTGACTGGATGCCACATTGGTATCCGAACAGAACTTTGGCCAACTGCTCATCCCAACAATTCACGTTGGCAAGGTTGGCAGCCAGCAGAGTTATGCCATGCTTGATAGTTTTGATTATGCGCTCAGCCATTCCATTGCACTGGGGCCACTGAGGTGCCGTGCGTTGGTGCTGAATTGCATAGTCTCCACACATGACGTCAAATTCTGCAGCCCACTCACCCCCATTATCAGTGAGTACAAATTTGGGAACTCCATATCTACAAATTATTTCATCTTCTAAGAACCTGGCTGCCGTCTTTGCCCCATGATCAGCAACAGCCTTAGCTTCACACCACTTCGAATAATGGTCAATGGCCACTAGAATATATCTGTTGCCCGACTTAGTTTCAGGCAATGGCCCAGCTGTGTCCAGTGCAACTCGGTAGAACAGATCACTAACAGGAATGCTTTTCAAATGTTCATCTCCAGATCGCACACTGCCTGAACTTTTCACCAATTGGCATTGTTGGCACTCCCTGACTACAACCTTGACATCAGCAGTTCAATTGTGCCAGAAGTATCTTCGGCGGATCTCTGCCAATGTCCAATGTTCCCCGAAATGCCCTAGATCCTCATGCATTTGCCTCACCAGAGGCACCCTCTCTTAAGTCTGGGTACTAATAAGTTCTTGAAAAAGAGCTTTTGCTCCTTCCAGCAATAGTTGCTCACCCTTCTTCTGATCCTCTTGCTCTCATCAAGGTTCATAGTATCAGCCAATACACCTCCCTTCAGGAGCGTCAGACAGTCTGCATCCTCCCATATGTCCATGCAGCTTGTGTATCCTTTAACATACTTCCGATAGTAGCCTGTCAAACCTAGGAATGATCTGACATTCGTTACATTTCTTGGTGTTGGAAAGTGCAACACTGCTTCAATCTTTCCAGGGTCGGGCAGGATACCCTCTTTGCTCACCATGTGACCTAGAAAAGTTATCGTCTTAGTAGCAAAGCAACACTTGCTTGGGTTAAGTTTCAAATTGACTTCCCTGAGTCTACAGAGAACCTTGTCCAAGTGTCGAAGGTGCTTTCCCCAGTTTTCGCTATGCACATTAAGGTCATCAGCTACCTGCCATCCGTTATCTCCTCTCCCAAAATTGTCCTGCTTTTATGCCAAAAGAAAAACAGACTTTTGATCTTTTCTTCCAGGCCTCCGTTGGCTTCCTCCAGAAGCTTCTCCCAATCTTCCAACGCCGTTCCATTCCCATTCTTCGTCCGCAGCCTTGCCACCTTCATAAATCTAGCTCCATCAATGCCAGCCGCCATCCCCAATCTTACACACACCACACAGCTCAAAAACAAGACAACCATGCATTTCCATGCAACAATGATGGCGCGCCATCATAACAAGTCGGTTGATGCAATTATGTCTAGAACCCAGGGTTAGATCAGATTGCACACTAGTTAAACAACCTCTTTTCACATTACAAGACAATTTGTGGCTACATTGTCTTCCAAAACTTGTTGACATTGTGGTTTTGAGTGTTCTGTTTCTCTTTATCTTTTCCTTTACTTGATCTTTCAAACTTGTAAGTTGATTTGAAATGAATTGGTAGTTCCTACTTTTAATGTTGGGGTGTAGGGTTAGGTTTAAGTGTTGTCATGATCATGGTCATGGAAATGGATTTCAAATTGGAGTCTGATTTATTTTTCCCCTTTTCTTTTGTGGTGTTTCCAACTAAGTCTACTTTTTGTCTCATTTTCTAGGTACTCTTTGATTATTCTTTTGTGTAATTTTATTGCACACCTAACATCCTGATCTTGGGCCATCCCATCCCTTGGAGAACGTCTAGAGTGTGTTATTAGCAATAACCTTTTTAATTTGGTCTCTCTTTCCCTTAGCTTGAACTACCTCATAGGAGCTCCCTTAATCAAAAACAAGAAAAGGTTCCTTCCTAGGCTAGATGGGATGAAGGGGTGCATCATGATTTGGCCCTACCTACCCCCCAACACTCCAACATGTATATTAACCATTGGATAGTTGTCCCTCCAAGTTAAGACAATCCCACACCCAAAAACCTACACACACACACACACACACACACACCCCTTATTGTAACCTCTTGCATAACAAACATATCAACTAACAACACCTCTTGTACTTCTACCCACCCTTCCTCTACCTATATTTATTGGACACCAACAAGACATCAACACCCCCCAACAAGACACAACTCCTTATAGCAAGATAACTTGCATGTTCATGCATGCACACACACCCACAACTTCAAGTTCTACCAAACCTATAATGTGACCCAACTCAACATATATAGTGAATCATTATCCTCTTGAATTCATCCTTCAAATCTTCAATATTTTTTTGCAAATTGTACATAGAGTTCCTTCAAGACTTCTTCACCCTAGTTCTACTTCCTAAGGTTGCCCACATCATTCCAAACATCCTCCAAGTGTTCTCCTAGCTCTCACATCATTTGCCGGTAGAGTGTACTTCCCCAAAACTTCCCCTCATCCTTCAAATCCTAATCAATGAAGTAAAATATTAAAAATTCCAAGATAACCTAGGAAGTTCAACTCTAAACTTGGAAACCTCAAGCTTGTGACGAAAATGCAAATCCTAAGCACCAAAAATAGGGCACAAAACGAAAAATGTATGTGAGGAACCTTTCCTCTATCTCTTCTCTCCTCTTGTCTACTATTTTTCCTTACCTATTCCCTTTCTTGTTTATTCTTCAAAACAACCTTCCATTTTTAAAAAAAGTTTTTCCATCTTGCCTTGAATAAACCTTTCTAGGAAATGTTTCCTTTCTCATGTAGTTGCCACCTCTCTTGCCCCTTTTTATGATCTTTCCACCTTCACATGAAGTCCATTTCCTTTTGAATTTGAACTCACCTTGAAACTTTGCCTCTCCATGAGCGAATATCTCCACCTTGTTCACTTGTTCATGATGTGCCACTTTAAAGTTTCACAAAACTCAACCACCAACCCTCAAATCCTACTCCCACATCTCATGAGCAAACCAAGCCCAAACCAAGTTCTTTCTATCAAAGGGTCATAAAAGGTCAACAAGGAGACCTTTCATGATTCAATTTGATGACGAGGCCATGACCTATCTTTAGTCTAGGCCTACCTATTGGAAAAACATTAGGAGCTTCCTCACACCTTGTTGTCCCTTAATTGGCGCATTAATTAGTCCATTGATAGGATAAAACATACCTTATCTTGCACATTCAAGCTATAATCTCTTTAATTATCTAGGTCACCCTATACCTCTAATCTAAGGTGGAATAAGTTCTTTCATTAATCCCCTTAAACTATGGGTCTTGCCCAAAACTCCTCCCTCCTTCTTACTTACCTTTATCCTATTCGAGGCCCCTTTTTACTACCTAGCAAAATGCCCCCAACCCAACATATTGGGTTAAATTCATTTTTGCCCAACAATTTTTGAATTGTCTTTGAGCTTTTGTTTTAGTTCTATATAGTTTTAAGCACCCATTATTTATTTTTGAGTATCCATCCTTTAGTTTTGAATATTCACCATCTATTTTTTCTTTTTTTGTTTGTCATTTGTTTTGGACTTTAAAATGTCTTCCCCCATTCATTTGTTTTCCTTAGTTGTTTATTCTTGTCATTTGTTACAAGTTCATGTAATGTGCAAGTGGTTTTATGTTTTGTGTCATTTTTTCCATAAAGCCACCATTCAATTATACTTGAATCATCTTTTATTTGTGAACCTCGTTTGTAACATTGGATTCATTTTTTTTTATTGTCCTTGTAGGTTGGCATTGTGTCTTAAAAGATTAGGTATGTTGTTGCATTGTAGCAAATTCTTTGAATGTGTAAGGTATGCCCCATTTCAAGGGCATTACCTTGCATAAAGCACTAGCAAAATAAAAAGTTTCCAAAAACTTCATGTGATATTTTTCTATGTTTGGTATCCATGAAACAATACTTACTAAATACCATGGGGGAAAAAAATTAGGGTAGAATTTTGAAAAAACTAATGGAGAACTTTCAAAGTTTCTTATGATTAATGTAGACAATAGGGTGAAAGCACACTACGGTGATTCCCTTTGGGGCACTTTTGGTTTTAATATTATAGTACATATAGTATAATTGCCCCAAAAGCATGGTACATCATGGTACATTTAATTTTGGGTATCAATCTTGGTTTTTGAGTCCTACAATAATTATGTTTACAAAACGTATGTTATGTAATATTATTTTTTCTAAATAATAAATTTCATTATTTATATTGAAAGATCCATGATTATATTTATAATATACATTGGTATAATAAGGCCACAATCTCATTTTGACTACACTAATTTTAAAATTCTTCTAGTCGTTAAAATAATCATTTTTAATGAAATTAAAAAAAAAGACCCATCTAACTATGCTTCTCATCTTTTATGTGGATGTGATTACTTGTCAAATTTTCAATTTACCACACATTTATCACATTCTTGCCGAAAAAACTCATTTTTTGAAATGAAAAATTTCAAATTAGTCACATGGTATGCAAGCATGGTTCATATTATGTCAAATGATATGGTTCAATATACCTTCAACTTTCATAAAAACAAAAAATCATTTAAATTATTTTTGGAATATATTAGTGTTTTTGAACACACATGTACATTGCATTTGTTTTCACAAATGTACTCCAATCTCCCACTTTGTAAAATGAAATGGAATAATTTATTTTCTAATCTTTTGCCTAGGTTATATTCTAACATAATATGAAAAAATATTTTGAAAATCTTTCAAAAGTTTGAAATGGGATACATTCAAACATGCACATCCATAGAAAGTAATCCAATGTGACACCCCAAGGGGGGTCGTCATAGTGTGCTTTCACCCAAACACATTTTGGGAATTGGTTCCAATATAATTATGGAGGAATAACTAAAGAGGCTTTGCCAAACTTAAAAAAAGAAAAGTTAAGAAAAAAATAATTTAACCTTGAATGAAAAAAAGAAGATGAATGTATTTGAAGCCGATTCTAAAATTTGTTTGGGCACTTTGGTGTTCAAAGAATAAAGGATGGAACAAAAAAACTAACAAGGGATTTTTATGAATGTACAAAACCATCCAATTTCGTAAGAGTTCACAAGATTTAAGCCCCTCATGGAATAAGAGAAATCGTGTTGACATATAAACAATTTATGTTTATATTTTGGAGAACTAAGTCA
The DNA here is from genome assembly GCA_963921925.1 of Sphagnum tenellum. NCBI lineage: Eukaryota > Viridiplantae > Streptophyta > Sphagnopsida > Sphagnales > Sphagnaceae > Sphagnum > Sphagnum tenellum. Next base: position 13,281,592 of record OY998154.1, read on the forward strand.
TGTTGTTTGTGAATGTCCAAAGAAATGTGGTCCACATGCAACACGTGCTATTTTTGTTATTAATCCACAACTAGAGGAGTCGAAAAATGAACATGTCCAACCTTAGTAAGGATCACAAGGCTAAACCTTGATGCATCATGTATTGAAAATGGTCCCAACCTATCTTTAGATCTAACACCATGTTTCTAAGAAATGAAATCAAGTTTAGTAAATTATGGATCATGGTATATAACTCTTGGCTATCATAATCTAATAAGAAGCTTACTCTTGTTAGTGAAATCTATTTTGTTTTGAGTGTTAGAGAATGTCAAAGAATTAATTGGGAATATTTTATCTTTTATGATGTCTCAATAGCAACAAACAATCATGCCACAATAGGCTTTGTCCTAATTGTAACACAAGAGAAGCACCATTGATTTAAAAAAAAGAAAAATATGATTAAAAAAATTTAACTAACTTTTGAAACAATATTTTAAAACAAATTCAAATTAACACTTCCAAACTCATGGCCCCAATTTAGAGGTTCTTAAGTGAAATTCAACATGGGATGATTAATTCCAATGCTTATCCAAATTTAACCTACCTCCATTCTCCGCGTCTTATTCCCACCAAAAAGGAAATCTCTCAGTGACTCCATCCTAAGTTTGGATAGAGTCCCTTTTGATTGTATTGATTGTGTGTCCAAAAGACATTTTCATCTTTAGAAAACTATTGATAAAAGCGATAAGAAAAAAAACTACCTTAAAAACAAGACAACTAGAACTATGAGGTGGCTCTTTCCTTTTAAGGATTTTAAAGTTAATTGCAAAAATATATACACATGTAATATATTACAAATTCATGTGTGTTAAATGGAAACAAAGTTTCTTGTTTTTAATTGATCATGGGCAAATTGTTAGAAAGTTTGAATGCAATATAACAAGTTTAAGTTTTAGTAATCTAGGTAATAACCTTTTGGGACATTTGTTCATATATGATAAGAAATTGTTTTTTGTTGAACACTTGTATGAATATGGAGTCTGAGTTTGAATGTGGTCATAAGTTTTAAAGTTTCTTGATAATCAAATGAATTATTTGATCTTGTAAGTATATTGATGTTGTAATCACCTCTAACAAATACATGATGAACAACGTTACAATAATGATTTTATGTAGTGTATCAAAATAACTATGTCAACACTGCATAGATCGATCATTGTGACATATGAATTATCTTAGAATGTTGAAGAAACTTTATCAAACAATTATGTGTTGTGCCCATCCCATTGAGATTGAAATTGGGTTTTTTAAGCCAAGGTTGCCAAATATGCTTGCTTGCAACCAAAGAACATGTTTTTTCAAAGTTATAGCCAATGTACAAAAATATTAGAGAAAGTGGCTAAAAGCCTAGATCTAACATAGACCTAGTCTAAACCTATGAAAACTTCAAACCTAGATCCTAAATTGACATGGTAGATTTGTGACACAATCTTTTGTGGAGGCATGTTGGGTATGATGTATCACACTAGGTAAGTAGATGAGAGAATGGTCAATAAAAAAAGCCCCACAAATGGAGGTGAAGGCAAAGATAAAGCCTACATTTGCTATCTTATTTCCTTCAATTGTTGGTTTTTTTAAAAAATCATTTTCTTGAGCTCTAATATAAATCTAGTGCATTTTAGTTAAAATCAATTAATTTGTCATGGTTTAAAAAGTTTCAATTCACTAAAGCTCAAAAGTTTAAACCCATTGTATGATGTTGCAACTAGAACTTGGTTTGACATTTTTGTTTTGTTTTTGACATTCCACTAACATAAGTGTTTATGTAATGTTGGTCCTTTCAAATGTCCTTATTTGGAAGTAGAACTATCAAGGCCTTTGGTGATTTAGGGTTTAGAGTGTACTTCAATGTTCACTCCAATCGTCTTCAATGTTCAACATCGGTTACAACTGGTTATTGTCAAGAGAGGTTTTAAGTTTCATGGTTATTTATCATTCAAGTTTCTTTACATTTTCTTTTTTTATGTTTTGAGTAAAATAACACTTGGGGAATGGGGAGTTAGCTAATTTAAGACATTGGAACTCACCAAAAAAAATTAAATTATGTGATACTTAATGGGGTATCACAAAACAAATTGAAAAAAAAGGTGGGGCATCCGCCCCTTTTGTAGAAGAAGAACTCTACTTGATAACATGCCTAATAACATACCTTCTAGATACACTTTATAAATTTTACTAGTGTTTTACATCTTTTTCTAATTTTTTTTCTTCATTATTTTATTTGCTTCTGTCCACTATCTTTTATGTCTTGTCCCAATTTTTTAATTTTTTCTTGAGAGTCTTATATGTTGTTTCAACTTTGTTTAATTTATTTTTTTGTCTTATTGACAATTTGGGTTTGGTTTTTTCTTTTTTTTAATATTGATTCTAATAAGGGTTTTTATTCATATATTTATTTATTTTCAATTTTGTGATGTAGCCATAGTGGCAATCATCCACAAGAGGAATAAGACAAATTTGGATATAGGTATAAAAGGATAGTAAATTTTGTTTAGAATCTTGCATATTTTCATAACCTCCATGAACCTATAGTCCAAATATAATGATTTTGCATTATCAAAATGTGGGGAGTTTGTTTTTATTTTCCCCAATAAAATCCTTTTTACTATGTAGCATTGAACTTTTTGTTGTTGTTGTTGTTGGGATTTGAAATTTCACCAAAAAAAAATGCATGGATTACAATCTGATAAGTTCTAGGATTTTATAGCATGTTTGCAATGTTCCAAACTTGTAGGTAAAATGATTTGGCATTTGTGCAATAGTAAATCATTTCCAATTTTCTAGTAATATGCCATGTCATTGACACTCACAATGTTTGGGCCTAATGTTCGCAAGGGTTATTTCACATCTTGCATATTCCATTGCATTAATGTTTTTATTTTCCAATTTTGGTATGGTGTCATTGGCACCATCCATATAATGTTCATCCAATTGGGTGGCAAATAAGACTACAAAGTTTTATATAATTTGGTTATGGCACATGAGGTGTGTGTAAGTTGCAAATTCAATGGTAATCTTAATTGTAAAACTTCATGGCAACATGGATGCTCTTGTAAGTTTTAAGTGTGATTTGAATGCAAACTTGAACTAAAAGGAATCTTATCATATGCCATTTGTAGTTGCAATTGTGCTACAACAAACAAACACAAGTCAATGCAAATTCTACAAAGTTGAAATGAAGCAAATGTTGGCACAAAAACAACTTGATGAAAAAGTACAAGTGCCATAACTTTAGCCACCTATGCATTTTCATAATGAATCTTGTCCTTCCCCCGTTCACAAAAGGGAAAAGTATGAAACCCATAAAATTGTTGTGCATGCATTTTGACCACTAAGTCTAGATGTGTGATTCAACAATGGCAAATCTTGGATTTCATGAAGTACATAGTAGAGAACGTTTAATTGTCCTCCACATTGCCCAAGACCATCAGACTTGTAATCTCCACAAGTTTCAAATACTTAGACATTTTTTGAATTATGATGGCATTTGAACCCAAGTGGGTCCACAATTCAGTGGTAGGATCCACCATCAATTGGTGGATGTAAGGTACCATAAAGGTTGTTTTTAATTCATATTGCAAAACAATATGCTTACTAGTCAAGCAAAAGTGCATCCAACAAAGAAGCAACCAAAACACCATATGGTGATTCTGCATTGGGGTGACAAAAGTTTTTTAAAAAAAATTGGAAATTGATTTTAAAAAATCACTAGTATAAATTCTGTTGTTTGCAACCAGTCACCATGCAACTAGGTGTCATTTGCAACTACATTGGTTGTGTGTGCAACTAACATGCAACTAATAGTGTACAAAATGGACACGTGTCATAAAAATCATGACCTAAGCTAATACACACCTACATTAATATACTAAATATATCTATTCAAGTTATCATAGTTTTATAGCTTTAGTACTAAGGTTAAACTTATATTAATTAATGTTTCCATAGGCAAAACATTGGCTAAACCTAGGCCAAACTAACTATGAATTTAAACTAACTTTGCTAAACTAATTTTGGCTAAAGTATTTTTCGTTAAACTAATTATGAGACTAAACTAACTTTGCCTTAACTAACCATGGCAAAACTAATTATGAAGTTAACTTTGGCTAAACTGACCATGGCTAAACTAACTTTGGCTAAACTAACCATATTGGCTAAACTAACTTTGGTTAAACTAATGTTGGTTAAATTAACTTTGACTAAACTAAATGAAAAACCAAATTAGTTAGGAGGTTGTGAGGCAACTTTTGTCCCTCTACCCTCGGTTCTACAAGGTGACTATACTTGAAAGTATAAATGCTACCGGTGAAAGACAAAGCGAACGTACTTCTAGATACTAGATTGCGTTTGTAGTTGAAGTTCAAATTTCTTTACCGCCTATGCATCTTTCATAACTTAACATTGATGGCCATGTATTTTATTTTATTTTTATTTTGTTATTATTATTATTATTACTTTGATCCCCACAATCCCCTGATCCTAGAACCTTAAGTTAAACAACTAGCTCTTTAAACAAACTTTTGTGAACTCAACACTTCCTTCAACATGGCTATAACCAGCAATCATTTAAAGAATTGTTTCTCACTCCCAGATTGTTCAAATTTAGCTTGCTATAGCTTTTTGGAAAGTTAATTAGTAGACGCACCTTCCTACCAAGTTTCAAGATCTGCAGCTAAATAACTAGGAAACCATGCTATAAAACCCGAGAGGATTTTGAAGAAGTAGTTGATTCAACCAAACTGCAGACCACCAGTCACTTGGAGAATTGTTTCTCCCACCCAGATTGTCCAAATTCAACTTGCTATAGCTCTTTGGAAATCTAACTAGTAGACGCATTTACCTACGAAATTTTGGGTTCTGCAACTAAAACAGCAAGGAGTTACACCACTAAACCCGAGAGGGTTTCGTGAAGTTTCTCTAAATCCTAACCTTCAAATCTATCCTTACTCACATCCCTTACTTACAAACTCTCATGAGATCTCCACCCTATTCTCCTTCCTCTCTTCAACTCCAAAGCTGATCCTTCATTTCCTCCTCTAAAACCTTGTCGAAACAAACACTTTCAAGGTTCGATCCAATTTTGTTTTTTCGAGGGAGAAGAAGAAGAGAGCTCCCATGACCCAAGTCCGCCTTTTAAAGAGAGGTGAAGGTTTTTGGCTTGGTGGCCAATGGAAGGCTCTTGGCTTGGTGGCCAATGGAAGGAGAAGATCCCTTTGCTCGGTGGTCAATGGAAGGTTCTTGGCTTGGTGGCCAATGGAAGGAGAAGATCCTTTTGCTCGGTGGTCAATGGAAGGTGAAGGAGAAGATCCCTTTGCACCTACTCCCACTTCCCCCCAAGCAAATTTACCTTAATCCTCATTTTTTATCCTTTGACACAAGGGTTTAACCTTACCATGGTCTTAGGCCATTATTTACCCACTCCCTTCCTTTTCTTGCGTATAAATTACGAACACATGACTTGATGTCACAAATCCCCTCCACCTTCATTGCAATTTGATTTTATTTATCTCTTCTTTTTTTTTTTTTTTGTTGAAGATCTTTCCTATCTTCCTTGCAAGCATGGCGACGCGCACAATTACCTCCTACGGGCCCCAAGCCGCACAAGTGAACGAGGAACCGCCTTCGGAATTGTCTTTAGATTTTACTCTAACGCAGCATCCCCGTGACGAAGAACTCGAACCTCGAGAGGTGCGCGCTCGTCCCGAAGTTGAACCTCCTCGAGCTTGGTATTACCGCATTTCGCCAAACTCCCGCACCCTGGTGATCTTGCTACAAGTCGATCCTGCTTCCGGTGACGAACCTGAAACCGTTTGTGAAGGTTGTTATGAAACTGAAGACACCTCCATCTTCGCTTGGTCTTCAGTTCCCGGCGTTGGACACTATCGTTGGTTGCACGGTCTGATTCGTCGCCTCCCTCCTAACAGCAAGGCGGACTACCTAGTTCGCACCATCCGATGCATCCTCGACTTCTTGCAGTTGTGAACTATCACTAAGGCACAGCTCCTGATTTCACATGTACTTGCAGCTTCTTGCTGAGCTCAACCTTATTATAAATAAAGTTTTCAGTTATCATCATATTCCTATTGCTGTTGGCACACTATCATACTACTTAATTAATTGTTGAATTGTCTCGAGTTATCCTCATGTTCAACGACTTGAAGATTGCACTACTTCTATTAACCCCTTCATCGACATCCCTTTGACTGCTTCAAGAATTTCTAATATGCCTGCTACTTCCTACATACCGTAACAAGACAAATGTAGTGTTGAACATTGCAAGTTTTGATGCCTACTTCTACCTCCAACCCTCTAGAGATTTGTCACCCCTAATTACGCAACAAGGTTTCTAAAACTATGGCTATTACCCTTTGTTGAAGAAAAGAACTAACCTTCCTCCTTACCCACCAATAACACATTCCAGAAAACAAAACCCCCTTCACACCAAGCACATGCATCACTCCTTGTGAAGTTGCTAAAAGCCCTTAATAACTCTACCGCACTCAAATAACCCTGAAGTAACTCTTAAAAAATCGAGACTACCGCACATGGTTGTGTCGGTATGACTCACATAGGCTAAATTCACCTAATAATGGCTAAATTATCATGAATAAATTAAACATCACTAAATTAATTAGTAAATTTAACCTTGTAGTTAATATAACTACGGTTAGTTGACCCAAAATTAATTTACTATTTTAAATTTAACTTCTGAATTATTCTAGAAAAATTTAGTTTATCCATCATTAATTTAGCCTTATAATTAGTTGAGCCATGGTTAATTTAATCAAAATTTAGTTTAGCCCACAAATTTTGATTATATTATTATCATTATAGTTAATCACATATAATGATTAAAAATTTAATTATAATTATAATATTAACATTAATACTTATTAACCAATTAATAATATTACCATTATATTATATTATTATTACCTATTAAATTTTAATACTCATAATATAATTAATTTATCTAGTAGGTAAACCAGGTTAATATGGTTATTTGCATGTAGGTTGCAACTACATTGGTTGCACTTGCAATTGAATTTTTTATCTAATATTTTTTGCCATGGATTCCAAATGTGCAGACTATATAAGTAAGTGCATTTGACTTGTTCACAAAACAAGTACCAAATGCCATTTGGGATGGGCCAATGAAAGAGGTTCAACCCTAAAGGCTAAACCCAAAAACAAAATTAGATTATTTAAAACCTTATCCTACCTACCTACCTACTTACCTAAATAATTAATTAATAATCAATGGGCTTTTTAAATTGCCACATGTCACCATATAGTTGGCCTTCACAAATGGACGCATGTCAAAATCTGATTCACATTTTATTGGATGGCCAAGATATTATTAATTTATTAATAATGATGAATACTCAAATAATGTTTAAATAGTGTTTGAACTTCACAAATGAACATGTGTCACCATGGGCAACCCTTGTAGAATAATGTAAATGTAAAATATAAATTCATATTATATATATTATCTGCATACATATTGTTGTATGCAATTGCTAGTCGTGTGCAACTTGATTTATGCAACTATGGGTCTAGAAGTTGCATGTGTCACATGCAACTAAAAGTTAGTTGCATATGACAGTTGCAAAATGATAGTTTTCTTCTAGTGAATGGCCTTCACATTAGTTATCACCCAATAATGGGGATAACTATTTTAGTGTAAAGGATGTATAAAAATCATATTAAAAACATAGCTTAATGTATGGATACTTGGAAAAAATAACCTCATGCATGTATTATTTGGAGAAAACGTTTTGGAAGTCTTTTACAATTTCAAAGATACATAAATATTAGTATGTGATTGCTTGTAAAAAGCTTACAAGTACGAGGGGTCACTTATGGATGCTTTAAAGGACATCTATGAATGTTTGTGACTTTTTAACATGGTCCAAGGAACATAAGGCACATGTAGGCTTGATGATTAACTCTTGCATTATTGTCGGTTTGTAGGAAGGTACGAATGCACTTTCCTATGAAATAATATATTAAGAGGCTTTGAAGCCTTTTGTTTCCACTCTTGTCAACTCCAATCAAGGATGCCATTATCATTTATTACCTTGCAAGCTTCTTTAATCTCAAATTCCTTGTTAGTGTTTGTTCTAATTGTGTCATTGAAACTTTGACAAGAATGTTTCTGAACTTCAAAAATTGCATTTTGAGCATTAATCTTTTCATAACTTATCTTTTTGAAATATATATGTTGATATTTGACAATTAGCATTTTACTAATTTAATATTTAATGTGTTTTGAGCAAATTATGAACTTTTGAAGTTGAGGGGGTCAAAATTACAAAGACCCTTAAAAAACAAAGACTAAGTGCTTCAACTTAGTCTTTGTTTTTTAAGGGTTCAAACCTACTAACTACTCCAAACTAATTCAATTTTTATATGCAAATTCTTCTTAAAATTAGACTTCAAACTCTAGATTTTAATGTATAGTGAATAAGATATGGTGATTTGAAATTGAAAAACCAATCTAATAGAAAGTTTAAGATTTCAAAATCTCTTTTGCTTGGGTTTTTTTTCATTTTGTTCTTGCATACTAAAGACTTATAAGATATGTTTTGCTATTTGTTACAATAATTTCCATTCACAATCATTTAGACCATTGCATCTTAACATTCATTACATTTTTTATTTTCTTAAAAAACATCTAACAAACAATATTACCAATAGATAAATCAAAGGCAAATGGATTCAAATCAACCTCTTCAACAATGGGTCTTTTGGTCCAAAAGACATGCAAATTAATGCAATTGATTCAACCCTCCAAAATCAATGTTGTCAAAAAGGTTTGTGTTTGTACTATGGTGAATCCAAGACCATCAAGCTAATAATTGTCTGACCAAACAATGATGTTCATTCAAAACTCAAAGTGTGATGCCATAGTCAAATAATTTGCCAAAAAATGAAATTTCCCAACCATAGTAAGACCATGTGGTTAGGTAATGTTGTCCCTCTAATCCATATAAGTCTTATGTTATATTCCCACCTTGTTTGTTGTTTCACAATACCTATCATTCTAAGTGTTAATAATTTAAAACTTTATTTTTTTGTTTTGATAGATTTTGGCGCATTTTTTTGATTTCTCGATGAAAATTTTGTACATCACAAATTTCTTCTATTTTAAAAGTCTCATCCAATGCATGTAGATGTTATTGATGCTCAATCATTAGCACCAAGAGATGTCAGATGTGAAATAATATTTGTTGTTGTAGTGACATGAATTGTTTGAATACAATAAATTTTTAACATCATTTAAACACCATTTACTCATGTTATCTTAGGAATATTTTGATTAAAAAATACAATCCACATGTAAATTGTAGAATTTAAGAATTAATTAATTTTTTATTCATCATTTTTAGTCCACGACATTAAAACCATGATGAAATGTCTTTTTAATTCAAAAAAGTCACATTTATTTGTCAAAAACCAAAACTTGAAAAAACCTTTATTTGTGCCATTGAAGGTTTTTTTGTGAATAGCAAAAGTTGGTACTACATTTATAATTTATGCCAATTCATCATTAGAATTGACAAAGAAGCATTAGCATTCCTAAACAATGTGTTCAAGAAGAAGAATGCTAACATCTTGTTCGAAACATTGTGGCATTGATATTTAAGAAGGAACTCAACCACCTTTCTATCCCATTTGTAATTTGTTGTAAAATGAACTTGTTACATTAAAAGAATGCATGGATGAGAACTTAGCCAAGAACTTTATTTGACATTCCAAGTCTCTTCCTAATGCATTCATTGTTTTTGTTAAGAAGAAAGATGAGTGCCTCGAAATGTGTGTCAATTATTATGGATTTAAGAAGGTAATCATTAAGAACTGATATTCATTTCTTTTGATATTGAGTTTAGTTGATCAACTTAGTCAAGCTAAAATCTATACTAAAATATATCTACATGGTGAACATAGTTTTCTATGCATCAAATAAGGTGATGAAGGAAAACAACATTTCAAACAAGGTATGGACATATATGTTCATGCTATTTTTCAACATTTGATGAATGACATGTTGCAAAGAAATTGAACAATTTTGTTGTCATTCATTTGATGATGTATTTTGATCTTTTCACAATATCTTAAAAATCATCAACGTGTTCATTTGGTCCTTCAAAAGCTATGCAATGTCAGATTGTATGTTAAACTTGAAAAGTGTGCCTTTCATCAACTTCAAGTTGAATATTTTGGATACATCATATTTGACAAAGGACCTTGTATGGATTTCATGAAAATTCACTATCATGGATTGGATTATCCCAATTACTATTCAAGATGTTTAGTGTTTTTTGAGCTTTGCCAACTTCTACATAATTTTCATAAAAGACTATTCTAGAATTGTAATTCATTTTACACAATTAAATTATAATTTAAAAGAAGTTATAACGGAGCCCCATGGTGCAAAAATATTTTCAAGATTCAAAAAATAATTTCATAGTAACACCAATCTTGATCCACCTAGATTTCTATGATCAATTATTTCTTAAGACCAATGATTTTCATTTTGCCCATGGTGTAATTCTTTTCCAAATTCACAAGAAGAAATCTTGTCCTTTTCCACCTCCACACATTGCGACTATTATTCGATTTGACTACATTTCAACTACATTTCACCATTTAAAGTTTTCAACTCGCTTATTGCACTAAATAATGGTCAATATTATTCATAGTTATTATGTTCACTATGTTGTTCACTTGTGAGTATAATTTGAACCTTATTTAATTATATAATAATTTCAAGTTATTGACTTGGCAATTGAGGTAGCCTATAACTTTATTTACATAATGCATTATAATGGGTTAATGAACTTTTTGACATTTTTTAAACTATCAACACGATACATGAGTTGAACTATTAACTTTTAAATTGTTGAAACCATTACTTAGGAGTTGCATTTTACACTTACCATAATATGTTAAAACACATGTAATAATTTAAAACCTAATATTTATAATGGAATGAATTTGTGATTTTTTCACGTCTTTTCAATTATTAAAGTTGAACCATTCACTTTTAATAAATTAAACCCATTATTCACAAATTATATTTTTCATTTATTATAATATATTAGACACATGCAATAAATGAAAAATATAATTTGTGAGTAATTGTTTTCACATGAGTTGAATCCTTCACTTTGAATATTATTAAATCCAATATCCATGAGTTGCATTTTGCACTCACCACAATTTTTTTAAATGGATGTATAAAAATTTGGGAAGTTTCACATTTATATTTGAATAGGTTAGTGATTAAGTCAAAATGTTAATGCATTTAAAGTCTAGGATGCACGTTGACCTTTAGATTAAAATTTCCATATATTAAATTCTTGTACATTTATGTAAATTTAATACATATTTTTCCCTTAATTTTTTTTAGGCATCATGAACAAGTTTATTATTATGAATGTTCATGATGCCACAACAAAAAAATCGCAGAAATAATCTTTCATTTTCTCCCCATTTTTTTCTTGGTGTACGAAAAACAAATCCATGTTAAAGAATGGATTATAATTAAAAATTTATAAGTATTATTCTTAGTATGAAAAATTATCAATATTTTTTACTTATTATTTTTATTTTAAACATGATTTGTCAATTTTTATAAACTTATTTTGTTATAGGTCTATGTTTAAATATTAAGAGACGAATTCAAAAATGATCGAATGAATTCTAAATGGTGATAATAATATTGACATCGATGATTTTTTCAATTTTGTATTCTTCTTCAAGATCATCCATAAGAAACTTTAGCCATGTTTTGGCTATAAGTCATATACAAAGGTATAAATTTGTTGAAATAATTTTATATTTTTGCTACAAGTCTTAGAACCCATTGTAAAATTATATCATTTAAAGAATGTAAAATATACAAAAAAAAAAATTTAATCTTTTGTTGATGTTGGTGGCCTTTCTTATGTTTTGCGAAATGGTGGAAATTCATCAAAAAAAAAAAGTTAAATTTTTATTATTTATTTTAAAAATTCAAAAAACTTGGATAATTTTTATAATGATCTCAAAGAAAAACTTAAGAGTTTCCAAATAAATTTGATATTAGAATTTTCTGTTTAATGTTTGAATTATTATAATTACATAAAATTTATTCATTAAAAGTAAGTTTTTTTCTTTGAAATTTGTGATTTCAATTTTTTGACAATTTTTTTTTGTTGTTTACGTTTTTCCCCAACAAAAATTGCCAAGCTAAAAAAATTTGAAACCAAAATAATATGTTGGTTGTGGTGTTGTGGGGGTGGGTGGGGGGATAATCTAACTATTTTAGCAAAAAACTCATGGAATGTTTTTTTTAACTTTTAAAAAGTTAAAAACTGTAAAATATATTTTTACATCATGTGTATATATATTGACATTGAATTTACAAAGATTTTAAGTCAATTTAAACAAACACACAAGTTGTAGATATATTCATGATATGCAACCCCCCATATTTTTTTGAGTACAAGTCCTAAAACCCATTGTAGAATTATATCAATTTTTAAAAATTAAAAATGTAATTTTAAAAATTAAATTGTTTTTTTAAGAGATTTTTTTTTTTTTGGGTTCATGTTGATGGCCCTTTTTATGTTAGCCAAATGGTGGAAATTCATCACACAAAAAAACCTTTAATTACATCACTAATATTTATTTTAAAATTTCAAAAACATTGGATAAGGTTTATGTTGATTTCAAAAATTGAGCTTAAATGTTTTTAAATAAATTTGATGTTGGAATTGTTTTTGTGATTAAGGTTTAAATTATTATAATCAATTTAAAATTTTCACTCATTAGGGGTAACCTTTTTTTTTTTTTTTTTTTTTCCAAATTTCCGATCCCAAATTTTTGGCAATTTTTTTTGTTATTTACATTTTTCCTTGAATTTGCACTATTTTTTTCCCATTTTTTTCCCAACAAGAATTTTCAAGTTAAAAAATTTGAAACCAAAAAAACATGCCGGTTGGGGGCAGAAGGGGGTTAATCCAACTATTTAAACCTAAATTCTCGCCAATTTCAATTATGTTTCCTTTTATATATATATATAAAAAAATCATAAAAATATATATGTTGTGATTTTTTTTCAAAGTTGTGTAATTAATCATTTATATTAATGTATGATTAATCTTGCTAAAAAAAATGGTCTCGATAATTAAATGGCTATATTTACTACTTAATTAATGTTTATTCTTATGACCAATTTTTGCCAATTTAAGAAGGCAATAACATTAAAAATTAAAATTGAAAGAAAATGTTTCCAGGCCAAATTTAAAATATATGTTGTTAATTCTTTTCAATAAATTATAATAAATAACCATAATATTGAAACATTTAAACAAGTTTTCAACAACCTTTAAAGTACACAACTTGTTTATAACCAAATGTGGCAATCTTCTTATGGATGATTACCATTCAACATCATAAAAATAAATAAATAAATTTGTACTTAATCATATCAAGGAAAATAAAAACTTGTAATTCTTCAAAAATAGACATATTTTATGTATTTATAAAAAAATTAAGTTAATAAATGCATTTTTGAATTCACATTGAATTTACAAAGATTTTAAGTTCAAGAAAAAGATATTTGTTGATTTATTCATGAAATGTTTTTTTTACATTGGAAATTCAAGTTTTATATATTATATACATTACAATTTGTTTGAATACATTATTGAGTAAACTTCAAGATCATATTTTCATTTGTAACATTTGAATTTCGTAATCAATTTCATTGTCATGCTCGTATGCACGGCCTGATACATGATGGCCGGTTACGGACATGCCAGTCATATATTTTAGGGTTAATGTACGGTTGTAAAGTTAACGTACGTTCTTAAGTGACTGTATGCTATTAGGTGTTTAGGGTTTCAGCTTTTTGGTGGTTGTATAAAAGGGCCAAGCCCTTCCTTTCTCCTTTAGTTTTTCTAGAAATCCTTGTATGAGAGTTGCTTCCATAGTTTACTTGGATTTTCTAGATGCTCACAGTGGTTACTACACAGCCACCGTATACATACATGTTCATTCCTTCTTTACAATTCAATTCAATTCTAGGAAAACTCTACTTTTTGTTGCTTAATGTTGAAAGCAACAAAATTCTTTTGATTTTGAATTCTTAAATTTCTTTTTGCTACTATTGTTGTTAGCGCTATTGGAGGGAGCTGGTTGGAGGGAGCTGGCTGGAAGGAGTTTATGTTCTTACACTGCTACCAACCAACATGCTAGGATCAGAGGAGAGCTGAGGAGCTTACAAAACCGAAACAGGTTTCAAAACTCTCTCTTGTTCTTTCTTGCTCTATGTTTCTCGCATGCACATGAAGAGAGGTTGAAGACTCTTGAACTTGCCAAGAGTCATTTAAAAAAAAAAAAAAAAAAACGCCACTCGCAGGGCCGCACTGTAGCCACACGCAGTGCCGCAACAACGCGAGTTGCAGCTTGCAGCACCACAACAACGCGACCTGTAGCGCCGCAGCATCGTAGCGCTGCAGCAACACGAACTGTAGCGTTGCAGGTTGCAGCACCGTAGCGCTGCAGCAACACGAACTGCAGCGCCGCAACGTCGCAATGTTGCGTGTTGCAACGTTGTTGTGAGTTGTAGCGCCACAGCACCGCAGCGTCGCAGCACCGCGAGCTGCAATGTCGCGGCGTTTCAGCGTCGCAGCACCGCGAGCTGCAACGCCGCAGCGTTTCAAAGTTGCAGCAACACGAGCTGCAGCGTCGCAGCACCGTGGCACTGCAACGCTACGCCATCACCATCGCTGCGGAGCTCAGGGAAAACATTATCCGCAGCGTTTTCTGACGGACCTTCGTCCGATGGGTTTTGGTCGGACTTCTGTACGATTTTCGTCGGACTGTCCTGCCGTCTTGTTGTTGAAATCTTGTTGACGTAATGCTGGCGTCATTTGTCCTGTACCCTGACGTCCTACGCCTCCGTCTTGCTATCCTGACACCTTGCGATCTTTGCCGTCATGCGCCCTGTTGTCCTACGCCTGCGCCTTGCGGTCCAGCCGTCCTACGTCATTCACAACAATGCATTGTATTCTTCAAATTGTACGTTGTGTTAGAATTTTGTAGTTAGTGTTGTGTACTATCACAAAATTTTGGGGCCTGGGACAACACCATGTCCTCGGATGATGAAAGTAATATACTCATCTAGAGCCAAGGTATTAGTTACGAAGTAACACAGATTCTTTTGAACCAATATCCTTGAGTTCATGATCTTCACGACGATACCATCAAGCATCCACAACACCATCATCATCTAGTACTACTCTTATTAGGAATTCAGGTTCAGGTTACACTACATCAACAATACATCAAAGTCCATTTGGAGGGGTTAATCAGTGGGGTATGCTTGTTGCTGCACCTACGTTTACACCATCACCGTATACTTCGTTGCAAGCTGTAACTTCAACACCCATATACACCATGGAGGTCAGCAGTTCTTCGGGGAGAATTGAGAAGTTCAGCAGAAGGCCAGGTACTATTTCTTTGAGGGAGTTCAAGGTAACTTTTTCAACTGTGGTTTGTGAATTGGAGCTCAAGTATGGCGCTAATTACACCGAAGCGTTCGCATTCAAATAATTGGCCCGTTATGTGCACTATGAGGCATTGGATGTCTACGAGCAACATTCTGCAAGGATTTTGGGTGTCAGCCAAGCTCCCAATCCAGCTTATGCCATAGCCATCGCCACCGCCTCTCAAGCTGCATTGCAAGCTACAATTGCACATCACGGGACTGTGCCGAATAATCCAGACCCGGTACCTACCTCAGTAAACCTTTCTCCTCAACAACTCATTGCTGCTATTGCAAACATTCCTCTCACCACTGATGCGCCAGTTTTTTGTTGATCCTGTGGGGGAATTCTTTCGAATTCTTGAACTAAAATTTCCAGTAAAAAATTCTGAAAAAATTCTACAGCTCGCCACCTTTTCGCGGCAGAACGATGAAACCCTCAAGATGCTCTATAGGAGGCTTCTCAAACTCAAAGAAGATACCCAAAGCATCATAGACCTGGAAGCTGCCCACTGGTATCTTTGTTCATTGGAAGGTACTCCAACACTGCACGCGCAGGTTTTGCAACGGGTCTTTGCAGAATTTGGAGACTCGTACACTTTGCTGGATGTGTACAACATTTCCGAAAAGCTAGAACTGGTTCATGCACACTATGAGGCCAGTACTATGAGGCCTCTGTCATGTTAAAGGCCTCAACCTACACGAGCTGCGCCAACTAGATCATCACATTCTTCTTCAAGGACTAAAGCGGTGCACTCAGCTACACCCATCCTACCTTCTTGCAACTACTGTGGCAATCATGCCCACAAAGCTAGTGAGTGTAACATTCCTTCCAAGGATCTCTTTTGTGATTATTGTGGGAAAAAGGGACATCAGGAATCTGTCTACTTTGCCAAGTTCCTAGAGCGGAAGCAACTCCGATTACAATGACAAAATCTACCAGCATCTTTCGTTGTCCCTCAACCAAAAGCCAAGGCACCTCAGCCTTCCACTCAAGCTTTGCCCACCAAGGGTAATTCCAGCAAGAATGCTAAGAAGAAGGAGCAAAATGCTGATAAAAGGGAGGTGTTTCAAGCCCATGCAATTCAAGTTCAGACTTTACAAAATGAACTTGAATCATTGAGGGCCCAACTTGCTAATCTAAAAGGCAAGTCCTCCCAACCAACTAATCATGCCCAACCTGTACAAGGTTCAGGATCACGAGAAGGACCTCCTAGGTCGTTCTATGGCCTCCCACACGATGCCATGGTTGGGGAGTATGTTCTTTCCACTCCACACAATTTTGGTCTCACATTAGAATTTGATACTTCTTTTTACCCTTCCTATGTCACAGCACATGAAGCTAGTGTGGCACCTAGAGTTTCTGCCACTAGGCAGATAATTCAGACTGATGGATTCAAATCTGGTTCAAGTCCTATTACCAGGGCTAGAGGAGCTCGAGCAGTCATGCCATAATCTTTTCATCCTTTCAACATGGAAGAAGAACGCACCTTGTTGGCAAGGGGGGAGGAGACTACCACACCACAAGTTGTTAAGGCATCAAATTCTTGTGTCCAAGGAGTACGTGTACATCAAGAAAACACACAATTTTCCATTGATTAGCTTATGGAATGCCAACTTCAAATGCATGAAGTGGCGCAAAAGC
Source organism: Sphagnum tenellum (assembly GCA_963921925.1). NCBI lineage: Eukaryota > Viridiplantae > Streptophyta > Sphagnopsida > Sphagnales > Sphagnaceae > Sphagnum > Sphagnum tenellum. Next base: position 13,298,820 of record OY998154.1, read on the forward strand.
TTGTGAGTACACCATTATTTAGTTTTCAAGATTTGAAGCTAAGCACCAAGGACATAATTGCAATCTTAGAGGATACTTTGAACACTACATCAAGTCCTTTACCAATCCCTAAACCACATGCTACAAAGGTTCCATCCAACACCTTGGAGAAACATTCGATTAGCTCACGTGTTGCAGATGACGTTCATGATTTGGTCACTAGTTCTAGCATGGCTAAACTAGTGGGCTTTCCTACCTCTGATTCTACATTCACATATCAGAAAGGAATTCAGAACACCTCACTTGTGGATTTGTTACTTAGTAGAGGTGTTGTGGATAGCCATTCTCTCCACAAAGTCTCTCATTCATTTCCGAAGGTGGTGCCTAGTGAGAGAACTTCCATTGCCACTGGAGTTGCCATTGTCGACAATACCGGGCTAGTAATCCAAATGGGAGGACATACACCCAGAGTGGTACTTCTTGACACAGGTGCCCAACCAGTGATTCTTAGAGTTCAATTTGCCAAGAAGATGGGCATGCTTGACTCCAATCTACAAAAATCTATGTGGTAGATTCGCACTGTCGCAACCCTAACTTGGCCAAGTGTGGGGGTGAAGCCCAACACTTGGAAAAGTTGGGATTTAGAGTCCTCCGGGACTCCCGAATGTTTAGAGCTCGACAGCAGGACCCAAAACACCCCGCATCGGGGTGTTTTTGGTGTCATTGGAAAGGTCTTGAAGCGTAGATATTGAAAATGGCCTCGCATTGGCCATTTGGACATCTGTCGCCCAAGTTATGGGCAAAAGAAGGGCCGGGAGTCAAACTGGCAGTTTGACTCCCGACCACTAAAAGTCGGGAATCGACCTCTTACCGAAGTCCGAATTGGGAGTGCGATACGTCGTTGGAAAGATCTCGACGAGGGCTACAACTTTGGTTCAGACCTTGTCGCGATCCAACTCCGCAGTCGGGAGTTATGGCCGTTCAAAGTTCCGAGAGTCCCGCCGGGACGATTTCGGGACAACTTCGGGACTCCATTTCGGGAGTCCCGGGAATTTGTGCCATTTGGATGTAGTCCCCACAACGTGGCGCAGAGTATACTATAGGGAGTATGGTGGTGGCATACTCCCGAGCCAAGGATGTGGTGAGTCCAAGTGAGTCCGGGTCCCCGTGGCTTGTTCCAACACCAAAAGATTGCAAAGGGATTCTAACCAACCCGTGTTGGTTTGTGATGCAGGTTCGTGTGATCTAAAAGCTTGATCTCGTCCTAGTCTAATCCCGGGGCTCCCAACTCGACCCTCTACCCCTTTTTAGAGTTGGAAGCCGGGAGCGTGCTACCAGGTCTCAATTCCGCAACTTGACTTTGTGAGACCCTCAAGTGGGTTTCACCCCCGTGACTTGGGAGCGCGTCACGCACTGCTAGTGGGAGCGTAGAGGAGGTACTTGGGGAAAGTTCAGATTTGATTACACTTAAGTTCAATGAAGGTACAAATCAGGAGCTTTGCTTACAGGTCAGATGTTTAGTCACCAATGCCACTAGTTATGATGTGCTCATTGGGCAAGGGGCCCTGTTTCCACCAGGTTTCACAATTGACAATTGGTTTGAACATGTATACTACCGAGTGGATTGGGAGACCGATGGCCACCACTTGGGATACATACCCCTTGATTTGCTTGGGAACCACAGTCCTATGGCTCATTATTGTATGCTCAAGGAAGCACACACCATTTCCTACATCCAATAAGCTAACCACGAATGGATAGAAGGAGATGAGGAGGAGATAGCTTACGTTCAAGCTAATGAAAGCTTGAGGGTGGTTCCTACTGACATTCAACATGGACCAGAGGTTTTACAAAGGTTCAAACTAGCCCACTAGCCTTTGGTCAAAGCTTTGTCTAGTTTTGAAAGCATGGAGAGCCATGGCAAACCAATTAAGCCATTACTTCATCAGCCAGTCACTTGGACACCACCTAAGGAAGGGATTACATTGCTAGAGCTTTTTGGTGGTATTGGTACACGTCTCGAAGCCCTACTGTAATCAATGATGGTGGTTTGGAGGTATTTCTACATAGACATTGATTCTATTGCAAGGCAAGTGGTGGCATCAAGAATGAAGGAATTCACAACAAGATTTCCACAACAATTTGCAACCACTGCATGGAAGGCTAGTTTCACATTTTTGCCCTCTGACATACAACTAATTCAGAAGAAGCATATGGAATTACTTGGCCCTGTCGACCTCATCATTTCAGGTTGGAAGTGTCAAGGATTTTCAGCAGCTGGATTTGGAGAAGGCTTGAATGACACAAGATCTGGTCTTTTCACGGACGTGATACAATTGATCACCTGGGCTCAATCCATTTCTCCTACACTTGGTTATGTAATTGAAAACACTCCTTCTCAGCTTGATCAGAGAGAGAAAGTCCAGGAACACTACACACTGGTCAAGCAATACCTTGGAGAGCCGTTCCTACTTGATGCAGCACAGTGTGGTTCCTATGCGCACCGGCTACGCAATTGGTGGACCAATTTGGCACCACTCTCAATTCTACAACTAGCTTTGCAATACACTGTCAAAAACCCTAACTTACAAGTTTCTCACATATTAGATGATCAAAGTTCTTGCCAACCAGTTACAAAGCAAGAAAAACCTCCTTGGTTTCCTGCGAACACAATAGGAAAACCAAGAGGTGCTTGGCCCACCTTTGTCTCCTTCCCATGAGCACATGCCTTTCAAGGAGATGGACCAGGTCTGGTGTATCGTCATGCTTCAGCCACTTGGGATGAACCAAGCCCAGAAGAAAGAGAAAGGGCTATGGGGTTCCAAGCTGGCACTATTAGTCACACTAAGGTGACTAGATTGAAAAGTAATGCTCTACTAGGGAGAGGCATGGACCTTAACTCCCTTACATGGTTGTTGGTAACTTGTGTACTTTTTCAAATGTACACAACACCAACATTGATCCAATCAACTTGTAGTTCTAATGATGCAACCACATGGCACCCCGACCAAGTACACTTGCCTATCTTCAACACTCTGCATTTCACTCTCAGTGTTGGGGGGGAGGAGGTACCATGTAATTTGACTCAAGTTATGTCCAATACACCTGGAGATACATCAACTTCTAGAGTTACAACCTTCTACGAATCTACGCAGTTGGATAATGGAGAACCCAAGACACCAAGTTCTTCAAACACACTTTCTAACTCCATTTCATGTGTTTCCAACTACCCTTTCATTATGGGGAACCAGCTCACCAAGAAGGAGAAAGACCAAGTCACAAACTTGCTAATTAAGTATGAGAATGTGTTTGCATTCTCAATGAAAGACTTAGGTAGGTGTAAGACCATGCAATTCTCTATAGACCTTACAGATGAGACACCCGTCTATCAAAAGACGCATAGGTTGAGCAAACATGAGTGGGAATTGGTAGATGAAAGATGTAGAGAGCTCCATGAAGCCGGTCTCATTCAGCCATCAAGTTCTGATTTCGCAGCTGCTATAGTAATGCCCGCAAAGAAAGATTCATCTAGATTATGGACTAAGAAAAGGATGTGCAAGGATTATAGGCCTTTGAACCTAGTTACACCTCAAGATAGGTACCCCATGCCCATCCCTGAAGAATTGTTTGATAGCATTGGAGATTCAAACATCTTCACAATTGTGGATCTGAGGCAAGGTTTTGACCAGATTGTTCTCGCTGCGAAGGATCGCAAGAAAACAACATTCCATGGAAGTAACAAGTTATGGGAATGGCTTGTGATGCCTTTTGGATTGAAGAATGCACCTGTCTTCTTTCAAAGAGTCATAGACCAGGTTCTCGAAAGGGCAAATTTCCTGAAATGCTACATAGATGACGTCCTAGTGCATAGTAAGGGAGTCTTGCAACACTTGGCTCATCTTGAAGAGTTATTGAAGAGGCTCCACGAAGTCAACATGAAGATCCATCCTAAGAAGTGTGAGTTTGCTATCACCTCAGTGGTCTACCTTGGACACAGAATTCTACCAAATGGTATTATGGCTCATTGGGCCAAAGTAGTAGCCATTTTGGAGATGCCCAATCCTACTGATGTTCACACTTTGAGGAGTTTCATTGGACTATGTAATTACTATAGAACTTATGTCCAAGACTTCAGTACTATTGCTCATCCTCTCTATGCATTATTAAAGAAGGATGTTGCTTGGACGTGGAGTGAAGGGGCTCATGAAGCTTTCAACACACTCAAGGAAAAGCTTTCAGAGTTCCACACTTGATTTCAGCAAGGTCTTCATTCTACACATTGATTGGAGTGCTCTTGGTATTGGTGCTATTCTTGGCCAACTTGATGAAGAAGGCAAGGAATATGTTATTGCCTATGCATCCCGAAGCAACAACAAGGCTGAAAGCAATTATTTTTCATATGAGGGGGAATGTCTTGCTGTTGTATGGGCTGCCATACATTTTAGGCCCTATCTTTATGGCACCAATTTCACTTTGTATACGGACCACCAGCCTATCAAGTGGTTAATGACCAACGACAAGCTTATTGGTAAGTTAGCTCGTTGGGCGCTTATACTTCAGGAGTATGAGTTCAAGGTTATTCACCAACTTGGTATAACACATCAAAACGCAGATACCATGTCGCGAAAACCCTTCACTACCTCTAAAGATTTCTCAGAAGCCAAGCAAAACTTTGACCAAATTCCAGCAGTACATGTATCTTATGCATCTAGTTATCTTGCACTACTGCAATGTAACCTGGTTAAGCATCCCATTGTGGATATATTGGAGGACTTGGACACCTTGAGATTTCTTCAGCATGGGGAATACCCTTCTCAAGTTACATAAAGTCTTCGAGATCGTATACAACAACGATCCAAACGTTACGCATGGAAGGACAATCACATTGTTCGATGCTTACCGCAAGGCGATAGAGTGGTTCCTCCACCACATGAACGACATGGTCTTATTCAAAAGGTACACTCGGAGCTTGGACACTTTGGAGTTAAACGTACCTATAGCCTTCTCGCTCCTCATTACCATTGGAGAGGTATGTATGCTCAAGTCCGAAACGTCATTGCTAGGTGTGAACAATGTGATAGAGTGAAAACTTCTTTCTCCTCTCGACAACTCACACTTTCTCCACTCCCTATTCAAGGCATAATCTATCACTTGTCATGTGATTTAGCTGGAGAGTTGCCACAAACCTCCAAGGGTAATGTCTACATCATGATTATGATTGAACATTTTTCAAAATGGGTGGAGCTTGTTGTACTACCAGATAAATCATCACATAGCACCAGTCAGGCTTTCTTACAACAAGTCCTAAGTAGGTTTGGGGCTTGTGCTGAGTGCCTTACTGATGAAGGATCAGAATTCAGAAGAGAATTCCAAGACTTGTTTGACCATGCTCTCATTGACTATTGACGAACTTCAAGGGATCATCCCCAAGCTGATGGCCTTGCAGAGAGGATGGTTCAAACATGTAAGAAAGGATTTCGAAAGATTTGCCTCACTAGGAACAAAGAGGATTGGGACCTGGCCCTCCCTTACATCGCCATGGGTTATAGAATGTCCAAACATGCCTCTTTGTCTCATTTCTCCCCTTACTTTCTACTTTTTGGGAGACATCCCATTCCACCATCTTCCATTGCAGCTCAAATGGACCAGGTTGTGGACTTGGATTCTCCAACCACTTGGGCTAAGGTCATCGCAGAAAGGGCTACCCTATTCAGGAGGCTTATGCCCATGGCCATGGAGAACTTGTCCATTGCACAACATCGAGACACCTTACGGTATGCACACACACGAGGTGGCAGTTATAAACCTAAGGTGAAACAATTTGATGTTGGTGACTTTGTGTATCTCCAGCGACAACCTAATGATACTCTGGACACTTCTTCCAATCGCACTATCTTGAGGATTAAGGCAATCAGGCCTTCAAGCCTTTAGGTGTGTTGGAGTTGCAAGGAGCTGATGGACGCACAATTCGAGATCATTCGAAAAATTGTGCGCCTTGCCACCTGCCAAATTTGGATCCTACAATCATCACGTCGACTTGGATTCCTCCACTTGATTATCCATGTCCGGTCTGTCAGAGGATAGACGATGCTAATCAGATGCTACTTTGCGATAACTGTAATGGTGGATACCACCTCTTTTGCCTCAAGCCGGAGCTCACTCAAGTTTCTGTTGGCAATTGGTACTGTTCATCATGCTCTCCTATAGCACCTTAATTCCTACTCAGACCATGCCATGCTTTTCTTGGCTCAGGTCTGGGGGGGGGATACATGAGAATTTCATCTCAGCCTTCCTTGTGCAATGTATATATATGTGTGTGTGCATGCATCTCTTTTTAGTTGATTAGTTTCTACCTTTAATTGGTTTTTGTTTGTTTGTTTAGTAGAGTGCCCTGTAGATTCACACCCTTACGACACTGTATGTCACGACACTACACGTCACGACAGTTGTCATGCCCGTATGCACGGCCTCACACATGATGGCCGGTTACGGGCATGCCAGTCATATATTTTTGGGTTAATGTACGGTTGTAAAGTTAATGTACGTTCTTAAGTGACTGTAAACTATTAGGTGTTTAGGATTTCAGCTTTTTGGTGGTTGTATAAAAGGGCCAAGCCCTTCCCTTCTCCTTTAGTTTTTCTAGAATTCCTTGTATGAAAGTTGCCTCCATAGTTTACTTGGATTTTCTAAATGCTCACGGTGGTTACTACACGGCCACCGTCTACATACATGTTCATTCCTTCTTTACAATTCAATTCAATATACATGAAAATTTCATCTCAGCCTTCTTTGTGCAATGTATATATATGTGTGTGTGCATGCATCTCTTTTTAGTTGATTAGTTTTTACCTTTAATTGGTTTTTGTTTGTTTGTTTAGTAGAATTCCCTGCGGATTCACACCCTTATGACACTGTATGTCACAACACTACACGTCACGACATCATACGAAACATGATAAATCATCTTTATAATTCATAAAGTGTCGAAGTGGTTTGGTGCTTAAAACCTTAATGTGTTCCCATGAAGTATTAGGTTCAATCCTTGATAAATGCATGTTTTAATGTATCTTGTACAAACACAATTTACAAACATAGACATCATGGTGAGTATGCAAGCATGTGCATCATGTTTAAAATGGTGTCAAAAAAAAATTGTTGACAAAATTTAAAATATAAATAAATAAATAAATATATTCTCATAGCATGTTGTGACAAAAATGTAATTTGTGATTCCACAATCCAAAAAAAGGGGGGGGGGGGTATGATGACGTGGCATGTTATTCCATGTCATATTAACTTGGGACCTCATATATCCATGTCATAATTTTTTAATTATGGAAAAACCATCTTAGGTGAAAAAATTGCTAAACTTTTTTGGGGTAATGTTTATTGTTATCATGGATTCCCAAATGATGTTAAGTTTGTATTCAAGTTTTGGAAATCACTTTTCTAACTTTTGAAAATTAATATCAATTTTTCTTCTACATTCCACCCAAATGGACAAACTCAATGTGTGAACCAAATTTTGGAACAATACTTGTGATGTACAATTAGTTGATTATCATGAAGATGGTTGGATAGACTTTCTACCATTAATTTCCATTTTTCAACTCATCAAACTGCATTATTTGCCAACCATACACTAGAAGAAATATTGTATTATGCAACCATCCAATTTGTGACTATATGTGACTAAATATCATTTACAACTATGTTTTGTCATTTTTACAACTAGTCACTATTAATTTCAATCTATTACTTTCTTGCAACTATGGTGTAATTAATTTGCAATGACTAGGTTTTACATCTTTCCTTGTTGACGAGTTTTTAGGTTTTTCATTCAATAAAAGGCCTCTATGTCCAATTAGTTGCAAAAGTAGTCACAATTTGGATATTTTTATATGATGTAGATATACCTTTGATGTATATTAAGATGTTTTGTAATATATTAGGGATGCATTTATATATTCATGAATTTAATTATCTTATATTTAAGGCATATTAAATATACATTTTGCATATATTGTGGTTACGTAGGCTAAGTAAGTTGGTAAGTAAATAATTAAATAATTAGGTAAGTAGAAATACATGCTATATTTAATGTAAATAATAACTACTATTAGTTACAAATTAATTAATTAATAACAATAAATAGTTAATTTCATAGTTAATAATATTAATAACTACGATAATAATATAATATAAAAATAAAATAAAAGATTGAAATTAACTTTTCTCAATTTATTAAATATTTTATTTGATAATTTAATAATTTTATGTTTATTTGTTGAAATGAGGTGTTGTCAAATGGTCCAAAGAACTTTTGAATGACTTGTCACCTTGTCACCCCAAATGAAAGAATAATGGATTGTAACTACTCCATTTATAAGATCTTTTTTTCAAATTCCTCAAGTTGTTGTACGAGCAAGAATTGTTAAAGTTACCACTAAATGGCGACTGTCCTTGACGGATAATAATAGTTTTATATTTGGGAATCATTCTTAATTTTGATGACTTCTAATAATACAACATTTAAATGTAGCAACTTCTTTTGTCCTTTTTCTCAAAATTGGGCGAATATTGTGGATTCTAAACCCCAAAATTCCTTTGATACTATCATGGGCCCTTTTTATTGTTGCCATTTGGTAAAAATTTGTTAAAAACAAAAATGGTCACGTACTTAGTGAATTATTTTATTGTGGGAGATTTTTCACTATTAGTTGAAATTACAAATGATAAAATAATCTTGATTTTTTCATTTGATGCCACCTTAGTCAATTGATTACATTACTTAATGCATTCCTTTTTATTCTTTTTAAAAGACCTACTTTAAAACAAGAATTTTATTTATTTAAAAGGATTAAAAAAGACATTGATGTTGTATCCAATCTATTTTTAGATATTTTATTAATTTAATATGACTTGATTTTAATTTTAGGTTATAAAAATCCATAATAATTATAATGTAATAAAATTTACAAAAATCCAAATTAGTTTTTTGTAATTAGTTTTTGGTAAATAGTTTTTTTTGCATACTCCAACCATGAATAAACCATGGTTTTAACGCCATGAATATCCATTTGCACAATTGGGTGTTCAAAGTTTTTTTTGGATCTAAGAGACTTAGGCCTCCTAATTTTCATTTCATGTAACAGCCCAACATACATTCATTATAAGAATTCATATGTTAGTTATTTATTTATTTAATAATTAATAATGATAAATTTTAAATTTAAAAATTGTAAAATATTAAAAATATTAAAAATAAATATATTAATTTATCCATTCGTTATTATTTAATTTTAATAAAAATTTGATAATTATTCATTTATTATGATTACTAAATTATTAATCATTAATTTTTTACTAATAATTTTTAATAATTAAAATTATTTATTTATTTATTTATTTATTTATATTATTAAAATATTGTGAATGAATGAATTATGTAATAATATTATATTCAAATTAAATGATTTATTAAATATATTTATTAATTAATATATTTCTATTTAATAAATTACCAATTTATGTTACAAATTATTATTACCTAATTAGTAGGTAATATTAAATATTAAATAGGTTGGTAAGTTGGTAAGTAATTAATTAGTTCTAGTTAGTTAGTTAATTAATTAATTACCTATTAAATAATTAGTTTACAAAATTGAAAAAGAAGACAAAGGATATAGGAAAATATTTTAGGTGTAATTTAGTCACAAATTAGGTTGCAATTAGAATATTTATCCATGGATATGTTTTGTCTTCCAATTTCATCTTGTAAAAGTATATAAGGAAGGTGTTTGGCTTTACATTTTTATAGTGAAAACATGTGTAATTTGGGATGAGCCAATAAAAAAAGTTTAGCTTTAAAGGCTACCTTTATTTCTAAAATTTTTTAAATACATATTTTCCTAAATTGTTTACCCATGTACCTACTTAATCTTACCTACCCACTTACCTACTTAATTTTACCTACCTACCTATATACCTACCTAAATATTGGTTCAAATTTATTTTGGCCAAAATTCAATTAACATGCCACGTTTCAAAGTTGTATTTTGTCACATGGCATGATGTAACATCGTTCAAAATAGAGGATGAAATCCACTATGTATTTTTCTAATATAATTTTTAAAAATAATTATGTTGTCACATGGCATTTTGTAATGGGTTATAACATAGTTTCAAATAATGGTGACTAGTAGCAAATTGTATATGGATGATCAATGGATGAAAGTGTATATATTAATTGTATACATCATCTATGTGAAATGTGGTGACATCATGTTAAGTCATCATTGTGACTAGATGTTCCATCCAACTTCACTTATGCAACTAATGGAATTTTAGTTGCAAATTGAGACTTTTCTTCTAGTGATAGAAAGCACTTTAAGTCTTATATGTTTACTCTTGCAAAGGTTGATAACCATGATGTTGAAGATTTTGCAACTCATTTGTCCAAGATTTAGAAGGACATGAAATCATGGCTTCAAAAAAGTTTAGGAAAAATACAAAATCAATGTGGACGAATTTAAAAAGTAACAACATTTGTTTCAAGTTGAAGGTAAAGTATGCTTTTCATTATATTATCAAAAGTAATCAACCACATGCAAAGTTAGATTATTGGTGTCTTGGTCCATTTCCTATCATCAAGTAGATGAATCTAATGGCCTTTAGGTTGCAACTTCTAGATTTTATGAAAATAAATCTTTTAGTTCATGTTTATTTCTTGAATCTTATGAGGATTCATTCAGTTTTGGAAGATCACAACCACCACCTCCTATGGAAATCCATGGCAATAAAGAATATGAAGTTGAAGAATTTTTTAATTCTAAATTTGTAAGGCGAAACCAATTTTACTTTGTTCATTGGCAAGGTTATGACATCAATGAACGAACATGGGAACTAAGTACCAATGTTGACAATGTGCAAGATAAGGTTTGGGAATTTCAATTCAATACCATGAAAAGCCAAAGTAAAACATTTAAACTTGAATTTAATAGTATAATGATAACTTCCCATTTAGAGCATAAACAAATGTATTCTCTTTGGGCAAATTTTTTAAACAAATTGCTTTTCGCAAAATTCATCATTTAAAGAGGGGGGGCAGAGGGGTAAGGTAAGGGATATACAAAACTCATATGAAAACATAGCTTAATGTATGCGATATTTGGGGAAAGTAAAACATAATAATCTCATGTATGTAATATTTGGAGAGAATTTCATGAAAGTTTCCTATGTCTTCAAAAAGATATCAAAACTAGTATGTGGTTATTTATAAACATTTAAAATTCCTAGGGATTACCTATGAATGTTTTTGATTTCTTGACACGGTGCAAGGAACATAGGGGGCACTAAGGCTTGATGATTAACTAATGCATTATTGTGAGTTCGTAAGAAGGTCCTAGTATAAAATGTTATATTAGGAGGCTTCAAAACCTTTTGTTTCCACTCTTGTCAATTCTAATCAAGGATGCAATTATCATTTTTTACCTTGCAAACATCTTTGATCTCAAATTCCTTTTTTTTTTGGTTCCAATTGTGTTTTTTATACCTAGTCACATTCATCAATTCATGGGTAGTAAAACATTGATCTTGTTTTACAATCAACCTTTCAACCGCACCTATGCATTGAATTTTCACAAATGCAATCATAAATGCCCAAACCTTCTTGTTCACCATATAAAAATCTTGGATAACGAAATTTGTTTGATGCAATATGTACATTTGATTGTGGAACTTTAAAATCATATATTCAATTTGGGTTTATGGTTCTAGTGACAATACCATGCACAAAACATCACACACACAGTTCACCAAATCATTGAAGATTTAAGAATTGAGGGTTATCATACTTTTTCAATAGATCTACATACATAGTTTACAAAGTTATTGGCAAAATATGCTCAAAGCAACAAAATCACATACAAAGGTATCTTTGCCTTGGACCAATTTGGATAAAGAATGCACAACCTTTAGCATATGCAATACACATGTGAGCCTTAACACAATTTCATAATTATAAAATACTTCATAAGTGTTCTTGGCAATTGCATTAGTAGTCATGTCATTAGCCATCTTCACAATGAGAGCCTTAAACTCAAACAAAACACATTTGCTAAATGCAAACTTGGAGATCCAATGAGTTTTATTGTTGTGAAGGATTGTCACTCCTTTAATTTGCATGATTTTTACTAGCTTCCCATGTTCCATGTGGTAGTTTGGAGAATGGGCAAAATAGGTGCAAACCTTGGTTCTAACAAGGTTTTTATTTTTCTAACCAAAGACAAGATTTAAAATGTTTCCATAATTAGGTTACAACTATGTGCCATGCAGTGTACCCCAATGGTGCATGCTTCTCATTTTAATTACATTGTCACACCACTCTTTAGGCCATGAAAGATAATCACACCATTTGCCCCACAACAAACAAATTATGAGGCCAAATCCCTAGTAAATAGTCCCCCAAAAACACATAAAATCCAATGACATTGTAGTGAGGTAATCAAAACTAACCCCCCCCCCCCCCCCCCCCTTTGTGACCTTTTCTAGATTCAATAAGATGGGCACTTTCTTCCAACCTTTAACCATAAAACCATAAATTGATATCCAACTCTAGTTATTAAATGTTGTGATCTCATTACAACTCAAAAATATAAAATTGGTCTTTTGAATAACATGTTTAATGGCAACCAAGATAATGTGACATACATTTTGTCCCCACCATTAAAATTCCAAAATAGAAGAGTAATAAGGAAAAAATAGGGTGAAGTCTTACTTGCACAAAAGATGTTACACATCACAATGTAAGCAACAAGTCAAATTGTAAATACATCTTCACAAGAACACTTGCACCTTGATTTCAACTGTATATTCTAAAAACCCTCACAGGAAATTGTGTAACAAAACAAAAAGGCTCCTAAACCTTTTAGCTAAATCAAATATTTAAAAAAGGTTACAATTGTTGTAGATATCGGAGGCAAGTGAACATCTTTCTTTGAATTGATGATAAAAAGTAAACAACAACCATAAGATTGGAGAGGCATGACATACCTAAACACTCATAACTTTGTAACAATTGACATTCTATGTACATTTATTACCAACAACAATTGCTAGATGACCTAGATGCTAACAAGAATGTAGACAACCACAAACAACAAAGTTCTACACAAAGGAATGCACAAAAAAACATAAACAAAGTGTAGGTCTTGTAAAAGAACACATATCTTTAGAGGATGCATAGTCCTCAACTCCTTGCAAATTACAACACACAATTAAGCCCTTAACAATTGGAATTGTAAATGCCTTGTGTTGTTGGAAAAATTAAACCTAGTTGTACATCATGCATTCATAATGAACCTTTCATAAATGTAACATGAAAAAGACACAATAGAGGATCTTTGGAGATGGCAAAATGCCTTTCCCAACAATAAAAGGATTTATGGTCCAATCAATGTGGTAATGGCCTATAAAAGAAAAAGAAAAGAAAAAAAACAAAATTTATAAGTTAAGTGAGAAAGTGGTGAAAATGGAAACAATAAACATGAAATTGCAATGGAGCTTGTCATTTGAACATTCAAGTGGCAATGGAGTACAAAGTAAACACACAAAGATATTGCAACATCACTATGAAAAAATGGGGTGATTTGTAATTGGCTTTGTAGTTGGGTTTTTAAGTTGTAATGACTATTTGCAACTCATTGCAACAACCATTTTCAAGTCATTGCAATTTAATGTACTTTTACAAGTGTGAGTGCTATCAAATAAATTGCATGAGTTGCAATGGATATAACTCATAGTATGTGAAATTGTATACATATGTAATTCATGCAATTCAATTGCAAATATGTAGGAATAACTATTATGTAACTCTAATGCAATTAATCTGAAACTACAATAGTAATGTTATGTTGATGTTACTTTTCATCGATCCATCAAAATTTGACACATGGCGTTACATGGATTTTTGGGTGAGAATTATTATATTTTCAAATATTGATCTCCATCATCCATTATGATTGTTCATTTTATGTGGTCTTAGATTGTGACATGTAGCATAGTCAAAATTTTCCATGTGGCATATTATTTGAATTTTGAAAATAAAGTAAAATATTTAAAACTAACTAAGTAGGTAAGTAACATTAAGTAGGTAAGACATATTTAGGCTACATACTTACCTACCTACCTACATAGGTAAGTAGGTAGGACCTACCCACATTACATGCCTATTAACCTACCCATGTATGCAAGTAGGTAGGAAGGTAGAAAGGTAGGTGAATTATAGAGTAGCTATGTAATATTTTTAAAATTTTGTGTTTTACATTTAGGGTTAAGTTTTTTTGAGCACATCCCAACTTGGCACATGTATTTTAATGTGAGCATACTTTGTTTATATATTTTGAGATGGGATTTAAGGACAAAACATATGGGTTTAATCTTTTAGTTACACATGAGTTATAAATTGGGTTATGATTAGAAAAAATATTTCTCGCATTTTTTGTGTTATTTTTAATTTTTAAAATTGTATAACTAATTAGATAATTATATATATGAATTAATTATCAATAATCAATAATCTGAAATAGTCATTTGGATTTATTTTCTGAATTAATAATTTTATTTCAAATAATTAGTTAGTTAATGAATAGATAATTAATGATTAGAATTCTAGTAAAATTCTAATAATCAATCATCTAGATTCCCAAAAGGAATTATTTGGATTATTATTTGATAGTTAATTATTTGAATTAATTATTCTGATTCAAAAAATTAACTAGTTAATGAAATTGAATAATTTATTTTCAGATATCCAGTTTAGATAATTACTTATTATAATTATAAATACAAATTATCTAAATTAATCAGTCTCAGTTCATCTATTTTTTAATTAAGTATTTCAAATAATTAATTATTCTACTTTAGATAATTTATCATCAAATAATTAATTATTTGAATTCAGATAATTAATCATTTATTATTTTAATTTGAATTTTTAAATAATTTACATTAACAAACGAATTAATTATTAATCTAAATAGTTAACAAATCAAAAATAGTGGAATTTTTGTTTTTTACAATGGCAACATAATGATAACATAATGGCACAATTAGTTGTACTAATAAAAACCATCGTTGATAACTAGTTATAAACGTCCTATTTAATGGGCAACATAAATGTGTACGTATGGCATGATTGTATGTGTCAACAATTGTACATTAATCACAATGTAATTGTTGATTGGGTGTTACATTCACACTAATTGTAGTGTAGTTGTTGCATGCAACTAAAATGTAACTTGTCAAAAAATCAAACATTATTGACTACGTTCATACTTACAATGTGTACATTAGATTGTATAGGTGTCGCATTTGAAACTAAGTTATAACTATAGTATAATTCCTTAATTTTGTAACATGGCATTATATTTCCATGCTCTAGTTGTAATGTAGTTGTATATTAGTTGTTTTGGAACTTTAGTCATGAGGTATTGTGATTTTGACAAACAATACTTCTCATATTGATGCATGGGAACAAGAGACACATAATAGTGATTAATAACTTGTGATTCACTTTAAGTTAATCTAGGTAAATTGTTACAATCAAGGGCCATTGTCTGCCATTGACACATATTGAATTGACATTCAATGTGGTTACAAATCTAGGCCACTAGTTGCCACCATTTGCAAAACCCATGATTTGTAAATATGCACCCTACATCTTTGGCAAATTTACAATTTAAAAAATAAAATCCCTTCATGGCTTTTGCACCCCTATTTTTGCAAGATTGAAATTCATTTTGAAAACATGACATCCAAAATTTGTAATCATGGTTTAGGTTATATCGCTCCTATACTTCAAGAAAATTGCATAACATTATTTTTAATGAAGTTAAGAATGATCTAATACAAGACTTAGAATTTGCATAATCAATGTGGGTAAAAACATGATGTATACTAACTTTTGATGGATGGTCAAATACTCCCAATCATTTTTTTTCTTGGAGAAATTTAAAGTACCCATATGTAGGACGAATAACCAAATTTAGATGATAGCTTCGAGAATGTTACCAAAATATAACATGGTTCCAAAAAAATTCTACTTTCCTCTATGACCTATAGCCAAATTTGGCTAAGTCCTCTTGTAGATGATCACTAGTCCACCTACATCACAAAAAAAATCATGTTCCCAATAGACCTTTATTTAATATATTTAGTGTTTGTTTTGAAGGGGAAGTGGTTTTGAAAACAATCCATTTTAGTGGAAGAGAAATTTGCATATCAATTGAAAAGGTTGGACATTGAAGTGTTCAAGTTGTGATGGATAATGTCATTGGCTACCAAAAAAAAGTAAAAAAAGTTGGCCATCTGATTGAAGAGAGATATCTTCACCTGATTTTGAATGGTTGTATTGCTCATGTCTTGGATCTAATGTGGGAAAATATTGGTCAAATGAGATAAATTATAAAATTGTTAACGAAGGAAAAACAAATGTAAAGTTCATCACTAATTATGGCATAAAAATCAAGTAATGTTTAGAAAACTTTTTAATAGAGAAAATGATTGGAATTATTATACATTTTATTTTTTGATAATTTGTTGGAAATAATTTTGAAGGTAAACAATTGGTTTTTATAAGTTTAGATAAAAAAAAGTGGATAACCTTTGAAGAGAAAGAGGATCTTGAATGTTCAATTTTAAGTAGGTAATTTTGGAAAATAGGGACCTATATAATATTCCCTTTTACACCTTATTGATACAATTTTTTGTTTACCAGCTAAATATGTGTGTGTGAGAGAGAGTATGTGTGTGTAATGCCTTTGTCCAAATAACAAGGTTCTGAATTGAGCAAAATCTTGACCTCTTTCCTTTCCCCTTAATTTGTTTTCCCTCTTATGTTCACATATGATTCCCAATAGTTCATTATTATTTATGTGAAATGTTAAAAGTGTGCCTTTTTATGTCTATGTGTATCATTATAAGCTTGATTTTAATGTAAATAACATGGACATGAAATATACATGTTAATTTTCCTTTTCTTATCCATGAAGGTGGGTAAGGAAAAGGAGTGAACTAGTTAGGCTTGGAAGAAGTAGGTTTGGGTGGCACACACAAATAAACAAACAATTCTTTTTTAATATACATTTTGTAAAATATCTTTTGGGATTTTGTTACATTTTTGTACATTGTGTTTTTGAAATAATTTCATATTTGCCATTTTCTGCGCTGCCTAGGAAAATGAGGTTATTGCTGCAAGGTGACTTTGGTTTAGCCATTTGAAAGTTAAGCCAAGGAAGAAGTTTCCAATGCCAACTTTGTTTCAAAATTACTAGGGGCAAAATTTTCCACATTTTCAAAATATTATTTTCTTACTTTGCTTTTGACCTCGAGACGTTTGTGCACATCATTTATGCAAACATTTCATTGCTGGGCATTAAGAAAGTTGTGCCACATAAAAAAAACGCTTACGTAAAATTGATGTAATATATTGTCTTGATATTAGACTTATTCGTAAGGTCACCCTGTCTTTGGGTCTGCTTTCATCCCCTATCCCCTCTTTCAGTGGTATCCACAAAGTGAGGAAATTTCAGTATATCTCCTGATGAAATGCTGAAACTTAGCATTTAATGCGCAAGGTTCGAGAGTAATTATAATAATTGTACACATAGCAGCAGTGAAGGCGCTCACGAAACAGGAAAGACAGGATAATCTCAGTCAACCACCAAAATTGCTGGAAAAACTAGTCTGGATCCATCCTAGTTAATTTCGTTTTGTAAAATTTTCAATCCCAGTTAAGTGTTTGATGCCCTATTATGCTAAAAATGACCATTCTCGCCCCCCAATTGCGGGACTTTATGAAAAACTCTATTGTTTTCGGTTAATTGTTAATCAGCTTTTAGGTGTACCTCTGAACAAGAGAAGAAACATCCGTCTAAGCAATCCCTATAACTTAGAGGGATGTTAACAGTACTGTTGAGAGTTTGTCTTTCGGAATACTGCAACAAATTTCAAAGCTGTTGCCAATTCCTAAATCAAGCACAAAAAAAAATTTGGCAACAAACTTGGACTTCCATTCCCACAGACTACCAAGTTCAATCAGAGGATTTATGTACTCTACTAAATTCTACTTCAAGGATTTGCCAGGAGGCCATGGCTGCATACTTTTCTTCCAAACAAAAGGTTGAGAAGAGTTAAGATGAATTTCTACTTATGTATGAACATATATCCATACATTTTCATGTTCATTTTAATCGAATTATACTTCCTTCTTATCAACTCTTGAAAAGCAAACAAGTTCTTTACTTTTGCAAAAGTGAATAAGCATACTATTTTTTAATGAGTAAATAATAATGAAATATTGAATGTAAAGTAATGAAAGAAATGAATGATGAAATATAAAAACAAGGAAAGAAAAATAAAGTTGAAGCAATGAGTAATGAACCAAGGAATCAAAGGATAAATTAAAGAATATTTTTACGAATACATTAAAAGAAGATAAAACCATGATGAGGAAATAATAATAATAATAATAATAATAATCAAATATAGAATATTTCAAAATATATAGAATCATTAGCAAGCATCAAAAGAAAAGATTTGGAATTAATTGGCTGTGCATCTAGCCAGATTCTTGGACGAAAACTTCCTATGGATTGTAGTCGCTTTGCCTGCAAAACAAATTCTGAATTCCAAACAAGGAACTGCAAAGGACGGACATTGAATAAAAACTTGTTATAGTTTACAACAGTTGACAAAGAATGCTTCGATTTTGGCCAGGGAAGCGTATATAGTCTTCTATGTTAAGGAGTGCCCCATGTTCCAAAAATATTGGTGATGGGCCAATGAAATGGCTTCTTCTGACAAAAAGAAAAAATATTGTGGGCGTACCCCTCATTAGTTAACAGAAAGCAGCATGAATAAGTGTCCCCCAGTTCACAATTTATGAGTGGCAAGCCAGGCTCCAACTGCCACAGCTTATAATTAATGAGTCTAAGCTGTTGATCTTTAGCTAACTAGAGCTCTTAACATATTAATCTTAATAAAACTGCACTATTGATAGCCTTTTTCGTGTGCAAATTTTTTGAAATTTTTTTTGTTGCAAACTCAATGATTTGGAAAGAAAAGAAAAAAGAAAAAGTAAATTTCAAAAAGATCTTTAAAACCACCAAATTTCTATTCGTAGTTTCAAGTAGGTAGCCAAAAAAATGTTTAATTTTTTTGGCTAAATCAGCTTATGGATCAATGCCACCTCAGCTATATCACAAAATTGATATAAAAAAAACAAGATACCCCCCTGAGACCCCCCCCACAACCTTTGCCTTAATCAAATCTATTTTATGGAACATTTTTTTATCAACCTACCTCTCAGCAACCTACCTAACTAACCCAACTAGCTAAGGAGACACAAGTGGTGGGTATCCCAATTGCCTCCATTAAAAGGCTAGTCTGCTGTAAATCTACCAGGTACCAAGTTAGTTTAGGGTTTACGGTTTTGGCAGGTCCATGCTAAGTTTAGGGTTTAGCTGTATGTTTTTGTCATGGTTTTGTACAATGATTTCTGAAGGCGAAAACAAACGCGCGCGTTCTCACGTTGCCTGCCGGCCAGCGTCCTGAGCGACCTTGGGTGGTTCCTACATGCAGCTCCATGGCTTTGGATCCACGGAACTCAGGAGCGAGCTTTGGGTGCAAAGCTTAGAGGAGCGCGGCAGGGTTTGGCATGACAAGAATCATCAAGATCAGGCTGCAGCATCGCGCACTTCGAAGGCGTTTCGGTTCTTGACGACAATGTCGTACATGTGCATGGTCTTGAAATTGGCGAAGTCGTGGGGCAAGGAAATGAGGTCCAACGTGCTGGAGCTTTTATGATACTGTCGTGGCAGCTGCTGTCCTCCTGCGTCTAGTCCAGCACCACCACGGTACGGCTTCCAGCCCAGCTCAAGTAGCTTCTCCTCCAGATCGTTGTAGCATGTAATGGTCTCATCGGTAGCTACGTAAACTAGCACCTTGCGTCTCAATGATCCCGATACCCGATGATTGCTGGCATCCTGCGATTCCGCCAGCGGATTCTGCACTAGTGACGTTACCCCATCCTTGAAGACCCACACTCCTGCCATCGACGACGATCTAAACTGGGAACCAGCAGCAGCCGCCTGCACAACACGCGATCAATCACGCCCCCTAACTAGCACTTGAGAGTGTGTGTCTCTCTCTGTGTGTACAGAGCATGTGTCTCTCTGTTTCTGAGGAAGAAGTCGATGCATAAGTCCCCTGAACATAAAGTGCTTAACGTTACAAATTCACACACTCCCACACATAATTTATCAGCCCACAAAGAAAACCCCCCCTTCCCCCCCTCCACCCCTTTCTCACAATGATGATGATGCAGATGGTCAGCAATATATAACGTGGGTTATAAGATCTTATATGAAGTTGATCTTAAAACCCATCAGCCCCAAGCGCAGCTCCTGAGCTGCCTAACTAGTATCTGAAATCTATTCCACTCTCACCCACCGCAGTCGCGCTCGGGCACTGCAGACAAAACACACACACACGGAATGGGGTAGAATTGCACTCCCGGACATAGCCACACAGACCGACGGTATTGGCACCGCCCCCACCAGCCCCGATGGACTAGAAAACGCCCATCTGGTCCCAGTGTTGCGGCCACTAGGGCGACAAAAGCCCAGCGGGCGGGGCCCAAGCACTGGGGTACAAAAGGACAAAACCCAGTGGCCGCGAACACGAACCAGAGAAACTCCGGGGCCATTCCATCGCAGCCATGCCCGGGGTCGAATCCCACGGCTATACACGGTCAGGTCCACATGCAGAAGATTTCAACAAACCACCACAAGAACGGGAAAAAGCCCATTTTCCAACGGATCTTTTGTGAGAGTATCCATCCCTGTTACAAACTGGGTTCTGGAAGCAGTTCGAGCCACTCCCAACTTGACACGCGGCTGTATATCCAGTTGCTCACCAGTTCGTAGCCATTGAGAGATGAGAACGTGGAGTAGGATCTCGATGCAAGTAGCCTTTCTTTTCCGCATGCGTCCAGGGGTCTGCCTCGTTGCCCGCGCTCGCGTAGATCCCTAGGTGGTATCGTTTTGAGACCTCGGCAAAGGGCGAGGCTTCGTGGCCTATTGTGGTGCACACAATTCTGCTAGACGTCAACTTACTAGGATAGGGATGCTGCCTCTGTAGGTACCTACGTACCTACCTACATTTGGTGCCGTAGGTTCGGGTCAGGCACAAAATTTTATTCCATTCTAGGTTTGCCATTTTTAAAATTAAATTTTTTTTTTTGAAAAGATCCTATAGTTTTAAAGGTTTTTAATTACCATTAGGGTTAAGGTATATTATCACCCAAAATTTTCCATTAATGTAAGATGCAGATATACTTTCAAAAAGGTTTTAGGACTAGATTAGGATTACACCCAATCATACACCCTTTTGGGTTTTAGAAAGGCATACATTTTCTTTTTTTCCAGTTAAATAACTAAGAAAAATGTTGACAATTTGGAATTATTCATAAAACTCAGTACTTTTCCACAATTTATTATACCCTTTCTTTTCCCAAATGGAGATTTGTTAGGATTTAGAAACGTGTCTCATAAATCAAGTTTACTATGGAGAGAGAGAGAGAGATGTACAAGACTATTTGACAAGAATCTCAGTTCCAATACGTTATTGTTCAAATTCACAAGCAATAGATATTAATGGAAAAGGCCAGTGATCCTCATCATGTCGATCCTATATACCACAATGTGCAGTTTCCTATGTGCAGATAGACATACTCCTTTGTCGTTTTTGGTGGTTATAGGTTGGGTTGGGATATATACATTTAATAGATAAGGTCATACAGGTTTGGTTTCTATTTGTTTAAAAAATCCTATTTACCCGGACTACCAATTATGTCCATCCTCACATATGCATAAGTCTTACACATGCAAAACGGATATGAATACGTTATAAAAATCCTTGCACATGGAAAAAGGGAATGTGCAAGTTTAAAGTATATCAATTTCAAGAAAAATAGGTGAGATTATAACACATACCCTATGTACATCTGACAAGTATATCTAGGTAAAAACATGCCCACACAACATTGGTTTACACTATTATTTTTTAATGTGGCAAAATTTCACCATTTTTTGTGAGGGAAAAATGGCATAACAACATCAACAAAGGATTTTTTGGGGAGAAAAAGCAGCTAAAGTTGCCAAATTCTGAATTTTTTTTAAAATTGCCATATTTCTGCCTTAGGTTCTAGTTGGGAGCCACGGTATAGAAATATTTTGGAAAAAAATCTATTGTTAGTTTTTCTTTTTAGTCAGCTGTGCCTAAACCTTATTATTAAAGATCACCTATCATGCAACAATGAAAAACTGAAAAAAAGACACTGGTTTACACTGATGTTGTGCATGCATGTCTTTAATATATTGCCAAGTAAAAGGAAATAATAATGATTCTAAATACATATTAGTCCAGTAAAGGTATTTCAAACTTTGCAAAAAATGGATCTAGGTTCATGTGTAAGGACTAAAGGCCAAGGGTTACCCATGGTTAGTTGTTGATAGTTTGGTTCAACATTACTTATATATTTACCCTATGAGCAAGGTGAGGGCAGGGTGAATATGTTATCATTTTCCTTTAAGTTACCTTATGGGTATAAATGGGCAAACCTTGGGTAAGTTGAAGTATGTAGATATGTGTACAACTATATATAGCACATTAGCAAGCAGGTAAAGAAAATTAGCTTTGTGCAATTGTCATTGCAAATATGAACACCTGAAAATTTGCAATGTCTTGTGCGCAAAGAAAACTACAAAAATAAAATGAAATCAATCAAAACAATTAGTATTACATTCAAGGCATTCTTATAATGCACATAGTACCTGATCAAATCTAAGGGGTTTCAAGTTTGAACTTTCCAAAAGCATATGGTAAATCATATGGCAATTATCAATGTTGGGCAGTTTTCATGAATGGGTCGATTTTGAAGTCAGTGATATGCCCTTCTAGGCGAATCCTCAAGGAAGAGGATTTGCCTAGTTGGGTCCCAAGTTTGGACCACCACATGGTAGCCCTTATGGCAAATTGGGCTATGAATCTAAGTGTTGGGTTGGGTTCAATTCCCAATTTGACAACATTCATGAGCCACATAGGTGTTGGTGAGTGAAGGTTTGAGGAAGGGGCCCAAGAAGATGTCATTGAAGCATTAAGTCCCTAGACCAAACAAATGTATATGAATAGGCCGTGAGACAAGAGATGATAATCACAAGCAATGATGTTTTAAACTAATTAGGAAATTCACAACGAGTTTAGTCCCACCCATCCAGAGGTCAGGGTTAACCCGAGGTTACAATACGAAGTTGAATGTTGAAACTAACCAAGTGTGCACCTTGCCATGTATAAGTAGTTTAGGTGTTTAACAAGGAACATGGTCAAAGGTGTCGGCATGAAGGTGTTAAGGTGAATCTAGGTGCAAGAGTCAATTCTAGTTTATGTGAGAACTAGCTACGTAAGAACCACCTTGGGTATCACATTGGGTTCAATTATCAAAGAGCCAATTCCCACCGAAAGTGAGAATTTGAACCCAAGACCTCATTGGGGTCAAAGGGTTGATTGACCATTAAGTTATTCCACTAGTTGTGAAATGTACCATATTTTATATTTAATTTAAAATTCGAATGTGCCAATGCCCTTAGCTTTAAAAGCATTGGCACATGCATCCTTTTCAAATCAAAGAATCATAATATTCCTCCCATACATGGGAACGTAGCCTAGTGGTAGAGATTATGATTCTCCGGCCATGGGATGAAGTTTTTTGAAATGAAAATTGACTAAAACCCAACAATTAACTTTTGTCATAATCTTGAAAACTTATCAATTTTTCAGAATTGGGAAAAATAAAATAAAACTTGGGGTAATTTTTTTCATTCTCTAGAAACCATAACCAATGATTCTTTAACAAACAATGAAAACTACTCAACATTAGTAATTACCTTGATTTTTGAAAAACCAATATAAATTCTTATAATCACGCAACACATTTCCTACATGAAAAATATAAATAACATGATATTAAGGTAGCTAACCATTACAAATTCTAAAAAAAAATTAAAACCATTTTTGCACGTGTAAATGGTAAAAACATCACTAATACAAAAGGGGTGTCGTTCATTAGCCTATATCATTATGGGACTTTTAAAATGAAATAAGTTCACTACACTTTAATGATTTCACCCTTGTTAAAGTTATTTCATTATAATATTATTACGTAAACATCATGCTTCATTACTAGTTGACATAATTCATTACTATAATTTAACGTGGTAAATAGGTTTTTTTTGTTGTTGTTGAATTAAGTACTTTATTTTATTTTATGATATACCTTATATTATTTTAAGTAACTTTAATTATTTTTAATTTATACCTTAAATGATAATAAGTTATTATGAATAATCATAAATTATTATACCCTAAACTATTATATGTTATTCTAACTTAAAATATCCTAACTAGCTTATTATAGGTTTTCTTACTTTAAGTTATTATAAGTTATTTTATTTTAAGTATTAAATTTTTAAATAATCTAAAATAAAACATAATGACTTAAAGTAAAATAACCTAAAATAACTAATAATAACCTATGAAAAATAATGTAATATAACCTGTAATAAAGTAATTATCATTAGCCTATGATAATATAGTTTAGAATATCCAATGATACCTTATAATAAAATAACCACAATAGTTATATATAACCTAAAATAACCACCAATAGTAATTAATAAAATAACTCCACCAATAACATGTGGTAATTTAACCTAAAAAACCACCAATAACCACCAATATAATAATTATTAATAGCGATTAATATAATAGCCACCAATAACCTCGAATAAAATATCCGCCAATAGTAATTATTAACCTATGGTAATTTAACTTAAAATAACCACCGATATAATAATACCAATAGCCACTAATTGAATAATCGCCATTTAATAAAATAACCATTAATAAGCACTAATATAATAACCATTAATAAACAATAATATAATAACCATTTATAGTCATCAATAGAATAGTTATTAATAACCATTAATAAAATAGCCATTAATAGCCATCAATAAAATAATCATTAATAACCACCAATATAATAGCCATTAATAACCACCAATAGAATAGCCACTAATAACCATCAATATAATAACCACTAATAACTACCAATAAAATAACCATTAATAATCGCCAATAAAATAACCACCAATAGGATAACCACTAATAACCACTAATAACCACTAATAACCACCAAGATAAAAATAACCAATAACCAACAATGACCACCATTAAAATATATAAGCACCAATAGCCACCAATAGAATAATCAACAATAGCCACAAGTAGTTTATGGTAATACAACTTGTAATAACCAATAATAACATAAGGTGAAATAATCTTCAATAGTTAAAAATAACCAACAATAGCTTCACATAATTAAAAATAGCCTAAAATGAAATAATTTTAAATAACCAAAAATAATTTATAATAGTTGAAAAAAATTTAAGATGAAATATCTTAAAATAGCCAAAAGTAGCATAAAATAGCCCAAAGTAACTTAGAATAACCAAAAATAATTTAAGGCAAAATAGTTTAAAATATCCAAAAAAACTAAGAATGGCCTTAAATAGCCATAAATAATGTAAGATGAAATAATTTTTAAAATGAAAAGTAATTCTAAAATAGTTGAAAGTAGTCTAACATAGGTTATATTATATTAGCAAAAAATTTATCCATTTATTCAACTTTTTTTTTTAAAAATGATCACTAAAATGTCATTAAATAGTGATATTAAAAAAAATTATTTAAATGATTTTACACTTTCAAAAGGAAATAAATGTAATTATGTACATTATTGAAAAGAAATTTAAATTAAACTTTAATCATTTCATTTGGACAAAATCTCAATAAGATATGAAATTTCAAAGTTTATGTTTTTGTAATGTTTAAAATGAAATATTTGATAAATAAAATGGAATGTAGCATGTTATCACAACAAGTGTGGTGGTTTGATGGTAGGGATGTTGCTTCCATTTTAAAGTCAAAGGATCAAACTTCACAAATGGTGCGTTTGTGGTCAATAGTGGTAAGCACCAAACATTTTCCTATGTATTTTCCTAAAGTAAATGCCTATTTAGGTTATATATATATATATATATATATATATATATATATAGTTTGTTTAAAGCTTTACAATGGTGTGTGAATTGGGGATGTAAAGTTTACAATGTGGTTTCGATGGTGATAGTACCAAAAATTATACTTTGGCAATTTTATAAGATGTTTTTAAAGTATGTAATGAAGAAAGTAGAAAATATTGAATGAAACAACATCCAAATATCTTGCAAAATATTTCCACAATTTTCCCTTCATAAAAATTAAATATGAAATATAATCAACAACAAACTTGAAAGTTTTGAATATGTTTTTTGGAATGACCAAAAATAACCATTGGAAAGCAGTTTAACCATGGTCAAGGTTTGAGCACACAAGGTTTTAAAATGTGTTTTTTTACATTTTGGGAGAGGTAATATTAATGACCCATATTTTTGTATTATATTTTAACAGATAAAAAATGTAATGCTATTTATTTTTTTATTCCTATGTTTTCGATGCATCTTTTACTCGCCAAACATGGTACCTTAATTAACCTTGTTCACCTACTTAATAAAGTTGTTTAAAATTGCAAACATTAAATACACTACACTAATATGCATCCAAGTTCACTCTATGTTTCATTAAATTTTGAATGAAATTGAATACTTACCATGGTGAAAGTGAACAACCTTTTAGTAAACTAGGATCAGTTTTTATGGATAGGTGAATTCACTAATAGTTAATTGAATTTATCAATAGTTAATCAAACTCATTAATAGTTAAAGTCTCAATAATAAATTCACTAATAGTTAAATCATCAGTAACAAATTCACTAATAATTAAATTATCAATAATAAATTCACTAATTATAAACCTAATCTAAACATTTAAATTTTTTCACTAAGTTACTTGGCTTAAAGTATAAACTTAACTCATCTAAATACCTTGCCCACCAACATAAGGTGCAAATGTGAATGTTGGAACGCTTCACCTCCTTTCACCTCCTTTCACTTCCATATTTTAAGAACAAGTCCTTAACCATTGAACCATTATTTAAATGAATGATATTATTTGGTCATCATATATTAATATGCATTTTTTTTAACCTTAGGCTATTCTTGGCAAATTTTTGTTATTTTACCATAGGTTACTATATTATAAACCATATTTTAAGTATATTACCGTTGGTTGTTCTTGGTTATTCTATCATAAGCTATTGTTGACTATTTTAAACTATTTTACCATAGGCTATTATTGGTTATTTTACCCTAGGTTATTTTTAGCTATTATGGGTTATTTTACCATGAACTATTTTTGGTTATGTTATCATAAGCTATTGTTGGTTATTTTATTATACGTTATTGTTCATTATTATATCATAGGTGACTTTCAATTATTTTAAGTTATTTTACCGTAAGTTATTGTTGGCAATTTCAGATTATTTTACATTAGGTTATTCCATTTTAAATTTTTATATGCAATTATTATATGTTATTTTTTCCTTGGGTCATTATGTTTTATTTCAAGTAGTTTAAAATTATTATACCTTAAAATAAAATAACTTACAATAACATAAAATAAAATGACTTTGAATATCTTAAGGTATAACCAAAAATATAATAATTTAAGGTATAAGTTAAAATAATTAGGGTAGCCTAAAATAACATAGGGTATTTAAAACAACAACATAAAAATAAACCTATTTACAATAATAAATGAATTATGTCAACCAATAATGAAATATGATGTTTACATAGTGACCTTATAATGAAATTAATTTTGATTAAGGTGAAATCATTAAGGTGCAATGAACTTATTTCATTTTTCCATAATGATTTAAGCTAATAAACTGCACCCCATTTTTATATTAATGATAAGAACAATAAACTAAATATAACACAATTTGCAACATGCCCTTACAATCAAGGTTACAGACCTTGATGAGCTGACCTAAAATGTGAACATCATCTTTACCAAGGAATGTCCTTTCTCCCCAAGGAATGTCCTTTCTTCGAACCCATCCTTCTTTTGGTGAAACCGATGCACCCACCTTCTCCTCGGGTCACATCCTTTTCCCAACCCCATTTCATCCATGGGGAACTGTCTTTTCCCCAAGCCCATCTTCATCCCCAGGTCACATCCTCTCCCCAACCTCATATTCTCTCCAAGGAACCATCTTTTTCCCAAGCCCCATCATTTCTCTAGGCACACTTTCTCCCTGACCACTAACCATCCTTGGGGACACATCTTTTCCCAAACTAATATTCTCACCTAGCCACATCCTTTTTTTGACCCCATCTCCTCCCCAAGGAACTATATTCTCCTTGGGCCATGTCATTTCCTTGGGCTATATCTTTTTTTCAACCTTTGTGCATCCTCAAGGACATGTCTTCTCCATGGCCAATCTTTTCTCCGAGGCCCACTTTTACTCTTGGGCCACATCCTTTCTTCAACCACTATCCATCCTTAAAGAAATTTCTCTTCCCTAACCCATTTTAACATCAACGAACATTTTTTCCTTAACCCACATTTTTTTTTTGGCCTCATCTCCATTCTCCACCCTAGAAAACCATCTTCTCCTTGGCCCCATCTTTTCCCCAAACTTTGCCATGGGCTAATCATTTCCTTGGGGCAACTATTTTCCCTGACCAACCTTATTCCTAGGGAACATTATTTCCCCTAGGGCTTAACAACATTATTAATTAAGGTTTTCATGAATTTTCATAAAAATTTCAACTTTTAAAACATTTATTTTTCCTATCAATAAATATTAGGGCAAAAGCACACTAAGGTGTCACAATTTTGGCAAATTAGAATCCCTTTTCAAAGTCCTTTTCTAATGTAGTTGAAAATTGGCTCAAAATATGAATATTTACATGATATTGAAAATAATTTTTTGTCCATTTCTAATTTCAAATCATGATACTATAAAACATTTAAAACATCTCAAAAGAAACTATTAATTTTATTTTTTTCAATGCTTAAAAAAACTTTTAAAATAGTTACAGTTTTTGGAATTAAAAAAAGTCCATAACATAATAAATCAAAATCACATTCCATTCATTCAATGAACCTTTAGTTTCTTAAATATAATTCACCTAATGCCCAAAGTTTCAAACACATTAGATTAACATATTGTAAAATAAATGTCTATATCCATGAATTTTGTAGGTGTGACAAAAATGTGGGCAAAATTCAAAAGTCCATTACTTATTGGCTATCCACAATTTTGATTTCATTTTTTCATTTTTGAAAGGTTGATTATGATATCTTTAGATAAATGACTCCCTTTTAATATTGTTTCAATGGATCTTATTTTACTTATTTATTTATACCAAGGAATACATGAAAAATTGCCATTGTGACATCCATATAAGGTCACCGTAATGAGCAAACACCCATTAGGGTTATCATTTTCAATCTTTTATTTGAATTGAATTGGCGATGGTTGCAAAAAAATTGTCATTAATTTATAACCATTAAATTTAACATTGCACTACATTAGTAATTTAAAATGACACAATAACAAGGCCAATATTGCTTAACTCTTCTTTTTGCCCATTTGGTTTAAGGTTTCTATGATCCACAACCAATATTCACCTTCCATGGTCTTGATATCTTTCTACAACTACCAAGGATTCGAAAAATTCAAATTTGGCGAAAACATGGCTACCTAGACCAAATCTTAAATGTCAAAGAACACCATGTTGATGTCGAAGACATGTCATGTTACATCCCCAGTGGAAAGAATTTTCATTTGCATTATTTGTGTTTCAATTACATTCTCTATTGTTTCAAAATTCCATTCTACAATTCCATTATGTGTTTGTAATTATTCTTGATGCAAATCATTACATTGGTTTTTGGAACTTAATCTTTAGAGTCTATGTTTTGTTATTTTCTTAATTTTTTGTCTTTATTTTTCCCTTTTTTTCTTGGTTTGCAACATGTGTTCTTTCATTTGTTCATTTTTAGCATCCTTTTCCATTAGTGGTAGCCTTGTCTAACAAATATTTCAATTTGAAGACACAACAATGAAGGGGGTGAGTCATCAATGCCTTGTGGCCCTTGAAATTTGATTGGACCATCACTAGAGCTAGGGTTGTTATGATGGTGGCACATGGTGCCTGAGTGAAAGGTAAAACAATGTTGCCATCTACATGGCATTTGTTTTGGTATACTCTAGGGGAGTGGGCATAGTTGCTGAAATTGATGGGTAGTTGAAGTGCAATTTACATTACCAAGGGGTAAGGACCAACTCAAGTACAAATGCCTATGCTATGAAAAATTGTGGGGAAACAAACGTAAACTAAATTAATACTTCTTGGCAACACCAACCCAAGGACATTGTTGAAGATCATGGGGCCGTTCTTTGTTATATATGAAGGAGGAGTTTCAATAAGATCCTTCTTTAGTTCAACTTGATTGGCATGGGAAGACATGATTGTAGCCTAGGACTCCTCTTGTGATGGTAGGTGTGGGATATGGTTAGAAACAACTACAATAATATCTCGGGGTCTATAGTGCATTCAAACACCAATGGGTGCAAATATTCAAGAACTTACTCACTAAAAAAATTGATTTCAATGAATTTGATCAAGTTGATTGCAATTGGTCGATAAGTCTCCATTTCTCACTTCAAATTAGATTCAAAAAGCCAAGTGTTACCAAGTTCCTCGAGGAAAAGCATGTTGTTGTGGGTTTTAGGCATTTAAAATTATTGGTGTTTTCTTTTCCATGGGAAATGTTAGGGAGAAAATCATACAACTTTAAAGTTTCTCCCCAACATTCCTTAGGGAGACATCTATTATGATGCCATGGGGAATCTTTTCCTCCTTGGAATTACCTCAAGGAAGAAATAGTTATTTGAAGAGAAGGTTGATTCCTTGGAAAACGATGCCAATTCCCCAAGCATTGTTAAGGAAAATGGGATTTTCTTTGGGCATTATCAGGGAATTGGTACTCCCAAAGGAAACCTCAAATATTTCTAGGGAAGTTTTCCTTGGGAAATTTATCCCTGGAACCTTCCTCCTTGAATTTCATTTCCCAAAACTTCCCCTCCTAAGGAATTTATCCCAAGGTAGAAAATGGATTCCCCAAGGAGAAAATGAAAGTTCCTTAATGAACTTGATGCCTAAGAATTCTCAAGGACATCCATGCATAAATACCTAGATTATTTTCCTTGAGAGAGTTCATTTCAATAAATATATTACTTTCCAAGGGGAGGGGCATCCACCCTTTTCCACAATCGTCCGAAGGATATGTAGGAGTTAAAATGAAGGATTTATATTTATTTAATTGTGTTTATTGCATTGGCATCGTCAACAATAAATGCATTTGGATTCCATTCAAAAATACACGTTGGAGTCTAATTTCAACATTATCAATGACTACTAAATGTCAACATTCTTATTTTGAACGGATACAATCTAGACCACAAGAACTCCATTTTGCCATTTGTTGAAGTCCATGGACATATAAAATGGAAATTGTAACAAGCAAAACATTCATTAGTTGAGAAGACCATGTTGATCTTGTAAAGACATTGAGGCATTCAGGGGAAATTGGTGACAATATTTTCTTGCCACTTTGTTTGAAAATTTGCATCACAAGAAATAGCTTTTTCATGCCTTAAATCCAACATTAGTGAAGTTCAAATGTTGATAGTAAATTTGAGGCCAAATGATTCTAAGCCAAATGGTTTTTACTAAAAGAAAAAATGTTTTAGGGATTTGTGTCCACCCAAAGCTTGACATTAGTTGCAATGCCCCCGGTGTTCGTATTCCAAACTAACATATGAATCCATAATGTTGCAAATATCATGTGGGAGGACAAAATGACTACAAATCCACAATTTTCCAATGGGGTCCTTGTCAAAATAATGTTATTCATGTTTACCATGATCGACACAACTAATAGACCAAGCCCAACAATGTCCATTATCCAATCTTTCATGGCTTGTTCCGATTGTGTCACATATTTCAAGTGTGTACCCTTAAACATTATGGCTTGATACCCATGACAAAAAACACTTTGGTTGTCAACATGTTTCATGCAATAATAGTGTACAGATTCAAAGTCAAATGCAACATAGTTTAGTCCAACTTTAAAGTCATGCATTGACAACCAGTCTTGATAGATTTGTTGTGCACTCACTTTACTCTTCTTGAGGTTGGTTTCATGGCCAATCCACTAGGTTAGCTTTATCATTGGTCCATACCAAATTTTCCACCCATTCATCTTCATGCCCAAAAGCATAATGATATGCCAACATTGTGAACAAACTATTGATTTTAGGCATTTTGAACTAACCTATAACAGCTAATGTGTATATATATATATATATTAAAAATTACGTTTCTTCACCAAGTCAATTGCACTTGTCATTTAAAAAGTTAAGTATTTTCAACCATAGAATGTTTATGTATGAACAATGTTTATGGAAGCCATGCCCACTTGTTTGTTTATTGACCTAACAAAGTTCGTGGTTGTTGAAATGACTTTGGGTAAGGTGTTGTAATTCAAAGTACAAACACGCAAAGTTTTATTTTGGCTAATCAACTAGACCAACAAATTTCAAATATATAATGTTAACTCTAGAGTTCATAATTTTTCTAGCAACATTGAACACTTCAATCTAGAATTTCAAAAACTAAACTACAAATGTGCAACACATAAAAAAAAAAGTGGGAAAATGTTTGTTCAAATTGTGATAAGGAACAAAGTGTAGCAAATACAAATGCAATGAACAAATAATGTGAACCTTACCTGTAAGCCCTAAATTTCTTCCGTCCATGGGGATAAAATGATTTGATACTACCATATACTTTGTATCAATCATAATGAAATGAAGCGTTGTCCATTCACAAACTTTAATTCTTCTCGAAAATTTGATGGCTAATTCTTCTATAGGGAAACTTGGTGGATATCTACAATTAGGTGTGCCATTTGGGCCAAGTCTTGTGATGAAAACCATCCTTACATGCAACAATGAACTCTTCATGAAAATATTATACATTGAAAATTGTGACAATTTCAAAAACATTTCAAGGAGAATCAAGGAAAAGATGTGTCCTAGGGATGGACAGTGACCAGGGAGAAGGTGAGCTCGGGAAAATGATGGGGCTTGGGGAGAAAATGTGTCCTTGGGGATGGATAGTGGTTAGGGAGAAGGTAAGCTTGGGAAAATGATGGGGCTTGGGGAGAAAATGTGTCCTTGGGGATGGATAGTGGCCAAAGAGAAGGTGAGCTTGAGAAAATGATGGGGGCTTAGGGAGAAAATGTGTCCCTAGGGATGGATAGTGGCCATGGAGAAGGTGAGCTTGGGAAAATGATGGGGCTTGTGGAGAAAATGTGTCCCTAGGGATGGATAGTGGCCATGGAGAAGGTGAGCCCGAAAAAATGATGGGGCTTGTGGAGAAAATGTGTCCCTAGGGATGGATAGTGGCCATGGAGAAGGTGAGCCCGAAAAAATGATGGGGCTTGTGGAGAAAATGTGTCCTTGGGGATGGATAGTGGCCATGGAGAAGGTGAGCCCAGGAAAATGATGGGCCTTGGGGAGAAAATGTGTCCCTAAGGATGGATAATGCATGGGGAGAGGATGTGGCCTATAGAGAAGATTAATTGGAAAGATGTTTCCCTAGGGATGGACAATGGCTAAGGAAAAGATGTGACTTGAAAAAATATGGGGCTCAAGGAAATGATGTGTTTCCAAGGATGGATAATGGCCAAGGAGAAGGTAGGTTCAAAAAAATGATGGGGCCTAGGGAGAAGATGTTCCATGGGGAGAAGATGGGCCAAGAAAATGTGTCCCCAGGGGTGGATAGTGGTTGTGGAGAAGATGTGGCTCAAGGTTGAAGATAAACCCATGGAAAAGACGATTCCTTAAGGAGGAGATGGGGCTAAGAAGAGGATTTGGCTTGGGAAGAAGATGGGCCAAGGAGAAGATGTGTCCTAAGGGAGGGATAATGGTTAGGGAGAATTAGATTCAAAGAAATGATGGACTCTAGGAAAAAGACAATTCCTTGAGAAAAATATGGGGCCATGGAGAGAGGATGTGTATTGAGAACAAACATTCCCTAAAAAGAAGATTTTGTTGAGTTGAATTGATTTCACATGGGTTTTGTTGAGGAGGGGATGGGCTTGGCGAGAGGATGTTCCTTGAAGAGAAGATTGGGCTAGGGAGAAGGTGGGCCCAATAAGAGTTTGCCCCAGGGAAAAAGTGATCCTTGGGAGTTGGGGAGAGGGTTTTGCATGGGCAAGTGGGAAAGTTTTTTTTGGGAGAGCTAGAGTAAGGTTGAATATTGGTGAGCAAGTTGGACGAAATGATGACTGGAGCTTTAGAGGGTGCGTGGGTGGGTTCAACCAAGTTTGATTATCCAAAATAGGCTTAGTAAATGATGACGTTCATTCTCCAAGTTGGGTCATCAAGGTCCACAACCTTGACTATTAGGGCATGTTGTAGACCACACTATATTTAATTTGTGGCTCATGTTTAATGTTTGCCATCTATGTAAATAATGTTTTAATTTTTGGGATTACCACACATGGTCAATTCAAATAGTCTTTATAAGGGGAGGATGAGTTGTTTTCAACCTAGTTGTGAATGTAATTGAAAGAGAGAAAATATTTTGGTCTTGTCAAAACCATCTTGCCTAGTTTTGACTTCTTTTGATTTAGATAGTTTATGACAACAAAAATTTGAACAAAACTCGTTTTTAATAAGGGGATCACCATAATTCATAACACATAAATTTTATAACATCAAGATGGTTATTAGAGATAAAAGTTCACTCTAAGAAAATGTAACTTTTAAAAAGGTTCAACTTGACTAAAATGTCCACATTGACCAAAGGGGATGGTTGTTTTGACTAAAGGCATGGGGCATGAAAAACATGAGTTACTCTTGATTGAAACATTTGATTAAAGTGACTTTTTTTATCATGCGACAAACCAAACATTTGGTAAAAAGGCCAAAGGTCCATGAAGATGACCAAGGCTTAATCAATTTGACCATGATATTCAATGGCCATTGTGATTTACAATTAGTCAAATTGGTCATTTTGATTTGACATTTGGTCAAATCAACCATACTAATTTGGTTACTTAATATATAAGTTTATTTTGCCTAGGGTACATACCAAACTTAAGTTCATAGCTAATAGGCCTTAGGTCACTACTACAAAATGCGTCCTAGTTCACTCTAGGTTTCAATAAATTTTGAATGAATTTGGACATTTTTACTAAGTGAAATTGTTTAACCCCCTAATGAATGGGGTCTAGTTGTTATAGACAATGAATTGTTTCACTAATACTAAGTGAAACAAGATTATTCTCAAGTGAAATACAAATTTATCAAACCATTTATTTGTTAATTAATTAATTAACCAGCATGGAAATCAATTAAAATTTAATTATTTAATATATAATATTATTAATAATTTCATGATTATTAACTTATGATTTATTGACATGTGTCATTACCTAGGCTAGGTTTTAACCTAGCCTAGGTAGGTAGGCCATGTAATCAACCTAAACACTTATTTTAAGAATTTGATATGAAAATATTAGGTCAACATATAATTGTTGACCACACATAACACCATTCATGAGGTTTGATCCCTTGACCTTTGGAATGGAGGCAAACACCCTTATCATCAAGCTACCTCATTTGTTATGGAACTATATTACATTACATTCTATTTATCAAATACTTCATTTTAAACATTACAAAACATAAACTTTAAAAATTCATATTTTATTGAGATTTTGTTCAAATGAAATGATTTGAGTTTTTTTATAAAAAAATTCAATAATGTACATAATGTACATAGATATTTTCCTAAAAATTAGAAATCATTTGAACAAAAAAAAAGTTGACTATCATTATTCAATAACATTTCAATGACCATTCTTTTGGGAAATAAATCAATAAATAAATGGATTATTATTTTTTAACATAATAATGCTACTTATGTTAAGCTATTTCTAATTATTATATTGAATATTTTTCATTGATTTAAATGATTTCACCATACATTATTTATGGCTATTTATGGTTATTTTTAATTATATTTGGTTATTTTTTACTATTTCACCCTAAACTACTTTTGGTTATTTTAAACGACTTTTGTTTATTTTAATTTATTTCACTTTAGGCTATTTTCAGATATTGTAAGTTTTTTTTGGCTATTGTAAATTATTTTAATTTAAACCACTTATAGTTATTATAAATTATTTTTGGCTATTGAAGGCTATTTCACCTTATGTCATTATTGGTAATTCTAAATTATTATAAACTATTTTATTTTAAATTACTTTTGTCTATTATAAATTATTTCAACTTAGATTATTTTTGGTAATCTTAAACAATATTAATATATGGCTTTTGGCTGTTCTTTTATTAGTGCTATTGGTGGTTATTAATGGTTATTGGAACTTATTTTATTTGTGGTTATTCATGCATATTAATGGTTATTATATTAATAATTATTGATGGTTATTCTATTAATGGCCATTAGTGGTTATTATATTGGTGGTTATTCTATTGATGGTTATTTTATTGGTGGTTATTGGTGGCTATTCTATTGGTGGATATTGGTGTTTATTATTGGTTATTATATTAATGGCTATTAGTGGCTAATATATTAGTGGTTGTTGGTGGTTATTTTATTAATGGTTATTAGTGGCTATTCTATTGATGACTATTAGTAGTTATTCTATAGGTGGCTATTGGTTGTTATTTTATTATGATTATTGGTGGATATTCTATTAATGACTATTAATGGGTAATTTATTAACGATTATTGGTGGTTATTCTATTAATGGTTATTAGTTGTTATTTTATAAATGACTATTGGTGGTTTTTCTATTAATGACTATTAGTGGTTATTTTATTAATGGTTATTGATGGATATTCTATTAGTGGATATGGTGCTTATTAATGGCTATTGGTGGATATTTTGTTATTGGATATTGGTGGTTATCAATAGTTATTATATTAGTGTCTATTGGTGGCTATTTTATTAATGGCCATTGGTGAATACTTTATTGTGGATTTTGATGGTTATTAATGACCATTATATTAATGGGTATTGGTGAATATTTATTGATGGATATTGGTGGTTATTAATGTTATTATATTAGTGATTATCGATAGCTATTTTATTAATGGTTATTGGTGGTTATTGATGATTATTTTATTAATGGTTAGTAATAATTTATTATTGTTTATTATATGTTATATTACAATTATTGGTGATAATCATATTATAAATTATTGTTGGATATTTTATGTTATAATATCATAAACTATTGGTAATGTTATATTGTAGGATATTTAAAATTATTTTTGATGGGTTATTATTTTTTATTTAAAATGATTTAAAATTTAGTTCATTATATTTTATTTTAGATTATTTTAAGTTATTATACTTAGAATAAAGCAATTTATATTAATTTAAAATAAAATAACTTAAGGTATATCCTAAAGTTAGTTGAATAATTTAATTTAGAATAACTTAAAAGTTTATAATAAATTAATTAAGATACCTTAAAGTAAAATAACATATAATAATTTAAGGTACAATAATTTATAATAACCTATAATAACATAAAATATAAGTTAAAATAATTAAGGTAGCTTAAAATAATATAAGGTATATCATAAAGTATCATAAATATAATATTTTAAAAAACACTCCCTTTTCCCCGTTACGTTAATGGTAAGTTTTGGGCATAGAAACACATTCGTTTTTTGATATTAATGGGAAAATAAAATAATAAATTATAATGCTAAATTATGTGAACTAGTAATTAATGAAACATGATGTCTACATAGTGATATTATAATGAAATAACTTTCACCAGGGTGAAACCAGTAAAACTTAATGGAGTTATTTCATTTTTAAGGTCCCATAGTGATTTAGGTTAATAAATTGCACCCCACTGTTGTAGTAGTGGGTTAAACATTTAACACCTAGTAGATATTTATAAAGTTTAATAAGCTACTTACATGTTACTTTTAGGCACATGTAAGAATTTAAACTTAGTACATTAATTAGTTGATATTTAATAATTGATAGTTAATACTCAATAATATATGATTAATATTTTATATAATTAATTAGTCACCACAAAATTAATAACCAATAATTAATTTATCCATCAAGTTGTTAATTGATTAATTATTATTATCAAATTATCAAATTTATTTAAAATTTTGGCTAATACTTGGTAGTATTTTATATTAATTAATATTAGTCAATATATTATTTTTAGTAATTTTGATAGTGATTATTTTAAACTAATGTATCAATTAATAATATTTTGTTATATATTAGTTGATAATTATAATTAATATGGATTAATACATAATACTGGGTAATTAATAATAATTAATCAATCATTGCTATTTATTTTCATTGATTATTTGTTAATTGAGTTAATAGCATGTAGTGGCTTACTATATGTAAGAT
Source organism: Sphagnum tenellum (assembly GCA_963921925.1). Classification (NCBI taxonomy): domain Eukaryota; kingdom Viridiplantae; phylum Streptophyta; class Sphagnopsida; order Sphagnales; family Sphagnaceae; genus Sphagnum; species Sphagnum tenellum. The sequence goes on from OY998154.1 coordinate 13,337,435, forward strand.
TTACATGTTATGTAGGTAGATATTTGGTACATGGTATAACCTCTTGCTTAAATAAGTAATACAAAAATATTGAAATTCATTGATGAATGTTACAATATGTACATCAAAACAAAAAAAATTCAATCAAATTTTTTACAATATCGACATGACAAAGGTTTTCATCTTTTGAAATGGTAGTCCAATGGTAAGGAGTTGACTCCTCAAAGTGGAGGTGAGGACTCACACATACAACATTGGCTACTTAGGCTACCTTGGTTTTACGTGGCTTGGATAATTAGCCTAGGCCACTTAAGCAAGTAGGTCTAAAATTTTCCACCTAGCCTATGCTACTTAGTTTAAGGGGCCTAGGTTGAATAAGGTAGGTAAGTAAATTGTTTTATATTATTTTGTACATTAATTATTAGGTAATGTAGGTAGTTAAATTTATTAATCAATAGATAAATAAATATGATCATAAGTATAGTATGCATTATTATTATTTAAAAATTAAAACATATATAATTGTTGTCAAAACATTGTTGACTAGTAAAAAAAACCAATAAAAAAGCCCATAAAAAAGACCTAGTCAAAATGGTGGAGTCCAAAATGATTTGTTCAAGATGGCACCTTGGTCAAGGTCATACATGGGCCATTTGGGCTACCTTTTGACTAATTTTCTCAATAAAAGAAACCTTGTTTTCTTGTAGTGAGTTGCAAATAAATAATAATGTGAGTATGGGAATAAATAATTTAACTTATGGGCCCTGTTTTGAGGATTTTTGATTAGGGGCACATGGTTGGACTCATACAAATAATTTAGTCAACTATTTTGGGTTAAATTTAATTGGAAGTGAATTATGTGAACTTGACTAGATTGTATAAAAGAAAATTCCAAATAATCAAATGATTCGTTCATAGGAAGGATGATAATTCTAAAAGGATAACATGTGGCATAATATTAATGGCTTGTAGTTGATGAGTGTGAATGTTTAATAGATGTGAATGAATGGGGACACTAATCCATTGATTCTTCCTTTCAATTATATAAAAGGTTGTGGGTGGACTTTTGAGTTCATATTATCTTTTGCATAATTTGATATTGCAACTTTGTGTTAAGCCTTGGGATAAGCCTTCATGTAATAACCTATGTTGCAATAAACTTATGTGTTATTTTGATTATGGAAATGCTCACAATAGCAAATGTACATGTTTTTCAGTGAACAATCCCCATAAAACAAGTTTTTAGGTATGTGTGATGAGCTACCCAATGGGTGTAACCATATAATGACCAAGTTTTAGGTGCATGGGTGATCCTAACCCATAAATATGTAAGGTTCATTTTTTGTATTCATTAAATATTTTATATGGTTTTTGGGTGTTGTGTGGGACCTACATATGTGATAATAGAAACTTAATTCAAAATTAACTCTCATAGGCCTAGACCCATTCTAGGCTACAAAATGATGAATCATGGTTGTAAAAAATTTAAAAATTAGGCTTTTTGAATACATGATCATATTTATCAAAACATTTAGGAACTAATCCAATAAATTTCCATAAAACCATTGATCCTTAGCTTGTTACTTCATGAAAACCTTTAGTTCTTCAAAGGTTTTTGAAATTTTGATTTGGATGTTCTTTGATTTTGATCATTTAAAAAAGTTGGAGTTGAAAGCTTTTCAAATTTTTAATTAAAAAAAACTTGAAAAACAAAGGTAGGGTCCATATTCATTAAGGTGTACCAAAAATTGTGACACAACATCACCTTTTTCTATATTTTTTACCTAGTCCTTTTTTGCATGTAAAAAAACATTTATGGACTTTTATGATGTAATTTAGAATGTAGTGGTCTAAAATATGGTACTTATGAAACATTTGACACTTTAATTTTCATTCATTAGTTTTGGCGGGATCAAAATATAGGGGAAAAAAAAATGTAATAAGGACTAGGTCCTATTTGTCTTGGGTGGGTACACCTTAAAGGATATTCACCCAATAATTTAAAAATAAAATAATTCACCAATATTTGTAATGACTAGTAGTAATGGTCTTTTTGTGATTCCATAATTATGTTCAACTCCACTTTTTGTTTAGGGTAATAAGTACCCACACTTTCAGGTAAGGGTATTAACCCATGCCAAAAATAAAGACAAACAATTTTAGGACAATAATTTTCTTGTATGCAATGAAAAGGTTGACATTCACATAAAAAAGTTTAGGTATTTTAGTTTGGGTTGGGTATGGGATAAAAGTGTGGTTTTATTAGGCATATCTTGGGGCACACATTGGGAACTTGTTTGGAACACATTGAGTTAAACTTTATATACATATATAAACTTACATGGTATATAAAAGGAAGGGGAGAATTTTGGGGGAATGTCCAATGTTTCAATTTTTTTTGCAATGGGATAATCAAAGTGGTGCCTTCCACATACCCCCAAGGGTGATGGCTAATTGGTATAGCCCATTATGGGACCTTGGGACTACAAAAGGTCATGGGTTCAAACCTAGCGGTGTGTAGGTGAAACTTTTATTGACTTTTTACGATTGAGCTTGATTTGGGGGTGCCAATAGCTTGTCAATTCAAATTTATTATTGTGTTTCAAAAGAAAAAAGAAGAAACAATGCCTTCCCGAAAAAAAAAGCCAATTTTGGGTTCATGCCCCAACCAATTAATAGAAACAACGAGATACCCACATTGTGCTAATATTGCTCTTCATATAAATGTGGGTTAGGATTGTTGAACATGGTTAAAACTATTTTTGAAGCTCATTTCTCCCTAGTTATCCTATTATAGAAGTAGAGGACAATGTTTCAAAAACTTGATTAAATCCAAGACAATTGAAATTCATCTTGGAAACAAAGTTGTTGTTTTAGTGCATCTCCACACACACCATTAAAGTAACTTGTACATAAGCTTTTGGATTATGCATAGTAGACAACTAGTGTGAAACCCAATATAGGCTTGTGAAAATGTTTTTGAATGACAATCCATAATGATTGGCTCAAGTAATGAGAATTTAAATAATTTCTTACCTTCGAATGTCCACTTTTTCACATGTATGGGTGGGGATTTGGCAATAAAATTTAACAACTAATGTTAGATGTCATAAACATTGATATTAGCCCAAAGACCCATGAGGGCCCTCCATTGGTGAGAAAATATAACTAGTGATATTCTATTGACAATTGAAAGTGCAAATGTATTTTTGAGGCACCTTTAAGTTTGTCAAATGGTATTGAAGGTTTTGGTTTTCTAACAAAATGTAAATTCAAGGTGCATTCCATAATTCACACAAGGCTCTTCGATGGGAGGTGAAGTCAATTTGCACAAACCAAGAAAAATGACATTTAGTGCAAATTGGAATCAAAATGGTGCACAAATGAATCACAAGCAATTCACATTCAATTGATTCATCGTGGCCCAATTTGAGAATGAGTCACCACTTTCTTCCTTACAACATACTTTAGATACATGGTAGTAGGGATTACATCAAAATGACATAAATTCTTGAACTTCTAAATGACATTTTAATGCTTGAGAATCAAACTACTACTTTGATTCTCAAGTTCAACTTTTGACCATTCATTTGACCATTACTTGTGTTTAAGATCTTCAAATTGGGAATGAGACCTCACTTTAGATATCTATTCAACAAGACTTTTCCAATGGTCTAAAGAAGGCCCAATTTGAATAATGTTTGTTCTTTCAATCCTTATTCCAAAATTGCAAAACAACTTTGGACTCTAAATTCCCACACATTTTTCTCTCACAAGGGGAATGTGTTTGAGTGCATCTTTGCCTTAACTTACTTTTGAAAAACTTTTCTTTTGTCTTGTCCTAAGCGTAGTAAGGGGTCAAAGGTTAAGGTTGCAATGATTTCAATTATAATAAACCAAAAAATTTACTTTTTGAACTCAAAAGATTTTGGTGTCAAATGAAATTGAGTTAACATCACGGAGCCATTGCCAAGGTTGAACACAAATCATGTAATCCAATTGATCAAAATAAGTCCCAAAGGTTTTATACTAGGAGTCAAGGTCAAAATAAGAAATTGTATTGTATTTTTGACTATTTGACTCTTTAATGGCCCCAAGGCCTTAAAACACTATCTATCAATTGAATGGAGGTAACATAAGGGTGAATGGCAAAGGTGAAGTGTGATGGTTATTCTTGTTTTAGTTGGAATTTATGATTTTATATATGAATCTACCTTAATGACATAGATAAGATATCACATAAATAATGAAAAGTTCTTCAAATTAACCCCTAAGCATTAAAGAAAGATGAAAATAAGTTTAAAACTGGACCAACTTGGTCCGTTTTAATGAGTAGGGCTTAAACTTGTTTGTTGTTTAGATCCAAAAGGGTTCTCTACATGAAGCCTTGCTCACTCATAGATCAATACAAATATATCTCTTAATGCTACAATTGCTTCTAGACTAAGGTATACATTGTCATGAGTGCTTTACAATGTTGATGAAGTTCACGTTGTCACAATGTTACAATTATAATGATAACATGTCAAATCATTATGGAAAACACAAAAGTTACAAGAATGTATGTTGCCTCTATGCTCATCTGTGCTGGTCTGATTTTTAAGGTCCAGCTTGAGAGGGGAAGCAAATGCAAGGGAAAAAAAATGACAGTAAGAAAGAAAGAATGAAAGCATAAGAAGAATTCATGACTTGCTACATACCTTTAGGCCTTAAGGGTTTTACAAATGAGTTAATTGGCCCTTCAAAAATCATTATTTTATTAATAATTTGAAGCCAAACAATGACCCAAAAGTGCTCAATATTTCTCATTATTGGCCCCTACTCCTAGTCTAAAGGAGGCATTAACTAAAAGAGGCACAGGATTGAACATAACAATAACTCAAAGATTCTAGATTGCAATCAAAGATATCTGCATGTGTGAATGTAAGAAGACTAACTTCAGTTCCATTCTCCATTTGTTCTCACTTGTTGCAATTCTATTGTGAAAACTTTCAGTTTCATGTGGGATTTGTCCAAATGCAACTTTTGATGAATGAAACCTAAACCTTCTAGGAAATGTGCCAATCTTCTGAAACTCTCTCTATGATACAAATGAACCCACTGTAAGTAGCCCAAAGAACTACCAAAAAAAACCAAAAACCCTAAAGAGTAAAATCAAACAGAGGATGAGTGAATAAACACACCATTTGGTCACAATTTGACACCAGACCAAAGATGATAATCTCATCCAGCTAGAAATATGTATTCTGTTCATAATGCAAATGCACAAGAAAGTTTTGATGTAGCAACTGTGTCACAAAGCAGCTTATCAATTTCAGCGTGAAGGGAAATCAAGTCTGTTGCTTTGTATAGAAAAAACCAACCCATTCTGAAGCACAAGATTTTTTCAAATTGAAAGAAGTCTCACTTGTAACTATTGATCAAAACTGTTTTATGGACTGGAAAATTGAAGTCCCTGCATCAATTCTCGAACAGTACCCACGATGCGTGAGAATTCAAAAAAGATGTTGGATTGTGGTCCCTCAATTCCACAGCGAGTTTTTTGGTTGTTTCCTGACAAATTATTACATGGACTTCCCCCAACAATCAAATCAAATCCCTTGTACCTCTTCACAAGATCCACAAGCTCATCTCGTCCGAGAGCTGTGACATCATGATGGTTTTGATCCAAGGTCCCTGTCTGTTTTGTTGCAGCCCACCAAGCCTCAAGGCACCTTCGGCTGCCTTCAATAATCTCCACACTCACCACTACCTGCAACTTCACGCCTATTTTATGGAGTGCTATTTCTGCTCCCCCAATGCCTGAAAACAGTGACAAGATCTTCATTCCCCTTGGGTACAGGGGCTTCAGAACAGAGAAATGGAAGGCAACCGTGAAGACTGAGAAGCTGTTCCCCAATGCCTTATATCTTGCTCGTGTGCTGTAACAATTGCGGGTGTGATCCTTGTCAAATCCTAACATTGCCTGGTTTGTTGCAGTCATAAAAAATTAAGTTCAAGTCAGTTTTCACCACACCTTTGAACCTCAAAGGTGTAGGTCATCAGTTTTCAATAGCACCAGCAGATTTGAGTCAAAATTGGTAGAAATCACATTGAAGCAAAAGCATCAGCTGCAAAATCCTCTAGTACAGAAGAGTGAAAAAAAAATCAAACCCCCACGAATTCTCTTTCCACTCTTGGATTGCTAGTTTTCAACTAACGAGATTGGAAACAGATTCTAAGTTTGATTCCATTTGGGGGGCAGAAACAAAGAACCTCCATCTCATTCTCAGCAATGGGTGTTGGGATGTTGGGAGCTGTCCAGACCAGATTCCATTCCCGGCACCATTTGAGAATCTCTTGTTGCATAGCTGGGCTGGGATCTGCAGTCTCTAAGCAGGAGCGAAGATCAAGCTGCAACTTCTTGGATAAAAACTCAGATCCCTTCCTGGTATTGATGCAATTCAGCTTTGTGCGAGGATCCCATGCAGGCCAAAACTTTTTTGTCTGCGGCATCAGCTCTTGGATTGTCATTGGTGGATCTGGCAAGATTTTCTTCCTCCCTTCAATAGGCAGATTGTGGATGTAGCCCCGTGGCCGTCGACATGCAGAAAAGTGTAGCGAATCAACATATTCAGGCTCAATATCAAACAGATGTAACTTGATTCGGTTCCAGTCTTCATTTGGCATACTGGCAACATTTTCAAAGTAGAAAAATGGTGCACCCTTGATCTCATCACTAAGGTAGCGATGCTTTACTGGCTCTCCAGGAAGTCCAAACCCCTCTGACCGTCTTGGTATTTGTAGCTTCTCAATTCTTTTGCTGGCTCTTGCAACTGACCTCTCACGGGGAGGCTTAATTCTTGATCCTCCTCCACAAACTCCATCTGTTCTTACTGTATGAGGCAGTCTCCTGATTCCTCTGCAAGGAGGTGCATCATCATGCTTTGGCATTTGCAAGGGTTGTTTCAGAGTAGTGCATCTTCGAACTCTGGTTGAAGATGAGATGGATGATTCCAAGTTGACTTCTCCAATTTTGCGTTTGCCATATCTTTTTGCTGTCACATTATTTGCAATCTGCTCTCTTAATCGACTCCAGTCTGCAGATTCTTCCATCCATTGGGGCATTGTGCCCAAATCCATCTTCGAGTCCTTTCCAAAAACCCGTCACACACAATTGAGTCAGAAAATGTCAGTGGTCCAAGATTGGATTTTCCACCACCCAAGTTGGCTCCAACACCATCATCCACTCTTTCAGTACCTATATGGACTATCAAAGAAGGGAAAAAAAACTAAGACCTTGAAATTGAACTCAGAAGGGAGACTCCACATCTGCCCTGGAGACATTAAGCCATCAAATAGAGGAAGAACTTGGATGTAAGAGTTTATCAAGAAATGTAAAACAAACATAATGCAACAAAATGGAAGGAACACATCCTGATGGTTGCAAATATACCACAAGTGGTCAATAGATACTCACTTCCTCTAATGCTTCACCATGTGCTGCAAGAAAGTCTACAAGGTCAGCAATCTGCTCCTCATCTGCATTCCATTCTGGTGTGTCTGCCAGAAATCATTATACAAATCACTCACTGTGATTAGGTTTAAGCCCAGTATTTTTTCTGCTCTTGTTTGGTTAATAACCAATCAAACGATTGGGTGTTTTTGCACAGGGTCCCAGCTTCTAGATCAGGTTTCAAAACTAAATGATGCTTGTGAACACCCACCCCCATCATCTTGTGGGGGGTTTAAGCAGAGTGTGGGGTTTTTACCACAGCGCTCCAAAGCCATCTTAACCGCGTGTGTGGAAAACTTGAACTCTGTCACAAGCTTCTCCACAGTGTTGATCCTCCTCTGGCAGGTGATATGTCCCTGCCCATAAAACCAACATACCATAAATGTTAAGGGCTTTAGGGTTTTACAGCTAGTGCTTGTTCAACATAGTATTAAACTGGCAGAGTGCACAGCAGAGATTCACCTGACAATCAATCTTTTAGTACTACACACCATGTGTGTATCTTGCATTATGATAGGACTGATTTTCATTCTAGTACAACCACTTTGAGCATTTGAATTCTGGGAGTATGAATTACACGTATGAAACAATTCAGTCACAGAGCATTGAGAGTAAAATTTACTCCTGGAATTACATCCACTCTTTCTCAAAATTTAACGAACCGAGGTTGATGCCAAGCCATCTTGCTCAGACATGAGGTATAATGTGTAATCCAATAGCATGTCATACTCAGCTCCTCCTCCTGTACCTCAAAGAGGAAACCATTAATTAAAACCCTAAAAACTGCCACCCACCACTTAAGGTTTCTCACATGTATTTTGCTAGTTTTGCCACATTTTCGCAAATAAAAAATTAGAAAAAAATCCTTTTACCTACACTGCAGAGTTTGGATGTCTTATACACTAGAGCAGTAATCAAAAAAGACTCTAGCAAGCAACTCTTGTCCACATTTTTATAACTTGTTGCACAGACTGAGTAAGTGAGTTCTAGGGCACAAATTAAGCTCTGCAGTGCTAACAATAGTCATGAACAAGTCAAGGGAGTACTAATACAAACTTTGAAATGATGTTGGAACCAGCAGGTTTTGCAAATTCAGAAAGAGAGAAATTTCAATTCTGGCTTGAGAAGTGTGAGTCTACCCTAAACCCTACAGAAAAACTAGTCGAGGAATCAGCTGCAGCTGGAATATTACATATATACATCCATACCCAATTCTTGGAGGGCTTGTTCAACTTGTCCTGTGGTGAAACCCTGAGTTAACAACAGCTTTCGATTGTGTTGTTCCTTTGGATCCAGTATTGCAGTATTTGGAGTTGGACAAAAGGGAGTAACTGTCGAGATGACAGAATCAGTTGCTGCCTCCACTAGCACCCATGAAAGTCTGCATGGAGGATTCTCCTCCTCCTCCTCCTCCTCCTCCTCCTCCTCTGTATCACTCTCATCATGATCATCATAATCATCTTCTTCTTCGTCTTCATTTGAGGCATCAATTTCCTGCTCGCCACTTTCAGCAAATTATCACACCCTTGCAGCCTCTGCCACCTTCACCATACTGCATAGAGATTGCTGAGCTACTTCTAGCTAGCTGTGTTTTGTCACATACAATACAATCTTGTGACATTTGCAAAACTATTCCTCTGAGAAAAACTGCAACCCTTTTGGAAGACTTTATATTGAGGAGGAAGTTCAGGGATTACTATTACATGCACATACCCTTCTTTGTTCATTCCGGCAGCTTTTGAGAGAGTGTTTGGATAGCCAATAGTTTTTGGTGTCTTTGTCCTCATCATGTGTGCAAGCAGCAATGATGCTATGACCTGCAACCTCCACCTCCAGACCGGCTGCAAACGAATCACCATGACTGTTGCCTTCACCACTTTGTTGTTGTTGTTGATGGTGATGATGATGGTTCTCATGCCAATCCAACAGAAATTGCACCAACACTGATTCTGCTGCCTGTGTTCCTGCAATTCTTACATCACTCACATTCATAGCCATCATTACTGGAGTCTTTCTCACATCTACTGGAAGAGCTGATGATCAATTTACACAAACCAACATTTTGATCTTGATCTTGATCTTCTTTTGACAGACTTGTTTGGATTTTGATGTTTGCTGTTTGATTCTGATTCTTTGGGTTCATGATCAGTTCGCCATTGATAGATAGATCGACAGAGAGATAGAAAGGTGGGTCATATGGAAAGATCAAAGACCGTAGATGAGGAGAGCTCGCTGGATGAGGTCTGTAGTGAAACCCATGTCAAGCAGCCGGGACTCTTTCTCTGCATAGTGCAAATCAGCTGCTACCAAAAGCTGCTGCTGCTGCTGCTGCTTATCTCCTCCTTCCTCTGCAACAACAACAACTGAAGATCTGATGTCGCCCCCCATATCGCAATGATCTTTCATGTGGCTGCAGCTTCTTCTATGATCAACCAGATGCTGGTTTTCTTCCACTGACGTTGAATCAGCTGCTGCAGCGCCAGGTACATATTCGACTAAGACGTCGTCGTCGTCGTTGTCGCTGCTGCTCAACGCCGCCATATATTCTCTCAGCTCCTACACTGTACACATGAGCCAAGAAGCACGAGCTACCCAAAATCATCTTTCAGCTCCATAAGGCAAAACAAGGCAGCAGCAGCAGCTCCTGTACCAACTTACAAGACCTAGAAGAAAGCATAGCCGAAATTGCTCTCTTCAATATGGAAATCTTCAAAAGCAGTAGAGAGAGAGAGAGTGTTACAAAACGTGCAAGGATCGACAGTAGTACGCAGAATGTGATCAGGACGGATTCTCCACACAATTAATTAATTGCTGCTTCTGAACCTCAGCTGCTAATCACCATACCAGCACACTAGTGTAACTGCAATCCTCAAAACCTGAAGCTCAATCGAGCATCCCTACTAGTGCAGCAAGCCTCAAAATTCTATCGAAAGCAATACTTGTTATTAAATTTGTTGCTTCCTCATCCCTGCAGGCCGTAATCAACAAGCGTTCATGTGCACCGACCTGCCTCTCTCGTTCTAGTCGACATATATATATATATGCGCAAGCAAGCACATACATACATACATACATACATACAAGCATGTTGTCGATGATCAAGCTCTTTGGAGAAAATGGTGACAACAACAGCCAACAACAGCATGATGATAGCATCTCCTCATGCTGCTGCTGCTGCTCATGAGATCCAAGATCCTTAGAGACGTCGTCTTGACTGTCTCCCATATCTATCTTCTTCTTCCTTCTTCTTCGAATGGGTTGACCAAATGAACGAACATTGGGATGAATGGATTTCGGCGGATCATGATTCCTTTCGAAAGGTGATATTCAATTAATTGTGGGGCTTATTATTCATGCTTCACTAATTATTAATTAGTGGTTAAGGGATAGGGGTGTACTTACAGTTTTTTCTTTTTCCTCCATTCGGTACCCCGCCCCCTATCCCCGCCCCCGCACCCCCAATCATCATACGCTTCCCTCACAAAACTCTAATCATATTAGAGTTTTCCTCAAAGTTCTACCCAGTCCAACGCTTTATTTAATCCTTTTCATTTTTTCACCTCTTGTTAATATTTTATCATTTTTTTATGTCCTCATTCATAAGGTTCGATTTTTTTTTCCCCATCTAATAACAAAATTCAGAATGAAATTGTTTAATTTTCGTATGATTTGAATTTAATGAATTGTGCTGATAGCCATCATATGGTTGTCGATTTCAAAATTTGCATTGGGAATCATATCCGAGATTAAATTTTTTTTAACACTTGTGAAAATGCAAAAAACATTTTGATCTTGACTGTGACATCCAGTATAAATTAATTAGAGAATAACTAGGCACCTGATCATTTCATCTTGTTTTAAAGTTTAGTGGGCAATTTTATCCCATGTTTGAAATACTATCATTCTTTTTTGCCCTCCCCACTTTACAATTTATATAGAAGGAAGTTGAATTGCAATCAAACAATATGGGATAAAACTCCTCTTCCTTAAAGAAAAAAACTCAACCCTAATGTTATATGTTGAGTCTTCTCATTGGCTGCATGAAATTTCTATTTCCAAAAATACTTGCCACCAGTTCTTTTGGCCTTTTTATAAAAACACCTTGTCAGAGCAATTGTCACTATTTAAACCTGAGCTAATACCCCCATCATAAAATTGAGGGTACTTATGGGCAGAATTTTGCAAATTTTCTCTAAAGATGAATTTTTTTTGTAACGCGGGGTAGATAGGCTGGTGAACAAACATTTAAGCTCTTAGAAAGCATGAATTCATTCTCTCATCACTTTCAACCTTGGATTTTCAAAGGGTCTAGGTAGCCCTTTACATGCTGTCTTTGTGGTTGTTTAATAAAGTTCCATTTGTGTTTGAAATGAGGAAAATAAAAATCTCCTAAAATGAACAGGGTTGAAAAAATAGTCCAGCCTTTTTTTAAACACATATGCTTCCATGTGCAACTGCAGTGTATTGTATAACTAAAAGTGCCACACTTTGTACACAAACAATATCCCTGTTATTAGCAAACGCTGTGATTCCAGAAAAGTTCCCTTGAGAAACTTTTTTAGCATTGGCCTTTGAAAAGATTTATGTATAATCAAGTGCACAATGTAAATGTCCAACAATCAATATTTTTTTTATTTCTAAAAATAATTAATAGTGTTGAATGGTTATTAGAATGATGGATACATACCCAGTGGTTATAAACCTGATTATATTCACACTTAACCCACTGGTTTAAAAAACCTTCAAACGAACTGATTTTGGTATACAATCTCAGTTTTCAAAATATATGAAAAGTCAAAGGATTGACTAGAGGATTTCTAGTTCTTTGTCAGTTCTTTCATTAAAGAATTGATTTTTATTTATTTTTGGATTGTTTCTCATAGAACCAGAACTGACAGTTCTTTGATGAAAACTGCTGATTCTTGAAGGTTTTTGAAATAACTTGAACTCATGGTTCTTTGATTCTAAATTATTTAAAGAGTCGGAACCATGATCTTTAAAAAATCAAAGACCCACCCAACACATGTAATTAAAATGCCCATTACCAAACCAAAGAATGATTTCCCTGAGTTCCACATTATTTGGCTGCTATTTATTCTTCATCTAAAATAAAAATATCCATATCATTTTAATGCTCTTCTTATACATGTTGCAGGCTAGTAAGTTGGAATAACTTCACCAATACCCAATATTGGGGCCTTCAAAAGCATACATTCAAAGAAAGCTTACTTACTATTTTCCTAGCCTCATTCATAAACATGACAATTATGTCCATAAAAAGTGACCTGTGCACTAAACCCGCAACCTGTGCACACATATTAGAGTTATCAGTAAAGTCATGCCCTGTTCGGCCTGAGTTGCACTCCTCATTTGATTCTTCTTCATCCACTCCTCGCTGTTGTCCGCAAAGTCATGAAATGTTATTAAATAAGGGTATGAAATACTGAGACTCAGGATTAAATGCACGCGGCTCGAGAACATTTATAGATACAGTACACATAGCAGCAGCACTGATTGGTTGAAAGCATTCAGGAAAAGAATGGACAGGGCAAACTCAGTTTAGCACCAAATTTGCTGCTCAACTCAGTTTCATGCCCCGTTGAACCCCAGTGCACTTTTTTTGTCCTGTTTTTTGAAATCTCGTCCCCTATGTGACCAAACAGAGGGTTCTGGTGCCGTCTTCGCCTGACTTTACGGATAACTTTATTGACCCAAAGTCATTTTACTAACCCCGACAGACAGGCATCGACTTCACAGTCTTCATCCAAAACATGCTGTGTAATGTGAGGGATGGGATGCAAACTTCATCCTCATAAACTTTGGGTTGATGTGTGATTTGTGGAGGTGCTTTTCATCACCTATCAAATAAATCACCATCAACTGGCAATGGAGGTGCTTTTCCTAACCAACACACAATTAATCATCCACAAACAGGTGATTCATTACACCCGGGCTTGTCTTGGGAGGTTTTTGGATGACCGAGCAAAAAATTGCTCATTTTCTTTCTTGCTTTTGGGAGTGTGCCGAGCATGTCTGACAAAAACTTGTAATCAATTTTTTGGCTGTGTGTCGTGTCAATTAAAGTGTCTGCTGGATTTTTATGGTTTTTACATCATCTTTACATCTTACTTTAGATCTGCCCAGCCGTAATCCAGTGCCACTTGGCTCGCTTTCAGATCGCTTGCATTAACTGCTGGACAAGTAATTCCTACATAGCTGCAAGAGATACCAAAGCTTGATAGCTACCCCCCACCCCTCCCTTAAAATCTAACTTGCACAGTCTCTTACAATCAATTTGTTCAATTTTCGGTAAAGTTGTCTTGGCTTATGTCACCCAGCTCATCCTGCCCCTGGAATTTTCAAAAAACAAAGCACTTGTGTTATCATGAACTCTATGATTCTCCCTCAACCCCACCCACTCCCTCCCTCCCTCCCTTCTGCACCCATTACATCCATGAAAGACCTCATGAAAAGAATTGGATTTATTGGGAGAACAAATGCCTTGTATAATATGTTGGATGAATGTTTTGATTCACAATTCCATGGGGGAATTAAGAATCTCATCCAAGAACATGTGAATGTTTGCCTAAGCCACTTATTTTGGGACTGCTGTCACCCATGGATGGGTGTTAAGTTTGCATAAAGCACAAGGTGAAATGATGAATCAAACAATTGTATACCATGAAGTAATGATGGATTCATGGATCATGAGGTAAGGTCACCCCTTCCATTGTGAAGGTGCCTTATGCTTAACTTTTAGGCATGCCTCTACATATGTCCACAAGAAGCATTATTCAAAGATATAACCTAAGGCGCCCTCTTCTAGCAGTTACAAAATTTCAAAAGTGCTTTACAGACCCTTGACCATAATGATAGTGTTCATGGGTGTGAATTTTTAGGGAGTAGGTTATTCATGTACTTACTCAACAACTTACAAGATTGCAATCAAGTGGCAAGCTGAATTGTTGTCTATTGTGTGTACCTGTTGCAAGGTGGGCCTATGACTTTGCTTACGTCCTTGGCTCCTTAATTTTTTGATTCATTCTAACTCAGGTGAGAAATAACTGAACTAGAAAAGTCATTTCCTAATTCTACTAATGGAAAATGGACAAATCATCCAGCACTCATGCTGCATCCAAGTACTGAACAATCACAAATAATGAAACATTACTAATATTACACAATAGTTTCAAGTATTTGAACAATAATGTTTCATTACACGATAATTTGGGTGGTGCCGAATTGTATCATTAATTCTTTTAGGTTTGACATGGCCAATTTGGTGGCTTCCTTGGAACATGTGTTCAGTTCTACACACATATAAAGTAAAAAGAAAAATGTCCACTTTCGTGATTTGATGAATCAGAGAAAGTAGGGCGGCAATGAACCAGCACCTGCAGCCGCATCAATGAACGAATCATCAAAATTACTCCATCTTGGATGCATCCCAACTCTATCAGAGTGGGTTGCACATTATCAGATTTAAAGGGGTGAAAGGTACAAATTTTTTATCATATGGTCTCTTCACTGTCTTTCTTTAACCTGCAATCAGACTTTTGTGTTAAATTTTTTCTCTTTATCTAATACTAGTGGGTGCCGAAGGTCACTGTGAAGTCCCCCCCTTTCTTTAAACTTGGTTCATTTTTTAGTTTTCTTTTAGAAACTTTTAACTTTTTTATTTTTATTATTTTTATGTGTTTATTATTTTTTTATTATTTTGTATAATAAAAATAAAGTGGTTTTTTTCCACTTTTATATATGTTTTTATTTGGATGCAAGTTTGAAGTTTGGAGAAAGAAGACACACCTCATTCTTTTTCAAGTAGGGTTTATCTTCAATATTTATAATTTTTATTTTTTCTTATTTTTTACTATTTATTTGGTTTCTTCATTTTTGGAAAATTTTTTTCTTTTAAAATTATTTTACTGTATTTCCCTTTCCTTGTTTCATTTGTTTCCATTCCTTTTTTATAGTTTTTGTGTTTTTACTTTTTTTTTGGTTTATGTTTGTTTCATGTTTTTATTCTTTTCTATTCTTATTTTGTCTATCTTCATTTTTTTCTATTTTTATGTATTTATTTATTTATTTATTTTGTTTCTATTTTCTTTTTCAAAAAGATTTTAGTTTTTTTAATATGTTCTATAATGAAAATAATTTAAAAAAGATTGTATTTTTGTTTGATTAGATGCAGGTCCCCCGGTTTTCCCCAAGGATTTCTTTAATAGAAATGGCACTTCGCCCGGCCCCCCGCAGCAGCTGCCCTGGCTGCCCTGCCTTGCCCTGCCCTGCCCTGTTTGTCACGACAGACACACAGATACCACAGGGAACGGGCAGTGACTGGAAGAATCTTCCAGGCACTGCTCAATTTTTGTCCACACAGATAGACAGACAGACAAACAAACAGACACCATGTTTGCTTTTATACATAAGATGCTCCTTGTTATTTGGGGGGTTGTTCATGTTCCCCTCGCAACAATGTTTTTATTTTCATTTTTGCAAAGTAGCCAGTGTGGCCACCTTTAATGTCCAATTGGTGATGCTCTGGCTAAAAGCAAGCTAGTTTAAGAGTTCTCTATGGCCTCACTAGAATATTATTTAAATAAACTTGGCTGTCACTTCAATTTTTATGGTGAATTATTTGACCCTTTCACAAAATTGTTGGGTGAAAAAAACAAGCTAGATCTAAAATGAACATAGAGTTTTGTGGCTATTAAACAAATGTTTTTGGAGCTTATATGGTGAAGTGTGAAATGTTATTATCAGAATTTGGCAACTACTTGGGGCAGATTGCCAAATTTTCAAGGATATTGATTCATTTTAATGCACTAAAAAGCAATTCCTAACACTAAAGAACAAAAGCACTTGTGGGGGAATTGAACCCCTAAATCTAGCCTTTCCAGCACAAGTGACCTACAATGTCAATCAAGTTAGCATACAATTATAAATTCACAAATTAATGCAAGAAAAGAAACAATTGCAATTGGAGTCCAAAAAGTTGCTAGACTTGTAAAACAACCACTAAATTCAACAAACAAAACAACACATTGAGAATAGCTACTTTTTTTTTACCTTCACATAAACATAACTTGCAATTTGACAAACCACAAAAGATTTTGTCGTTGTAAAAACACTACTAAGAACTCCACAAAACAATGGCACCCTAACCATCAAAGCAGTTTCGATGTCATGTTGCATTCCATTGCTCAATACATTCAGCATATTCTCCAAAACGTAGAATTGTAATGCAACATGCAAACAACAATTGGGAAATGCATAATGAGCTTGTTGTGAAGTTTTTGACTTCATAAAAGCCAGAGGTGACAAGCATTTCTCACCCTCCACACTGCCTATTATTTGTACCATGGCCAAGTCAACTAATTTGATGTACTCAAGGAAATTGGAGACCGATATCTAAGATGCTATCACAAGGTGCTACATCATGGTTAATGGATTAATGTCAAAAAGGGGCACCATACAAGCTACTACATGTGATCTCATTGTGAGCTTTAAAATGCCTTGTTTGGTAATCAAAATTAACATTCAAAAGTTCTTGTACTTGAACCTCTTGTTCATCCACCTTGTGCACTATTTTGCCATAACAAAAAATTACTTTATGAACATGAAGGCAATTGGCAAAAGATGCATCATAGTCCGGTTGTAGCCAATACTAGGGATACACAATCTCAAGAGTATTCATGACACCATGGGTTTGAAACCTAATTTCCAACTCCCTCATCAAAAACTTTGTAGCTCTTGCCAAACCACACAAAAACCATGGACTTACATAAACATGAAAGAAACAAATGAAAAAAATCAACCAAAAAAAACACAAAGGAAATATTTTATGGCATTACCTTTGCACTCTTTTTCACCAATGATTCAACAACAACAACAAAAAATTCTATCATATATGATGGAAAGCTAGTTTCCAAATCTTGATGTAGTATTTAAATATGTTGGCCATTTGCTTAAAAGTCCAAATGTCAAATTAGGTACCCATGTCATTTAAATATTCTCATGTTTGAACTCTAGTAGTGATTTGAAAGCCCAAAAGTTGCCTGATGTGAACTTGGAGGTTTGATCACAATACATCATGTAGTTGTCACCTTGACATACCTTAATAGTTGTCATGAGATCACACACACATGGACATCTTTCATTTGTGCAAATTTAATGAGGGCATTGACAAATTTTAACAATGGCAAGATGCAAGTAAGCCCAAGCAAAACTTGGAGGTCACACAAGTTTTCATAATCGAGCTTGGCTTATTGATTGGTAGGACTATCCAAGGCCATCTTCACCAACAGAGTCTTGTATTCTACCATCACTTTCTTGGCAAGGCTGAGATTGAAAATCCATCTGGTTTTCACATTCCAAAGGATTTTGTTTCCTTTTATTTACATGAGCTTTGGAAGTTTTGTAACTCCAAGTGCCTTTTAGGTGAGTGGGCAAAATATGACTATAAGGTTTGCATTGCCAAATTTGTGTGGTGGGCCATACAATGAACCCCAATAGAATGAAGAGCATAAAACTCCTTCATTTGTTTTGTAACATTACTCTTGGTGCCTTGAAATACATTAACACCATTTGCCCCAAAACAAATCAACTTTTGGGCAATTTGGTTTCTTGGCACACCACCACTTATCATCAAAGCCTACATAATCACCTTGGTCATATTATCCATCCATGATCCCTCAACAACTTGGTCCAAAGAAATCAAAATCAGGATCCTCACCCAATTATGCATTACATTGGTTATCTACTATAGAAACTACATCACAGCTGTAAGCCACATAACAAGTAGCCCCACTATTGCCTTGGTTACCTTCAAAACCTCTTGATGCACTAATTTTGCCCAATGTTTCTTACTATTTTTTAGCACATGTAGAAACTTAAACAAAGGCTTCAATGCTTCATATTCCAACATAAGACATCCTTGTTGCAACAAATGTAACACAATGCCAAATTGGGTAAGGACAAACACAAATGAGCCGACATGTTTAAGGCTACTTTGCTTGGGAAGGGATGCTTGCTATGAATTTTTTTATATTGAACCACATGGTAGACAATGGGTGGAATATTAGGTCAATAATGCAATGGAAATATGTTGATGAAATTTCATTTAGTTTGTTAATGATCACATAAACAAATTCAAATTATGTGACAAAGTTTCTTATTCGCGCAAATGCCCATGCACCACTTATGTCACACAGTAATATGAAAAGATGACTTTCATTAGACCCTAAACATTTGGCTTTCACAACTTTCATTAAAGGCTAAACATTTATTTAACATTGAATTCTAAACATTTTATTCTAGAAAATGGGAATCCAAGTTGGCTTGTCAAAGCTTTAGATGTAAACTTCCTTGAACATTTCATTGTTGTTTAAAACTTGTGAAGTTCAAGCTTGAATTACTTGTCCATCAAAATCAAGATTTTGAAAATAGTGCTAAATTGGAGCTTGTAGTGATCAATGTGACATAGTCAATGACTATGACTTATTGGTTTTCTTTAAAAGTAGAGCAAAATTATAGATTGTAGAGGTGTAGTTGGTTACAGAATTGTAGAATTGCATATTATAGAAGCACAATTCATTACGTAATTTCAAAGTTACATATTATAAAGGCACAACTTGGTACAAAGTTGCAAATTGTAGTGTAGAACATAATTGCAAAGATCTAAAGTTGTAGATTATAGAACAAAGTTGTAGATTATTGGTTCAAGTTATTACCCTAAAGGTTCTCAAGGTGTGTGGTGGCAACCCAACTTTTCACGCATTTGAAGACAAAGTAAGTTTAAATACTTTAAGAACAACTTTGTGCATGTATAGAAGATTGACAAATATGCACAACATAGATTCTAGAAACCCATGTTTAGGAAATTAGTTCTCCATACTTTTGTAGGGTTGATTTATTATGCTTCTATACATGACCATTCAAAGTGCAAGCAATTGCACATGGTCATGACCTAATTTACAATGTTTTATGCATCTAACTTTCAATGTTTGTCAATTGAAACAATGCAAACACGCAAATGTGAATATAAACGCATTAATGATGTCATGTGGAAAACATTAAACAAGTGCTTAAATGGTGATGAGGAGTTAGCACGGGGAGGAGGCACAAGTATAGAGAACGAGCATGAAGAATTCTTCATTCCCCCGAAAAGTCCGAAAAGATGTGAACTTGAACCTTCAAAAGTTTATCACAACCCTAAAATCGATAATGTGCTTAGGCCACCTAAGCCTTCTATGTATCTAGAAGTGAATTCTTGCTCTCATGCTATTGTGGTTGAGCAATTGATGAACTTAATCAGAATTCCAAAGCAAGTTCCCACATCCAATTAATTGAAAGTTCAGAAAACATTTCATAAGAAACCATAATCAAGTAATGCCTATAGTTCTATGAATAATACTATGAACAAAAGCTCTTTACCGAAATTTGATAAGAGTTTAGGTTTAGATGTTGGTTTGTAGTTTGCTTTTGAAAGTTGCCAAAGAAAATGATGGTAGATCATAACTTTTGTGTATACTCCTAAAAGTCCAAATTTGAACCTAGAAAACCAAGATGATCATCAAGAGACCTTCAAATGAATTATGTCATCAAACCAAGTACTTTTATTACAATCAAATTTAGTTATATATATTTGATGTTTTCCTTTTTGTTGATGCATGGTGTGATGAATATGGACCATTGTCAAATTTTTTTAAAACAATATTCTATGATGGATTTTGGAAGCTTATCACACAACTCAAGTACCCTTGATTCTATTTCATGTGAAAATGAAATTTCTTTTCTTTTGGAAAATATTTCTAAAATCAAATGGTTTATTGAAGTAGTACATAGTGCTTGTTAGAGAAACATGAAGTATTGTTTGGTTCATGACATTTTGTGGATGTTGCTTAATATGACAAGTTATGATTTGATTGAACATCTTTACTAAAAGATTGACTAATTGTTGCGTGCATTTGTGTGTAGTGGTGAAATGAACCTTTGAATTTCTTACCACTCCAAGAAAGTAGGGGTTGCTAAGGTGCACCATTTAGAGAAAAAAACATTTCCTCAGTAATTCATTAGAGGAAGGGTTGTATAACATTGTGTGTTGCTTAAGGAGTGATTATTTTCCTTAACAATCAATTATTTAGTAAAGGGTTTTTAAGTACAGTAGTGTGTGTTGTTTAAGGAGTGACTATTTTCTTCACTAGTGCATCAAAGCAAAGGGTGGTTGGTGTTATGGACCAGCTACAAACAAGTGGAGAATTACAAGACAAGACAAGTTTTATTGATCCATCAATTGGTGTTGATCTGCTGAAGAGTTGTTCCCTAGAACATCTCTTTTTATAACCCTAAACCATACTAATCCCAAAATATCCTAGGCCATGATATTGCCAAAAGTATCCTAAAATATCCTAGGCCATGACAGTTGGGAAAGCAAGGCCAAGTCCTTCCACAAAGTAATAACTATTTTCTTTACCCCCCTTCCTTTAGAAACATTGCTTCATAATGACTTTGATTCCTTTCTATAGGTAGGGTCATTTTTAAAAAAAGTTTGAAGGACAAGTTGTTAAAAGCATGTCATTAGGAGAAAAACTCCATTTTTTAACTATGTTTTCAACTACTTTTCAATTGTCATTTATAGTTGAAAACATCACTTTCAACTATAAAATGTTTTTTGCAACTCAAAAATGACATTGTCAACTAATTTCCAAAATAGTCAACAATGTTGAATCAACTCGACAACACAATTGAAACAACTTACATGAGTCAATTTGTGGGTTAATGTTGAGATGACAACATTTTAGTTACATTTTAGTTGACGCAACATTTCAACTGTAAAGTGTTGATTGGACTTAGTTGACTCCATGTTAGCAAGTCAATGGATGAACTTCATCCACCTATGTGTCATGTCATTTGGGGGTGTGGAATTGGAATTATGACTATCTTTCAACTATATTATAACCAATGTAGCATTGGCATGTGTCGTGTCATTGAAGAAGGGCATGAAATTTTAAAAATTTGATTACTATTCAATTATATTATAACCAATGGAACATTGACATGTGTCACATGGGCATTCGTGGTTTAACATCAAATTAAATTAGTTGATGTGTGCCATGTGTATGGTTTCAAAATCTTGAATTTACTGATTTATTGAAAATGTCAACATATGATATTGTGCGACATGGACACTTATGTTACAAATGTGTATGACACATGGCATCTTGCTGTTTGTAGCTCATCCAACATATGTGAAGTCAAGCCAAAGTAAAGAGATCAACTACAAGGTAGTTGAAAGCAAGTTGAAAAAAAGTTTTTATAATGTTGAATATAAGTCAAAATTTATGTAAATTAGTTGAAATGTAGTTGAAATCACAAGTCTACACAAATTACAATCACAATTATAAGACTATTAAAACTAGACTATGGGGATAATACACCTAGCTAAAATTAACTAAAGAAAATCAAACCATAATAAAAGTATAGTCTACCTATACAACTAAGAATGCAAAACCTATTATAATCTAAAAATTATGCAAGGAAACATTATTCCCATGTAGGAAATGGTCGCATCTACATGATGAAGATGCTAATGTTATTAATCAAACATTTATTGGAACAATGAAATGACTCTCCTATAAGGTGGTTGTCCTATGTTCATGCATTAATGGTGTGAACTTGTTGTTGGCATGCTTAATTGGATTGTTGCTTTGTTGGACCACATCTTTTGACTTGTTCATAGTTGCACCCTACATTTTCGAATTAAAGATAATGAAAGTTGTTAAAAATGAGAAAACTTAATAGGAATCTAAGTTATAATGCATAAAAAAAAGATTGTGCATTAGTTGCACAAATTAAAAATCAATAAAAACATCATCATATACTATTCAAGAATAAGGAAGTTTGACAAAGAAAAAAATATTTTGAACTTTGGAAAAATTAGAACTAAATAACAATTAAAAATGGCACACATCATGGGCTTACTTTATACATAGTTGACAAACATAGTTGAAACCTAATTGAAATCTAGTTGAACCCAATCAAAATATAGGAAAAATTATATAGTTGAAATTTAGTTGAAAGTGACTCACTAAAACAAACATAATCAAAACCTTACTTGCATTGATGGTTGAAAAGGTTCATAAGTTTAACTCTCATTGGCCAAGTGTTTATTTTGGAACTGGAAAAAAAGAAAACCAATGAGTTGAAGAAAAAAACTTTCATATTTACAAAACACATTTTTCTTCTTCTCCTCCTACTTTGGACCCCTCCTACTTTCAAAGCTCATAACTTTCTCATTTCTTTTTCATTTTAAATGATTTAAAGTGCTATACGAGCACCACCTTAAGTTCTACAAATAATCTTTCAACTATAATAACAATAGAGCAACATATAAGGAAGTTTTTGAGTGTTCAAAAACTGGTTGTGGTTTGTTGTTTTGAGTTCTAACCCCCCCCCCACTTTGGGGGGCCATAACTTTTTCATTTCTAGTCCATTTTGGATGATTTTTAATGCCTTATATGTGCCAAGAGGAGGGGTTCAACATTTGCTTGGACACCATAAACAAGCTGCTAACCACGTAATTTCTTTGCCTTAAAATTTAATAATATTATTGCAAATGTTATATGAAGTGAGATATGTAGGTCATTTGCCTTATTATCATTGCCAATATATCTTAGAGACTTACTTTTTTACCTTTGTGATGGTATTGTGGGAAGTAATTTAGGTGTTTGAATGCAAAATATATTGATTTATGGTCAATCCAATAAGTTTCAACAACTCTTGATGTGCATTGTTGAGTGGGTGCATTTGTCCATATGTGATCAATACGGGATCCATAAATTGTTGCAATTCTTTAAATTGAAGTTTCATTGAATATTGGTCCATAAAACTTTGGAGTTCATTTGGTTATGTTGAGTTTTGATCAAACATGTTCACATTGAAATTGCTAATTATTATTGTGGGACAAGAAATTGGCATTAAATCCAAAAACTTTTGAAGGTGAATTATGAACATTAACAAGGATAATGTTGAAGGTCTGTATATTGTTATTATATGAATAGCCTTTCTTGTATTTGCATTGAATGTTGCTACAATAAACTCAACCCTTAAAGATGTCAAAGTTTCATGTGATGATAAGGTTGTGAAAATCATTTTATATGGATTTCGGGGATGGAATCTAAAATACAAAGGTGTTACTGTTAAGAGGGTAAGATGAGTATGTGCACTACTATAGGAGTGGGGTGCAATTTACTAGCTTAAGTCACTATGGGACCTTAAAAATGAAATGACTTTGATTGATTTCACTAAGATATCACTATGTAGACATCATGTTTCATTACTAGTTAACATAATTCACTATTATAATTTACTATAGTAAATATGTTTAATTTTATATATTTTTGAATATTCTATTTATGTTACATTATGATATATCTTATATTATTTTAAGTTATTTTAGTTATTCTAATTTACATTTTATGTTATTATAATTTATTATAATTTATTATAAATTATAATACCCTAAATTGTTATAAGTTATTTTACCTTAAGGTATCTTAACTAGTTTATTATAAGCTTTTAAGTTATTTTAAATTAAATTATTCAACTAACTTTAGGCTATGCCTTAAATTATTTTATTTTAAATTAATACATGTTATTTCAAGTTATGCTTTAAGTTATTTAAGGTCATTCTACTTTGTGTTATTATAAATTATTTTATCTTAAGTATAATAACTTAAAATAATTTAAAATAAAATAATCACTACTAGTTGTAATATAACACATAGTAACTAACAATAATTTATAATAAAATAGCCACCAATAATAATTAATATAATAGCCACAAATAACAACTAATATAATAACATTAATAACCACTAATATTCACTAGTAGAATATTCACCAATAGCCATAAATATAATAATCATTAATAACCATCAATATCCATTAATACAATACCAATTAATAATCGCCAATATCCACTAATAGAATACTCACCAATAGCTACTAATATAATAGCCACTGATAACGAGTAATATCCACCAATAGAATATCTATCAATAGCCACTAATATAATACCAATTAATAATCGCCAATATCCACCAATAAAATATCCATCAATAGCCATTAATATAATAGCCATTGATAACCACCAATATCCATTAATAAAATATTCATCAATAGCCATTAATATAATAACCATTGATAACCACTAATATCCACCAATAGTCATTAATATAATAACAACCAATAACCGCTAATATAATAGTTATTAATATCCATCAATAGGATAGCCACTAATCACCATTAATAGAATAGGTACCAATAGCCATTAATAACCACTAGTAGTCTTAATAAAAAAACAACCATTAGCCGTATATTGAAATTGCTTAGGATTACCAAAAATTAGTTAGGGTGAAATAATTTTTAATAGAAAAAAATAACTTGAGGTGAAATAACCTTCAACGACAAAAAATAACTTATAATAGCTACAAGTAGCCTAAAGTGAAATAATTAATAGCAAAAAAAACATAGAATAGCCAATTTTTTTTTACAATAGCCAAAAATAGCCTAAGGTGAAATAATCTAATAACAAAAAGTAACTTATAATAACCAAAAATAGCTTAGGGTGAAATAACAAAAAATAACCAAAAGTAATTTAGAATAGCCATAAATAGCCGTAAATAATGTAGGGTAAAATAATTGAAATTAATGAAAAGTAATCATATAATAATTGAAAGTAGCTTAACATAGGTAATATTATTATATTAACAAAAAAATCAATTTACTAAGCCTTTTTTTTTCAAAAAACTGGTCATTGAAATGTTATTAAATAATGATATTCAACTTTTTTTTATGTTGAAATCATTTTAATCTTTCCTAAAAAATAAATGTGATTATGTACATTATTGAATTAAAAAAAAAAAGTAAACTTGAATCAATTCATTTGAACAAAATCTCAATAAGATATGAATTTTCGAAATTTATGTTTTTGTAGTGTTTAAAATGAAATATCTGATAAATAAAATGTAATATAACATATTACCGTAACAAGTGGGGTGGCTTGATGGTAAGGGTGTTCGTTCTAGTCCAAAAGGTCAAAGGATCAAACCTCATGAGTGGTGTAGTGTGTGGTTAACAATGTTATGTTGACCAAATATTCTCTTATTGAATTCAAAGAATAGGTGCCTAGGTTGCTTATGTGGCCTATCGAAGATAGGTTTTAACCTAGCCTAGGTAGTGACATGTGTCAATAAATCATAGGTTAAAAAATAATGAAGTTATCAATAATATTATATATTAAATAATTAAATTTTAATTAATTTATGTGTTTGTTAGTTAATTAACTAGCAAATGAATGGTTTGGTAAATATGTATTTCACTTGAAATTAACCTTGTTTCACTAGGTATTAGTAAAATAATTCATTGTCCGTAGCAATTGGTCCCCATTCACTAGGCGTTTAAACAATTTCACTAGGTAAAAATTTTAAAATTCATTCTAAATCCTATATATAAATTCACTGCGTCTGTTTGTGACGGAGCTCGGCGTTCAGGTCGACCGGGCCCAACGTGGGGGGTGGGGGAGGGAGAGGTCTGTTACAGACAGACCCGGCCTAGCACTCCCGGATTTCAACCGACCTCGCCCGTCCTATATATAAATTCACTACGTCTGTCAGTCTGTCCGTTTGTCGAGGTCCTGAAACCCATATCACTTTAATAAAAATGTCCCCCCGAACTCGAGGGCCTAAAAACTATTCAGGACCTCGAGTTCTTACTTCTTACTTTTACTTTTACGTCTGTTTCTACGCAGCAACTGCCATCGTCGATGGGGGAGGTATTTTTGGGATTTGGAGGGTGGGTGAGGAGATTTGGGTGCGCTTTTTTTGGGCTAAGGGTTTAGGAGGGTCATGATTTTTATTTTTTTCGTGGAGGGGGGGAGGGGGTGGGGGTGGGGTTCTAGGGATCTTAATAGGTGGAAGTGAACCGGAGTGGGAAATGCGAAGGACTGGGTGGGGGGGATCGACGGGGTGCATTATGCACCGGGTTCACACTAGTCTAGTGAAATCCAGAATGAACTAAGACGCATTTACTAATAGTGGTGATTTTGGATGAACAAGGCAATTAGGATAGGGATTGATAAAGGAATTTTGTTAGCTTGATTTTGAATTTTTAATGTTTGGATCATGATGTGATTTGGGATAGTTCAAAAGGGCAAATTTTGGAGAACAAGAAAGAGAGGAGAAGCTACGACACAAAGTTTTAGAAAAGAATAGGAGGAGCTAGAAGTATTTGTAGTAGAAAACCACATAGTTTGTTTTGATATAACACATATTTTAAGTGTTGTTTTGGGATTTTTTTCAACAAAACATGGGATTATGCTATAACTTGGATTCATATTTTCAATAACACAAAGAAGCACAAACTTCTACAATGAATTTTATCTTCATTTTTTGTGTGCATTTTTTGTAATGTTAAGTTTGTTAAAACTTAAGACAAAAATAATGACTATATGCATGTGAAATGCAAATATGTTGTTACAATAGTGTGAAATATTCTACAAGAATTTTAATTTCACTTCTACCATAAACCTAGTGGTTAAATTTAATGGTTATAAATAATGACTAAACCTTGGTTAAACATAATGGGTAAACTTTGACTAAATTTAATGGTTAAACTGTGACTAAACTTAATGGCTAAATTTAATGGCTAAATATATTGACTAAACTTAAACCTTGGTTAAATACAATGGCCAAACTTAGCCTAAACCCACTGGTTAAATCTAATGCTTAAACATAATGACTAAACCTTGGCTAAACATAATAATCAAAATTTGATGAAACATAATAACTAAAGATAGATTAAACTTAAAGGTTAAACATAATGGTTAAATTTAAGTTAATCTTAATGGGTAAATATAATGATTTAACATAATGGTTAAACCTAGCTTACATCTAATGGCTATACCTTTTGCTTAAATTTAAGTTATATCTAGTAGCCAAATCTAATGGTTCAACTTAAGTTAAACCTAATGCCAAATATAGTGTCTAAGCATAGTGGTTAAACTTAGTGGTTAAACTTAAGTAGGTAAGTGGGTGGTTACGACATAAGTAATATGCATGTAAGTGAGTAGGTAAATAAGTAGGTGAGAACGTTTAAATAGATAGGTAGGTAGTTGATATGTAAGTAGTAGGTAGGTAAGTGGGTTAGTGGGTAATAGGTAGGTAAGTAGCCAACTAAAATAAATAGGTGGGTGAATAGACTATAAGAGGTATATACATACGGTAGTATACCATGTCACATTTGATTAAAAATCATTGGTCATCTTGGCTAAATGTTCCACTTGACTAAAAACCATTAGTCATTTTGTTTCAAAGTCATTGACCATCTTGATTAAATGTTCCGTCTAATTAAAGACCATTGGCCATTTTGACAAAATCTTCAATTTAACTAGAGACTATTGGTCATTTTGATTAAAGATCATTGGCCATCTCAATTAAATGTTCAATTTGATTAAAGACCATTGGTCATTTTGATTAAGGTTATACAACTTGTTTATATGCATCTATCTAGTCAAATTAACCATTATAGTAAAAAAAAATTGATTAGTTAAACAATACATGTGTCATTCAAGCCCCTAACCTTTAGTCAAAATGTACATGTCCATTAATTAAAATGACAAATTAGTTAACTTGAACCTTTTTAATAACCATGATTTATAGTAGTAAAAATAATAATGTCAAAACATTCATCTTGAATGCATGATAAGTTATGAAATTTGGTTGCATCTCCTTTTGAACACACAATCTGTTCACATATGTGTTTGACACCAATGATAACAATATTACTAACAACACAAATTGTTTCACCATGTGGCCCATAAACATCATAAGTGAATGTACAATCTTGATGAAATATCCTAGTTAGCATGGAATTGTATCCATCCTTTAATTTCACCATTTGTACATGATAATTACAACAAGAAGAATTAAATCGTTTAATTTTTTTTATACACCATGGCTTCAACCTCTCAAAAGCTCGTAGCCTTATTTGCATGTTTTGAGCTTGCTCCACACATGTTATAAAATGTAAGCTACACAAGCCCATGGACGCACATATATATTAAATAGTTCTTGGAAATTTACACCTAATTAAAAATATGATCATTGAAGGAACAATCTTGAGACAAAGGAAGCTTGAAATAATGGTGCAAGTAAACACATGCACATACATATTAGTCCCCTATATGCATATATAATAGCAACATCATTCAAACATCAACCTTCAACTTGATGAACTTGAACAACATGTATGTAACACATTAAGAAAGAAGAAGGTTTAGGTCAAACATAATGCATGTAACACAATGTTAGGAAAGAGAAAGTTCAGGAACTTGGTTAACATGTAGGGCACATCAAGAAAAAAAATTTAAATAAGAACATTATACCTTTATTCCTGGATAAGATTTGACCAAGGAATGCACATAAGTTCATATGGACTATGAGTGAAAGAAGGAAAGGAAAGTCAATAAGGAAAAATCTACAAGGAATGGGCATGTTCCTTAGATCAATTTGTTCAAGAATAATGGATCCAACATCCAACATAAGAGAAAAAATACCTGAAAACACAAAAACCACAAAAGAAACATTAGGACATTAATACAACTTGAACAAGTATAAGATGTATGGATCCTACTTCTAAAGGAAACTTTAAATTCATGATGCCAGAAAACTAGTAATGATAGGAAATTCATGGTAATGGAAGGTTCAAACTTAAAGTACAATGTAAAAAACCTTGTATTGGCAGGAAATCTGTTCAATAAAATTTCAAAAAACTTCAAATATAATTGGAAGTATCTATCCTAACATACAAATATCAAGAAACACAATAGAAGAACATACCTAAGATTTTAGAAGAAAGGGGTTGCATGTGAATTTCAAGATTTACGAGCAAGGTTCCTCCTTCCAACATCCTTCATACTAGAACTCATTTGAATGTTGTCAATCCAAAACTTCACAATTGCAATGCTGCAAACCTCAGGGGACAAAAAATCCTTCCTTTTACCTTTCCCATAGAAAGCTTAAAGAACCTTGTCAATGCAAGATTCTAAAGACAACCTCCTTTCCATCCCTTATTTGAAATTTCTTTGATGAATACCAATAAATAAATTAGTTTAGCAAATGCTAATAATGGATTTAGATGCCACCATAAGAATGATAACATTCCAAGCCTATTGGAAATCCTTAGAATGGTTACCTTTAACAAATTGCCATCCTTTTGACAAGCTATGTACCGCATTCTATGCATTTTTCAAATCAACAAAATTTGGTAGTACATCTTGTTAGATTGTGTTCTTTAAGATCTTTCCAAGCAACATCCTTTCGTATTTTACACCTCTTGTTGTAGTTTGATGGAACCATTCCATTGCAAATCTTTGCACATATGGATGTTGACCTGTTTTAGGTCAACATCCATACCTAATCTCACATACCTAGTGTTTTCAAAAATAGGTTCACTAGCAATGGCCACAACACTATGTATTGTAATTTTTTGTCATTGCCTACACCTCCTTTGCCTTTAATTTTGTTTTGATTTTTTGGTAGTTTCATTCTTTTTCCAAGCATGAGAAGCTTCACCATTTCGTGGTTTGATAGTGTGTACGATGTTTATGAACCCCTAGAAAATTAACCTATTGAACTTGGTAGTCAACTTGTATGGATCATAATGGAATGTAATTCTACACAAGATAGAAATTATGTAATTAGGAGCACTAGGCATATGTAACATACATAGACTCAAAGGTGATGAATTGGCAAGTAGGAACACAAAGTTTGATGTAATTGAAATAGTGGGCAAATCATTAAAAAATTCATAATTTCAATTACACAACTACCAACCTACCAAGAAAGTGGACTATTTTTTTATAAAAAGCTAGGGCACACCTTTGTTTGCTCTATGAACATTTAACTTCTAAGGGCCACTAAGGTTCAACAAATTAAGGTGAATATGCACAAACATCCGACCACTAAATTAAACAAGCTCTAAGATCAAGGATTAGATCACCCAACAAACCAAAAAATTCACCTCATGAACTTTGCACGAATATGCAGCATGATGGATTGGAGCTCTGCACAAGACAAGCAAATAGTGTTAAAATCACAAATGAACAACTTGCACATGCAATATGTTATTATGTACATAGTTTCAAAGATAATAAATTGGCATAATTGATCTAATAATCAAAAGTTTCCATCAATATGTATTGTCCAATTGTTCCAGTTAAAAGTCTCCATTGGAACTATAATTAGAAAGAAAGTGAAGCTACCTAAAAATCAAAACAAAATTCCAGAATTATAAATTGATTATGGGTGAAAACATGGTATTTGAACATACTTTTTATCGTCAAGGATAGATGAAAGTAGACATAAAATAACAATAAAACCCATGACAAAATTGGTTTACATTGAATTTTTTAATAATACATATACATAATTATTCATTGTTGTACATTGATTTTCAACTTTCAAATTGTTTGAATTAGTTTTTTGTTTACTTGTTTGAAATGCAAGTAGGTTCAAACTCTATTTTATGCAATGAGGACTCTTGTAAAGTATGTGGTAAGTGGTTTTAATAACTATATTTTCTACTTTCCACTACGGCCACACCTCAGAAATATAATCACCTATATCCCCAAAAGTAATAGAACAACTAAGTTTTAAAAATTAACAAAAAGTATCCCCATTACAAATTTACCACTTGTCAAATGGGGATATTTTTGGTCTACTTAAAAAAAATTTGGGTCCTAATTTTCTTGGAAGTGAATATTTATAATAATGATAAAGGTGTGGGATGGTTTACAATTATATTTCCACCCATTTTTATGCTACGTGTTTGGTTTTATATGCATCATATAGGGTAATCTAGACACATTTACTTTCTTGTCTACTTTACCATGCTTTTACCCTTATACATTCCATTTCAATGACATAAACATTTAAATGGGAGGTACATGAATACAAAGCATATGAATACATGAAAATTATTATGTATAAATAATCTAATTGATGGAGTGACAACTTAATCAGAGGTTCAAGCATGCACACTTTAACAAAACAGTGCAAGTTCTAATATGCCCATGCCACTTGAGATTGAAAAATGTGGATAACAATCTATATAGAATATGGTTCAATGGTTTTAACTTTTAACTCAATTCAACAAATTTGCTACATTATGAATCCAATTTTACTTCATAAAAAAGACAAGGATTAACTATCTTGAATAATATGTAAATGCAATGTCGTGCTTTTCATGAAAATATTTTTGCCATACAATATAACTTGTAGAAACTTGCAAAAGTGAAAACAAGTCTCTAGATCAACCAATTCAAGTGGGTGCATTTTCAATTTATTTGACATATGCACAATAATTGATTGCAACTATTTCGCTTCAAGTCCATGATAACTTGTAGCTCAATGTACAACAATTTCAACCTCAATTATGATAAATTTCCATGCCAACATCTCCATCCAAGCCATCTCAAAGGTGTAGTTGCATTTAATTTCCTTCTAATCAAAATTGTAATGATTCAAAAATATTTAGTACCTTTTTCATGTGCACCATAACCAACATCACCAACAACCTCACCATATCACAAAATTGTGATAACAAATGTTAACAACTTATATGTAGAACTATTGATTCAAATGAATGTTAGGCCATTAGCGGAATAAATTCACCATGCAATGTTCACAATGGCGGGTTTAGGAAATTGCTAACAAATGGTCCAGATTACACATTCAAATGCTACTTCCTCTTAGCAAACATGGGCTCTCGATCAAAACATGTACCTTGGTAGATCAAATGGTTGCCACATTACTTGCAAAAATGATGATTGCATGTAGCAAACAAATAAGTTGTTTATCTATTGAGTTGAAAACATGTGAATTTGAATGTATGTGCATTCTAAATCCAAGTCCAACATAAAATGATGCATAATGTTTCCATGTGTGTTATTTTCTTATAACATCAAAAGCAATCTTGCCACTTGTAAGTTGTAACTGAAAATAAAGGTGATCAAAACATATTTACATTCAGTTGAATGGCACACAACATCAAAAGTTTTCTTATTGCTTGCAATTGAATTGGAGGTGAATAGAACATACTTACATTTGGCCATGGTAAATAAAATCAAATTTTTTTTTACCAATTTTGTAATTGAAATTATAAGTGATTAGAGCCTATTTATAATTGGCCATGGAAGATGAAATTGGCGGTTTTCTTGATGCTTGCAATTGAAACTAGAGATTTTCAAAGCATATTTACATTTGGCCATTGCATGAACTAGTAATGAATCCAAGAAATAACATGCTTGAGTTTTGTTAAGGATTAGTTTTGTCTAGTTGAAAGAACATTTTATGAAATTGTTTTGGGTGCACATCTCAAGGTGCTACATGTTTTTTGACATAGATTTTCCACAAAAGCCCCGTTTTTTTGTTAAAAAAAACTACCCAAGATTCTCCTTTGTTGGTTTGTATATAACTTACTTTCTAAAGTGCACAACAACAAAGTTAAAGTCAAAACCACAAATGATGTGGAAAATGTAAAAAATCCCTTGCAAATTGCAACAATAATAAAAAAATTCCAGCATTTATGATTAAGCAAGATCAATTTTAGCTCAAAAGGACTTGGCAAGGATTCATGTACAAGATTAGTTTCACATCCACAATGCATGTAGGAGCTTCAATGAGGACCTTTCACCATAGATAGTCGCTTTGATACCCTTATTCCAAAGAAGGTGTGGGTGTGAACTTCATGCTTATGGTGCCCATATGAGCGTTGGTGAGGTTCACCATCACTAATTTCTTCGGTACCTAGGTAACTTCAAAAAGATGCAAATGTAAGAACTTTACGTCCATGGTGCATGTAAAAGCCTTAATGATGTACACTCACCATCACTAGTTTCTTCGATACCTTAACTTTGAAGAAGATGCAAGTGCTAGAGCTTCATGTCCATGGTGCACATAAAGAACTTTGATGAAAAAGTTTTTATTTCCAATTTTTTTGATAACCTAACTCCGAAAAGATGGAAGAAACCCTACTCCACCAAAACCAAAGCTCCAATTCTCTGGATTTTGAGTTGAATGGTAAAAATGTAACCAAAAAGATTAGTCTGTTAGACAAAGGGTGTAAGGAAATAGGGTTCCTTAGAAAGGAATGCTAGGAACATGGTAAATTATTGATGGAGGTTGCAATACTTAGGATTAATCTTTTTGATGAATATAGATCATAAAGAAGTGGTGTTTGACATGCACTTTTAGCATGAATCAAAATCAAGCTAAAAAAATTATATAATTAATTCCTAATCCATGTGGCCCTAAAACCACTACTTTTCCTAATTCACATGTTTTATCCATTAATTCTTGGATCATCTTTTAACATGGTGTTTGTCATTTTCTACAACCATACATCATGGGTTTTTTATGAAATATAAACTAAAATGAAAAAGGGTCGTTCATGATTTTTATTACATTCCTATGTTCATTATTCCAAATTGTGACATTTCTTGAAATATCCATTAAGGAAGTGTTTAGGAACATCAAAACCAACATTTTAAATCAACATGATCCATTAGAATACCCTAGATATGCACTATATGTGTAGTATGAGCAAATTCATAAAACAAAATATTTTAATATGACAAAATAGTTCATGAAGTTGATCCCTTTG
Source organism: Sphagnum tenellum (assembly GCA_963921925.1). Taxonomy (NCBI): domain Eukaryota; kingdom Viridiplantae; phylum Streptophyta; class Sphagnopsida; order Sphagnales; family Sphagnaceae; genus Sphagnum; species Sphagnum tenellum. The sequence continues at coordinate 13,371,633 of OY998154.1, forward strand.
AAAAAAATAACCATGTGACATTCCTTGTGGTACCACCCAATTGTACTTGCACCTTGAACAAGGTTTGAAACATTTTTCCATGGGATATAATCCCAAGTTGCGCGATGTCAAATTACTTTTAGTGATTTGAGATTTCAAAACATAATTTTTTATTTCGTAGTTTTTTTTGTGTTTATGTAAATGTTTTTTTTAATTTTTAATGTGTTGCGTTTGGATTCTTGCTTGTTATAGGTGAATCACATTTTGGTTTGGATGTGGCATACTATAACGATATTTTTATATCAGGTGTTATATGTGTGATGACAACAATAGTTATAGGAGAGGACATAGGAGAACATGACAATGTCCAAAATGAATAGCCAATAGCCATAATCAATGACCAATGGTTAATAACCACAATCATTGACCAATAGCCCCATAACATCTTAAACCCAAAGCCCATTTATATTTAGATCCCCATAGCATAGGCTTCGGGGTAGCTTGTGGGTGGAAAACAATAATTTGATGTAACCAATTTGGAAAATTTGATCCTAGGTTTTCCCAATTGGGACCTTTATCTAGTGACTTTATGGACAACATGAAATTAGAAATGATAGAGCAAATAAGAGGTGACATGGCAAACTTATCCTTGGGTGGTACCATTAATAATGTCACATCCCAAATTTTTTGAAAACCATCCAAGTTTAAAACGACATAGGATTCACATAAATAAAGTTTTTCATTTCAAATTATTTATCAAAAGGTTACCCAAGTCATGTAGAATTTAAAACTCTAGTTAAATTTTTAAAATGTGTTTGGATGTGAAAAATGAATGCATAAGGAAAAAAGTTTTTGGAATGTCACATGAGGGACTTTCTTTATCAGGAACACAAAAACAATCTATTTTTGAGGAATTTTTCTTGAATGTTAATTTTTAAGAATACTTCAAATGCCAACCTATTTAATGCCTTTTATAAATAGTTGATTGAATCAATTTTTATTTAGTTATGAATTTTTGAAATCATGATCATGAAATCGTAAAAGGCCATTGATGTTAAGAACACAAATGATAACTATTTTCATCTTTTGTTATTTAATTGATTAGTTTGGATCATTCTTTGTGTATGTACTAAGTTTTTTTTTAAAAATCTAATGTATAAGTGTAAGGACACTTAATTTTTTAAAAAGTCAAGAATTGGGTCAATAATGGGTCAAAAATCAAAATGTTAATGCATATTATAGGTTTTTGGGTGCTCATTATTTTTCATGAGTGTGTGCATAGGTGAGGAAAATGTAGCCCACCTAGTTCAATCAAATAAACCAATGTACAAGTAGATGGAATTTTATTTTTTTAATTGGGTCCAACTTTCCTATGATTTTGGCAAGGTGATTCCTAATGGTACCACCCAAAAAAAGCTCTTTGGACAATGAGGCCCAATAAGGGCACCACTTTATTGAGAACTTTAATATGAAACAATTTTTATCCTAATGCTAATATTCAATCTCTCATGGATTTGCAATTGAGAAAATGCACACTACACTAAACCAATTTTTTGACTTTTAAAGAAGTTTTACAAAGTGTTTGTCATTCTAATGACCATATTTGATAAGTAAATATATATATATTTTCTATAGGGACTTAATTCGAAGATATCAACTTCAATACATACCTATTCAATTTATTAAATTTCCATAATAATAATAAACGCACAAATATGGACTTTTAAAATCAAACATTATGGAGTGCAATTTTAACAACATTTTTTGTTATGAATTTTGAAATGGTCTAATCATTTATGATGTGTTGGTTAGGGACTTGATTTTGGTTACATAACATATTAAACAAACTAAGTTAAAAAAGTTTTGCACAATAACATTTGTAAAATTTTACTTATGTACTTTTAAACAAGCAAGCTAAAAAATAGGATTTTTCCATAGTTCATAAAATATTTTAAAATAATAAATTGTGAATTATTCTTATGCACATGTGTTAAGAAAAGGGATCTCTAAATGGGCTTTAAATTAAATGAAAAAAACCCCCAAAAAACCAATAAAAACCCTTTGTAATTGACTCTACCCAACAAAAACAATTATTTGTTTTCAACTTTAAAAAATGATAATTTGGAGTAGAACATTGGTCCACTGTACCTTACACCCACCCAATTATCCATGCATTTCAGAATAAGATTTTATTTTTTTTCTAATCTAGCTACTTTAATCATGGCCAAAAAAACTGAGTCATGTCAGATGGGAGTCTTATGAAGCTGAAACTTTAGATCCACTACAGAAGAGTTTCATTAAAGTTCTTGTTCAGATTATTTCAGCATCCTCAAGTGCAAGAAATTGGAGCATATTTGAATAAATTGATTCTAAAAGTGAAATTGCAAATGCCTTTATCTAGAGCAATTGATTTAGTATATGCAACTCGTGAATGTGAGAGAAAGTTGATGACCTTGATTATAAAAAGAAATTGTAGAATGGTCAAATAATGAGCAAGAAACTTGAAGTCTATACAAATAGCATTTAGAACATTCAAAAGTTTGGTGAAACAATTCCTCTTTTGTTCATTCCATTTATTACATTTTTCAATCCCCTAACTTTCTGAGAACCTTCTCAAGATTTTTTTGGTAAACTTGTTTTCCATTTCTGGTGACATTGAAATTGAGCTTGACAAGTTCCCCCACAACATCTTTCTCCAAGACTTTCAAGATATTGCTCTACACCCTCTAATGCATTCTGACAACCATGATAAAACCATGATTTTAATTCAATGTTATATATATCTTGAGACATAAGTATATATGATGTTATTGAGGATTCACAATTATGACATGGAATGAAAATTTTGCAATGATGAGAAATCTGAGCACTTGTGAGGATGAATTGAATGAGAAAGAAAGATCACAATTGATGTCAATTGAGGTCTACTTGAGATTTCCTTGTCACAGAGTTCACAAATTCTCATCAGTTGACGACAAAAATCAGGATTATTGACCATGTGAGAAAATTCGGGCAATTTAAGGTGTTGGCAGATTCTACTTTGCAGGTACTATATAAGATGTATGTGACAAAAGAAAGCTCAGATCTGACCTCGCAGTTGAAGATTAGGGTTGTAGGCGTTGGATCACTAAGGCTGACTTTCGTCGCCTGCTGACAAAAAGGGTCTTGAGATTGGTCATGTATCTAGAGCCTGGGAAGGACTGTGCAGCATTTGGATTGTACACCCTTTAAGCTTAAGGACCACAGATGAATATCAGTGTGCCCCAGGCAACAGTATGTCACAACCAATTTCTTCTTCAAGATGAATCTCAGAATCATAGCTTCATTGAAGCAATTTACGGGTGAACTCTTGAGATACAAAGCAAGCAGAGTTAGAGGAGTTTAAATTCAAAGCAAAAGGAGTTCAGATCCAGAGCTTTAAAGGTTATTTAGAAATTCTTGAAAAGAAAACTTATAAGGTGTTGAGAGCCAATGCTTTTGTGTGGTGAACATGGATCCATATTTGAGATGCCTGCAGATGTTTTGCAGAAGTAGTGATCAAACACCCCATGAACTTATCAGACAAAAATTATATCTGATGATCATCATCATGTATCCAACACCAGAGCTAGCATGCACATGAATCATGTGAAGCTTCTGCTTAATCCCTGGAGCTAGGACAAAAACAAAGATATAATTATTTCGTATATTTAGATATTTGAACTCTACAGGATTAGCAGAGCTTGCAATTGAATGCAAAATCTGATCTCTAAGCTGCTAGATACGTGCACAGCTCTAGCTAGCGAACTAGCGAGCAACAACTTCCAACAAAAATCTTAACAAATTTTAACGCTTGGCCAACTTCGCCTAAAGTATTATATTGATATTGAAGAGAAAAATCCATGAGACATTCAAAGAATTTCAAGCTTATATGCATGCGAGCTACCAACTACGTACTTCCTACAAAGTAAAACTAGCAGCAGCAACAGCATCATCTGAGAGACATCAGCATGCACTAGGAGTGCAGGAACGATGTAATCCAAAGTCCCAATAGTATTTGTCAAAAATGGAAGTTACGCTAATGCAGCCAATCGAGATCAGTTGCAGCAGCCTGAGCTGAGATTTCAATTAAAAAAACAGAAAAAACTAGTGTCGAGTGTTCGTGGACGCTCTGGAACTATGACGACGAGTGGGTCTAGAATGTGTGCAGAGCTAGCTAGCGAGCGTGGGTACTCATCAATACAACACATGCTTCAAGTAGTTGGGATTGGTTATGATGGATTCATGGTTGTTGTATGCAGTTTGTCTATAAGAACTGACGTTGTTGTTGTCATTCCAGATATGGTCAACATGATTAGGCTGCTGCAGCATCGCGTAAGTCTCCACCTCGGGCTGATCATCATCTGCAATAACAGAGTATGAAGAATCGGCGAAACTTGCAGCGAGAGATGTGGATGGCAGCTGCTGATGCATGAACTGCAGGCGGTTGTATGAAGTGGTGTAAGAATCGACATGAGGAACAGGTCCAGCAGCAGCAGCAGTAGTAGAGCTTGCGTGATCAGATGCACGCCCGCGAGCTGCTGCTCGATAGAACGCCTTGTTGGATGGTAATTTCGTACTCATGCTAGTCTGATGATCCGGCCTCATCTGATCCGCGACGACGTGGTACGTGAGGTTTGAACTAGTGCCGGAGCTGCTGCTGCGCGTCCAAAACTGTGACCTGGTTTTGATCCGCTTCACCTTCTTCAACACGCGTAACGGGTCCAGCAGCTGGTTTCCCGTTACAGTTACCTTCTGGTTGGATTGGTCACAGATCACCCCTACAACATCTGCAGCATATGCAGCAGCAATAGGGCCAGAAGTTGAACAGCATGCATCAGAAGAACTCTAAAAGCAGCTTATAGTGCATGCATGCATGCGCAGCAGGCAGTAGTGGCTAACGAGCAGCATGAAAACCAAGCAGCAAGCTTGCAGCTAGCTAGCAGGCAGTTCACAAAACACAAATCCACAGCTATTGATCACCCCTGCAGCAAGCTGTGCAGCTTTAGCCTATGAGCTTATACGACGAGCCTGATGGCGCACCATACCATCCATGTCCAGCACTGCTTCCCTGACTTTCTTCTCGCATTTCATACAGCAAATGGGGACGCACAATTCAACCGTCTGCAGTAGGCACAGCAAATCACAAAAAGGCCACACATGATTGATCAATGCCCATGCAGATCAGCTGTGCAGTACGTGCAACGCAACGATCGATCAAGCTGCTGCACACTGATCTGGAGCTGCTCATAAGGATAGATCATCATACTTCTCCAGTCATCAGGATGAGCTAACACATACCGGTACGGGACGCGGCAACACCGGGGTTGCAACTTCTCTGATCTGATGATTCGTGTGTCCACCTCCGGCTCGGTGGCTCCTGATCATGCCTCCTCCAGCAGCAGCTTGACTATAAAGCTCCGGGGTAGCAGTTTTGCTATAAAACATCTGCAAGCCCATCGCCGCCGGTACAAACAAACAAAGGTCGTCACAGCTTCTTCATTCCAAGGCCCCGGAAATCACTGAAAGAACAGACAGGATCCAATATAGAGAAAGGCAAGCGTCTAGAGATCCCCTTACCTCGTCCATTGACAACATCTTTGAATGATTCTCCACCGGCCGGTGCGCCTTTCTCTTTGCTGTAATTGCGGGTCACGTACTTCCAGCTCTCTCCTCTCGAAAATCTCCTTCAAGAAAGCTTGAATCTCTGGGAGGGGGACTCGTTCATCAAGAGGTCGATCAAAGACTAAACCAAACCAAACTGGAAAGAATTAGGTAATATAGTCTTGAGCTCTAATATAATTTCTTTGAGCTTGTTTGCAAGGACACAGATATAGCTTTCATGGTGGAGGAGGAGGAAGTAGAATATAGAGAAGTCTTTTAGTAAAGTAATTTATATCCAGCAGTTGCAAGGAAAAAAACACAATTGCTTTAAAGATCAAGACTAGAGAACCAACAGCTCCAAAAATTACTGTAAACTGCAAGCTTGAATGGGTTCTCTGATTGCATTCCAGACACAGATAACTTTCCTGATGGAAGCAGAAAGCTGTAACATATGTGGTGAGTACAAACAAAGAGAGAGCGAGCGAGCGAGAGAGAGAGAGCTTGAAATTCTAGTTATAGCAAGAGAACAAGTGGCAAAGTGTGTGAAGAGCTTGGACAGAGAAGGAGGAGTTATATAGTTTGGTGGTTCCTGGCTATGGCAGAGCTTCCTGTAAGCAAAAAGTACATACTAATTTCTTCCCTTCATCAGCAGCTGCCAGGCCAAACAGCTGCTGCTGATCTGGGGTTGCACCACTTCTCAGGCAGCCCAGTTCTTCTTCTTCTTCTGCTTCTGCTGTTTCTGCAAGCTTTCATTAGACCTCACTGCAACTTGGTCCAGTACTCTGAATTCATCAGTGCTACCACCCCCACAAAATATACATTTCTGTATACTGGATACTGCAGGAGCTTTTCTTCTCTTGGATCATCATGAGAGTCTGAATTCTAAATCTCATTTAATGATCAATGCAGCTCTCCAGTCCACATTTTCATGATCAATGCAGGAGATCAAGCATTTCCTACAGCAAACCCAAAGAGCATCCAAATCTTTCTACAGTTCCAATTTCCCAGCTGCTAATGTATGTACTATGTACTTACTACCTACCAGGCTAGTACCCCATTCTTCTACTGTGCAAAATCTTTCTACAGTTTTCAATCTTCCCTAGTGCTGTATGTACTATGTCCCTCACCCATCATTGTAAGACATAGTGTTGCCAAATCTTTCTACATTTTCAATCTGCCTACCAAGTAACCATCATTACTAGTAGTATGCAAAAATCTTTCTACAGTTTCAATCTGCCTGCACTGTAGGTATGTACTGTGTACCCACCTACCCATCCTTGTTGCATGTAGTGTGCAAAATCTTTCTACAGTTTTCAATCTTCCCTAGTGCTGTATGTACTATGTCCCTCACCCAACATTGTAAGACATAGTGTTGCCAAATCTTTCTACATTTTCAATCTGCCTACCTAGTAACCATCATTACTAGTAGTATGCAAAAATCTTTCTACAGTTTCAATCTGCCTGCACTGTAGGTATGTACTGTGTACCCACCTACCCATCCTTGTTGCATGTAGTGTGCAAAATCTCTCTACAGTTTCTTTCTCCAGGTTGCCAATGTTTTTGGAATCCTGAAATGTAGTAAATGAGCAAAGGTGAACTGGTCTTTTTAATAATGACGTGTTAAGTAAATTTGCTGTAGTTAGTACTTATGTTGTTTCATTTACATAATTGTCACAAGAAAACATGGATTTGATTGATGTAAGGTTCTTGTTCACAGGGGGAATGTTGAGTTTGAGTGAACCTGCAATGCTACAAAAGAAAGAGGTATTGATGATGGCTATGGTCTGCTGGCAGCTTTTTGGGTCTTTTGAAGTCATGTTGATTTTCACATGAGTCTGGAAAATTAGTCTCATAATGACTCAATACTAGATATGAACATGGTTGTTTGGTCGTTATATTTTTAGGCAACGACTATCCATTCAAATTTCACATTGACATATAGTTTATACTGTACTTCCAACTAATGTTTGACACAAAATAATTTGCAAAACAACTAGTTGAAAAAACTAAAAAAATCTTGTTTATATTTTTCAAAGCTGTTGGGAATCAAACTCTCAACTTGTGAGAAATTGTTTATTGTCGTAATCATTTGATAACAATTACAAATACACAACACAAGGTGTACTTTGCATACTTACCTTTCACTATTGAAAATTTTGAACTTAAATTTCAAATGAAGAACTTTCTTGTTTTAAAACAAATAAATATTTTACAAAGAAGTGCCAATTGTCAATTGTAAATACAATATGTAATATTTTAATGTTATAAGTAGCTTGAACCTTATGGACACAAATAAGGGATCTTAATGCACACAAGTGAACTAGCTTTAGAATATTAATAACATTTTCACCCAGAACCCTATTTGGGTCTTGTTTACCACATCCAGCATAGGGTGTGAATCATTCTTTCATCTCCAACCATAAACATGGAAAAGTGAAAAATATAATGGAATTGTCTTTAAAAGCATACCTAGTCCAACCCTTATTTCATGAATTGTTGATTTTGTCATCTCCACTTTGTTATTATTCATAAGGTGTAAAAAAAAACTTAATCAAAACTCATCATGAAATTACCATGATTAGCATTTAATGTGATTGTGCAAGGTGTGCTCGCAAGTAGGGGAGAGTTGCCTACCTCAAGATTTGAGTTGGGCATTTTAGTCGAGACCAAGTGCCAATGGAAGTTTGGTTCTACCTACAATAATCAATGTAAATTAATGTACAAATTTTATGTTCACCCAGTGTTTCAACCCCAATAGGAACCCTAATGAGCAATTTCATCCCCTATTTGAAACACTTTGCAAATAATTTAATGTGAAAAACTATTTAATTGGCACCATTGATCCGATCATTACATGGAGCCAATCAAAGACAATTGCTTCCTTTTCTTGCTCTCTTGAAAGTTGGTGAGAATTTTTGCCTAGGCATATTTCCAGGCCGAAATGACTTTTCACCTTCTTTTATTGCTATTTTTCATCCAAACTATTGTGTGCAGGCCTTTGTTTCTCTTTTCTTTTCATGGAGATGTTGTAAGTACTTTGGACTTAAAAAGCTCTAGAAGTGAAAGCAGGTGACGCTCAATGAATCAATATTTCACTTTTCAAAAATCTATACCATTCTTGTGTTAAGGAATACAAATGGTTATGCGTAAAATAAAAAGAAGCAATATGAGCAGTTATGTCTAAAATTAAGACAGTTACTGTATATAGAGATGGAGAGCTAGTTCCTCCAGACAAGTTAGGTCACTAGTTCTTAAAATTTTACAGAGAAATCTAGTAGTCCAAGGAAAGTGTTCAGCATCCAATGTACCCATTATCCAACATGTATATATAATTAAAAAGAGGTACTCCTCAACTGAAGAACATTCAGTTCTCCTCTTGTGTACTACCCTAATGGTTGGTTGGGTGGGTGGTCCTCAGTACTATCTAATAAAAAATGCACAAGCCTTGGCTCTTTAGTCAGATCATGTTTGATTCAAGTTAACATGATTCAAGTTTAGTAACATTATATAAATTGTTGCTTCCATAACCAAGATTTCATGGTCTCTTATTTCATCAGAGCTTGAGATGACTGCAGCAAAAAGTACTCATGGGGGTTTCTCCATCCTGTCGAGGAGTTAAGTAGGGTCTAGGTTTCCTATACTCCCAGCTAAACAAGATTAACATCTTTCCAAGGTTGTCTCCAATGGTGTTAGGTGGGTATTTCATTTGTCTAATAACTGTCAGTTCCAGTTTTTGAATATTTCAGATTCAGAGAACCACTTCTTCTCTGGTTTTAGATACTGGAATCAAAGACCCACCAGTTCCAGTTTTCAATAACCTCAAAGAACCAGCAGTTTTCAGGAAAGACCTGTCAAGGAACTCACAGTTACTAAGACAGTTATCTGACCTTCTCCAAATTATTGGAGAACTGTGCCTGGTTTATACCTGTGACCAAACCAGTGTTGGTCAGTTCTTGATTTCTAAAGGACCCTTCAGTTCAGGTTTTTATTTTTATGGAATCTCTAGTCTGTTGTTGAAATCATTTTTTTGGATTCCTGAAATCTTTGGTTTCAATCATTTTCACAAATAATTAAGACTTGATCTAGTTTAAGGTTAGGTCAAGTTCCATTTCTGTTACACATAACTTTTTTTCTTTTTTTTGGTTGCATAATGTTAGTTTTTTCAACTAGTGCACATAATGCAATATAATGCTATACGTTTAGTGATTTCTACCTACATGTTATATTATGTAATATTAAAATCAAATGCAATAACTTGCCTCAAATGTAAGGTCAATCTTATACTTTTTCTACCTAAATCCAAAATCAACACTAATATAAACCATTCATCCAAGTGATTTGCTTCATAGGTGATATCCTTATTGATTCCCATCTCAATTTCATTTTAAAAGATGGGAAAAGAAAGCAAGATGATTGTTGACAACAGTAACTCTTAAGCTTGTCCACAAGCCACACAATTGCTATGTGAATCTCTAAAATGGCATCAAATCAAAATGTGTTTTTGAGAAAACCTAGAATATCATAATGGTTTTTCTTTGTCTAAAATTGGGGTCTATTGTGTGATAGGCTATATTTCATTAAAGACTTTTCAAGCTAATTCAATTTTATTATTTAACATTTAAGTAATCAATTTTTTTTCTTATGTAACATGTTTGTCCACTTGATGTTTTCAACTATCTTATTATTTACAATGTATGGGTTTTGGTTTTCAAAATAATGGTGATAAACTTCTATGATGTGGATTTAGGGCAAACCATCCACTTCAATTGCGCCACTTGTGCTTGTCAACTTTTTGGCTTTCATCATTCATGGTCAAGGAACTATGTGGCTATGTGTGATAGCTACCAATGATGATGGACATGGTTTCTTTTGTTTCCTTCTCTTTTTGTGTTTGGCTTGTTTGTCATTGTTTATGCATGACAAATGGATTCTATGTTTCTACAATGCTTGATGTTAGAATTTGGATGTGTAGTTTTCCTTGTTGTGTGAAATGGGTGTGTTTTGATTGGTTTTATGTGTGCAACTCAAATGAAGCAACACTATATCAAGGAATGGCTAACATTGTGGGAAGTAATGAAATTCTCATGCATTGTTTTGATAATGTTATAAGATTGTTGATTTAGTTAGAAGATTGGATAGAGCCTTATGTTAGGTGTGATGACAGGTTGAAATTTAATGTCTAGAGATGGCACAAACTCTCCATTACACTTATGCCTCATTCTACATAGTGCAAGTTTAGTGCATTATAAAAGTCAATTATGGGGAAGTGATGAAAGGTTACAAGGATTTCGAAAAGAGTTTGATGGCATTGTCTTTGTGAAGTTGTTGGGGTGTCATTGCAATCCTGTTTGGTTGTTGTGGTATGGGAAAAAATACATGTATACTTGGGAAGTCTAAAAGAAGGCTTGTATTGGGAAGGGTTCATATGTTGTTGGCAAATCCTACTACTAAGCCTATAACACAAATCTAACCTTTGTTAATTCTTTTTTTTATCAGCCCATACTATAACATATATTGTGTATGTGGGAAAAATGAGCATTCTAATGGTGGGATTATAGTTGTATGATGTGTCAAAAAGCATGTTAACTCCCAAGGTATTGTGTTTGAATTCTTACATTATCTAGGTTCTTCATTTATGTATCATGGGGCCCTTCATGGCCATGTCAACAAGTGAATTTTATCACATGTTAAAATTGCTATAAAAAGACCAATTAGCTTATGAAAGTGAAGTTGAAGTGGCACGATCCTTGGATAATCATATGTTCATGCAATTTAAATAGAAATTGAAGTGTATCTAGCTTCATAAAACATATCATTGTGGGATTATGTTGTAATTTTTTATTTAATTTGTGACTACACCTAAGATTAAATTGCTTTTGTTCCTTATTATTTTGTTACGTTACATTCAATTATCTTCTCATTATCGATGACAATAACTTGAAATGAATATGAAAGCAAACACCACCTTGCCACACAATAATCATTCACAAGTAATTGGAATTCCCAATTTCAAAACTAAACACAAAACACAAAAACACAATCTATGATTTCACTAAGATCTCTTCTAGGAAAATTGAACTTTGATTCAAAAAGGTCCTACCTATGTAGTAAAAGAGTTTTGCATCCACGTAAAAACCTTTAGGGCGATTGAACTTCAACTCCAAAAGGTTTTACCCATGTAATAGAAAAGTTTTCTTCCACATAAAAACCCCCACAAACAAATCCCAACTTTAAAACATCCACCCCGAACACCTAAACAACTTGGAATACAATGAAAAAACTTTTCTTGAAATTTGGCATACATCCAAAATTCCATACAAAATTAAACATGCATTTTTTATAAACATATGTTTCAATGGCAAGTCTACCTTCACAAAAGAGTAAGCAAAACTTAGAAGGCAATGTACATCTCTTTAGATTACAAAACTACCAAAACAAAGCTTGCATCTTTATAGTAATCAACTTAATATCTAATTCAAATTTCTTTCCAAGTAGTCATGGTTTCATTGTAAGTTTAATGATGGCGTTAAAGTTTTAAGTGAACATGCAAACACACAAGTCAAAATGTGTGGTTAATTGATTATGCAACCATTCTTCATGAAAAAAATTGTTAAAGGTTCTTTCATCTTCAACTAAACCTAGCATTTGCACCATGGTTATTTTAACAACTTTCACACACTCATTTAACTTGTGAACTAGATTGGGAAAAGTTTTAATCTTTAGCCACATCCAAGTAACTAAATTCACATATGATAAATCTCACATCACACACTACAAAAAATCATGGTTTTTCAAAAGGTTCAATTTGATTAAAATATCCACATTGACCAAAAGGATGTCCTCTTTAAGTAAAAGCATAGGGCATGAAAAACAGATGGTTTTTATTATTAAAATGACCACTTTAACCAAATGTTGAATCATACATCTAGTCAAAAAGAATAAATTTTTTGAATGGTCTATTAATATGCCCATGGCTTAATCAAATCAGTCATATTAAGTAGCTTTACTTAATCAAATTTACCATATTAATTTGGTTAATTAGTTTACTTGCTATGCTTATTAAACTACCTACCTACCTACTTACATTTTACATAGGAAAGTACATACATCTAACAACATAGATAGATAAGGCATGTGTACCTACTTATCTACCTAGTTAAGTATTTTCTTACTTACTTATAAGAAAAATTGAAGTTCAAATGTTGTTATACACATTGATAAAAAAATTCATTGAACTTCAAAAATTGAACATATTAAATGCATTTGGTATCATATTATTTTATAAAATGGTGTGGGGATTTAGTGGCCAAAACATTAGTGTGGAACTAAGGAGACCAAGGTGCCTAAACCCTTACCAACATATACTACTGTGGAATATGTATATTCATATATATATATACCTTGTACATGTTTGTAAATGTATAATATTTAAGTGGGTTGTGGATAGGTAAGTAGGAAGCCATGGTGTGTAAATAGGGTCATGGGTGGGTGGGTGGATGGGTAAGTATTTATTATTTATTTATGAATTAAATTTATATTATTGAAAAATTGGTAGGTAAGTAGGTTCCTACCTACTTACATGGTATAAATAAATAGATTTTATTCATAAATAATTTTTAAAATTTGGGTTTCTTTTGAATTAAATTTTTTTGGTTGTCGATTCTTTTGTTCAATTTGACCAATCAAAAATTTCATGTTAGGGTTAGTAAAAAAAACTACCAATCAAGTTGGACGTGTTCAAAACGATTTGACTAGTATGACCAAATGTCAAAATTAATGGTTTTTGGTCTAATTTTCTAATCAAATAAACCATTATTTCTTGTAGTGATCCCTTTAACATTATGATTCATGGTGATTATAAAAAAAACATTTCCATATCAAGCTACTTTGAATTCAAAAATGGTCGAATCATAACACTATCTTTCATCTTCTTTGCAACATGAAATGCAATATTAATGAAAAAGAGATGGGAAAGAAACGACCTAGTAATGACATCCTAACATAACCAATAGGCTACCATACTTTTTGCATCATGAAAATTTCAAGTCGATTCCACACACAAAGTAGAAGCAATTTGTGAATATTCATTTTTCATTATTCTCAGCATGGTCTTATAATCTATTGTATGCACTAGAACAAACATATTGTCAAGGCTTCCATATTGATGGTGAAGATAAATCTTGTTTGCCAATTGTAATGCCAAATATGGCATGAACAAACATTATAAATCTCAAACCCCAATAGAAGGGCATTTATTCACTATAGTGGTTAATATTGACTATTAAAGTTGTTAAAAGCAAGGTCATCAAACTTGCACAAAGGATCAACATATATTCAATATAATTTTGATTTCCCATCATAACAACATCAATGAAGTCACGAATCATTTTTTTTTGCTTCTATGCAAGTTTAATTAATGTATGTATCACTTCCAACCTAGGAAGGATGCAAGGCAAACCAAAACTAATTCCAAGTTGCATAGAAGATCCAAGTTATCACGAACATGCTTGTGCTTAGGTGAATCTTCATGCATCTTCACCACCAAACACCTACCTTAAAAAGCTAAACATGGATATCCAATGAGTTTTGGTATTGTGCATCAACTTCAAGCCCTTTGTTTCCAATGTTTCGACAAGGTTAAAGAACTTTAAGAACTTCTTTGGATTGTGTGAGAAAAATGCAAACAATGATTGTAACATACTTTCAATATTTGCAACCAAATCCATCTTGCTCAAAACCAAAACTATTAGGTTTATTTGATGTGCCATAAAATGTACACCAAGGACATAAAGGGCTATTTGTTCCTTTACTTGTGTAATCACCCCATTATGATGTCCCTAAAATACAACATTTCCATCACATCCAAAGCATATCCATTTGGAGGTCATGTCTTTATTGGTAAGGCCTACATAGTTGGCCATGGGTTTTAGAATCACAATGGTAATGTTGCTTGAAGTTGCACCCACCTCAACTCTTTCAAGGGTGGTTATAAGATAAGATGAACCAATTTTGATAAATAAATAGTTCATAAAATGTGTATTCACTAATGTTAAAATGATAGTTTATTGTCTTATCATTGATTACAAAATGATTAATGAGTTAATAAACATTATGTAAATAAAAGCCCAACTCAATAACTTTTTAACATACATAATTTTTTTAAAAATAAAAATCAATCAAAAAATTGATTATGATATCAAATTTTGAAACTAAAGTCCATTTCTGAACATTAAAAAATCAATGACTTTTTTTGAATTAAGGTTTTTTCATAGCAAAAATTTTGCATCTAAGTTCCTTTTCTTTTAATACATCATATATTGGGTCCCTAAAAAACATCTCAAAAAAATCCATTTAAAAAAAAAATCAATTGTTGGTGAACTACTTATCCATTGGTGAGGTTTGATGAATCCAAATGGCCCCATCTAATGATGAAGATGAATGAACCATAATCTATCATAGTCACAATGGAGCCAAACTGCTCTTGAGTAAACACAAATTGGTGATGTTGTTTACATTTGATAACTTGATGGTTGTAGGTGAAGTGCAAACCGTGAGTATTCGCTTATATGTTGCAACATGTCACATGAGGGAGATTTTCAGGCGATTTTGAAAAATAAATAAATCAAATAACAAAGGGGTTTTCACACCCCTTGTTTGGTTGTTGAAATCTGGCAAAGAACCAGCCAGTGGTTTTATGATTCTGATTTTACAATTTCAACAACTTTTCAATTGGAATTTCTCAAATACTTCAACATCTCATTTCTGAGTTAATTTATGTTGAATCTGACAAGAATGTAAAGTACTTTGAAATGGGCTACCCAAGTAAATGGCAGAGTTTTTTTTTGTCTCCAGTACAAGTTGCCAGTATGCTGCACATCAACTATTCAGTCCAAGTTTGTAATTAGAAGAAGGCACAGCATCTAAACTGTACAAAATGCAACTTCTGCAAGCAAATCATGAGGCAATTGTGATTGTGAAATCCCCAGTCAAAACCCACAAAAAAGAAAGGCAGGTGCACAATGCACATATAGTGAACAGGATGATGAAAGAGATGAACGTTCATCTTGATACTTTCAAAAAGAGTTTGCAAACAAATTGGAAATGTTCAAAAATCTGTGTTTGTGTGTTGGAGGGTGTTATTTCATGCCCACTAAATATATATCTGGAGGAAATTTAAAGTGTGTGTATCTACATGAATCCTTACATGAGGTTGTTGTTTGGTATGCACAGTCACTCACTCACATGGGCCAAAGTGAACCAGCACCCCACAAGCGCACCATCCATTTGATGCCCGTGATGACTCATTTTGGATGAACCTCAACAGAGTTAATATCTGATTTTACCTTTGTAACTCATTTTTGTAAGAAGTAGGTCCTATGTCTAGGTCGATAGGTAGGAAAATAGGTGAGTTATAAGTGAATAGATGGTTTTATACAAAGGTAATGGCTGTTTTTCACTAGCAACCAACTAACAAGTAGCAAGCAGGTTGTTAGTTGGTGGGTAGCAAACACAAGCAACGCAGCTAACCCACCAGGTTAGCTACGAAACTGGAACTCAACAGAAAACTGGTTCCTGACCACTTTTCATCCATCCTTTGTGCTGCCCTGGTGGTGGTAGTCCACTCCAAAGGGACGGGGGAGGGGAGGTATCAGGCAAGCAGAAGGTGTATGTGTGTTTCGGAATGGGCATACATGGAGTCCCTTTTTGACTCAGACCCCTCCGTGTGCACCCCAAATAGCAATGTTATGGAACAATGTGAAAACATGACCTTAAAGGAATTACACATTCTTTAATTGTATGCACATCCATGATCTCCAAAATAGAATTAAACAAAAATGATTAGTTGAGTTCCACAACCTATCAAGAAAGTCGATAAAGGCAGTTTAACAAAGAAGCAAAACAAAACAAAGAAAAAAAATCTCAAGTTCCAATTTAATCAAAGTTCACACGAAGAAGTCAATAACATTGAATCGTGAATGTGAAGAAATAATTGTATTAATCCAAGCAAAGAAGGATAAACACTTAACTTCAACAGTTAAGGTTGATCCTCATAATTAATTCAAAATAACTATGATGCAATGGAAGAAAATTTATGGTAGTGTGATGTCTACAAGTTGCTTTGGGCTCCTACAAAATGGTCATGCCTATAAAGACAAATGGGGTTTGCTTATATGAGAATTCAATATGAATTTTTACTATAACTCTAGAACAAGCACAACAAAGATTTTTGGGAAAAGGGTCCATTAATAAAAGTTTTGTTACATTAGCTTCACAAGGGCAATCAAGTCAATAGTCACCCTAGAAAATGGAAGCAAAATCATCAATTGGTGAGATGGTGGCTATTCAAATGGAGGTGTTTCATGAGCATGGTGACTAGAAGTGAATTCGGAAAAGTTAAGAAGAGGTACCTTGACTTGACTTATGCAAGAAAAGAGGAGTAGAAAGGAGGAAAGAATTAAGAGTGTTAGTTGTGAAACCTAGGAACAAAAAGTAAGGGTCTACCCTCTTGTGAAAGCAAGATAATGAAGAAAACTAGAGCTTAGGCTATCCAACAAAAGTAAAGTGGGAAAAAGATTGTTTTGGGTGTGGTAGAAAGTTTTGGAGATATATGTAGTTAGGAGGTAGGATTGTAATGGAAGGAAGTAGTGTAAAGAAGGTGTTAGGGTTTAGTAAGGAGAAGGGAATGGAAGACTTAGGGATTGAACCAAAACTACATTGTAATCACTTTTTGGAGGTGTGGCACTTTTTTTTGTAAAACTTTGTTGTAATTCTGGTTTGACGATGTTTGCATGAGGTTGACCTAATTTAAGGTTGTAGTTGGTTAAGTGTAGGGAGAAGGGACTGGTAGAGAAGGATAAGATAGATGTTTGCAACAGACCCAAAAAAAAGGATTTAATCAAGAAAAGCAAGGGAAGAAAGTCGTTAGAAGGAAAGGTAAGATAGTTGTTTACAATAGATAAGGGAAAAGGATGCAACAAAGAAAACAAGGAGCAAGGAAGTGGAAATGGGTAATAAGTTGTGACACCCCCCCCCCCCCGCCCCCCCCTTTGATGATCTTAAAAGGGATAAGGGGGAGTGACCTAGGGCAAGTTGTTAAAAATGTGTTAATTTTGCATTTAACACACACCTTTGCAATATGATGCAAGACTTGCAAAACAAACATGCACACACACTTTCAACGTAAAAAAAACTATAGATTTGGCAAAGGTGAAGAAAATGAACATGCATATGTACATCCTTCAATAACTAGTGACATGTACGATTCCAGGATTCCCACATTTGGACAAAATTTGTCCTTCACATTCATTAATTGAAGCATTGAATGAAACTATGAACACACAAGCAACAATTAGATCCATAGTCCCATTGACAAGTCCTAATATACTAAAATCAATGAATCCAAACAGTCATAATTGAAATGTTCAAAACATCATAATCCCATTGTAAAAGCCAAGCACTCCAAAAGCCATTGAATTCACAATCCCATTTAATGAAGTGAATACTCTAGAATCAATGAATGAAAATGGTCAAAATGGAGGTGAACATTCAAAACCTCATGGTCTCATTACGAAAATTAAACAAACGTTGGTGAACACAAGAGGTTGAAATGAAAGTTTTCAAATTGTTGGCAACACTAGTCCAAAGAC
Source organism: Sphagnum tenellum (assembly GCA_963921925.1). Taxonomy (NCBI): domain Eukaryota; kingdom Viridiplantae; phylum Streptophyta; class Sphagnopsida; order Sphagnales; family Sphagnaceae; genus Sphagnum; species Sphagnum tenellum. The sequence goes on from OY998154.1 coordinate 13,389,881, forward strand.
AAGGCAATCAATCACACATAAAACAACATGGTAAAAAAATTCACAACTCTGATAAAGTTATGGGCATGGTGACAAGAGACAAAATCAAAAAAATGTACAACTTCCATGACAAGATCAAAATGAATAAAGTGTTAGGAAGTCAGAAAATCAACTTGTGCAAAATGAAAATCAAATTCAATAGAGAAGCAAAATTCAACTAGTGCAAATTAAATATCAAATTTAGCAAAAAAAGGAGGATTGAATTAGTGCAAATTGAAAATCAAATTTAGTAAAAAAGGAGGATTGAACTAATGCAAATTGAAGATCAAATTCAACAAAACATTACACATTATGAATTAATATTGGATTGATGTTTGAAAGTAAACTTTAACTTTATCGTGTTTCCAATTATTCTATCATCTAAAGAATATACTCTTTTTTTTTCACAATGATTTTCCAAACCTTTTTTGCCCAACTTCAATTAATTGCTATGTTTGTTCTACATCAACACCTTCATTACTTCAAGGGGCATTGTTTGCTTCTAGATTCACCTACACTTCAACCTTGATTATTTTCATTAACCTTTGAAAGTTTGATTCATTTTGAAATCAAAAAAGTTTGTGCAAATGTTAACAATAAACAAAAAATCTAGTAGAAAGGAAACATGTAAATCAAACTTTGTTGGTAATTCTTGAAGGGTTTTTTGTTACATGTCAAAAACACTCTCCACAACTAAACAAATTAATTTTATGCTTATGATTGTTCAAGAGCTGTAAAATAGAATGTTGACCTTCTTCTTTGAAGGGGTCAATATGCAAAAAATTAAAGGATACCTTTTGTTATTTTATTATGCAAGGTGAAAACCATCAAAGGACCCTTGATTCATATCAAAAAATGTGTTGTATCATGCATTCTTGTATAGAAGAAATCTATGTAGAACCCCTTGAATCGTTAATGTTTTCTAAAAAAACCCACAAACACATCAGTAAAAATTTATTATAATCAATTGGTTCTCTTAAGCTTCACCCAATGAGCCAAATTTGGTGACAATATATTTAAAGCATAAAACATAATATTTTGATGTAATGAAACAAACATAAGAAAATACTTGAGGTTGGTTATTGATGTCAAGTTCAAAAAGTCCACAATTCCAAGACATTCTTCATGAATGATTTCTTGAACAAAATTGATCAGCATTATTACAAAAGTAATTTTAAAATACCTTTTACTTGATCAACCATGACAACACCACATTGATTCTTGCAAAATAATAAATACAAACAACAATGGACCAAAAGATAGAAGAACACAAAACAATGGGAACATACAAGAACAAAATTCCATATAAGAATCCAATTTCCAAAGTTAGGCAAGTTCAACTTTTGGGCAAAAGATATGGGTTTAAATGTGATGCTATCTAAAACATCTTGAGGATTGTCACTAGGAATCATTTGAAACATTAAGGGAACATCCAAATCCAAAAAGGCCCAACCCCACACCCTCCTCCCCTCACAACAAAAGGAAAAAGAAGATGAGCCTTCTTGAGTGCATGTTGAGTCATCTCAATGGCTGCAAAAAAATTCTATTCCTAAAACTAGTGTCACCATTGTTGGACTGGGCTAATACCCCTTCCTAAGAGCTTGCATACCTATTGGCATTCATCACTCATCACTAGGTGATCTGATTTGCAAGTGGCACCAAAAAGTTCCATCCATGTTATTGTGATGGGCATATTGTATTGTTGGAAGCTACCTTCCACAACAGTCCTCCCCAATACGCCCAAAACAGACTAGCTTGAACTTTCCACCTCCTTCCAGACTATCTGTGTTTGGAGAAGGGTGAGAATTGGTACATAACATACAAGGGTACTATTGTAGTACAGAGCTTGGAGCTTCTAGAAGTCCTAGGCACATTTCCAAATACTGATTTGCCTCGCTGAGAAGCTTGCCTTCTTCATTTGGCAAGGAGACAAGACATGTTTACCTGCTGCCTTACCTACCCATTCCCAGCCTTCATCAATGTGAATCACCAAAAGCAAAGCTAGAAAATTCACATGTGGCACCTTTGAAAGCTGTGCATATATTGTTATGTTTACTAAAGTCAAGAGAGCTGATTCTCCCAAAAGCAAAGCTAAGAATTCACATATGGTGACACCTTCAAATGCCATGCATGCATATATTGTTAAGTAACATCTTTACTAAAGTTAAAGCAATACCCTTGGAGAGAGCCTACCTTAGAGAGGCTAATATCCCCCCCCCCCGCCACAAAAAAAAGGGATTGCAACACCTATGTATTAATATCCTTGTGAGGTATTTAATTTTGTTTAAGGATTGAGATCTTTCTAGATCAAATTCAAGGGTCCAAAACTCCAGGCACTGCTGCTAAGTACTGCAGAGATCTGGATTCTGATCACACTGTGATAAGCTAATGTCTCACACAAACAAAAGCAATTGGATATTGGGCTAAACAAAAAGAATTGGGAAGGACAAAAAGAAGGGTGGGTTGAAACTTGAATCTATTGTGGAAACCCCTAAAAAAGTTGGGGCCTCCTTCAAAACAAGGACAAGAACTGGGAAGCATGTAAGCATTCAGGGTAGTCAACTGATATCAACATCCAAATAAATCAGTTATCGGGTAAGTAAAAAATCAAACACCCAAGAAGAAAAATAATCAACTGAAATTGACACCCAAATAATCAGGTAATTATTAAATCAACATCCAAGTAGAACAATAATTAGGTGCATATTTAACTCTAGTTCTGGTTTAAGTAAAGACAACTTTGGATTACATAAGTTGTTCTTTCGACAATTCAAAATTAGAATCGAAAAGGTGTCTTTTTGAATTTGTGTTCTGTCAAAGGTTTTTTTTTTCCCAACACTGTAATCACGAGCAGATTCTCAATACCTTATGAATCAATTTGTATCCCATTTTTTTCAAATGAATTTGATTTTAATTTAGTAATTTGATTTCAATTCAATTAAATCTGAATGGAATTCCGATTCAAGTTGCATGCAAGTATCATCCAATATTTTCATTCACAAGAAACTTAATTTTCACAAAATCAATTCCATTTGTTTCATTTGTGTGGATCATCACTGGTAGTGCAGAACCCAAGTTTTGTTGGAGAAAAGAAGAAGGATATGAACATGCATGCTGATAAGCTGACATTATGCCCCTGAGAGTAGGCATAGCAGTGAGTAGTAGCTTCATGGTTTTCCAAGGTTGTGATAGTGGAGCCCAAGAATAATGGTAAACAAGTTTAGTGCACAAAGATTAGGTGTATCAACAACTTGGGAACACACACTTGGTACTTCCAACAAAGTCAGAGCTGGTGGTGGGACTTAAAAACAAATTTGGTGGTTGGAAATATTTTTTATTACTAAATCTCTGGTTGCCTGGTTTCATGGTGAAATGTGTACTATGATGAATAGTGAAAGAGAGGCCTCTTTCCCTGCCATAGTTGGCACAGGAGCAGCTTTTGCACTCTAGATTAGTGCAAAAATCCTGTCGATCTGACCCCTAACTAATAGAAAAATATACATGCAATTTTTCTCTTTACTCTCCAGAAATTTTACAAATAGAAAAATGTCAGCTTGTTTAAGCATGCCAGAAATCAAATTCAAACCTTTTTTTTTAAAATTTTAAAAATAAAAAAAATCAAACCTAGGGCTATGTGTAATGCTGTAAAATATCAAACAAAAATTACTATGTTAGCTGTAGATTTAAGTGGGGGGGATGTGGGAATATATATTTCTAGATTTGGACTTGCTAACAATTCTCTTAATTTCAAGTCTATATCCTAAAATGATTTCTACACCACTATTGGGATTTAGCCTGATGCAAAGTGGGATAAATATTTTATATAACCTAAATCAATCCTTCACACAAAAAACTGTGAGCCCTAGAAATGTTTTATTAGCTAGTCCCCGATCCCAAGCCATAAAAACTTAGAGGTGTTTAGCTTGAGGTATACCTCAAAGCTTCATGCAATTGATGAGGGGTTTACATGTAGGGTAAAGCCCTAGGGTGGTGGGGCATTCTCAAAATAAGGGGCCTGGGACAAGGTTATTGCCAAGTTTGGCCCCACATTTTGGAAATGTCCCCCACCACCCATGGGCTTTACGCCTCATAAAGCATGAGGCAAAATTTATCATGAACCAAACCTACATAGATCACAAGACATATGTATGCCTACTCCTCAATAGTAAGAGGGTTCTTACACCTATAAGTAGCCATAATTTCCTTCTGACCCTTGAGGAGTAGGCACAATTATATATTTTTTGAGGGTACTTTCACCAAATTTTTGTTTCAAAATTTTGGAAAAAGAAACTGTGATCCTTGACCGAGGTACTAGTTTCTAATTTATCAATTAATTTTTTCCAATTTTTTCCTAAGTAACGTCATACTATCATGTGAATCAATCAGATATGAATGTACTTGTTTCTGTTTTGAAGATATCCTCTGGAAACTGATGTGGATACAATTGAGTTTGAGAATGTGTTGTATTGGGCAAAAGCAACTGACACTTGACCAAAATAGTCCAAATCCAAAAAAGGGATCAGCTCACACAAACAACCTAAAAGCCATGCAATATATCAGAATTTTTAAAATCTAACAACTCAATATTGTTGTAGCGGATTTCAAGTTGAATGTTTTGATTATTAAGAAAGGATTTGGATGATAAATAAAAAATTATCACCACTGAAATTTTAGTCTTATTAATTTCAAACAACTTTCAAAATTGCACTTTTTTTGGAGACTTGGACTCAGATTCCATGTTCCATTTTTTTCCTATGAAACAAATTGGTGATAAATAGAAGGCATGCATGTGAGTCCTATGACAAAACAATTGTTCAAAAGAGACTTGAAATGAGAGAATAATGTCTAAGAGAAGGTCTTGCTATGGGGGCCTTTCAGATTTGAGATCCCCAAAGCTGGTAGGCCGAGGGAGGTCAGAAATCCAAAAGGCCGTCATAGTGGGACCTTCCCTTATGTAAAGCAAGGATATATTGTTTTGTCTTTTTGAAGTGACTAATCATAAAACTAGATCTTTGGAAATCTGGAAGTTTTAACTTATACAAGTTGTACTGGGGTTTTCAAATTTTGGAAGATTCAGTAAAATGAAAGTAAGCCTCAAGTAAGTCTCAAATAAATCAAAGAAAGTCAAACATGATAGATTTAGGCTAGGGAGCTACCTGAAAATACAAAGGAAAAAAAAGTGCTGATGATATACCAACTAGCAAAATTGCTCATCCAATGTAAGTTTTATAGAGAAACATCATAATTCATTCTATTTGGGGCAAACAATTTGTTTGGATTGGTTGCAACTATTCCCAGGCATTGCTCCTCTCCTAGAACTAAGCACTCCCTCCTCTTCAGCTCCTATTTTCAAAATACTAACAACATTGGGTAGCAAAATGTCTCATTGACTTGCATGTTAGTATTGCATAGAATTGCCCAAAGCTTCCATTCATGCTGGGCAACTCACAAAAATTTCAATAGCAAGCAATCAAAGACAATACACTTTCATCAAAAGGGTGAGCCCTACTGGATGGACGATGTAACAACTACAACCCATGTATGTCAGATTTTGAATCCATTGCTCGTAACACCATTGCTGGCAGCCACAACTACCCCAGGATTGGCAGACCAAATTGGCCCTCCTTGACCTTTAAGGGTTAACTTGAATATAATGTTTTTGAGCCTTGCGAGTTGTTCAGAATTAACTATACTAAGAATCTCAACACAATAACCTTTGATCATTGTTTCATTAGTGACCTATTACTATCCAGCACAAGGTACCAAGTACCAACATCAACTCTCATCAGCCCAATAAAACCATAATGTTATCTCTTTTGGATGGAAATGTAATAACTGCTCTCTTCATGGATGAGAACAGGTCATCTTGATTCTCATTAGAATCATTTGTGCCCTTTAGTTGGCAGCCAGTTACGTAGTCCCTAATGAATTGAGGAGATGAAACAATGCTAATTCCACATGATATGTATGATAGCTAGGACACAAACATTACAATATTCTCCATCCCACCGACCTCCAAAATCATCCTTACCTAAGGTAGAAAATAATATGGTGTCATGAAAATTTACATTGCTTAGGCCCAGATGCAAAGGAAATAGGGAGCTGCAGTTAATAATCTGATTTTCTTAATGACATCTAGTTTCAGTTTTTCAAGAAATTTGGAAACAAAAGAACTTAGGCCCACTTTAGACAAAGGTCAAAGGAGCAAGGTCCAATGAAATCAAACATTATCAAAAAAAAATCCTAAAAGAATCAAAGTTTTTAATTGTTAAAATATCTATAATTTTTTAGTTCCCAAGTCCTTCTTATTGGTAAAGAGCTTTATATTGGTCCCAAAGTCATTAGATAAAGGTCTACGATGAAGACAAATCAAATTCTAATTTAACCTAAATGGCATCTTTTTGGAGGGAAAACAAATTAGTCCAGGCCGAAAAAAAGGGAGCTTAAAGGAAAGCTCATGGTTTGGAGAACCAAAATGTAAGCTAAAGTCCAAGGTCGTTCATTTTATTGTTTATTGTTTTTTTTACCCTTGTTGTTTGAATTCTATGACAATGGAAAACATGCTATGGATCCATTGAGGACATTGTGAAAGCACACCAACTCCCTCATTTTTAATCAATTCTAAAATTGACATGGCTGGTTTTGTGCATCTTCACAAGCTAATTACTAGAAGGAGTGCATTTTCAACCTTTTTAAATGCACAAAATGGAGTTGAATTGGAAGGTGGAGTCAAAAGTGAAAGGTTGAAACATCAATTTTGACAAATGGAAAGGGATATGAATTTACAAGAGATGCTTAAACTAGTTGCCATTCTAAAGAAAAAAACATCAAGGAAAAAGGTGATTATGGTGAAAGACAAAAATGAAAAAGATGAAAAAGTTGGAGGAAAACATTAGGTGGATAATGAAGCATTACACCTTGTTGGTCTGAGAGGTGAAATGGAGCTTGAATTTTTCAAAAGAAAATCTTGAAAGAAAAATAAAAGAAGAGAAAAAACATTAAAGGTTAACCTAGTTCTCTCATATATCAACCACACATTTTTTATATTGAACCTTCAAATTGGACCCCAAGCCTTTAGACACCCTCATTGTACCTTACGAAAAAATGTTTTTTTAATGTGAAGAAAAGTCTAATCCAAGGTTCAATTTGCTTCAAATTGGTCCTTGGGCTTTCGATCCGTAGAGCCTTGTCTAAAGTGGCCCTTATTCTTCCAATTTTCTGATTTTTTCTTAACCAAACAACCACTCATTCTAATTCCTTAAAAAAGTCACAACAAACTAATTTTCACAAAATAATTGGCAAAGAACCAACAATTTTGTACAAGGTTATTTAATCATTACTTACATATTTATCGATGTTGGGTGGGTACCTGAATTGTCAAATATAAACTAGTAGTTCCAAATTTGGGTACTCATAATTGACCTAAAATCAACCCCTAAATCCATAATTGTCTAAAATTTAATCTAGATGAAAGGGTCTCAGTTCTAGAATTGACCCAAAAGTGACCCCTTGGTTCTCACATTTTCTATAACCAAAACCAAACCTAGGGTCTAGTTCCAATGTGTGTTGAAAACCATAACTAAACAAATCAAGTTCTAGTTTTAAGGTTAAGGCATGAGGTAGGTGTAAGGATTAGGGTTTAAGGGGTTTAAGGCAATTGGCCCTTGTCTTTTAGGGTTATTTGTTAGTTTGTTTGTTCTTTTCACACATGCCTTTGGCATTTTATTTTCATGTTTGAACCTCAAACATTCAAAGCTCAAATTTTGTTGTGTTTTTTGTTTTTCCTTCATTTCTTGTGGTTTTTTTCAAATGATCTTCTTCAAGGTGCATTGATAAACCAACTCCCATTCATCATCTTCCTCTTTACATGTTGTTATGGTTGTTGGTCACCCTCTTCCTTTTAAGATTAGTTAAATTTGTGTTGTTTTGTTGTTGTTTTAGTGGTGATCATGGTGTTTGATGATGAAGAGTGGGTGGGAGTTGCATAGGTCTTCTATATTCAAATAAGTTTTTGTCTTCTTCCTCTTCTTATGTTATTCAAATTCATGTTGTTTGTCACTCTCTTCTTCTTTTTGCATTAGTCTTGATGTTGTTTGTCCATTTTTTCTTGTGTTATTATTCCTACTGGTCACTTTCTTCCTTTTATTATATTGTTATTGTTATTAGTCTTCCTCTTCTTATATTGGTCCTATTATTAGTCCCCCTCTTCCTCTTTTCATGTTGGTCCTATTATTGGTCACCCTTTTCCTTTTCTCATGTTGGTCTCATTATTGGTCACCCTTTTCCTTTTCTTATGTTGGTCCTATTATCAGTCACCTCCTTCTTCTTCTTCTATTGTCCATATTTTTCCTTGTGTTGTCATAGTTTTTAAGATTTAGGGTTGGAAGTTGATATGCATGGAAGATAAAACATCTATTTTTTAAAAGGTTGTGTATCCCATGGAGATTCCTTTGGAGGCAAACTATTATGGTTCTGCATCAATTTCTAGTGCTACATATATATAACAGCAAGGACAAAACTTTCAAGCATGAATGTTATAGTTTCATGGGAATTATTAGCAAAAAATTGAAATTTTTGGAAAGAAAAACAATGAGATTCCACAACTTAGGCATTATATGCACCTATTAGCTCTTTCCCTCTCCACCACTTGCAATAAATTGAAGTTCAAACCCAAACCAAGCTAAATAATTGAATTTATTTATTTATATTTAAATACTCAAATTACGAGACAAAAATAGGTGTGATAAATTACTGTTATACTAATAACATATGTTCTCTTCGAAGAGATTTGGAAGGTAATCATCAATAACTTTGGAAAGATTGGATTGAACAACAAAAAAAATGGGCCTATAATATATAAACACCCAACAAAAAAAGGCTTGGCCCAACCCTTTCCAATATTTTTGCAATCTTTGGTAGTAATGTTGTTTACAACAAAAATGATCTTCACCAAAAAATAGTTTGAAGAGGATATTATATTGTTGATTACTAAGGGGATTATGTTGTTGAATTTGGAAGCACCATTTTTTGATAGATTAATTTTCGGACAAAATCTTTGCCTTGATTTTCCATCAAGGTGTCAATAAAGTGAAGATCTTTTACCAACAGTGTCCATGGCAAAAAAAAAGCAAAGCAAGGTTTATATTTCCAACTTTTGACTCGTGTATTACTTGCACTATGAGTTTTGATCTTTGGATGTCAAGAACAGGTGTGAACACTTTTGTTCTTATTATGCATTTCTTAAATGACAAGTGGGAGAACCTTGCCATGTAACTATTGGATTTTTTGAAATTACAAGAACATTTGGAAATGCCATGGCTTTGCAAGTGAATGATATGCTTGCAAAACACGGGTTTAATGTTTATGTCATTACATAATATGTCAAACACAATGGAAAATTTAATCTTTCCACCTTAACCTCCACTTTGATTTTTATTGTGTCTTGTGAAATTTTAAGGTTGCTGACACCTTTGTGGGGTCTTGTCAAGGTCATATGATGTCCAAGTGATGTCACCATGCCATGAAAGATTCAAAGTATGTTGGTTTGGCATCAATCTTGATAAAAAAAAACACAATCCATTTTGTAAAAGACCATCACAAGGACCAAAAAGGGTGGTACGGGATGATGAGAATGGCAAAAGTCATGTTCAAATGTGGGGTGCTTCCATGCAAGCTCAAGACTCTTGTGAAGACTAAATTTGCTTCAAGCATGTCATTGCCCTCTATTATGGAAGGAAATAATCATTGATGTTTCAAAGTCCTATGTCAAGTTCACAAGTTTGGGCAATTGCTTAAATTGTTTATGATACCTCAAGGCCCATGGTCCAACACTGTGTGTTGAACCAAAGTCCAAACTACTAGTTATTTTATAATGCCCTTTTTTGCAACAATACCATTCATATGTCAAATGGAAATGGATATTATGACACCAAATTCCAATGAAACTCAAGATTTTGATGGTGATGAACTTCAAGTATCCAATCAACACATGAAAAATAAATCATACAAGTTTTAGATCCCTTCTTTTCATTTATGTTTTCATTTCAACACCACAAGGTAAACATGTTGGTTATGATGTTAAACCCTGTTATAAAAGGTTGGGGGTGGTCATTAAATATGTTGGCAAAGATGGAACTTTTCAATCTATAAGTGAATTTGATAGATATATATTGTTCCTATGTCACCAAAAAGAAAAGGGAAATGTTTTCTACATGTGCAAACCCCTAATGCGGGACATACAAATTGAATATGTATTGCTGGAATCTTACTAAGACAGAAAGACTTGTTACAAGTATTAGTTCTTCATCAAAATCCTTGCAGATATTATAATTTTATTGTCTTATTTCTATGTACCACAAGGGATTAGTTTCTCTTTTGATTTCCTCTCGAGAAGTCAATTGTTTACTTAATGAGAGTGGCACGTCATACCCCAACAACATGAATCCCACAAATACTAACTTGATTACATCACATGGTTCCTCTTAAAAACTAGATAGAGATTGAAGACAGAATCAATGAGTGTAATCTATCCCTTTGTTCCCAAAATCTTTGAAGCTCCCTCAACCTAGCAGGTATTCTCTCCTCAAGATGAACATAATGCACATTCAGGTTGAAATCCCTAAGCCATTAAACGTGGAGCTACCACAACAACCATTCTAGAAATCCTTGACACATTCATCATCTCCCTTGTGTTAGTCTTTAAAAAAAAAACATGTAAGACCTCTAGACGTCTTCCTATGCTCTTGGCACAATGGAAGTTCAAGCGTCAAAAGTTTTATGGGAACCAATAGTCTCAATCCACTTCTTCCCCTAACTAATTACAATAAAAAATCGAAATCAACTACACATTTACTAATTATCATGAAAATCTAGAACTTAACTTCATTTCTTCACCAAAAATTTGCCCCATTTCTCTTCAACCAACATCATATATATTCCTCCTCTCATCATTCCTTTGCTCCCCTAAAATCTCTTCATGAATCCCCTTGTAGAGTTGTGATTCACACAACTCATGAAGAGTTTCCTTTGAGCAACCGAGATCGCACTTCATCATTGAAACCAACTCACCAAGGTCCCTTTGCAATAACTTGCAAAACAACAAAACAAACCAAAAACTGAAACAAATCATAAAAAAACTTTTTCAGCACCCTTGAAACACCACGCCATTAACAATTTAGCCACAAAACTAAATTAAGGTTTGCAACCTTCATCCCCAAAAAACATCTGACACTTTTTTTTTAGTTATACTTGCTCTTGATTTACGGATAAAGTTTTTGAACCGATTTGATTCAAATGAAAAAAACTATTGTGTTGCATTGCGAGGTTTTCAATTTACAAGTTTATACACTACGCCAAAAATGCATTCTATGACTATTGTTTATCGATTAGATTAGTTGTTTATGCCATTTGTAGTTGAGTCGGATTCATCATGTATGACATTTTTAATCACTTCTGCCACTTGTCATATAGAATTAGTAATAGAGTGACAATTTTGGCATAATGATATGAACGCATGGGAATTAATGAAGACATGACATTGTCAATGGTGAAAGAATAATTGAATCATTTCAAGATCAAGAAAGTCATTGAGGAGGAACGGAATGATCCACCAACATGGTGGAGAATGGATGAGGCATAATTTTCTTATGTTGCATTTGTAGTCCACCAAATTTTGGGTATTGTTATATTTAAAATTGAAGCAAAAAGAGTTTTAAGTATTGCAAATATTTATACAAACCTTTGATGCTTTCAGTTGGACATGGACAATCTTGAAATGCATATAAGCATCTACAAAAACTGACTAGATGATGCTCAAGTTGGTGGTTTGACATCCATGGAGCAATTCATGGAAATGGAATAAGCCTTAATGAAAGAAAATGAAAAATTAATTGACAAGCTTGGGCTTTTGGAATTGAATAAAAGTGGACTTTATGTAAAATTTAGTAATTCCTTGTTTTTTATTATTGTTGGTTGGATTATGTCTCATTCAAGTTGATATATTAAAACTTTTGTTGTTGTTTGTCCTAGATCTTGGAGCAATGAAGTGACCATGGAGTGCAACCCAAGGATATAATGAATCTAAAAAAATTACTAGGATTCATACTTTGGTTCTTCTTTGCAATGCCATCTTTAGTTAGGGTTTTTGAAAACCTTTGATTTTAACTTGAGGGATGTTTTTTGGGCAGATTTGGGGCTGTTTGAAGCTGAATTGGGTAATGAAATAGGGCTGAATTGGCCAGTCTATTTGAGGTAAAAAATTGGGGCAGATTTTGGGGTGTTTCAGGGGATTTTGAAGGGGATATATTTTGAACAGATTTGGGGTTGTTTGAAGGCTGAATTGGGCTATGAAATAGGGCTGAATTGGGGGTCTATAATTGGGGCAGATTGGGGATTGTTTGAGCGGAAATGTGAGGGTGGAGATAGGGGGTTTGGTTGGGAAAATTGAAGGCAGATTTTGGAACATTCTAGGATTAAATTCAAGGGTCACAAGAAATCATATTTCAAGCTGGTAAATAAAATTGCAAAACCTTAAGCATGAAACCACATGGCAATGGAAAATTTTGATTATGATCCTCTACAAACTAGAAACCTATTAGAGTGGTTTAGGAATTAAAAGAAGGCTACTTTCTATGGCTTTTGACATTGTCAACCCTTTGTAATAATTTGTTTTTCCTTTGGAATAAAAGTTTGGATTTTTCACATTGAAAATTTTAATGTCTTGGACTTTGGAACTGGAATCAGATGAGATCTGGAACCAGAGGTTTTTGGCAATTGTAGAACGTGTAACTGAAACCAGCCTAACTTGAAAATAGATAAAAGAACTGGAACCAAATCTGCCTTACCTCAATCAAGAACCACGTCTCCTTTTTGGAAACAAAAAACCAAAACTGAACTGGACTGAATCCCTTGAAAAAGTTTAGGAACCGGAACTAGAGGTTCCTCCTAAAACCTAGGAACCACCCAACACTGATATTTACAAGGGAGTTCTAAGGGTTCATAACTGCAAATCTCCAAATTTCAAAGAACTGATTGTGATATATTTCCATGGTTTTCAAAAAATTAGAAAACCACCAATTCTTATTCTTCTCTGGTTCTGTCATAAAAACTACTTCTTCTTTGAGGTTTCTGAAATAAGCATAACCCGTGGTTGTTTGATCATGGCTTTTTTCTTAAACCAGAACCTGCAATTCTCTGACTCTGAAATAGTTTTAAAATTGGAAGGAGTGGTGGTTATCAACAAAATCAAATACTCACCCAAAAACTGGTTACTAGATTAGAACATATCTGACCACTGTGGTTGGCTATGGTATTAGAATACAAGTTCCAGGGGTTTTCTTTCCAAAAATTTCGACCTCATAAAATAGTAAAAGGACTATTGTGTTACAAATTCTTGACAAATTCTACCAAATTTGGTCACACTGTTAAACAATAGAATTGGACAAAAGCTTCTGTTGTGTGAGGCCAGGTTCTGCTGCAAGTGTTGTGACAGTTTTGGCAAACCTTGTTGCCATCAATGAAAAATCTTTTTTGGGAGGATCGTCGATGGTACTAATTCAAGAACAAGGCTGGATACAACAGCGTAAAAGCGTTTCCTGTCAACACCACCATGTCCAACCTTCATGGTACACTGTTTGGTGCTGGTGGGTGCTGCTTCACTCTGGCCAAGAACAAAGTATTTTCATATATATACACACAAAAAGTTGGTGCTAGTGGGTGCTGCTTCACTCTGGCCAAGAACAACGTATTTTCACAAATATATATATATACACACACAAAAAGTAGGTAATCAATCAAATAACAGTTTTGAAAAAAGCAAGCCAGCTAGCTACCCAGCTCAAGAGCTTGTGCAGTGTGAGCTCCTGCTGACATGATCTTTTTAACCCCAGGGGTGATGACTTGCTTGTTTAGCGCCTTCTGGGATCACAAAAGGTCTTGGGTTCAAACCCATTGGTGTGCATGTGAAACTCCTGCCAGCCCTCTGCCAATGAGCTTTGACGTGGGTTTTGCCAATAACTTGTCAGGTTGGGTCTGCTGTTGTTATTTTTTTCCAGGTTACATAATTTTTCATGCACTGACTAATATAGCAATACTTATTCATTATGCTTCATCTAAACATGATTCAGGACATCTTTCCCTCAGGCTGTTGTGATCACAGATCTTCCCTTAAGAACAGCTCCTCCAACTAACCGTGCTTAGACTTACCTCATAGATTTATCAACCAAGGATTGACCAAATGCAAGAGTTATCAGAGTTATGAATCAAATTCTAAACCATCATGTAATGACATTTATCATTTTTTCATCAAAACATGTTTCTTTTTCAAATTCTCCAAAATGTGAAGTGTTTGCAGAGTTTCTAATATTGATTAATTACAGATTTTCAAAGTAATAGCAACTTTCCAATGGAATGCACCTGTCCAAACAACCGAAACAAACAAGGGCCCATTGTACTAGGCTGTTATGATCATCACAACATACTTCGTATAAGTGTGATCTCAGCAGTCTAATGGAAAGAGACCCAAGTCATGCACAGAGGAGTGAGTGGTTCACTCAAAATCTGTCATGTGGTAGAGAGAACTGGCAGGTGGTTGGTACTCAGCAATAGAAACCCCACAGAACACTCCAAATTTAATAATTCCTTCCACAACAATCAATGTAGCCAGCCACCAGTGAATCATCTTGACGGCTTTCAAATTGACATATCCAGAGTCCAAACATATGCAGCACCCATCATCAGACACAACATAAAAAAGGGTTTGGGTTCTGCAACAGTGGAGCCTGCGTGCCTCTTGTTTCACATAAAAACACTGTGGTACTGCCAACCCTAGGTTAGTAGTTAGTGCATGTCTAACTACTAGAAATGATTGACAGTTAATGTGGGAGCTATAATATTGGATTTTGGAAAACATTTTGTCCTACTGACCAAATAACTGTGGTAGCTTGATCTATACATCTTTCCCAGCTGGATCTTACCAGTGTTGGACTGGTATCAACTTTTGAACATACCCATCCTTTCCTAGTTTTAAGCATATCTTTATCCTTTCATACCAGCCTGGTCTGCTATTGGGGGGTCCTTCCTAAAACTCCGATACCAATACGGATCAGCAAAAAAAAAAATTGACACATTTTTTTTCTTTTTTTGTCCAAAAGAATAGGGAATTTGTAGAAATTTCTGTTTTTTTTACTGTAAATTCAACTAATTTTCCTAATTTTTTGGAAAATTTCGCCAAATTTAGAATAACACAAAGCTGGGGGAAACAATAAATCCCTGGTTCAATTTTTGTCATTTCGTTGCTACATCAAAGTAACGACAAATTAACAAAATTTATCCGTCATCCCCCAAAAATACACTGGTCTGGACCTGTTATTGGGTCAAAGTCTGATTTTTGGCTAATATGAGGCAGGTGTAACCTGGTATCAAAATCTTTGTATGAGGCAGGTATAGACGTAATATTACATCAAGTCATACCTGACTGGTATGTTCTTCAATACCAGAACTCATACCAACATCATATATACCTGGGGTTGAAGTCCAATACTGGATCTCACCCTTGATTTTGCTACTCTAGTAACCCTGGATGATGTTTCCAAACCCTAAAGAACATTGCTGCTTGGTGCTTATAATGAGGCTAAGGGATGTGCCCTTGACTTTCCCTTGATGTGTTCATCTATGGATCAAGCTACTGGAGCATACACATCTGCTGTGATCTTTGAGTGAGAGCATCTCCACCAACGCTCAGTACGTGACCCGACCCTGCTCTGGAAACCTTGGATGGGGTTCATCAGTCAATCCCAGTGAATCCACTGCAAGAATGCTGGGACCCTGCACAAATGCGCAAACTTTCAGAGCCCGGGACAACCCCAGGAGCAGTGTAATAAACACAGTCAAATCGTATTTATTAAGTATTCCCTGTTACTAATTGGCTACATAGTTTGATTGTTCCAAGTGGGTTGCTGCTATTAGTACCAGTCTCCCACCTACTTGGAGTCCCAGTTTCAGTTTTATCGGTGGGGATGGAAAAATGTTAGTAACTAAAACTTGGATGTGAGAAATATTTTTGCAGGGTCGCATACAGCGTTGGTGGAGATGCTCTTCCAACTCTTCTTCTCTTCTGTCGGGTGACCCTTCATGTGTTCAGTTAAACATCCACTTGTAGACTATACACATTCACTGTGATCTCTTCATAAATTCCTTCTTAAGTTTGTGACCAGGAATGTTACATGGCCTTTATTTACTTATTTATTCATATATTCATTTCAACCCATCAGAAGAAACAAAAGCAGTCCTGATTAGGGATATTTTATTTCTTTTCAATTTTTTGATATACAAAATACGTACAAAATTTTGAAGTTTTTTCCAAAAATTTAGCAAAATTAGTCAAATTTTCTTTAGAATTTTTTTTCCAAAAAGAACCCTGCTTCCCAGAAAAGGACAAAATTTGTTGACCGAAAGAACACCAGTCCAACTCCTGATCTGCTGGGAGCTGATCTCTGACACTCTCTTATAGAAACATTATTTCTTTTCCATCTCTGTTTTTCTGGCAAAGATTTTTAAAAGCACCCCAAGAAAGCTGCCAAAAATCTTCATCTCTGCAGCAGATAGGAGGCAGACCTCAATTAGGACACCAGCAATTTCTTCCTGAACACTGCCTGCTACTGTCATATGTGGACCTCACAAGAACCCATAAAATTGTTTTCAGACAAGCAGAAATACAGGACTTTCCCGGGTAAGAAAGAAGAGCATGAGATTGTTTTGTGATACCAGCTTGTTGACAAAGACTCTCAACTCCCGCATAAACATATCATTTTCCCTACCATGCTTTCATTTCACTCCAATTCTTCCAAATGATTCAAGAGATCTTAAGTACATGGTCTGTACATGGTCTGAAAACTCTCAACCAGAGTTAACCAAAGAGCAACCAGCGAGATTAGCTATCCATTGGAAGCCTCCTATGACCCAATTGTGCATGAACTCCTACTGAGTTTAAATAGGCTTATGCGTTCCAATTTTACAAAAAGAATATTTCAAATTATTTGGTATATTTTGTGTTCCATATGTTCACTTACATAATGTAAATGTAATTAGATGTAATTAGATTATTACTTATGTAATTATTAAAATTGAAAAATGGGTGTTTGCATGCTACAATGAACACAAAATGAGCCAAAACTAAATGTATAGAAATTATTAAAAATATTGCACTTACTTATTTTGAATTTTTTTAAATTATATTTAAATGACTTGGGCCTTTAAAATAATATAATTAAACCAATCATGAATATCAAATTGTTTCATATTTATTTCTTTGAGTAAATGTACACTAATCTCATTATAAAATTTATTGGCAACATTGTAATATACCTTTTTCACTAATTCAAAAACTCTATTTGAACTTCATGGATAAATAAAATCAACACTTAAGCCATGTACACCTTCAAAGTAAGAACATTTTACAACATGTACAAACATCATAATCATCATCATTATTATTAAATGATGTACAAAAGAAAACTTTAATACAATTTAAATTTAAACTTCATGATTTTAGAGCAACTCGAATTAACTTTGATGAAAGATTGTTCTTTGTACATATATATACATCGATGTGAAAATTGTCATTAACAAGTTCCTATTAAAAGAAATCATTCTTAATCCTTTTGTTAAAACAATCATTCTATGACAAGCGACTACATCATACATGTTACAAATTAATTTCGCGTTTTGATCATTAAACCTTTTCCAAATCATTCGAATAAATTGCATGCAATGAATACTACAACATTATGACAATTTTTTGTGGCCATTGTACCATACAAACATGCTCAAATATTACATGATTATTCTTCAAGAACACAATTATTAAAATAAAGGTGCAAACATGCTATTGGGCTTGAATTAACTTCATTAATTAATGTCAAATGTGTCATAATTACATAATTACAAATATTATAATAAAATAAATTTATGATTCCTGGAAACATTTTTGAACTAATGTAATGTCTTCAAATTTGAAATTATGAACATAAAAAATATAACTAAAAATATGTAATAAAAAACATATGAATTTTAATTACATAATTTTATAAATGGAATTCATCCCATTGGGGAATTTTTTAAATAATTTTTAATATAAATATTGTACTTGAATTTGTGGCCCAAATCAAAATACTATTTTAATGTCATTTTTGTCTTGTTGAGTTTAAGACGTTACAATTTTCATTAAATGAAAAACTGAAATAAATTGGATGTATGAAAATTTTATACTGGAATTTTGAACCTGAATCATTTAGTTAAGAAATTTTCATTAATTTCTTTTAATTTAAAAAAATAAAAAATTCAATGTAACTATGAAATTAAAAATTGAATCATATCAATAGTATAATTAAATAAATGTGAAATCAATTTCATTATGAAGCTAGTTAATTATTTGATAAAGTCATAAGGCATGAAATTCAAAATATGTGTGTGTTTATGTAATTTGTGATAGCATTTTTGTGACCACATGAAGTGTAGAATTGAAATTCATTTAATTTAATCTAAATGGTATATTCAAACATAGAAAGAAGTATTTTAAATTAATGTAATGCATTTTTAAACTAAAAAAAAGAAATATTTCAATTTAATTACGAAATTTAAAAATGAAGTAAATGAAGTAATGAAAGCAACACATGTGTAATCAATTTCAATCTTAAACTATTTAATGATGTAATAAGGTTATAATGTTTAAAATCAAAAAATGTGTGTGTGTGTGTTTTTTGCAATGACCAAGGAGGCAAGAATTCAATCTCATTTTAAACATATTATCACCACAATTAACATGAGTGAAAACAATTGTGATGATGTGACAAAACATAATAAGAATAACACATATGTTGGACACAATTATAGCAATCCATTGCAAGTTCAACAACTTGTTGAGAACAACTAGAAAAACAAACAAAGCTAGTAATTCAATAATACACTCACCACAAACTTAATCAAATTTGTGTCAAAAAATGACTAGTTCATTTTTATTGAAACCATTTTTCTCCGATGTCCATTTTGATTGAAATTATGATTAAAGTTAGTTATAAAAAATAACATAAAAATCATGATTTTGTAGTAATGATTTTTGTTTCAATAGTTTCATGTAGCAAACAGAATTGATTGTCCATAACAAGATGTAGCAAAAATTGGATATTGTCAATAACAAGATGAGGTAATGGTGTTCATCCATAACAATTTAAACATCCTTCTCTATTTTGACTACCTACTAAAGAAAATGGGGTGACCTTGAAAGAAAATCTTGAAATCACAAAACTAATGGTCTATAGCATTTTTTTGTTACTTTGCAACGATGTGAAATTTCCACCAAAACTTCATAATCTTATGTTATATCAAAAGCAATCGATTCATCTTATTGAAGTAACATTCGCTTTGATGAATTACAAAACAAGTACTAGTGCAGTGGCATTTATAATAAAAGAAATAAGAAATATGTCCTTCAGTGAAGTCAAATTTCCATCTACCTTGAACACAAAAACTAATTTTCCCTAAAAACATTTGGCTATTACTTATTTCCACCAATACATCTACAAAAAACCTTGCATGCTTTAATTGGGAATTTTATTAAGGTGTCACTATTTGTGTTAGCTAGGTAAGTGTACTAACATATCAAAGGACATATACCAAGGTAAGTATATACACAAATTGCTTTCCAAATTGAAATCAACACAAATATGCAACATGTGATGATAAACATGTGAAAAACCAAAGTGAGTGTCACAAGCAAAAAATTACAATAACCAAAAGATAAATTATTGAAGCAAGAGGTTATGATCAAAAAAATTACAGCAAAGCAAAACTAAAGCATGATTCCAACCATACATGGAAAAATGTTCATGAACAAGTAATGAATGTGTGCCAAAAAATCATGAGATGGGATCTTTTGATCAAATTTATATCTCATATTAATGTTCATTAGACAAAAGATAATGGGTTGAAATCATTTTATTACTTATATAAGGAACTAGGTCATGGAAGTTTGCATAAAAACTTTAGTCATTTTTTTAAATGAAGAAGAAGCCCCAAGTGAGGAGGGGGGAAACAAGATCCTTTTCACTAATGTTCACAAAGGAAAAACAAAGCGGAATCAAGTTCCATTTAGGGAAAGGTTCATTCCTACCAAATAAATGCATGTTTAACCAAATTGTGCATAACTCCTTTTCGAAAACTTGTTGCACATGGGGGGGAGTGAGGATCTCCCCGTCCTTCTAGATGTTTTCCAAGTGATGATGCCAACTTGAACAGTCATGGTCCAGGCCCTATGCAAAATGTGGGTATACAAATGGTGCTTTGTATATTTGAGTGCATATTGCCGGATCCAAACAAAGTAAAGGATGAAAGATCACAAATGTTGATGGGCTAGTGTCCAAATGTGAAAGAGTTGAAAAAGTTGGCGGCAAGAGTTCCTATGGATTGAAGCAAGAAATCCCTTAAAAAGGTAGGGTACCAAGACATAGGTTGAAGGATGCCAAGTCAATTGCTAGTAAGCTTCCCAAGCAAACTAGATTTCAAGGCATTCAAGGAGGCAATGGGTAAGCATCTCAATGGTTTAATTGTTGCACATGCAACAAATGGGGTCAACACCCATTTTGTTAAACTACATTGCTACTATAAATCCATCGTTGAAAACAACCCAGATCAACATAGTCACTTCCTAGGCTAGGAGTTATGCCAAATGTGTCTAGGAAAAGGCTTCAAATTTTCCCTTTGTTGAGGTGAAGATCGAAAGATTCTTAAGGAGGGAAGAGAAACCCAGTTATTAATAGACAAAACATACACTTCTAGAAGATGACATGTACACAATAATTTCATTATTCCTATGCATGCATGTTCAAATTAACCACAATGTATAGATTCAAATTCAAAAGATAACAAAACAACTTTAGGAATGTTATTGCAAACGAACAAAAATTAAAAAGATTCAAAATTGCTTCCTTAATAGGTTAGGTGGCTTTTATTTGTAACTAAATAAAAAATCTAACACTAATTCAAATATGGAGCACTAATTAGTAACTAAAATAGCTAGTTAACTAAGTAGGAATTAATATATTGACTATTAACTAGTTAGTTAACATTTATTCAAATCTTGATTTAACACCTACAATGGTAAAAATTGTAATTGATGCATGGTAACATCTAACTAGCAAGATAACTACAAATTCACACTTATAAAAGTCAAATCTATGTTTAATTCATGTCAATATTTAATTAATATTTACAAGGTTAACACTAACTTTGTTGCATGCTAAGTCAATAGCCCTGTTTTGAAGAGTAACCAAAAAAGGTGGTGGTACTAAGGTTGTTGTAATTATTTCAAATCCATTCATTTGAGTCCCAATTGAGTTGGTCAATGTAACCTATGTCATGAAGTGAATGTTGGATGGACAAAAACCCTTCCTTTCTTTGATTGGACCATTCCAAATGTTGGTTCTTAATTCTAGACCAAAACGAGATGAACAACATTTAAATGAATGTTTATGGTTGTAAGTGAAAGTCACATATGCATGAATGTTATATTATGAGCGTGTGAATGTGAGCATGAACAAGTGAACCCAATGAAATCTTTTCAAAAATATCTTGTTGACATAGACGGAATATTAATTGACACATAGGACAAAATATTTAATGACGTAGAGGAATATTTTGACAAATGTCATGGATGACGAATTCTCATTGATGAAAAAAATGGATGAACTTTCAAATAAACATTGGCAACAAAATTGTTGCGAAAATTTGAACAAAAGAAACAAGATGGAGTAATTTCATGTTGGGACATACAACACACAAAATGCTAATACAATACTTCAAGTTATACTTCATATTTCTTTAATTTGAATTTCTACAACATTTAAACCATTTAAAATTTTAAACTAAATCCAGATCAATGGCATATAAACCTATTGAACCACCAATAGGTATTTATCAATCCATACTCTACCCATTCACCATCAAGAAGCATGTGCCTATTAAGAGTTAAAATAATGCCTAACAATAAACCAAGTGACCCACCAAGAGGTATGTGTAGATCCATACACTACCCATTCACCATGAAAAAACATGTGCCCATTAAGATTGAAACAATACTAGGTAGTCGTTAACACTTTACATATTTTAAACCATTTCAACTTATTTGTTATTTCATTCACATTCTCAACCTCTTGCATCTAACACCATTCTTGCAACTTGTACAATCAAATTGTAATTTTCCCCCTTTACTATTAATTTTCCCAATCTATATATGAAGTTGTATTTACTCCATCCTTATTACCCATTTGAATATTTTCTACCTCTACCATGTGTCTACAATCTTGAAACCTGCAACCTTTATTCCATAATGGAAAGGAGGAAATTGACACCAAATGTCATAGACCAAAGACTTTGGAATCAGTGATTGAATACACATTAATTTCAATCATATTAGATAGAATTTGTGAAATGACAAAAGAATCGTTTGAGTATCCAAAATATGATACCAATTTAGACCCCCTCTAACATTTGTTGGAAATTAGAACATGGGGAACAAAATGGAAAAGGGTAATTGACAAAACAGATGAATGGGCAACATGATGATTGCAAAAATAAACAAAAAAATATTTCATTAGTCAAACAAACAGTAAACATTTCCAAGGAAAATGTGGAAGATTACAAATTGGCAATGTTTACACATGCCATGAATCTTTTCAAAGAACGCGCAAATTTGAAATGGTAAATTCCATAACACTTTTTCACAAGCTTACTAAGTGATTTGTCAATAGAAGACTTGGTAACCCTTGGCAATTTGCTACCAACAAAATTCATGAAACCCAAAAAAAATTATATGCAACTCCAAATAGGCGAACCTAGGTGCCACAATAATTAAAGAACAAAGTCTTAAACAATTCGGTGAATCATCAAATGATAGGATCAGCCCAAAACCACAAAGGGTGTATGATAATTGAAAATGACGATGTGTTGAAAAATGACAACTAAAACTCAGAACTTGGCATTAAAAGTGTAGATGCGAAGTTCCAGGCAAAGGTTGGATATTGGGTGTCTACTAACCACTTGTTGGACTACAAGATATATGGGATAGTAATCAAAATGTTTATGCTGGAATTTTTTAATAGCTTGCCACAACCACTTAGAGATAATCCATGGCTAACACACCCAATGAATCAAAATTTTAGAACAAGTTTTCATTGACAATGTGATAACTTATTAAAATTCCAAGCACCCAAAAAAAGAGTGATTCAATCTTTATAAAAAAATGGCCAAGAAATGAATCAAATGTAGAGGACAATCCATATGAAGCACCAACACTTGCACACAACAAGGAAATGGACTAGCTAGTGGAGGAGGAGGATTCCATAGCATGCACAAATGCTAGAATAATGGAGTCAGACGATGAAGAAGAGAGCATGATGCTAAAGCCATGAAGCCTTGAAGAAAACATGACAAATGAGGAAGAAAAAATAACGAAACCAACACCAAAGACAAAAATGAATTCCAATGATGTGAATATTACACCTAGAAAAGTTGGCTCTACACAGTATGTCCACCTCAAAGAAAAACAATACCAATGATTGTCAGATGAAAAAACAACATAAAGTGTAAAACAATTTATAAACCAAAAGGAGAACTGTGACTCAAGAGCTGGGGCTTGAAACTTCATAGAATGTGTATGTAGTATGGCATGTGTAGATTGTGGGTGCACCCATGTAATTGATAGCTTGACATGAACATCTACCATCCACTTGTTAAGTTTTTTTTTTCCAAAATATGAATGTTTGACAACCAAATTGATAGTGCCTCCATTTTATTTTATTGTATGGCTTGGCACTTGTGTTATTTCATTCAAGAGGTTTCATATTAGTACAAATTGAAAAAAAATTAATATGACCAATTTATAAATTTTTTTTAAAAAAAAGATCCAAGTAATTAACTTCAATTCATTGAAATCTAAATCCTGAAAATTGAGTTCGAAGTTTATACAAAAATTGACTAAAACAAAACAATTTTTTTAAAAAATAAGTTAACATTCTAATAATAATAATAAAATTGAGGATAAAATAATGTTAATTAATTACTTGTTACTTTAAAAACTTCAAGATTGAGTTCATGAAGATTTATAAAAAAATCATACTAATATTTATTTTTGATTAAATAATTTCTTTGAATTTTGTTTTCAATATATTAACCCATCAAAGGCCCCAAGCATTTCTATCCCTTACTCCTAGTGTCAAAAGAAATATTAACTCGCTTACTTAGACAATTGCATACTCTCAACATTAAGAGTAGGGAAAAGTCAGGGAAAAAAATAAAAACAAAGGATGGCCATTATAAAGTAGTGAGTTCTTGTAATCTTTGCAATAGTGGCCAATATCAAAGCTCAAAGATAGCCCCATGGATTTCTATATTTCCAATCCTCAAATGTCAACACCAAAAATAAGGAAAAAAAACTTGATAAGAATAGGAACAATGGATGATTAACAGTGGCAAGTATGTAGTAGGGTGTTCAAGCAATGTTTTTAATCACCGCTTGCAAGGCTAGCTTTTGGATTTATAAATTAAATATGCCTTGAAAGGTTCATTCTATTGCAAATTAAACTTTAGGAACTAATATTGATGTAGTCACTCAAATCTTGAAATTAAATTCTAGTAGTGATGAAACATTAGACCATATTGCCACCCAAAAAGTTAAGAATTGGCCATCAAAACCCTAATTCCTTAAAGTGGGAGACACAATAACCTGATTGCATAATTCAACGATTCTGGATCCTCTATTCTTAGCATCGAAAATAACAAATAATGGTGCAAATAATAGAGACAAAAATTGGAAAAAAATGTAAAGTTAAAATTATTAATCATGTGCTTTCAAACATTCAAGCCAAATTTTGGAAACGTAAAACGTTTAGGGATTTTTTCAATTAACTGGAACAATGCAATTGTCTCACAATCTTTCACTAAAAACTAGTGAAAAAAGTTTTTAAATGGAAGATATTTCTACTGAAAAACATTGTAGGAAAGCAAATCAATCGCATGGCAATGGCGATAATGAGGTAAGGTGGAGGAAAGTAGAAATTACATGTAAGAAAATATAATCCAAGAATCGAAATGAAGAAAAAATATCTTTATTATAGCTTTCCACCCAACCCAAGGACCACACAAAGGCTCATGCCATAGTGATCCACCCCCGAACTCAACACAAAGACAACCTATTCAATTTTGAGCCTCATCATCTATGAATGCTCTGACTACAAGATCATACAAAATACGATTCCTAACACTAGGCAGTGAAACGCTGATTGCAAAGGCTTGGGCTTGAACCTCAACATAGGAAGGTAGTATAAAGTCCCTTAGGGGACTAAAGTTGAAATTTAAGAAGGGGCACATTCTGGAGACATCTTTACACTCCAAAACAAAAAAAGATAAAGACTTCACAGAACTAAAATGGAAGAACAAGAAATAATAACAGAAAATAACAAAGGTAGATCTATTCATAATTTGAGATTCTCTTGGGCCACCTCTCCACTAGCAAATCTTCATCATCTATGTTAACAACTAGACGTGTGGCCTTAGGGATAGGAATAACAAGCAAGGGCTCAAGAACTTTGATGAAAACATCCATGTCCAACTCTAGAGCTAAAATGTGATGTTGAAGGGCATGGCATGCTTTGATATTGGTGCCTACAAGAGGCATGAAAATGAAAACCATGACTATATGATCCTCCCATTTATGGTGCACCTAATGCACTCCAAGGTGTTTATCGTTAAGGTTTCCATTTGAACTTGAGACCATTTGGGCATGGGCACCAAACTTAGGTCAATTATTGAAATAAAGGTGTTGCTTTCAACATCAAATGTTTTAAGGAATTCGAAGTTGGAAATGTGCATGTCTAATGAACCACCATCTTCATTAATTTGTTTAGTGGTTGGCAAGGTGGATGGAATGTCCAAATCAAAGATGATGTTGAACCTCTATCAAATATTGACAATTTGTTGTTTATCAAAAGGTAATTTTGACATGGTCATGTCCATCTCCTTAAGCATGTCTTGCTCCGTGAACTTATTAAAAAAGCTTGAAGATTTTATTCTCAGCACTCTAGACTCCCATGAGGGGCAAACCTTGGATCCTTTGGTTGGATTGTGCCAGTCATTAGGCATAGTGTTTGTGAGAAATGTTCATTGTCATGGCAAACAATGCTCGTGCACAAAACCTTGGTGGGGGTCCAAAAGCAAATTGTCAGGTCTAAAATGGGTCTTGATGTTGGCAAGACAAAAATTTATAGGCTTGAGGCAATGTCTCTTATGTTAGGTGTGGTGTGAGTTGCAATTTTTGGCCTAGTTCATGGGTGAAAGAAAGTGGCCAAGGTTGTGAACATTTGGTCCAACCAAGTGGCTAGGCCAAAAGCTGTGAATCTCGAGGTGAGAGTTGTTACCTAGGTTTCCCATGTTGCAAAGTGCTAAATGGAAGAAACCTTATCAAGGTGTGTTAAATAGATATCATCCCAGAAGGTGGTGGGCATTGTGCCCATCATTTGGATGAAATATAAGTTGCCTTCATCCATTTGGGAGAGGCTATGAAAGTCCCACTAAATGGATGTGCCAAGATGAATAAGATTTGGTTGGATGGGGTTAGTATTGAATGAAAGGTGATTGGATTGGTCCTTTTCCAAATGGAAAAGGTATGGGTTGTTCTTTCATCCCTGGTGAATGAAAGAGAATGGATATATTGCCAATTGACACATAACAAGTTGTGCAACAAAATGGGCATAATGGGGTCCCACATTGTCATTTCACACCTCTCATTAACATGCCTAACAAACTTCATCTTTGAAACTTCGCGTGGGCTTGGGGATGGTTGCTCGAACCTCCCACACTTGGCAAGTAAGTGAATTCCAAAGGTTTTAAAGGAAAGAATAATCCCTATGTGCCTCCATGAGCAAGGGCCTTCAACGACTTTATTCAATAATGAAAATTCTCTCAAGGGGAGCTTATTGGGTGAACTCCTTGCTACCAACCAAAAGCAAATGAGCAAACAAAAAAAAAGGTGTAGGAGCTACGGTTGCGGGTGGCAAGGTGAAGTAACCTTGTCACCATTGCTTCTAAATGTGGCACACAAAAAGAAAGAAAGATTATTGAGAGAAAACCAAAGAAGGCAAGGTGAGCTAACTTAACTCTCTCTTCCTTGCCCATTAGCAGAAAGGGACATTGGCAATTTGTTTCAAATGGAAAAAGTTCCTTTCATAGGGCAAAACCAACCATTTGTTTCATTAAGGCGAAATTGAACAATTTTAGCACCTAGAATCTAGCAAGAACAAGAATTAAAGCCAAAAAAAAACAAAAACAAAAAAACATTGCATTAAAATCTAGCTATTAGTGACGAGGAAAAGAATGTGATGCCAAACACCATTGGAAATACATCAAATAACAAATAAAATTGAGATTGCTTGGGCTAGGCATTCAAAGAAAACACCATAATAATTTTTTAAATGGTTATGTTATGTTGAACCACTTTAATGCATTCACAAGAAATTTACAAAAAACTCCATCATGAGAAGAGAGAGAGGAGAAGGCATTGATAAACGAAAGGCCTTGATGAGGTGTGATAATCATGGCACAACTTTGGGCACAAACCTAAATGAAACAATTGTCGAAGCAAATCTTGGTGGTGAGAAGCTTCAATGAGTAGGAAAGCATGATGGTCATAACATAACTTTGGGCATGAACCTGAATGAAATAGCTGCCAATGCAAATCTTGGTGGTAGTAACGAATATTCAAATGAGAACTTTGAAGACTAAAGTGGAGAAAGGTTCCATGTGAACAACAATTGGACATGGGTTAATCAATCCTAAAAGATGAGGCAATCCTCTATCAAGGGCACAATGCACACCACTCACTTTGTTAAATGAAATAAACCTTCAACCCCAAAAGTTCACATTATAGGCCAAAAGTTTATGGTTGTGTCACTAATAAAAAATGGCCATTTTGCAAGTAGTCTCTACGACTAGTTTTTAGTTACAAGCGACATTTGCAACTAAAATTTTAATAGTCGCATTGGACAAGTCGCAAATGACATTAGTCGCAGACGACAACGAATACGCCTTCATCCTTTGACTTATCATATACGTATTGTCGCTTGCAACTAGGATGTGACTTTTTTTGTGAACAAGGGAACAAATTATCTGTTGCCACGTGTCCCAACTCTTAATAATTAAAAATATATCTTTATTATTTTGAAATAATCCAAGACGTTTAATTTTTATATCTGGATGGCTTAGATTGTGACACGTGGTGCAATAAAAATTTGCCATGTGGCATATTAATTGAATTTGTCCAAATTCAATTTAAATCAATATTTAGGTATGTAAGTTGAACTAGGTACCTACCTACCTATATACCTACCTACCCTTCTAGGCTAAACACTTATCTAGATAAAAACCTATTTACCTACCTAGGCCAAATATCTACTTAGGTAGGTAGGTAGGTAGGTAGGTAGGAAAGTAGGTAGGTAAGTTAGCAAAGTATGTAATTAGGGGTAAACACATGAATATTTTTATTTTATTTTGGGTTAAGTCGTTTTCAATGGCTCATCCCATATGTCCATGTTTTAAATATGAAAATATAAAAACAAAACACCTTGTTTATATACTTTTCAAAATGATAATGAAAGCCACAACATATGGGATAAACTTTTTAGTTGCAAGTCATTTGCGACTAAACATTTTTAGTCGCAAATGACTTGCAACTAAAAAGTTTATCCCATATGTTGTGGCTTTCATTATCATCTTGAAAAATATATAATTAAATAGGTAAGTGACAACTTATTAGCTAACTAACTAACTAATACAATTACTAATTATTTAATGAATAAAATAAAAAACAAATCAATTAATAAGTTAATTAATTAATAAATTAATAAATAAATTAAAAATTAACTAATTCATTTTATAAATTATCCAACTAACTAATTATTTATAATAATAATCATCAATATATTATGACTATTGAATTAATTATATTATTAAATATTATTAAATATTACTTAATTAATTAGCTAGATAAACATTATTAATATATGAACTATAATAATCTATCAACCAATTTCATTAACTAGTAATTGGCTAATATTGAAATAACTAGTTAATTATAATTAATTAATTAATTATTATGTCATAACCAAATAAATTAATATAATAACTCAAAATATTCAGTAATTAATAATTAATGATTATAAAAATTGAGTAGTAGTTTTCTTAATCTAATAATATAGTTAAAACCTAATAGGGCTAATTATTTTTTTATAATTATTCCCATAATTTTATTTTTTTTACAATTCATAATAAATGTAAATGTAAATATTTAATAGTAACAATAACATTAATTCAATTATTATTGTAACTAGTTGGTAACCAATGTTTACTATTTTATTTTTAGTATTCATATTATTACTTCACTCATTATAGTTATTTATGAATTATTACCATAAATATTTTATATTTTTAGAAAGAATATTTTTCCTTCGAAAATATTTTTTGCATTTGTATATTAATTTATTAAATTTCCATTCTAACTACTACAATAATTATAATAAAATAATAAAACTGAAAATAAAAATTATATATCAGTAATTGATTATAATAATTGAATAATTCATAATTCATAAATATTAATTATAATTTTGAAATATATAAACTTAAAACTATATATTAATATTTTGGTAATTATTATAATATAGTGATACTTCATAATTGATTATTTATAATAATAATAATGTAATTTGTAGGTAGCCTAGGTTAACTATTTTTTATTATATACTATTATGTCATTTTTAAAATTAATGAATAAAAATAAAATTTTAATAAGTACATTAGTCATTTGAAAATAATTTAATAAAATATAATTGTATATTATATTACATAATTATTTTAGTAATTATATAATACTTTTCCTATCATTCTAAATATCATCATCATTATGATCATTATGTAATAATATATTACTTTAAAAAAATGGAAGATAATATTGAATTTTTTATTACATGTAACTAATATAAACATATAATATTAATATTAATAAATATCATTTGTAATAATTTGAAGAAGTATAATGAGATGGTTTGGATAAACTTGTAATATGGGCATAATATATTTAATAAAAATTTTAAATAAAATTTTAATGTACTCAAAATATACACCAATTAATGTAACCATTATATTGAGGCTATTTATGTTAATAATATTACTTGAATACACATGGAATATGGTTGTTCATATATATTCAAAATATACATTTATAAATATTAGTACACCTAATTATATTCCTTAAAACTCACAAAATACACCTTTGTATATTCATAGGGTTGCAACTAAATTGGTGACATTTGCAACTAATGGGATATAAATTGTTCTGCTTGGATGAAAACCAAACTAAACGTTGTTCACATGGAAAGATGAACACCAAAATAATTGCAAACTAATTGCAATGTAGTTGCAAATATGACCAAAACAAGAAATAGTTGCAAAAATGTCCAAATGTAGTTGCAAATAACTAATAGTCGCATGTAGTCATAAATAAAGTGGTTACATTTTGACCAATTTCTACTAGTGTGTTACATGTTCATGTTATATCCATGTTTACACAAGTTGAAATGAAATCATACATGGTTGCGATATCATATTGGTTAGGTACATTGCTTTTATATCCTATTTTCATCTTAAGTTTGTTGCTTTATTTCTTTTTTTTTGCATGTAATTATGGTTAAAATATGATTGTGTAATAACATCCAAAATATTTCTACAAATTACCTATTTTAGAAATTCCACTTAAGGAAGCATTTCTAATGGTGCACACTCAAATTCTAGAGTTCTTATCACAAACCAAAATTCCAACTTCACATATTGTTTTATGATATCGCAATTTATCCAAGGTATTATAAGCTTTGACAACTAAAATGAAAGTGTTCCACAAGCTACCTAATCAACACTAATATGACCATTAAATACATATATAGTTAAAAATTTTTGAAGCTATATGGAGTTTATACATTAATGGATTGTTGTTGATAGCCAAGAAAGACTTACCAATTCCATTAAATTTTGGAAATGTTGATTGTTAATGGGCATGTAATATTCTCCCATGCAAGTATCAAAGATTGAAAAGAAATCCAAATTAGTTTTTAGGAAAGCATTTTAAAACTTGATGGAAGTCTAGTTTTAATGTGTTAATTGTGCAATTATATGATTAAGATGAAGGGTAATGAAACAAAAACCTTATGCATTTCAAATTACAATTTTGAACCTAATTGTAACAACAAACACCAAAAAATCATAATAGTAACTTCTTTTTAAAACTAAAAAAATGTGTTCAATTTAAATTTTGTAATTGGTTCCAAAACAAGCACCTCTTTGTGCAATGCAACTACCCATCATAGCAAGTTGAAACAAAATCATGAGAGACAATAGAATGATGTGACATGGATGAATTATGCAAAAATAAAAGATGTTTTAAAATAATCTAAAAGCCTTCATTATTCTTAATTCCAAAAAAAACATTTAACAATATGTAATCAATTTGTGAATCATATATTGTTGGAATATGATGAAATCCAAGTTTCATATATTATTGGCAGATATAAATTGAAATAATTAGGTTGTCTTTGGAGAATGTTATTGGAAGACAATCCAAACATTGTTTTTTTTCAAGTTTTTAATGTTGTGTCATATGTGAGCATCCCAAGAGGGATTTAGCATTAAATGGAAATAAGTTTCTACAATGAAGTCAAAAAGCAAATACAAAAATTGTCCCCCTCTAAAACCCAAGTAGAAATGTGATGAAATTTGGCAATTTCTTTCCCTGAAAAAAAAATGAAATATGTGACAGATTATTTATTCACTGATTTATTTATTTATTTCATTTTTGCGAAATTTCACACACTAAAAAAAAAAATTGCTAAATCCAAATCATCTAAAATAACTATGGGACAAGGGTGGAAGAATTTGATATTAGTTTGGTAGTGTGGACACAAATGTTTTCACAACCCTTATGAAGGGCTTGTGAACTCCAATGATATGCATTGTAGCCCTAGCTATTAGGATTCAAGATCACAACTTGAGATACAGCCTAGTGGTTTTACCTTATGAAGCATTCTTTTCTAATCCACTTTTAAAACTATTTATTTTGTTTCACTTGAGTGTAATTTACAAACAACTACATCAAGTGTAGGATCAAGCCTGAGGGAGAGGGCATTACTGAAAGAAGCCCGTGCAAGGCGATAGCCAAGCACAAGCATGATTTCAGTAATGCTCTCACCTGCAGGCTTTACACAGCATAAAAGTTGATAAAACCTTCTGAGAGCAAGGGCTTTACATGTTTGTAAAGCTTGCCATGAAAACAGAACACTCGCTCACAAGGCACAGGAACAAGTGCGCAGTATAATGTGCCCTCCAGCTACACTACAAAAATTCTTAAGAGTAGTTTCAAAATATATAGGTAGGCGAGTGTTACATCCCACCAATTTCAAAAATCTAGTTCCAAAAGTACACAAATTGGGACCCAAATCAAGCCAAAGTTTGTATCCTGTAGTAACCAACAATGAAGTACATGGATGCATAAGTCTCTTGTCTCTTCCCTTGGATCTGAAAGAAAAGAGAATTCAACAAGAAATTACACATCCAAATTGTAGCACTATTATCAAGAGTGATTTCAGAGTAAAAAATTATGCAACAACAAAGGACCTCAAAATTCAATCAAAATTTGAGCCAAATTATTGTTTATTGTGAAAAAGAGAAGGATTGTACCTTTGTCTTTTTATTGTCGTCTGCCCCTTTGGGTATATGTCCTCAGCATGGCAACAAAACAAGCTTCTAGAACATAGAGTCATATTATTCTCCGTATTTGACATTTTGCATAACGCACACAAAACTGACCAATCTCTCTGACCAATGTCCAGCATGACAGCATTGTTATATAGGTTTTTTTGAGAGTCACAGCCCTAAGCTGTCCAGAGAGCTCTCGAGAAACAAACTTTGTTTTGTAATGGCTGACAAAAACTGACTCAACTGAAGGTGGAAAAAAATAAAAATAATAGTAATGTTAAAAAATTGCAAAAACAATACAAAACAAAGTACTTCGTTCTAAGAAGATGTAAATCATAACTAATCCACAACAATTTATTATGACTGAGTTAATACTCAACATTAACTAATCGACAACATTTTATTATAACTAATTTGCAACATTTTGTGGTGCTCACTATAGTTGCGGCAAGGTTCATGATAATAATTTGTGTAACATCTTGTCGGGCTCTGTCTCTTTCTCTCTCTCTCTCTCTCTCTCTCTCTCTCTCTCTCTGCGGGCCAACTTTGTTTCTCTCTCACTTCTCTCTGTCTTTCTGTGAAGTGCTTGTCTGTGTGAGCTGCACTCCATTAGCAATTTTTAATCTGCAAGAAAAAATATTCAGCTTTAGCAAAATCCCGACATGAAGTTACTATGAGATTAGTTGCAGGAGCCAATTAATCAAACCACCTGGTTATCTCCAGAATATCATGATGAACTCACCATTACTGAACATATGTGGATTGTGAGGAGTTGGAGGTGAGGGTTCTTAGTTCTAACATCTACTTCTTAGGAGTGGGAGAAACCTTATGCCTATAGTAGGTGTAAGATCTGTCCCGCTCTAAATGAGTACTTAGACACAATATACCCTTTCTAGCAAGGATATTCGAAGATGTAAGGTACCTTCCAAATACATTAGGAATAATTTTTGAATGCTTTTTAGCTAGGGTAAAGCCCAAGGCCATGGGTCTCACTGAAATAAGGGCCTGCAAATTCTGGTAAAGTCCATAGCCCTGGCTTTACAGAGCATAAAGACCTACTTTATTTTGTTTTATTTTTTCCCTATGATACCCAGCAGGTATCCATCAAGTATCACAGGAAAAAATTAAATAAAAAAAGGGGAGTCATTTTGAAAAATCGAACACCTACTAGAGTCGGTGTTCCATTTTGAAATTATGCCCCTCCCCGCCCCCCCCCACCCCCCAATAGAGGAGGAAAAAATATGTTACTAACATGCCCTTTAAAACAAAATTGAACGAAGTCTTTACATATGTGAAGACCAACCTGCTTTTGGGTCACTTCCTCTCTCAACCCTAGCTGACCCATTGGTTGCATACAGGCCAATTCACTTGACATATTTCATGTGAGCTTGAATTTTGAATTGCACTTCACCAGCTAGAAATAAAACATTTATTGCCACAATAACGCTTCTAAGAGCAAAAAGCCTTTGAGATGTTTTGAGAAATGCAAGGAGGTGCAAAAAAGCAAAGAAGAGAAAATGGGTTGAGTAAGCATTTAGGAGTTTGCAAATAATACTTTGGCCATTTGAATTGGGTTTAGGTTTTCGTAGTTCTCCTGTTTTGCAAAGAGTTTATTACATACAGACACATGAATTTGCGGGAAAAGGTTAATGCTTAATTTTCTTAATTTGGGATCTTTTCAGAATCATTAAGAAAGTTCAAAATTCATCAATTAAAAATTTCATATCACAAGGAAATGAAGGCATCTTTGGATGCATGAACTAAAGTAAACATCTACCAAAAGAATTGGTGACCAGGCTTATAGCTTGTCTTCTCACATAATGTGATATATAATGTATAAACATGCATGGTGATAAAAGCATTTTGAATCTTATCAACAACCCATTTAAATCTTGTCCATACAAACAACGGAATTTCTACATATTGATTGTATTATAATTCACACCTGTGCAAATCAAAAGTTGAATTCATTCAATTGCAAATTGGATTTGATAAATCCATTTGAACATATACTGTAGGGACAATTTGAGATTTAAATCAAATTGTGTTTAGCAAGAAATATACATTGTTTTCATCTTCTATATTCATTTCATAAATTATCTCCATCCTTGGATCCATGAACAATAATAGTCTCCAAATTGAAGTACATCATGTCCAAGTCTTGCTCCATAACAATATCAAAATAAAACTTAATTTGATTAGTGCAATGGTCTTCACAATCAATTTCAACATTTAAAGAAATTTAGAAATTTGAATCCGTTTCTTTTCACTTATAAACCCATCCACACTTTATGACTTTCTACTGGA
Source organism: Sphagnum tenellum (assembly GCA_963921925.1). Classification (NCBI taxonomy): domain Eukaryota; kingdom Viridiplantae; phylum Streptophyta; class Sphagnopsida; order Sphagnales; family Sphagnaceae; genus Sphagnum; species Sphagnum tenellum. Next base: position 13,425,047 of record OY998154.1, read on the forward strand.
TTGCAGTTCCAATAATATCAAAAATTTAATAAGAAATGCGAGTTTTTTCTTTCTCAAATATTGATTCTTTCCATCATTTGCTTCTCATGAATCTTACATTCCTTATGAGTAAGTTCATTTATATTCATTTAGGCCATTTCATCAATCACACAAACCTCATTATATTTTAGGACTCCACCATTCCTGAGTTAAAACAATTGGTATTCTTTTATCATTGTGACTTGCTCTACAATGGTTACAAATCTACATGATCATTTAAATAAATCACCTTTGGTTTTTTTTTGGCACAAAATGATTACCACTTGAACCTCATCCTCTGCGACATATCCTGATATACAGGATCACACCTTGTTAACATACAAGCATGTTTACAAACTGAATTAGAATTTCTCAAAATCCCCTCTAAAATTTTACAAATGTGTTACATTTGAAATATGCATTGAACACACCAAATTGAATTTCTAAAATATACAAATCACCTTGAAATTGTCACTTTTAATATAATCTTATGGGGAATCTAAGGGGAACATAACTTCAATATATGGTATGCATCATCATACACTAGTTATGATGATGCTTTGAAGTAATGAATCCAAGCAACATATTAGGTTGTCAAACCTCAAGACTGAAGTTGTTCAATTTGTAAAGGTTGTCAAAACTGTGTTTTAAATGTCCCATGTATAATGTACATATGGCATGTATAATCTAGATTTCTTCATGAATGTGTTGCAAAACAAAAGTATTAATAATGAGGATGTGGAAAGTAACAAGTCAATAGGTCCACTGGAATAACAATTGTCATATATGCTGAGCAAAAGGGCGTCACTCTTGGTAGATAAGCAAGTTGACCTTCATGAGCCCATGATCACTTTTAAGGTTCACAGTTGGTGTCTTCCATTCTTGAAAGTTACTTGAAAAGGTTAGCCCCATTGCTTTCGATCATCTTTTTCATATCTTTTTTTCATCTTTTTAGCATGTTCCATTGATCCAAGTGTAAACATTATGTTTTACATTTTCAGAATTAAAAATTTATGAATTTGGCAATGTGAACACATTGAGGGCTCAACCGATTTTTCCTTCCAAACCCAATTTTTGAACTTTGTTTAAATTTCCAGCAACAAAAATCCACTAAACATTCAATATTTTTCACACCTTAGCTCTAAAACTTGTGAAATAAACTCCATTAAATATGACTCGCTAAAGGCTTTCCAACAACACCAAGAACAACCCCAAATTCCAATACAGTTTTCAGTTTCAGTTTGTTTAGCTTTCATTCACAAAATGAAATGATCCAATAATCAATAACTTCCACACTGTAACTCCAAACAGTTTCAAATCAAGTTGGTGCACCCCTACTCATCGAGAGCTTTCGGAAGATATGAAGAGTGCAGCATGAAGTGCCATGGTTTGGGAGATCTCAACATGACAAAACAAAACAAACTACCTTGCCTCATCAAAAACCACATCTTGATTGATCATCTAATTTCTTTAACCTGGTCCCACAATGTGATATGTTTTGCAACTACATGTAATTTTGCATGAACCTTACATGACATGAAAGCAATTTTGTTTAACTACTACAAACATCTTGGTTGGTTTTATCATTAAATAATCTTTAAATAGTGAAACAAATTTTGGTGGAAATATGAAGCTGAGGTGTTGAAAACCCATCATAATTATCCCAGGCTACAATCTGAATAATATCACTCCTCGTATGACAATTTCATAGTATATCATGAAATAATATAATTTCAAATTCATAAAAACAAAAAACAAAAAAACAAAGTATTGGTTTTGTCCATGTGGAAACTGACCGTAGGCTATGGTATGTGTGTACCAACTTGTGTTGTGTGGTTGTCATGCCCTCATCTAATGTTTTAATCAAGGAAACAAAAGTTTTTCTTCAACTTGAACATTATTCACACTGCATTTTGGATCACACTATTCCCTCACTATCGTTGACAATCTACTTGGCAACAAATGCAAATGCCTCAACTCCCATGATCAAAACCACATGTGGATAGCTGATAGATAATGGTATGCCCAATTTTCCTTGTGAACCATGTTCACTTGTTGAATCATTTCTACATTTATGTCACATTCTTCATTGGTAAAGAATGTGTTACTACAAGAGGTCATGACTAACTGCATGCCTGCATACATGGTAGACAACTTTATTAAGCATTTCTCTAGCAGAGCTCTCAAGAAGTCACCTACATCAATTACAGGTCAAGCAAGGTTGTACAAGGCATATTACAACTACATACTAATGTTCAAGCTTTGGAAATACTAAAGGTTCAAGCTTGTACTCTCAAACATGTGAAGATATAAACATCTTGTAACCTCACTCCTTGAAATTGTTGTAGCTATGAGCTTCACCTATAAAGGTCTCATTTTCAATGTGCTTTCCATCGTTGTATGTCCAACAACCCATCAGTGTCTGGTCTATGAAATGACAAGCAAGGGTACATTTTAAATGTGAAAGGAAATTAAAATTGAAGATAAACCAACAATGTCAGAGTAAGTAACATTTGGTGAAGAACATTCCTCAAAATGTGCAACCACATGAAGACTAACTATATACTAGGTCCCAATACATGAACACCCTAACTTCACCCTAAGTAACACCTAGTAAAAAGCATTCCTCAAAATGTGAGACCCAATGAAAACTGCGTCATAGGTCCCAAAACATGAATTCACAAAGTTCATTATAATAAGAAACACCTTACAATTTCATCAAAATGGGTGACCAAACAAAGGTCCCCAAATCTAAACTCACAAAGTTCACAATATGTAACACCTGGTGAACATTCCTCAAAATGTGTGACCAAATGAAAAACACATCATAGGCCCCAAAACCTAAACTTAACTTACAAAGTTCACAATAAGTTACACTTGATGGACATTCCTCAAAATTTGTGAGATCAAATTGATGTTTAGGGTTTAGATTTTAGGGTTTTGGGTGAATTGTGAGTTCATGTTTTGGGACGTATGGTGTACTTAAATATGATGACATCATAAGTCCCAAAACCTAATGACCTAAATTTGATGACATCATAGGTCTCAAAACTTATGTTGACCTAAAAATATGATGACAAATAGGTCTCAAAACCTATGATGACCAAAAGATGATGACATCATAGGTCATAGGTCCCAAAACATAAACGAACAATTTATTGTTCACAATTGAAGTTTTAGGGTTTAGGGAACAACGCAAGCAGAGTGAAGTAAAAGGAATATGATGATGTCGCCTTTCTGCTGGATTTTGTAAAGCATCATTCTTGTAGCTAAAGGATGAAAAGTGACGGCACAAATAAAAGAGAGAGAGGGATGATATGGCTCGCTGACATGACGCCTCATGTCCTCCAAGGAAGATACTTGCAATTTGATGCAATTTGCAAAAAGAAAGCCAGAGCAAACTTGATGAGGATCTGCTTAACAATAGAGTGATATATGGATATGAGAAGTCTTGTGAAGACAAAACTTGGGGGTCGCATCCAGAAGCAAGCAAACAAGCAGTAAAAATTGATCCAAAACTCGTACAAGAGTGACTCTCCAAGCGATCACGATGGCGGAGCTTACCCCTCCAGCAGCTCCAGTACCGTTGTTGTTTCCATGGGGTGACATGCCAGAAGAGGAATATTTCAAATCCAAGAAGCTGAAAAACGAAAGAGAATGGGTGAAAACGCCTCGTGGAATTTCCGTCTTCACCCAATCATGGGTGCCACTAGAGCACCCACCAGAAGCTCTCATCTTCATGGTGCACGGCTATGGCAATGACAGCAGTTGGATTTTTCAAAACACCGCCATACTCTTCACCCAAATGGGTTATGCCACATTCGCACTGGATCTGGAAGGGCATGGACAATCCGATGGGCTCAAGGCATTCGTGCCCAATCTGGACAATGTTGTACTGGATTGCTCTTTCGTTTTCAACCGCGTGAAACAGCGGCCTGAGTTTCACAAGCTGCCTTGCTTCTTGTATGGGGAGTCACTGGGTGGTGCCATTTGTTTGTTGCTTCATTTCCATGAACCGCAAAACTACGATGGAGCTATTCTCATGGCACCCATGTGCAAAATCTCGGAGAAGATGGCTCCTCCTTGGCCCGTGCGACAGATCTTGACTTTCATAGCTCACTGGCTTCCCACATGGCCCATCGTGCCTACCAAAGATCTGGTGGACCAGTCTGTGAAGGATCCTGTGAAGAGAGAGATCGCAAGAAACAACCCTCGGAGGTACACAATACTTCTTCTCACTTCATTCTTCTTCTTCTTTTCTTTAGGGTTTTTTTAGGGTTTCTTCCTCACTTCAGGGTTCTCGTCATTGTATGTTAGGTTGCCCATCTGTGACATCTTGCAGCCCAACTCCCATACTTTGCGACTCCCCATCTGCAATCAACATGAAGAGAAAAAGAGTTACCATTTGGATCTCCAGGCAAATTGATGTTTAAAGTTTCCTTAGGATTTTGTTAGGGTTTCTTCCTTTCACTTCAGGGCTATCTTTCTTTCATTGTATGTTAGGTTGGCCATCTGCGACATCTTGCAGCCCAGTTCTTGTCATGCTTTGCTACTACCCCATGTGCAATCAACAAGAAGAGAAAGGAAGTTACCTTTTGCAGTGCAATTGCAGTAATCTTGCAGGCTTTGATACAGTGACCTTGAGCATTGCACACCTCCAATTTGGAGTTGCCAAGTTCATGTACTGGCAATTGCAGTGATCCTGCAGGCTTTGATACAGTGACCTTGAAGCATTGCACACCTCCAAATTGGTGTTGCCAAGTTCATGTACTGGCAATTGCAGTGATCCTGCAGGCTTTGATACAGTGACCTTAAAGCATTGCACACCTCCAATTTGGAGTTGCCAAGTTCATGTACTGGCAATTGCAGTGATCCTGCAGGCTTTGATATGGTGATCTTCTGCTGAATAGAAAAAGGATGAGTTAGAACACCATAGCTTGACATCTGATCAAATATTCCATGAATATGACCCAGTGTAGCAACATGATCTGCAACTGTGCCATTCAAAATGCAGCTACACTTGGAACCCTGCAATATGCAATTAGGGTACTGCTATTGGTTTTAATCAATTTTTAGGGTTTGAATCAGATCATTTTGGTTATGTGATGGGTGCAACAACAAGGGTTTGCGCTCAGATAGCTTATCTTGCACCAGAGCTCTCACTGGGTTCTACTGAAAGTCCACACCACATAAACCTCACAGATACAAAGTTGCTGCTGATTTGAATTTAGGGTCTTCTTTTCTCTCTCTTGCTGGACTTTGTTAGATCCAGTTGTGACATGCTTGTTGGGAAAGATGCTAAGGAGGGGGGTTGAGTTATCAGGATTCAACTTTAAAAGGTAGACTCTTTCAAGAGAATTGTGCATCTCTCAGATTGCCTGGTTTTTTTCTGTTGTATTATCAACAAAAGTACCATATCCGAAGGAATGTGTTGGGATCATGGATGTTGTTGGCATGTGAATTTTCTGTTGCATGGTGATTAGTTGGATATGGATTGTTGTTACCTTTCCCTTACTACTGAGCTCTTTGTGGTTTGTTTTCAGAAGTATGGAAAACTGTGTCCAGAAGGTGCAGTAGGACGATAGTTTGTGCTCTTAACAACAAACTATAGTTGTTCTACAATATGATCAGATTCTTGCATGCTGGGTTTTCAGTGTTTCAGATTTTCTGATCCATTTTGCCATGAACCCATCACGATGATTGCTGGAATTTTCTCATGAACACCCTGTGATCTGCATTTGCAGGTATGCAGGAAAGCCAAGGCTAGGCACAGTGCTGGAATTGCTTAGAGTGACAGCACGCTTGAGTGAGAAGCTCAAGGATGTAAGCTTCCCATTTCTAGTCATACATGGGGATGCTGATGTTGTAACAGACCCTGCGGTGAGCAAGTTTCTTTATGAAAATGCAAGCTCTGAGGACAAGACACTCAAGCTTTATGAGGGCATGCAACATTCTCTTATACAAGGGGAGACTGATGACAATGTTGCAATCATCTTGAGTGACTTAAGGGCTTGGTTGAAGGCGCATGTTGAACAAAAGGCTGTTCTAAGTGGGAACAAGAACTCTGATTGACCAAATTGTGAATTTTTAAGAACTATTTCTTCTTCCTTTAATGAAAAGGAGAAGCACCCTGCACAGATTAAATTACATTGCATATTGACTTCACAGTGTTCGCAGTCCTCTGTATTGGGTCTTTGAAACACATCCACTGACAATGTCAGGTCTTGTCGGTGATTCTGAACAAAAGGAGAGATGCTTGTTTTGAATGCATAGCTAAAATTGGAGGCAATTGATATTTGCAGACTCTGAATTGTGCAGCAGGGATGGGTGGATGCCCCAAGGAACACCTGCACAATATGAAAGGGTGAGAGTACTGAGTATATACAATTCTGAGAGTGAATTCGGCAGTGTAAATTTTGTCCAAGTTTTCTTTTCAACTTTAGGTACATCCTTGGTGAAGGGTGTCAAGGGGTAAGTATCTAATAGTTGCAAAGTTGTTCTGTCACGTATTACAGAAACATATGATTTCCACAGGTTCAGGTATGTAGCCCAGAGTGCTCTGATCTTTTCTCATGTTTTACAGCTGGAAGGATTGGTTATTGATTAAAAGAGGGTTATCTCCCAGCAACTCTTATTGAAGAGACATAGGTGCCTGTAAATGAAGTCCAAGCAAAAGAGACCATCCAGAATTCTCAATTTTCTTTACAAAGTCAGCTCTGTCAACAAGCCTGTTTATGAAGCATGTGGTTCACAGCTATCACTTCTGTTGCGATGTCAGGATTTTGAAGATGAGAAGCCAATAAGTAACTTATTGAAATGGAGAACCTGCAAGGTCTTGCTATTCTGGGTTGAGCAATAAATACCTAGTCATTCTTATGCCAAAGAATAAAAATGACAACAACCACAGTAATGATAAAAACTAGAGAGACTATATGCTTCTGATCATGCTAATTATCCTGTCCTACAGAAATTCTGTAACCATTAAGGACTGGGATGGCAGATCATGCCATTTGGTTTACATGACATAATCTTCAAGTGATTGTGATTATACATTCATAATAGTGACCAAAATCTATGTTCAACACAATTTTTTTTAATATTTTTGAATCTGCCACCCCAGACCTTAATGTCATATATGGTCTCGTCCTTGCCCATTATGTCAGGTGCATCACCAAGCTCACCCTATAAGGCTCACCTGGAATGTTACCCAACATAATTGGCAGGGGGTTGACCATTCCATAGTACCAGAAATTGCTAAGGTCCTAGTGAGGTCGAGAGATTATGTCGTTGTGTGGGTGTAAATTGTAAGACCTTCTGGGTTTGTGCATATAGGTAGTAGTTTAGGGCTATGTGATGGAATCTTGGCCATGACTGATGTCCAAAGTTGGGAGAATTTGTGTGGCAGTTTCCATTTATGTTTGGCAGCAGTCTCTGTTGTGAATGCACAAAGGACCCTGTGGATCTATGCCATAAGGAGTCTATGACTAGGTGGGTGCATTACTGTTTCCAATTGAGAATGTTAAAATTGGGTGAATCTGGGAATTCTGTTGTTGAGATACAATGGTATGGGGGATGTTGTTATCTTAATGTTGATGTGCATGGAACAAGAACTCTTCAACTGTCTGAATTATTTTGTTGAGACTTGCTCTATTTGTTGGTTGTCATTAGTTCACTGAACCCAAAAAAAATTAAGGATGTGATTTTGGCATATGGGATTATGGAGTGAATATGGGATGTCATTTGAACTTTGATTTGAGATTCTGGATAATAGTTGAAGGCATTATTTATGTCTGCCAGCTTGTTTTGCTGTGAATTGTTTATGTTTGAGTCATTTGTGGAGTTTGGGTGAAGCAGATTTGTCATGTTCAACTGTTTGTTAAAATAAATCGAAGGCTATGGTCTGTGGCCTGGTTTGTTGAAATGTTGTGAGGAGATTTGGACATTTGAAGTGGGTCAATAGGGTTGAGAGAAGGACAGAGATTTGGCACAAGTGAAAGTTTGATTTCAAAAAACATCCAAATAAAGATTGATGGACTTTGAATGAGGAGATTGATAGGCTTACTGGCATTGAAGTTGACAGAATGAATGTTGGACTCCTGTTGTAGGGGCAATGCAAAGATGGTATATTACAAATGCAATTAGTTTACATTGTTGCACTTTTAATCATCATGTCATGTATGAAAAGTTCACGAGTCTTGCCAAGGGCCACCTTCTGCATTATTAGAGATTAAACATGACATTTAGTCAAACCCAATGACATGTCACATGGACTTGTCTCATGGCATCTACTTATATCCTTCATCAAATTGGATATAGAGTAGTTAAACTATTAGGTAGTCGTCATGGGCAAAAGTATACTATCTTTCACAAAATGGGATTATTGACATGTTGTGACTGCTGTGTCATGGAAACCGTGTGTTATACTCACATGTCAATGCATGGATGCCATAGATCTTTGTAACATAATGCAAACAATATTTATCCATCCAAGTTCAAAAACATCTAAATTGACATCACATGTGACTTGCCATTTCAAACATAGGATTGATCCCACCCATCCACTTGTTTTGTTAAAGTCAACATTTCTACTTCTTTGAATAACAAAATCTCAATCCTGAACCCAATGTTAGTCTCATTGTTGCTTTGCAATGTACATATTGATTATAAGATCTTCTCATATTTAATTTGTGTGGTGGGCATGTTGAGTAAATATGTTAACTAGTTTCATGTATAATTGAATGTATATATGTGTGTGTAAGAGCACACCTAACAATGCACTATATCTGAGGAGGTATCAATATTAGCACATCCAAAGTTAGTGTTAATGTTTGCCCCTCCCCCACCAATAAACATTGGATAGTAATACATTGAGGGAGCATTTATATGTCACATGTGAACCAATCATTGTGGCCAACCGATCATTGACAATCAATGTGTGATCAATCATTAACAACTAGCAACCAAAAATAGTCATTTAAATTGTTTCTTGTCTTTTGAAACCTTCACTATCTCAAAAAAACAAATTTATAAGAGCAAACCCATTTTCACACCATTGTGGTGGTTACCTCATCTGAAATTTGGTGCATGGGTCATTTTGGCATACATGCCACTTTAATGTACATGCTAATACATCATTTTGAAAAATACATGAAGTGAAAATAAAAACAAACTTCAAGTTGTGTGGCAATACAATACTTATTCATTCTTCATCCTATTAGAACTCATATGCAATGTAAATGGCAATCTGCTAATATGATAATCCATGAGACACTAAAAACAGGAATTTTATGTGTGACACTAAACAACAAGCCTTTAAAGTTCATCCAATTGGTGTTCATAAACATGTCTTCTATCTTCTTATGGGTTGGGATTGAATTAAAATGCTCAACTTTGCCAAGTTCCAAGACATGATAGTAGACTGCAAGAAACCAGTTATTCTTCCCAAGTACAATAAAGGTATTCGTAAAGTCCGATGGTTAAGGGGTGAGTTTGGCCAGTTTGATCCTGGATTGTGGACAAAAGCTAAATGTTACTCCTTTGTGAATTAGACAGTAAGTTAAAAAAAAGTGTAGATTTGTTGAAGTTTGCTGAGGTACAAGCCAGGGATGCAAAATTGAGAGATGGCTATCCAAAGAGCTTGTTGAACTGCTGTTGAGCTTCTTTCTCAATTGCATAAAGCCATAGAATGTAAACCTCTTTCAACCTTTAAATGCTTGCTTGTGCACTCTAGAGTTCCAAAGGGCAAGTGTAAATACTTAAAACTTTTAGAACTTTCCTCCAATCAGGGCAATGTTTGGAGTTCTAGGGGGATGTGATTAGTTTGACTGCTTAATACCCAATTGAATCTACTTTGCAGTTTTGCTATTGATTGATTGTCTTCCACTGATAACTTGTTCACTACTGGTGGTGCCATTCAAAAGTAGAGTAAGCTCAGATAACGGACAATGGGTTTAGTCCACCACAAACAGATATTGGTACCCAAGGCGAATTCTTCAGGACTCCAGTGTACACATTTGTTTGTGACAGCCAGAACAGTATTTCCAGTTGCAGTGCAGTATCTACAAGCAGTCCTGCAAGTTACCCAAAAAATCCACTCAAATTTTTAGCCACTGTCTACAACTGCAAACTATAGATGATGGAAAAGTTTGAAGAAGAGGACATGACCATGATGATATGCATGTGGAAATATGCTACTGTGAAGCAGATTTGAAAATGACATGAAATTGATAAGAAGTTCAACATGAGCAAATGGCTCCCAGGTTAAGCAAAAATGTCACCCACATACAAAGTGGAGCAAGACACTGAGATGGTTATCAAAAAGGATCTGTGGCTTAAATTGGCCTCAGACAAGCTAGCCCTGCCTCCCATTGAAGACAATGCTACAGCGAATGATGAAGCTCTTGAGCAAAAGATTCAGAAAAATGAGAAAGCGTTTTAATAAAGATTTGACAGGGAGACCTAAGCTATCAACAATATATATTTGCACTCATCAACCAGATCAGAACTGAGAGGATTTTTCCTGCATGCAAAATGCTGGATACAAAGATGCAGAGGACAAGTTAAAGGAGGGAGGACTCCTTAAAGCACGGCCTTGCACTACAAAAGAGTAATTGAAAAGGATCATGCAATACAAAACATACATCTAAATTCGTAGCTCATATTCACCAGCTGTAGTTATATATCGAACCCACGGCAAAGCCTGATATCCACTCTTCTCAATGATCTTCAAGTAACGGACCTGCAACAGCAACCAAAAACTTCAGTCAACACCCACAACAAATAGACCAGAAAGGACTTGAGACATACAACCTCTGTTGTTCCCATGAAGCGTGGAATCAGTGTTCAATTCAAATATCAAGTTCAAATTTCAGGATGTTGGGGTTGAGAGACCTAGCATTAGCAGGACTTTGGCTCAATTGGGATCAAATTGGTCGCCACAAGAGTCAGGGTTACTCACAAATGGAGTCTACTTAAATGAAGCCAAAGACACCATTAGAAGCCCAGAAAATACAGTTACAGCCATCTGAAATTCACCTGAATTCCAGAGACAGTAAAATATGGTATCTCAAACTTGACACGAATTGGTGGTCGTTTCTCAACCACAGTTTCCTCAGCTTCAATGCTTGGCAGTCCAAACTTAGCTTTCAACATATACTCCTGCAAGCAACCCGCGAGAACATAAACAGGCATGCCAAGCAAATAACACTACCCATACACTCTGCAGCAGATAACATACAGAAATCCAATGATGCCAAAAACTATTTGCTCTATTTGCTCTATTCTTGTTCTGGTGATAATGATGCCAAAGCTTCCAAAGATCTATCACTAGCAAAAAGAATAAAGAGAAGATCCACATCCATTTTGTCAAAATGCAGAGAACCAGAATGACATACCTTTCCTCCAGGGAAAGACTTTATTTTCCACAAGAGTGCCTCCTTTTCAGGAGCATAAACAGCAGTTCCCATTGATGTCCTTACACTAGGTGTTGAGGCATCTGAGGGCACAGGCAACTCAATCTCCACATTGGACGCTGTACTGAAATCACCCAAAAAACAACTCAACAAAGTCACAACTATGAGATTACAGGGACATCTCAACAACAACACTTTCAAGGTAACATGACAATGTGTAGTCATAACCTTTATGAGAGTCACTCCCAAAGTGTCAGACCATCACCTTCATCACACAGAAGTGATGAGTTCCCATGACTACCCACTGATTTCATCAGCTCCTAATGGTGGCTGTAGATAAATGTATAACAATCCACCCAAAATTTTGGGCAACCCATTACTCAATATCTGTATCCTGAGTTTCTGTCACGTTTCCAGAAGCAATCTGAAGACTCAGTCATGATGTTGGTGAACACTCAAGAGTTGCTGCTAATCAAAAAGTAAATAGTATGCTCATTGAACCCGTAATAAGCTTGTGAGGTACAATTCATTTCATTTTAGTTTGTCCCTGTACCATAAAGCATCTAATCCTAAGGCATACACAGGCCTACATCTGAAAAAGTTAAATCAAAACCCAAACCAAAATCAATGATTGATCCAAAACCCCACAGGCAATGTCTCAATTGAAAGGGCCCAGTCAAAGTCCTCCTACACAAAAGTCATTCAATACTTAAGCACATTGCTCACTGAGGAACAAGAAAAATGTGTCTGATTTCCAAGTACCTGCGCTCCTTGAACTGGCTTCGAGCTTTGATAGTGAATTCTACACGGCTTCTGGAATGTCTCTCAATTTGTGCTTCCACCCATATTAAGGGTTTCACCTGTAAGCACAGAAATTGAGACATCCATATCAGACAGAAAAAATAGCAAGCTACCAAAATGAAACCCATACAGAACTGCAAGTAGCAGCTACCACTATTAACTACTCATGAGAGGAACTAAAAAGAGAGAACTCTTGGATATCTGGCTTGGCTTAGCCTCTCAAATTACATTGTGATGTTTTCCCTTAAAAACTCATCAGTGATGGACTTATAACTTTATCCTTTCCTCACTCACAGCATCTCAGAATATACCTGACAACCCAGTATGAATGAAGCTACCACTCAGCTGACCATTACCCCTGGAAGATGCACCCTAGGAAGTCATGATCGGAATATATACAATAACTGTCATCAGAAGATTGTACACCAACTCACCTTCATCTGTTACAAAGAGCTATGATAACATTAGTTGGAGTTTTACTGTACCTGTGTGCTCAAGCGGTAGGTCATCAAATCAAAAGAACCATCTGGTGGAATGAATGAGATTGTCCGGTCATTCTCAAAACGGGCCAATCTGACACACCTGCACAAAGAGATTGAATATACATGGATTTGGCATCAGCTGTTCTCAAGACATGCCTGCCAACAACTTCTGAGAAGATCCACATCACAAAAGAAAAAATACTATATAAGACCATTAGAAAACACCATAAGTATTAAGAAAACTCCATACAATTTCTGCTCCATTTCTACATAATCATTTCACCCAAACTGATGAAAAATTGTGAAACAACATGATAATAAGGTTATAGATATTTCAGACCAATGGTCAAGAGACCATAATAGCATGCTGTGGAGGTAGAGAAGAGAACACCAAATGAAAAGAACCAAATAGAACTGAAAAACTGTATAAAAGTAGCAACAGTTTCCTGTATGTTCAATGACTATAAGCAGCAACATGTATGGAATAGACTAACTAGTATAAAATCTCACTGACTTCGTGAGATCCTAGCAGTGGCATAGATCAATGTTGAATATCAGTCATCATACTCAGTTTCTGTTACAAATCGAGTGATGGGTAGGTGTACAAGCAGGAGAAAAATGAAGCAACTCTGAAAGAATTATGAACATACAACTTTGAGACCCTAAATAGTTAAAAGATCCCCACTTGGAACAATGAAACCCCTTTAAGAACCATTTTGAAGGTCCTGAAGGCTGATTTTTTATTCAACTCACCAGTTGAGCCAACTCTTCAGAATTATAGAACTTAAGGACCTATCAAACTGACACATAGAAACACAAACCTATAACTGTCTGGAAGATAGAAGAATTCATGTTGTCAAGGGCTTTTATGACTGAGAATGTTCACAGAAAACATTGATGTTCAACCTGAGTCTAAACTATTGCAATATGTAAGACCTTGCAAGACAGTCAATAGACAAACAATTCAGTTCTGGACGATTTAGGACATATATAGAAAGCCCTGCCAAAGTTTGGTACATCATCTGCAACTTGCAACAGCCACCAAATGAATGTTTACAACTTACTGATGAAATTTGATATCATCCAGATCTATTGCCTTCCCCTTTGCAGCTCGCCCTTGTGCTTCCAAGAGAACTCGGTCATTAAGGCCCAGCTTGCATTCAGGCATGCCACTGAAAGAAACCACCAGTCAAGTTATTAACACTTCTACAAGGAACAAAATTGACCTAGCCTCTCGCCACCTCCTTCTAGGAAACACAGAAATGGAAAAAAGGTGTACCTCAAATATGTGCGCATCTTCAGTGCACCAACAACATCAGACCGGATGAGCTGACCATTGCTATTAACCAAAATGTTGACACTTTCAACTACATCGAGAAATACCTGGAGTGCAAGACACCACCATTTCTTGGAGGTCAAAATCCAGGATATTATCAATTGCTGTAACTTTGTCTGCCAATGTGCAAACAAGATACATAAGACTGCTCTTCACATCATTGGCTCCGACATGATGCAAACATGTCACAAGATAGTATGAAGAACATCATAAACCACATGTGAAACTTGCCTCATTCTTCTTGTACTTGATGCCTTCCATCCGCCATGAGACTGCATTCGTAACAGCCATTGGAGGGCGGACAGCTACCTCCATTCTGTATGCATCTGTTTTGATGAACTCACTAAGAATCTTGGCCTCTGTGTACTGAGGATATCCAAAGTCCATCATCTCGTCCAGCAACTCATACTGCAATAAACAGGAACAGAAATAGCCTTCAGTCATCAATGGTGCTGACATCTAATTATGATAACCTTTTGGACATTATAATGCAAACTTTTGGTCTGATACTCCTGTATAGCCAAGATACTTACCACAACAACAAAATTGTCGCGCAATGACTCCTCCTCAAGCTCCTCAAAGTAGTGTTTGAACACCTAGAAAAATTAAACAACACTTATCAGTCATTTATATTCTGCTTCACATGCTTATATCTAGAAGCTGCATAGGCCCACATGCTACACAACACTCTAGATGAGGATAAATTTTCACTATGCACGTGAAGCACAGTCATTTTATTGCAGATCTCTATGTCCCCCTAAGTCAGACACTTATGCAGGACTGAAGATATTCAACAGGTTTCAGTGCTGCCATTCTGTTACTCTGCTATCATGAAACAGCAACTGGGGATTCCCCAATCACCTGTGCAACTATCATCATCCCCCTAAAAGAATATTGCCTACACAAATTGACCCTCCTCCAATAATACAGCAACATAATCTCTGGACAATTTTTTGTTATTTAAGTCAAACACTACAGAATTGTGCTCCAAACTCAAAACAACAGAGCAGCCAAGACAACAAATGAAACATCATAGGACCAAGGAGATGCTGATGCTAATGCTCAAAACCAGGTTATATCCTGCAAGGGTTTAGATCCTAGGACACTGCTCAATCACAGTCCACAATTTATTAGATTTTCAGGTTCAATATATTGTATCCAAACAACCATAAGCATAACCCTAAACCTAAATATCACATTTGGGAAAGAAAACTGCTATACAAGGGTTTGTTAGAATACAACAGACCTCAACAACACGGTGGAGGAAGAGCAGGAGACTGGCAGCATTGCAATTTTGTCTGGACGCTGTCATGAGATAGACGTTGTTGTGCTGAATGAAGAGGTAACTCACACCATTTTCCAGCAACACTGGTTCATGAGAGCTTGGATCACCCTGTTCATTTGGTAAAGCAAAAGGAAAGCAATCGTCAAAATCAAAACTCCTTTGAAGCTGTCAATATAGTGGGCAAGTAAAAAACCTCTGGTCATATATATCACGTGTATTGTGATTGAAAATGGATGCAAGGAAATGAAACTTGTCCAAGATCCTCACTGGCAAGTGTGACCTGGCTCATAACCCTAATCCTAATCGGGTTTCATACAAAAGCAGCACACTGCAAAGACTGTAGCATGGTTCCTAAAGAACAATAGGAAGAGAAAAGAAACTGGCACCTCTCCCTCCATAAGCTTTGCAAAGGCCCTTTCTGCTTGCTGAGAGGTAACATCACCCCGGTAATCTCTGGAAAGTAGCACTCGACCCTTCACATCCAAAATAAACAAAGCAGAAGCTGCCCCTGCCATGATGCTATCGTCCTGGATAAGTTTGTGTAATATTAATCGGTGATAACAGCTTCCTTTAGTGGACTAAACTCAGGTGCACCACCTGCCAGTGTCTTGAGAAGCTGAAGCACCAGCATCGATGCAACATCACTCTGCATCAACTCCCATAACTGCAGCATCAAGCACCTGGACCTGATGAGAACTCCATACCCCCGCCCTCAATACATCACCTTGCCCACACTATTGCTCTTAATGCTGCAAAGAACTAAAGGGGAAACAGAAACCCTGGCTCCATTGACAACATGCTTATGGCATATTAAACTCACAATTAGAAAAATGTCTCCACGGATGTTCAGCCCTGCAAGCCTGCTTAGCTCCAAGAAACTTTGCTGCTCTGCAAAACCAAGAAATGGGAAAAAAAAAATCAACGGAGACATCAGTCTGGAACGGACGAACCGTCCAAAAACACAAGGGGCTCCACATGAAAATAGACACCCTCCCGAATCTCCAACAAAGACGAATAAAGAGGCAAACGATCTAGAATCCCCGCTACAGCAACAACGCAGTTTCCTAGTGTACCCTAACCAATAGTTCTCATGCTTTCTCTCTCGAGATCCAGAACAAAGTAAGCCACGGCAACAACATGATAGCACGAAGATCTAAAACTTCTCCGTAAACAAAAACCTCGTTTCCAAAAGACAACGCACCAGAAGCAAATAAGTTTCAGAGCCACCCCCGAATTGAAGTACCGCTCGGACTTCCACATCTTTGTTTCTCCGATGCACATCAAATAATCAAACAAATCAAAATCTCCCACAAGCGAATGTAAAAAGAGTCGAAAGAATATGAAGCAGGGAATGATGAAGGAAACCAACGTACCAGTGAAGAAGGGCGCAGCAGAAGAAGCCATAACGCCATCACCACAGACAGTAGTAGCGCACACCGCACACACAGCACGACACAAGAGACACACTAGGGCTGCGCGCTAGGCTGTTCGCATCTTACCTCCTTGGATCTTGCCACCTACCGCCTACGGCCTTGCAGCTGAGCCGTAAGCTGTTTCCTACGTATTTTTTTAGAATTGTTCTTTTTGTTTCAAATGTCACCTTTTGTATTAGTCACACACCACCCCCCCCCCCTACCCCCCCCTTCACCCACCCCCCTCCCCTCCCTTTTTTCGGTTGCCAAGTGACGAAAATTCATCACCAAAAAATAATATTGGTAGGTTTTTATTTATTTATGATTTTTTCTTTATATTTTTTAATTATTCTATCCAAATATCTTTTGTTTTTTTAAATTTTTTTTAATTCTAAAAAGTCCATGAAAATTATGGTTTTTAATGTTTAGAAGATATAAAATTTGCAAAAATATTTTTTCTTATTTATAGAAGAATACTTGATAACAAACAAATTTAAATGTAATTTTGTTTAAATAATTTATGGAAACTTCATAAAGACATGGCAAACCCCAAAAAAATTGTTATTCAATAGAAACATATAGAAAGTTTAGTTGGCAAAACTTTTCAAAAGGTTAATGATTTTTTAAAAGGTGACATTAAATAATGTAAAAAAAGGTTTTAGAAACATCATCTCTACATTTCATCATTGTTAAGTTGTGACCTTTGTAAGTATCATAGTTGATCTCATGCTTAGTTTGTATCATGTTTTGTTCAAGGAATAAAATAATTTAATTCTTGTTCATTGTCAAGTTTCTTGTTATCAATTGTTTTAATCTTTTTCAAGTTATATCATTGTTTTGTCTTTGACGAGTAATGGGCTTTACGATGATAATGATCTATTCTAGGTTGTTGTTGGTGTTCCCCACCACTATTGATTGATGCAAATGGAATTCACAAAAAATACAAATGTAACCAATGACTAATAACCACTTGTCCCAACTAAAAACAAATTAAAATAATACATAAAAACAAAAAATTGTCATTTGAACATGGAATTCACACAATTATGACATGGTATTTCTTGTGTTTGGATATTTTACCAAGTACATGTGTGTGTCTTCTAAAATTTCATGTGGTATTTACAATTCCCGCTTATAAATCAAATAATATTTTTAAAAACATGTCCATTGTGTCACAACTTTAGCCTTTGGCTTGCTAAGGGATGGAAGAAAACAAAAAGGTCTAGGAAAATGTCCCAACATTCAAACACATTTGCACAAGTGTGAGAAAACACAAAAAAATTAAAAGTTTAACACTCCCAAATGGTTTTCACTTTGGAAGTAGAAATCCTATGAATGCTCCAAATATTTGAAATTAAAATGTCGATAATAAACATGGTTTGAACCAAATATTATTTATATCATTGGAAATGCAAACATGAAAAAAAAAACCATGGTCACCTACTTGGTATTATTTATTCATTGAATCTTTTGAATCTTTTTTGTAAAATAACTTACAATATATATCATTATGTTAAGGATTGTATTAAAATGTTGCCTAAAAGATGTTTTAAAGTCATTTGAATAATATTATTAATTATTTTGTTTTAGAAAGTAATTTCTCATATTTTTAATTCCAAATTTATTCATGTGTTCCCATGATATATTATGAATATTTTTATACAATTAAATTCCAACAATTTCAACGTCAAATTAAATTACCCTTTTTAACATGAAAAATAAGCATTGATTACATTTGTTATGGTTTCTATTAGTGTGATTGCACCTTCTTAAATTGCATTTATTGAAAGTGAATTCATGTTTTCCATTTGGATATATGAAACTCAATTATTGCCCCAAAAATGGTTTAAAATTAAATTCACAATTCAATTTCCAACCAATAAAACCTAAGAAACAAATGTCAAATGGCCTCCAAATAGAGCTTACAATATGGTGTTGTAAATGTTTCTTCAAGTTTACACCATTGCTTTTATGAACTTTTTAGTTAAAATTCATATGTGATAATTATGAAAGGCCACAATATTGTGGGACTTGTAACTTGGCAAAATTAGGAATTTTCATAATTCCCATTTTGGAGTTCTAAAAAGTTTTACCACTTCACACAATTATTTGCATCAATTACAAAGTATACTACGAGGAGAAAAATGGTGATTCTTTTTTAATCTCTAAATTTGGGCCTTAATGAATTTTATGAAAGTTTATTGTGCATGGTTTGTTCATGCATGTTTTGCCTCCAACTCGCATGGAGTAATTTTTTTTCTTAATTTGTGCAAGTTGATTTCATTTTGAACTCATATTTGTGAACTTGTATTAGTCCCATCTTGGAGCTTTCATCCTCTTGTTTTTTTTGTGAATCAACGCATGTGTTGAAGGTTTGGCACATTTCATTACAAAATCAAGAATTTGATGGTTTTTACCCAATACCGCTTTACAAACTTAATGGTGCATCATTTTTAAAAATCAACATTAGGCCTTTTTTTATTGACAATAAAGGTAGTATCTAAAAATTTGGTGCAAAAGCCCCAAAACTTTAAAACGTGATTTCTAACTTTCCATGCAAGGATCTAGTAATAGAAATTGTGTGAAATTCACAATTCAAAGGCTCATATTTTTGCACATGAATTTCACACGTCTATGACATGTATAATACTTTTAATCCCTTTGAAATAATTCATCTTTTGAAACCAAAATATTTGAAAAGCATGTTTGATAATCAAATTTTTGTTTCAAATTTTTTGAAAGTTTACACAAATTGAAAGAGAATTATAACTAACAAAATCATATGATTAATGAAAGATTTGGACAAAATGAAACAAATAATTACAATTTTAAAAAACTGCACATGAGCAAAACATCTAAACAAGATTTGGAAGGATTTACAATTAATTCACCTTCATTGATCCACTAGGTTAAAAATCTAATGCAATGTAGTTTTTTATGGTTTGTTCAAGAAGGTAGGTAAATAGGTAGGAATATAAATAAGAGAATAGTGTGTTTCATTTGAACATTTTTGAAGTAATTATTCATTCTTCACCTCAAGTTCTAATAGGTGACTGACCATATGTGAGTATATGCTATAAGGGTTGGTGTGGACCGAATGTCAAAAATGAGAAATATAAATGTATTTGTCATTCAATGGTTGTTTAGGTTACAAAATGAGTTGCATAAATATATGTTTATCTTGTATGTTCTTTTTATGTTTTTTTTTTTTTTTTTTTATGAATGAATAAGGTGGGATAAAACGTAAATAATGTAAAGATAAATTTTAATAACTTAGATTAAAGCTAAAAAATAAAATAATGTCATTAAAAGATAAATGTAAAATAAGGTGTGAAGTTATGATTTAAATTATCATGAAATAAAAAGGCAAAGTGGATGGAAAAGTACAATCAACTTAACAAGTAAATACACCTAGTAAATTCAATTTAAAACTCAATATGAAATGAAAATTTACATGAGGATATATTTGGTCCAAGAAAAATAATTTAAAAATGAAGAAAATAACCTTCACGCGTATTTCTTTGGAAGTAAAGACAACATGCCCCCTTCATTGAAATGATTGCCATGGTTTCATACAAATTCCAAATTTGATCATTTTAGATTTTTTGGAAACTCAACTTTACTAACTTCAACCTCCATGGAAAAAATAGAAATATTTATGAAAACTTTTAATCAATGTTAATTCAAAGTTGAAGGTTTTAAATGTCAAAAACAATTCACCCTTTGTCATTTTAATGGTTGTCATGAACACTTTGCAATTTCAAATGTTGTGAGCCTAAGCTTGTTGAAAACCCAACAATAAGAGGTTTAAACCAGTGTTGTCCAATTACCTAGTTTTGAAACAAACCTTCGAATATCAATATAACAAATTCTTTTTTTTTTAATTTTTAAAGGATATGTATGTTTAAAATTTAAGAGATTGATTGCATAGACAATTATGTATTCAACCATTTTAATTTCCCTTTGCCAATTATGAATGAATCAATTTTCAAATGTCGATAAATTATGAATATGTATATGATTCAGTTATGAATGAGTTAGTTTTAAAATGTTAATAAATTGTAAATATGTATATGGTAAATTTATGAATGAATCGATTTCAAATGCTAATAAACTGTAGATATGTATATGGTCTAGTTATGAATGAATTATAATTCAAATGTTGGTAAACTATAGATATGTATGGAAGTTATGAATATTACACAAAAACATGTAAGTGTAATAAAACAAACATGAACACCCTACCAATTCACCCTACAAATTGAAGTAACTTGTGGGAGGATTGAACCCCCATTCTTGAAATAAAAACTTTGCCCATTATAGCACAAGTTATTTGCCCAAAACCACATTAACACCCAAAATTTAAAAGCCCAAAATAATATCAAAAGCTTAGGCAACAACATATGATGTTAGTGAGGAATGAACTGTCAAGTCCATAATACATGCATAAAACCTGCACACAAAAACTAAAATCAATCACAATGATGAAAGAAAATCAAAAT
Organism: Sphagnum tenellum; assembly: GCA_963921925.1. Classification (NCBI taxonomy): domain Eukaryota; kingdom Viridiplantae; phylum Streptophyta; class Sphagnopsida; order Sphagnales; family Sphagnaceae; genus Sphagnum; species Sphagnum tenellum. The sequence goes on from OY998154.1 coordinate 13,446,294, forward strand.
GCAAGTTTTGGCTTAAAAACAACAAAATAAAATAGCCATTTGACTTACTTAATTGTCATCAAACTTCTAGTTGTTTAACAAAATCAGCCTCTTCAATTAAATCATAAATTTCTTCAACTAAAAAACATTATATCTTCATAGAATCCTTAAAAGCATTAGTAGGTGTGCAATTTAGTCGTGGATCATGAAGCCAATTTTTTACAACCATGATCATTCGATCTAAATTTTCCACTTGTAGGTGATAATGCTACAAGGTTGTAACACACCAATAGGTTAAAAACATGTTCAATCTCAATTTGGGACCTTGAATGTCCAAGATTTGCTTGGCTAGAAAATCAACATTCAAAAACTAGTTTTCATGGCATTACTACCAAGATAAAGGATCTATAGATGCAAATGCAAGGATAGATAACCTCCTAAATAAAGAAATATTTTCAACAACAAAAGCACAAGAGGATTCTTCCATGGGTGCTTCAACACCAAACATATTACCTTATTTTTCAAATTGAGAATTGGGCACATCAGTAGTAGTTGCACATGATTGAGAAATAGGATTCAACGTCAAAACAAGCAATCAATAGTGGAATCATTGCTTTTGCATCATGTTTAGAAGCAAGACAAAATATTGATCCACCAAGGCTCACATAATTTTTTACAATTCGTAGAGATTTGAAATGAGGATCCAAAATGATGGCAACCATGTTCTGAACATTATGTGGATCAAATGTTTTCAAATTTAATAATAAGCAATTAACTAGCTTATTAGTTATAATATTTCATTAATGGTTTTTTAATAAGCAAATAAATAACTAAAATACGAAGTAATTAATGAATAATAAATAATAATGTATTAAATTATTAAAAATTTATTTAATAATAATATAATATTGATTGATTAATAAATAACCAGAAATTAATTAATGAGTTAGTTATAAATAATTGATTAATAGTTCATATATAAACAACTAACCAATATATTGAATAATATTGATTATAAATATTTTATTTGAACTATTAATTATCAATGTATTTAAAATAATTATAATTAATTAATAAATATGTAGTTTAGTTTAGTTTAGGTAGGTAGGTAACTTAAGCTCGATAGGTAGGTAAACATATAAGTAGATAGGTGGATAAGCTAAGTTAGGTAGGTAAAAAATATATATATAGGTAGGTATGTAGTTAATTTGTACAAAATAAATACAACTTTATAAATGCACCAATGGAAACATACCCCCATTATACCGTTAATAAAGACTTTAAAAAAATACAAATACTTTTTAAAAGTTTCTTAATACACCTATGTATACCATTAGGGGCTATTTTGACACCTTAGTAAGGCAACTGAATTTGGTTCCATTTGCAATTAATGGGACATATGGGCATAATCATGGATGAAAAAAATAATAATGTATAGGATGAAGAGGTCATTAGTCGCAAATGTAGTTGTAACATAGTTGCAAAAATGGTCAAAGGTGTAAAATAATTGTAGAAACAATTAAAGTTAATTGCAAATGACAATTAGTTGCATATAGTTGCAAATGCAATGGTTGCATTTTGGGGGGCTTCTAGTGGTAGTTGTTAGTTGGCCACCCACCTCCTTCCTAGTTGGGTTTACCTTCACAACTAGGTTACAACAAACTATGACAAAGGGCAATGCACCCCCTTGTCCTTTTCCCTTCCCTTCTTGTAATAATGACAAACTTTAAAAAAAAACACACACACACATACACACGTAAACAACAAAAAAAAAGCAAAAAACAAAATAAAATAAAATAATAATAATGCAAAACATAACTTTTCAATGAAGAATGTTGCAAAAAAACAAAGAAGAAGCAAAATAAAGCTTTAAAAAACCTACATCAAACAAACCCTTAACTTTAAATTAAATTGATATTAAATGAAAAAAAAGTAGTGGGCCCAACACTTTCCACTTTAAACTAAGAATCAATGAGAGAAATAGTAATGGTGTTGGCAAATAATCTCCATAAGACCCACATTCCCACACATTTAATCAAATATTAAACAATGGAGCCACACACTCCAATAGTGTTTTTATGGCATCACAACTATTGGATGAGAAAATCCAATAATTTTGCTGTGATAAATTGTGGTAACTTCCCAATGTGGGCGTCAATTTGCTTTGGCCTTTTTTAGTTATGGGTGGGATGGGGGAAAATTTTAATAATGTTCATTGGATGTGCTAAATATTGGTCGATCGAGGGCTATGGTTGGGCATGGTTTAAAAGGCCCTAGCATGAAGCCATTATGAAAAGAAGATGTTTGCATAATATAAAGCCTTGTGGCTTAAATATCCACTTCACATAAGCCCCTTATTCTAGTAATGTCGTCCACCTAGGGTCACATAAACCTCTACCATTTTTCTTGTATTTATTTATTGTGATACCCATTTGATACACATAAGGTAGAAGTTTTTTTGAATGAAAAGTTATTTAAGTTTTTCAATTATATTTTACGAAAGTTTTTTGGTAAAGCAAGGGAGTATTATTTTTAATAATATGCATTGTCACAACATTAGAAAAACATTAATGTAAGTTTTATGTGGTAGGTAAGACATCAAATTCTAGTAATGCCCTTTATTGGGGTGTTACCAAAATGTGGGTTTGTGTGATAATGATATTGGAACAAAAGATAACCTACAAAGAAAAGTTTGTTAAGTGGTAGGTAAGGTGTAAGTTTAAGGGCATTACTAGAATAATGGTATCACATGAGGTAATAGTCAAGACGGTGTTTGCATTTTAGTTATGCTTTCATTTGAAGGTCTTATCAAGTGTAAAGCAATTGCTTCCCCTAATTGTTTGTATAGATGGACGTTTTAAAACATAATATCCTTTTGGTGTAGTTAAGTGAATCTTACTTGTGTTTGTTTAAAGTGTGTTTTAAATACACAACAATTTTTTTGATAATGTTTAATTGTGATCTATCCATTATCATCCCCTATTCAGGATTCTACGTGTGATTCACTTTCTAATACATTAAAAAAATAACTTGATGAACCCAAGCTTAAAATTTCAAATGTGTGTAAAAATTTGATGAAATACCTTTGAATAATATCAAATGCATCTTATTAAAATGAATTTGTCTAATATTATTTACCTTGAACAATATGACCTTATCTTTGAATGTATGGAGATTAGGGTTTTGAAAGGTGAACAATAGTGTTGAACACATCCTACTAAAATGATTCATTTAATATTATGAATAGGGGAAGTCCCATTACATAGGGACTTCTATGGGGTGAGGTAAAAGGCCTAAGGTTGTAAGCCTTGAGGTCTTTCACCTCACCACACATAAATCTTGAAGTAAAAGGACTTCCCTGCATAAAGATTTGGGAGTTTCTTTTTCAAAAATTTAAGTGCATGAATCATATGCGAGAGGTGTAATGATAACTACATAATGAGAAAATAGATTTGCTGAAGTTTTTATTTAACTAATTAATTAATTAACTTTTAAAAAGGTATTTGTGTGGGATCTTGCAAAAATTGCTTCTATGAATTTATGGAATATATCAAAATTATCATTCAATCCAATGTTAAGAAACAAAAATGTGATGAACTTGACCCTTTGTATTGTGAGGAAGAAGATATTATTGTCAAGGCTTTAAACATGTTTGAAAAATCTTTGGTATAAAAAGAATTTTCTATTCAAGAGGTTGTCAATACAAATGAAAAGCAAAATGCTTATGTTGCAAATTTCTTGACCAATGATGACGCAAAAGAAAATTAGTTCCACCATTTTAATGATGAAGGAAAAATTGTTGAGAGTAAATTCTAAAATGTTTTGAATGGATGTTGATGATGTTTTAAACATGCAAAACTTGGGCTTGGAACACATTTAACAATTGGCAAACATTTCGTGAATTTAGTACCAAACTTTCCATAGAAGATTTGTTTGAAATGAAGGACCTAAAACCTTTTGGATAAATATTATGTTTTTTTTTTTTCAAGTAACAAAAAAGGATGGACAATTGCACCTTCCTACTTCGTATGCATTTGTACCTTCACATGTTATATTTTTAAAAAAATTGTATGATGTTTTGTTATTATATATATGTATGTCCAACTATATATGTGATTTGACACGATATTTAAATGTTCTTTCTAGGAATTGGTTGTTTCATCTGTAGTCATCAAGAACAATGAATCGTGGAATTAAATGCAAATGCAAAAGTTCCATTCAACATCTTGACAAATGTTCGGTATGTAGCCAAATTGATTACAAATGAAACAATTTTATAATCTTCCAAAACTCAATCATGAACTTAAGAAGAATGATGTGCTCACATTGATGTAACAAAAACATTGGCTTTTGAGAGAATTTTGATTCATACCCTTGAAGGTGCTAACAATCAATTTATGTACTTTTGCACTCACAACTTTTTCATACATGCCAAACATGAAATGAAAAATGTTGACAATATTGATTTCTTTTTTCACAACAACAACGAGATCAATGAAGTTTTTTGTTATATTAAATAAAATTAAAAAGAAATAAATTTATTTTCTTGTGAATGGTTTTGTTATCACTTTTTAAATAAGTTTCATGTTTTAGGTATCATCTTCCACCATTTAAAAATTGGAAACTAGACATGAATCAACGTGGAGTTGACAACCAATGTAGAGCTTGTTGATCGTCTAGATGCACATGGTATTGAAACATATAAGGTTCTAATGATCCATCGTCTAGTCTAGAGTGACATTGAAATTGACTTGCTCCAATATTTCTTATTCTTTGTTTGAATGTGAAGTTTAACGATGAGGTTTGGTATTTGAAAAGTCTAGTTGGGAAAAACATTGTTCTCTACCATTACCAAGACACTCACATTTAACATTTGATAGTAAAGGCAAAAGGATCACAAACAAGTCTACCATGTTAGCTAAATAGTAGGATGGTAAGTTAGCTACCTAAAAAGTAGATAGGCAGCCTATGTTGGGGCGGCCTATAAAGTGGGATAGTGGATGACTAGGGTAAAGACTGGAGGTACCAGTGGTAGTACCCGTATAGAGAACCGGGTAGACAAAGTTCCCTGGTTCGCTGATAAACCCGCGCAACAACCCTGGAAACCCTAAACGAGACTGAGGTCCCTCCGTCCGACGCTCTCTACTCCGTTTCACTCGACGCACTCTCCGCTGCGTCTCGAGAGATCTGTCTGGCGTGTGTGTCTGTGCGCGTGCGCATGCAAATCTAATGACTTAGGTTGTGTGCTTTGTTGAGGTTTTCTGGGCAAAGATTTTGGTGCAGGATCTCATCAGTCGTAGTGCAGGGGAGAAGTGAGTGCCCTTACTACTCTGTGCAAAAATTTGGATACACGATGAGGCGAGGAGGGGCGGTGGCAAGGATCCTACTACTACGACATGCCTCCTGTGCGCCTTCTCCGTCTGTGCAACAAATGCCACAACAGTTTCTGCAGTCTTCTACGGCTCGGCCTGTGTCTCTTACCTTCACGCGATGGATCCATACCTACGCAGCTTTGAGGAATCAAGGCGGCGGGGACGGTGGTGGTGGTGCGTTGTCTGCCCTCCTTTTCTTCCTTTCTCTTCTACTTCCCTCTCAAATTTTGCTTGTTTTTGTCTTGTTCGCTTCTCATGGCCTCTTCTCTTCTCTTCTCTCTGGGGATTCGCTGGTTGGTTTTGAGTATCGTCATTCCTTGATGAACTGTTTTGCCTTAGATCACAATTCTTTTGTTTTATCTGATCTCAATTGTCTGCGAGTGCTTGTCCGATATGCTTTTCTTTTTTTGTGTGAGAAGGTCTATTGTGAGTTTTAGCAAGGCGTGAAAAAAATAATTGGAGGTTTCTGAGAAAAGGACGCATGTGAAATATGTGTAAAAGCTACTATAACATCTCTGCAATACGAATGTGCAGATCATGATTTTGTGGCAACACTTTTGGCTGGTGCAATTATGAAACAATGAGGAAAGAGTTTATCCATAAGAAGATTCCATGCTACATTGAAGATGAATCTGGCATAGTCTGAACCAGTTCATCCAAAGGAACCAGACTGTAGAGGATACTCTGAGTTGCTACACTGCAGAATGAGGGATCCCAGATTGCCCCAGAAAGATTTATTCACCATAAAATTAAGTTCACAATACCTAGTGTAATCGACCAGGGTAATGAGGAGATTGCATGAAAAATACACAGGAATTTTTACCCTAAATCTTTGACAAAGGAACACAAGCAATCACAGAATATGCAATCTGTCTGGCCATGTTCAGAATTAAACTTATCAATTGTAATTCAAGCCTTTCAAGCCCTCTACGTGTGCAAGGATAGGAGAGAGCTACAGCGTGCTTGAGAGGATATGTATGAGATTTCAGAGAATACTCCAAAGCAACATTTTGAAGTTAATCTGACAATGACTGTGGTCAGTCATAACCTTATGAATGTTGCTCACAAAGTGTCAGATCATCATCTTCATCATGAAGATCACTGACAAGCTGTCATGACACCCCTACCCCTGACTGCATCAGCTCCTGAGCAGGTGTGCAGATAAATATACATTAATCTGTGCAAAATCTCAGGCTAACCAAACAGAACAGAGCAACAGGCCTTCCTTGCACTTAACTGTTGTGGTATTCACAGAAGGGGGTTTTGGCCCATTGCAGGATGGAATAACAAACAGAGTAGGCAGTGATGAATTCCTACCTGTCTGTTCCCCCTCTCTTCTCTTGCTTTCATTTTGTCTCGCAGCTGAAAGAGTTAGGTGTTCTGGAGGTTGGAGTCTCTTCAATGTTCAACTACAGAACAGTGAAGTCCATTCATTCTGGGGTCTGAGTTTGAGATTCATACATGATTGCATCCCCCACTGTGTCTTGTATGCTGCAGTAAAAATTGATGGCTTTGCTTTCATCTGTCTGTATCATGCAGGAACTACAACTGCAAAGGCTGAGGAGAAACCTAGCCATGGAGATGCCAAGAGTGCTCACGAGGAGGAGATTGTGGATGAAAGGACTCTGGTGCTTCATGCAGCAATGGCACATGTGGTACGGATGCTTGTCGCATTGCTCTGAACAAGAATAATAAGATGAGGAATGAATGCATTAGGGGGCTGCTGTCTGTGTTTTGGCATACTCAGGCTGGAAATGGAGGTTCCAGGTTTGCTTGAAATGGTTGGTTTTGAAGTTGTAAACGATGTTCACAAGAAGGGAGCTTGAGGGAGGGTGCAGTGCAGGTTGGGTTGGATGGAAGCTGCACTGGTGGCAGGTGCAAGAGATGTGGGACTGTCACCATCTATTGTGGGAAGCTTCCAACGTAAAGATGCTGCATTAGTTGAGGTGAAACAGTGTTTCCCTAGACATTTAATTGCTCTTCAATGCTCTCTAATGTGCCTCTGGCTTTTGTGACTGGATTTTGTGACAAGTTTTCCCTGTCTGACAAACATTGTGCAGTTTTTTATGGATGATTGCAACCACAAGTTGCAAGAGCAGCTTGAGGGGAAAGAGAAGGAGTTGTCCAATATGCTTCTTGCTGACCGTATTGCCTCAATTGTGCGTATGCGATTGGAAATGAATGTTCCAGTTATAACAAAGTGGGCTTCAGCCCTTAGCATCCAGGTCAACACATGCACGACTCCTGTTTCCCCCTTTCTTCCTGTCTCTTATTTTGCTGCAAAACATGTGAACTCACATTTGTGCTTGTATCTTAGCTTACAATGCCTGCCAAATCTGACAGGCATATATTTCTTGCAGGCAAATCCTTTGAATGCAGCAACAGCATTAAAGCAGAGGGCACAATTGGTAGATGATATTTGGCATGCAGCAGGTGATCGTTCATCAGACATGGATTGGTATACGAAGCGTGCACTGTTAGGGGCAGTCTATACGACAGCAGAGCTCTACATGCTTACAGACTTCACTCCAGGTTGTGGAACCTTAAACTCCAATAGCATCTTCAGCTAGTTCTAGAATTCATTCCTCTGTACCCTGTTTGCAGATTGCAATACCCTATATGTAACTTTCACAAGTATTGGAATTGTAGTTGTGCATGTTGCTCGCTATCTTACTTTGAGATTATATCTGCTGAATTGACCAGGATATCGTGACACATGGACATTCTTGGAGGGGCGGATCAAGGATGCTGTTAATGCCCGCAAGACTGGCCAAGAGGTGATTTGCCAATGCTCTCTTTACCTTCTGTGCAAGCAGTGATTTTATGGAGAAAAATTCTTTACAGAAATACATTTTGTGCATGCCTGTGTGATGAATACCCACTAATGCAAGAATGAATGTGGGGTGATTCAGGCTGTCCATTTGGCACAAGCTGTCAGCCAAGGTCTGAGCAACTCCCTTGCATCATTTTTCAACAAACAATCTACCTCTTCTAAGTCTTGAAAGATACTGAGCTGAATGTGATGCTAAGGACTGCATAAAAGCATAGATGTTTTGTAATGTCAGTATGAATATTCAGTACCATACTGCTGCACATATTGGTACAAATGGGAAAGTGCTGGATCCCAATATATTGAAATAGACTGTTTTCAGAAACTTAAAAAAACATCTCATTTTCCTCCTTGGCCGTTCTCTTCACTTCTGTTTTCCTGTCCTTCTCTTCTCATTTTTTTCCTTCTCTAGACTTCTTTTTATCTTTTTGATTCTCACCTCACCTTTCTTCTCATGATGCCTCCTCCAATTGATGTAGCTTGGTGACATGCAATCATATGGGGTAGTGTTTAAGTAGTTCAGGGAACAAGGAATGTCTGCCGGGGTCAGCATTTCCACTTCCAAGGCCTTGGGCAGCCAGAGATCTGACAAGGAGGGGTGATGAAATAGTATGATAGAACTCTGCAGGTGGATATGCTGATCAGGATGAAGGTGGGAAAGATGTTAGGCAAAATGAAGGCGAAGAACCTCTTGGTAATTTTCCCCCAACCTTCTACTCTTGTTGAAATTGTTATTTATCTGTCATTAGGTGAATCCCATCATTAGTTTTCTATATTCTTACCCACCATTTTAGTCTCCATCGAAGAGCCAACACACTTTGCCAACATAATGTAATGGGTTGTGGATGAACAACCATTGATCTTGCAAAATATGAATTATGTTTTTTCCTCTCGTAATATAGTCATCTCATTCACATTTTCTATCAATTGATTTGTATTCTTTAAATAATGTCCTGTTGTTTTGCTGAATATCAACAAGGTACATGTGATATCAGTTTTGTACTTTTAATAATACAGGCAAAAAATTTCAAAAATGATTGATAAAAAATGAAGATTAAATTTTGATTTTTTTTCTTCAATAATAGATAGGATAAATTCCAGAACTTTGTGTCTAAATGCAACAAACATCATTATATTTTAGTTCTCAAGCCACATGGACGGTAGAATTTCATAATGTTGTAGTGAGTCTGGTGACATTGAATTTTGAGAATTGTAAAGAAAGCTTAATTCAGTTTACAATAGAGTGTTAAATTTTCCCTTCCCCTTTCTACTTTACATCATTATACCCACAAAACATTCAAATACCATTTAGATTAAAAATGAGATGTTGGAGATAGATGTTTCAAACATGTACTTCCATTTGCGAAGTAATGTATTCATAAGTATAGTCTAGCATGGAATGGTACTATTTGAACTTGTCAACCTAAAATTTTGTGGTAAGATCGACAAAGAGTGGATACAACTTGACAAAATTTCACCATAGTAACAAAATTAGATCTACATAGATATCATTGATTTGAAAAAAAATTGATGAAGTTAGGCACTACTTCTAAGAGGGGAAGGATATAAAATAAGGTTATTAGCACATCCAAATCAACCAAAAGCTCAAAACTAACTAAAACTAATTGGGAATTTGTGGTCATGTCCAAGCCCATCTTCACCAAAAGAGTGATTGTATTACGCCATCACCCTCTTGGCTAGGCTAAGTTTAGAAATTCATTTGTTTTTGAAAAAAATTCAATATCTCAAGTGTTTTAATTTCCATGATGTTAGCCAATTTTGTGAGTTTCAAATGATGTTTGAAATTTTTGCAAAAGTAATTTAGTACAAATATTGAAGCAACATCTCCACTCAATGCACCAAGGGGAAAAAATAAATCTACAAAACTAGATTCGTACAATGAGAAACACAACGCACCCCCAAGGTATAAAGAGTCAATGATTCATGAATATTAGTTGTGACACCAAATTTAGTGCCCTAGAACACATTCACACCATTTGCACCCAACGAGAACAAACTTTAATGCAATGTCACCTTCATTCAATAGAAACTCCATAATACACATCATTGAAGGTTATTAAAGCTAACCCCACCCATCGCTAAAACATTGACAACATCAACAAAATGCACACCCGATCATTGACCAAATAAATTTGTATATGCATCCATTATTGACAATTAATTGGCAATAAAAGTAACTTCATCACATGTGATTGAGAAACATTACTTGTTCCCATCATAGCCACCTTCAACACCTTAAAAATTTGGTGGTGATAGTGTTCACCTATTAGCCACCTTGATCTCGAGTAATCAAATGTTTTCTTAGCATGTTTTTCACATTTAAGAATTTGAATAAGGTTTTCAAAGACTCGCATTCATGAAGAATGGGTTACCGATTTTGCATAATACACAAAAAAAAAATGTAGAGAATTGGACAATCTTACATTGATTCTTCACAACCTGGGCATTATCAATTTGCTACAAAAAAATATTTGAAGTTTCAAACATTGAATAGGGCAAGATTGAAAAAGTGCATGTTGTTCATGTTAGTAAATTTGGATTTTTCTCTCAGTAAACATGACATGTTCAGATGAATGACACTTCTTTTTACATTGGAAAGTTCTATGAGTAAAAATATAGCACCGTGTATATTGGTTGTTGGGTAAAAATGTAATTCAATTGGTTTCACAATAGGGTCATGTTTATTTTCAAATTCATATATAATATATATTAATTTCAAGTATATTTTTTAAATAAGAAAAATATAACATATGTACAAGGGACTTAAGTACTAATTGTTAGTAGGTTCAATTTTTTTGTGATTCAAATTTTATAAAGGTTTATAGTTTTTAAGGTCTTGAGTCTAATTTCCATTTTTGAGGGAAAGCGGGGGAGGGGATAATGTTATGAATGAGTTGGGGAATTCTCTTGAACAAGTTAATGAACATTACTTTGATTCTTCATTGACAATGATGTTATGCCATCTTTTAGGATTGTCTTTATGCTTGTTTGCATAAAATATTTGGACATGTGGAAGAATGGCGAATGCTTCATCAGTTTTCATGGGTTCAACCAAAATAAAAAATTTCAAATAGATATATGATACCAAAATTCAATGAAAACATAAAGTTAAATTAAGTATAGGATCAATTAAAGATGTGGATATTAAAATTTTAAGTAATGATAAGGTGGGAAAATTAAAGTTCTTTCACATAATACTTTCGAAATAATAATTTCTTTGATTTAGGTAATGTCAAATTTTGACACATAGTGTACCCTTGGGTCATGATTTGCCTACCATTTCCCCATATGCTTCTCCAAATTATCCCACTTAGGAACAATGTGCATGGGCACACTTGTAATATAGGCCTCACAAATGGTGCACTTGATAAAAATAAACACCCCCCATCAAAGATATTAAAATCTAGCTAAATGAATTGTGTTATCTAAATGTTTTGCCATTTTTGAGTTGCATCTTAAGTTTTTCATTGCATTTTGGGTGGAACTTTCACATTGAATTGGAGGATAAACAAATTGGAGCTCCAAGTGTCCCAACCTTAACCAATGGAGGAGGAGGCAAACAATTACATGGTGTCATCAAGCTTGGATCAATAAAATTCTACCCATTGTTGTTGACATCATGATTTGAGAAAAAAATATTCACTCTGAAGTTCAATGGCACAATCAAAATAACAAAACACCATTGCACCCCAACAAAAAAATACATGTACTACATTATTATATATACTACAACCTGCATTAACACAATGTTGAACATTTGCACCCCAACGAAGCCTTCACACCCCACAACCCCAACAAGATGTTGAAAGTTTGGAGTTTAGGCTTCAATTGATGTGCAATCAAAGTGCACTAACTTGCAAAGTGCAATGCTTACAAACATTATGCCTTACCCGTACTAATGCCTTCAACATCCAAAACACCCATTCAAGCAAGACTACAAAGTTGAGAAGACAATGCACACCCAACAACATAAACATGAATAAATAAATAATGAAATGAAGAAGGAAGGATGCATGCAACAAAGAGGTTCAATGTTTGAAGTTTCTTTTGCTCATAGATTCCAAAGTGTAAAGTTGCAATTGGCAACTTTGCATGTTGCTTGTTGTTTGATGACATTCATACTCAACAATGCCATTGCAAGTTCCAATTTCCATAACCAACATCCACCATATAAACAAAGATATTGACTTGTGTCTTTGAACTCAATTGAACCTTGTTGCTTAAACCTTTAAAATTGAATTTGAAACAATCCACAAGGCTATTGAAATCATGAAAGATGAACATTGAATATGGAAAAAGAATCATGATTCATGATAATAAAAAGTGGACCACATGTGACTTAGGGTCTCTTTCCATTAGGTTGTTACGATCATATTACACCAATGTATTATAATCACAACAACTTATTGGAAACCTAGTGAAATAACATTTTGTTCCTTGTTGCATGGACAATCATTTCCCATTGGAGATATACAATTATGTTGAAAATATGTGATATTTGCAGGAACAAAAAAATATATAGATGTCATTTTGTGGTGAATCATAATTTGAGTCATAGTTTTCATAACTTTCACTTACTTTTAGTCAATGCTTGATTAATGATTTATTAATTGGTTGTGAGTGTAAGTAGTTGAAAAATAGTAATGAAAAGTTGACGCGATCATAGAATTTGTGATTATAATTGCTTAATGTAAATATGTCCTTAACCTTGCACACACACAAGTGGAAGTGTGTTCAAAAGATATTTTTGATAATAATAGTACTACTGGTTATAGATTTAGGTGTTGTGAAAATGATTTTGTCCTAGGTATTACAATCCTTTAATGATTCAAACAAATGGCCATTAGGCATTAACCAGTGGCTTTAGGCTATAATTAAAAATGCCCTAGTTAACTTATTTTAGGATCTAGACCTAAACTTGAGTTTACAATAATTAGTTAGTGTTTAAACCTTGAGGATTTATTTTGGCAACATAAAAGGTCAAGATGTAAATACCACACAAAACATGGAAGGATAAAATCAAATTTGGGCTAATGAATCTTTAGTAATATGCTAGCAATGATACAATTGATGTAGTAATTCCATTATCAAATGGTCATAGACATGAATTTTCATTATTTAAAGTTAAAATTTTCTTTTCAAATCCCTTGCACTTGGAGTTGGGTTGTTACTTATGTATAAAACATGTGATAAATAGCTAGAAAAAATTGATCGATGGGGATGTTTCTTTTTTGTGATGTGTTTGCCATTTTGCAAGTTATCACACTATCAATAATTCATTTCCTCAAAATTATCACTTCTTATCATTAAACAATTTTTTTTTACCAGTGAATTTTCACCAAAATTTGACTTAAAACATATGATTTTGCCTTATACAAAGGATTTTCCATGGAAAAAATGACCCAAGTTCATTAAATTTTTATGATACATCCTAATAAGTAGCCAAGAATACATGAGTATTCTATTTTTTTTACTTTTATATTTAATATGTAGCCAATTTTGGTTAAATTATTTTGTGAACGATCGCCACTTTGTGTCGCAACCTTAGCCTTGGACTTGTGACCAAAGCAAGGGCTTATGAAGGTGCAAGTCAATAATGAAGTTCGAAAGTCACATTTCATGTTCTCAGAAGTGTGGGAGTGTGGGATAATGAGGGAATGAACCTTCACACTCTCAAATGAGCTCCCACTTTGGGAGTTGGAGTCTGGATGGACTCCCAAATCTTCAGAGAACAATTACAGGGGTCAAAACACATTGGATTGACAAGTTCTTTATATCATTGAAAAGCTCTTGAAACAAAAATGTCTAAAATGGGATTTCATTATTCATTTGGGTCATTAAGACACAAGTTATGGCCAAAAGAAGGGCCAAGAGTCAAATTGCTAAAAGTCCCGGTGGATTCCCGAAACTTCATAGAGCAATTTCAGGGGTCAAAATTCAATGGCTTGTGACATTTTATATATCATTAGAAAGCTCTTGGAACTTAGATGTTTAAAATGGGCTTGCATGGCTCATTTGGACATTTGAAACACAAATTATGGCCAAAAAACGGGTCAAGAGTCAAATTGCCAATTTGATTCCCGACCAAAAAAAGTCGGGAATCGATCTAATTTACTTGTTTGTAGATGGCGTACGACATACCATTGGAAAGCTCTGGACGAGAGCTACAACTTTGCTTTAGACCACACCTCGATCCAATGTCTACTTGCGAAATTATGGGGCTCCAAAGTTGCGGGAGTCCCAACTTGGGCGAATTCGGGACTCCCACTTGGGAGTCCCGGGACAAAAAGCCATTTGGATGTGGGCCTCGTGGAGAGGTGCAAAATATGCTATAAGGGAGAAGGTGATAGCTTCCCCCAAGTTTGGGCCATGGTGAGTCTTGTGTGTCCGTGTTGCCCGTGGCTCGTCCTAACACCAAAAGTGTTCCAACTACGCACTAACCACCTTGTGTGGGTTTTGTGTAGGTTCATGTGAGTGAATGAAGCTTGTCAACTTTTCCTAGTCCCATCCCAGAGCTTCAGCACGCCTTTTTACCCCTCAAAGTGTTGTGAGTTAGGGAACGTGCCCCGACTCCTTCTTCCGAGGTTTTTTATTTAGATTCGCATTTGAGTTTTTCAAGGAATTGAAAGTGCGTCACCCATGACAAAATGACATTTGGGTGTTGGTCCTATGGCCAAGCACAAAATATACTACAAGGGGGAAGGTAGTGGTTCCCCCCAAGTTTGAATCGTTGTGAGTCTTGTGAGTCTATCTTTGCATGTGGCTTGTTTGTGCACCAAAAATGTTCTAACTTTGCACCAACCAACTTGTTGTTTGGTTTGTGCATGTTCATGTGAATAATTGACCTACTTGTCATTCGTCCTAGTCCCATCCCGGAGCTCGAGCACACCCCTCTACCTTTGAAGTGTTACAAACTAGGGAGCATGCCCCAATTCCTTTTCCTTCCAATGTCTTCACATTTGGATTCGCAATTGAGTCCATCAAGGAGCTTGGGGGTGCGTCACTTTGGCTATTCCTTCCTGCAAATTTTTCAAAACCTAATCATAAGGAATGGGAAGAAGAGTGCAACATTTTGGGACAGAATTGTTAATCACAAACATCATTCGATAACATGAACAAAAAGGATAACAAGGTTGTTTGAAACAAAATTAGGCACCATTAAACATGATATGAACAAATTTATGGGAAGTTATAATGTTGTTCAAACATTTTGTGAGAGTGGATCTAGTGAAAACACACTACAAAAAAAATTAGAACTTTACAAAAACAAGCACCCATGAGCATAAAACTTCAACATTATTTCTAGTTGGTTTTGAAGGACATACCTTGTGGGGGTGATGCACATGAAGATGCAAGGAAAACTACACAAATGAAACACAAGTTTGATATTGCCCATCACGAAAACTTTGGAGTTAATCAAGGTGAAGTAAAATTTCTAGAAATTTAGCTTTTAGTGATTGATTGAGCATAACATCCAACAAGTTACAAGGCAAACAAGGAGGTTGAAATAATGGCCAAGTTGAAAAATATGGGGGTGCTAGCACAAACAAAGGTGACAATAGACGTGGTTATTACCACTTTGAAAGAAGTTGCCATCTTGGAATATCATAGTGTGATGGCACTTTTCACTTTGCTTGAAGATTTGTTGGTGACAATAGAGGTGCAAAAGTACTTCACATTTTGACAATACAAAGAATTCATTAAAATTAAATCCTATATGAATGTTATTCCTAGGTCTTCATCAAGTTTTTCAACTACATAACCTATAATGCCCAAGGCAACTATTCTAGTCAACATATTTGATTATTCACAAATAGATATAGATTGCATAGTTGTGAAATTTAAAAATGTTGTAAAGTAAAACAATGTTTGATTAGAAGCAAAGGCAAGTAAATAACAAAATTTGCACTTTCATTATACTTATTGCTTCTCAAAGCCCACAAATGTTCAATGAGGTCATTATGCAATTTATAATGAGCATTTGCATTTTCAATCTCTCTATTACCATGTGTGTATTTGTCAATTATGAGGTTGTGTGTGACGCGAATGGTAGTAGCATCAAAATGATCTCCCAATCGCATTATTTTCATATTTTATGATCATGTTGTGCATGATCACACATGTATACAAAATGTTAACAACAACATTTTGATCCCATATATGCATAGTTTTTGAACAATCACAAACTTGCTTTGAAGAACCCCAAAATTGAACTTTACATCCTTGCACATTGCCTTGTGTGACATTGAGTGAAATGTTTCCACTTTTCACATTGTAGTTCATGCACAATTTGCACAAAAATTAACCATTGTGAGTAGATGCCATCAATAATAAGGTAGTACTTTGGGTATTGATTTTCATTCGCTTAAAATCCAAGGTCAACATTTGCACCATGCAATAGTCAGAAACTATTTGAGACCTAACCAAAATGAACATGCCAAAACCAAAATTGATTGTTTGCGATTGTTTCTAGGATTATAAATTATTCTAATCTTTATTAGTAAACTAAAATTACCAAGTAGTTGGGAAAAAAATTCATATATAGTGCAAGCAATCAAAGGAAACAGTCTTCCCTAGAAACTTTTTGGTGCATTGATCTCAAATTATCACTCAAGATCAACTTGAATTGGTTGACACAAATAAATTGGTTCAAACACTTATTGCCCTACTTTTAGGAATTGTTTTAGGCTTTCCATGGTTGTGCTTTCTCCCATGTTGTAGCATTCATGCAATGCATTAGTTGCAACACCATAAGCTAGCATCTAAATAGCTATATTGCATTTTTGCAAAGCTGATAACCCATGGTGTTGCAAGCATTTCATTGTTATACAAAGTCAGAATCACATTCATTCATAGTAGTGACAATTCAAAGGAATAAAAAGTGCCTCATCTTGTAGCAATGATGAAATTGTTAATTATCATAGACTGGGTTTTCACAAAAGTAATCTTGCATGATGCACTTTTCACCAAGCTAACGATCTCTCACAATATTTGTTCAACGCCTTGGTTGACTATCAACTTGAGCAACATAATTATGCTCCTGAAGAACCTGTTGTTGCAATGTGGCTCTCAATAATTCAACTTCCTCTCCATCATAAGAGAGATTCAATTGTAACCATGCCATTTATCATGCATGCCATTGCTCCACCAATGCCTGCAAACAACAATTTGATCACTAACTCCTTGCAAATGCACTTGAAGAACAGGATCAAAAGCTATCAAAGTTGTGCAGATGATCAGAGTGTCGGAGGGAAAAATAAAAGGTTTGGGAAGAAAAATCAATGACAAATACGTGTAGGTGATGATGCAAGATGGGCGATGCAAACACTTTTTAGGGCCGGCTCTGTACATGTAGCCTCCATAAGCCCCTGGAAGATCCCAGTACAGGGATTTTTATGATCTCAACATTGGAGATGCCATAAGGCTACTAGGTATGTAGATACTAGATACATGTGGATGGTTAGCACATAGCTAACCAGGGTGGTCGGCTACAGGATGGGAATACAACCAGAAAAATGTTTCCTGTCCACATACCATCCATGTGTATCCATGGCGTGCTAGAGCTTAGTAGGTGCTGGTTCACTCTGGCGCCCCCAAAGAGGGATAATAATGTAACTGTTGGATATGATGATCTGAGAGGGGTGTTCAATAAGAGTTCATTTCTTGGGCTGATCATGGTGATCCCCGTGTTCCTGTATGCACATTGACACAATACCATGGTAGGCGACTTAGCAAGTTCTGAACTAAATAATTACGAGAAAAAAATTCAGGACGTTTTGAGAAATTACTAAGGCGTCATTTTACTGTAGCCTGCTTTACAAGTTAAAAGTACACCTTAAAATTTTCTTAATAGTTTACCAATGTCAGACTCATCAATGTCGAAATTGTCGCAGAAAATATATTAAATATTCAGCATCAAAGAGCTGAACATGCTAGGCTACTAGGATAGTTGAGTCGAGATAGTTAAGTTGCAGTGTCCACGTTTGCTGTAGTGGTGGCTGTTTCCTGTCAGATTCCAGTGTATGTCGCTTAGAGAATCTCCAACAATGCTCAGTATGTGACCCTGCAAAAAATATTTCTCACATCCAAGTTTTAGTTACTAACTTTTCTCTGACCCCAGTCACAAAACTGAAACTAGGACTGGAAGTAGGTGGGAAGACTAGTAATAGCAACCCACTTGGACCAATCAAAAACTATCTTGCCAATCAGAAACAGGGAAGGTGAGGAGATTCTCCTCAGAGTTTTTGCTCCTGGATTTTACTGAGTACTTTATTAACTTAAAATTGGGTTTCTGCTTCTGGATTAAATATCATTTGAAAGTTGCAAGAGGGAAAAAAAAAACAGTAGAATCCACATGGGTATCTAGTATCTACATCATCCAAGCCTTTCCTAGATAGGTTTCCTCTTTTTTGGAACTTGGAATTTGTAGCAGGCTAACTAGTAAAATTTAGGCAACTTCTCAACTATGTACATAGCTCAAAAACTAGACTATCATAAAAGCATATATACCTATCCTTGTTACTTGTAGTGCCAGCCAGTGCATGCACCGAGCTACCCTACACTCTTCCACTCACCCAAACACACTCCGCTCCACTCAATTGTGAAGTGTACAATGTAAACATGATACATACTACATACCTTGAGATTCACATTTCAGCCATCTACAACACATTTGGATATAGACAGTCTGTGAAAGCACTGGACATTTATTAATAGTCAACTCTTGAGGCACCAACACGCTACTCGCATTAAAACATAGTTGTCCCCTTCCTTTTTTGTGCATGAAAGGAGACAGTCCAGTAATGCGTATAAATGGGTTGTCCTCCTTGTGTGCATGCATAAAAGCAAGATAGAAAGAGGAAATAACACAGAATGTACGCTGTATGTTGACAAGGGTATCCTTCAAAGTAGACATGCAATCTTGTGTCCAGTACTCATGCCATATCTGCCAGGATATACACCACTGGTTGCAAATGAATTGATGGGAGGCTGTACAATAGTTGAATAGTTATGGTTCCACTCAAATTATATAACTTTCTAGACATGCTGAAATTTTCAAGAAGCATCTTTTGGAATATTTGGGAGCAGTTTATTTGGAACCTTCAAAATTAATGGGCAGAGAGACATGGTGAATCTGCTATTCAAGTACCCCATATTCTTAGGGGATGACTCCAAAGAGACAATGAAGCTGGCTGTAGGTATATGCAGGGGGATTTTGGAAGTAGAAACTCATGCCGGGTGCTATGATATGAACTATGGTAGTATCTTGGCAGCTTCGACACAAATTAAATTATTTCTAAATTTCTCAAAATTAAAAAAAAGCATATTATATCGAATAATTCAAATTTTATACTTAGAATCAAACCCTAGCCCCCTCGAGACTAGTACAAGTTCATGAGAACAGTTCAACCCAGAAAACAACTGAAACTTTTAATATTCATAGTAGTTTTATTATATTCACTTTGTACCTGACAAAACTTTTAAAATCAAAACTAAATTGTCGAATTAAAATTCTCAAAATATATTAATCATTTGGCAATTACCTGTTGAAGCTGCCAAGGTACTATGGCATGTAGGGTAGAAATGCCTATCACCAAACACCCACCTATTACCAAACACACATTTTGAGCACTATGAACCCTATGACAAATTAAAGTATTCACACACACACACACATATGGACATCTTTTACCTTAGTACCAAATGATTGGTAAAAGAAAATAAGTGTTTGGTCTTTCCATTTAATTGTCCATGGATACAGAACAGACGTTTGGTCATGAGTGTGATCCCATTTGATTTGAACCAAATATTGCATTTTTTATAAATTAGGGTTGTTGGTTGTGGGGGTTAGGATTGTTGACATGTCCACCTCCATGAACACAAATAATCAATGGGGATAAAAAGATGGGTTGGCAAGTGTTTGGAAATAAATATTTTTAGATTGAAGATTGGGGTTTACAATGTTCAATATACAAAATGTGAGCACCCTAATTACAAGGAAAGGTGTGGGACATTTCTAAATTGTTGTGGGGGTTGGGATTATTAAGTGTTTGGTGAAAGGATTAGTCTAGGTCAAACTTGTAAACATGTGCAATTCATTATGGGGTAAGGATTGTTTAATTGTGTGGCAAGAGAAACCCAACCCCTACTTTGGATACCCAAACCCTTGTAACTTGTTAAACTTTCCTACCAAAAGTTGCACACATAAGATATTTAAAGGTTGTTTAAATATGCTAGCATTGTGTAGTTTGGGTTTTCACTCTCAAGAAAGAAAGCATGTCCAAAATTCTAGAGCATGTTGAGCAAGAATTACAAAGTTTTTTTGAGCTTTCAGTTCCTAGTGTTATAGGGTTAAGGTCTTTGTTGTATGGAGGGCAAAGTTAATCGTAGCAAAACAACAATTCAAGAAGTAAAATTAGATAAAGAGACTAAGGCCAACAAAATTGTGTTTCATCTAGCGAAAGTAAAAGAAGAGGTTGCAAATTTAGAAGTAGATCCTACATCTAATGAAGCCATATTCTCATATATAGATAAAGTTTACATTGAAAAAATTAGCAAATATATATACTATGGTTGGGTTGTTAAATTTGTGAATAGTCTTTTGGTTCTAAGGAGAAAGGGAAATCACAAGTAGTGGGTAGTAGCAAAGTTGCATAGTCGATTCATTCCAACTACCTACATAAAAACCAAATATGAAACCTTGGTTTGGTCAAATTTTGAAAATTGGTTCCATTTCATTTTAGATGCTGGAAAAAAAGAATAATATGCACAAGTTATTTACCTTTAACTAATTGAGTTTTTGTATTCGTGGTTTGATTTTAGGAAAAACGGAGGCATACTTCTTATTGGTAATGGACGAAAACCTCGAGTTTAGTGGAATCTTGGTCCTAGGGGGTCCAACTAGCCATGAACTTCAATGTACCATGAAGGAGGAGGAACAACGTGTTGGATTAGCTAACACCTAACAAAAAAAACATGCCTCCTCAACCTGAATCACAGCCATGACAACAATCAACAAGGGTTATTAAGCAACTGATTAGTCCAAAAGGTAACTAGAGAATTAAAGACTTAGAAGATGCCATGGAGACAATTGAAATAAGGTTTACGTCATTGAAAAAGGCAAATCAGTATTGGAACATACCTTTGACAAGCCTATCAAACCATCTCACTTGCAATATTATAGGAAAAAAAAATGGCCCATCAAGAGTCTTATCAGCTGATGAGGCAATAGTTGTTGAATGGGTATTTGGCATGCAAGAATGCGACTTGTCAATCTCATTACATTAATTGAAATTCAAAATGGAAGAATTAACATAAAGTTGTGCAACACCATTCAATAATGGCATTTTTAAAATCTTGTGGTGGTGTTGGTTTAAACAAAGGCACATTAAAATATCCATTCACTTGACAAAAGGATTGGATATTTAGAGGGCACAAGGACTAACCCTAGTTGCATGTAATTCTTTCTATGAAAATCAACAATCACTCTATAACAAACAAAATTATTTTCCAAACCACATATGGAATTATGATGAAATTGGTATTTACGTTAGTAGGCAATCTAGCACATGAGTGCTTGCAAAAAGGGGATCACAACAATTCTACAACACAATACCAAAGTCAAAGGAATGGATGATAGTCAATTGTGTAATAAATGCAATTGGAAACATTTTTTCTAGTTTTTATATTTTCAAAGGTGAAAGGATTAAAGAGGGTTACATTCAACAATGTAAGTTGGGATGGCGTATGGCAATGTAGAAGAAAACATGGATGACATGTTATTTGTTAAAACTATTTTTTTATTTTTTTATTTGATTAATACTAGGA
Source organism: Sphagnum tenellum (assembly GCA_963921925.1). Lineage (NCBI taxonomy): Eukaryota > Viridiplantae > Streptophyta > Sphagnopsida > Sphagnales > Sphagnaceae > Sphagnum > Sphagnum tenellum. The sequence continues at coordinate 13,468,323 of OY998154.1, forward strand.
GGTTTGTCTCAACAAAATAGGCACCTTTTAATTCTAAACGGACATGGATCACATGTTAATTTACAAGCAATTGAACAAGCATATGAGGTAGGGCTAGATATGATTACCCTTCCATCCCACACTTCCCATGTTCTATAGCCTTTAGATGTTAGTTATTTTAGGCCATTCAAATTTGCTTTTGGAAAGGAAAGAGTTGCAAGCGTGTTTAGGAACAATCATAGAAAACTAGACAAGGTTACATTAACATGTTGAATGGAAAGAACATTCAATCAGTCGTTATCCAAGCAAAACATCAAACTAGGGTTCAAAACCATAGGGATATGGCCTTTAGACCCGAGGGCAATGGACAACCAAAGTAGACCGATGGAATTGTACACAAGATAATCAAATATAGACATATCAAATGATGAAGATGGACCATTAGAAGGAACAATAGATGGTAGTCAATGGGGCAAAGATAGAGTTGCAACAAAATTAATCAACATTGTTATAACTTCACAAAATGAAAGTGAATCTACCCAAGATGATCATGTGTATTCAACAACACAATTTGATGTCCATGAACTTAGATATGAACATGCTACAATAGGAATACACAAGTCAAGTGAAACCAACATGGAAGTTGAAATTGTTTGCCTTGCTAACCTTACCCAAAAATTAAAATTTGGAACCAACCCTCCCCAAGAACCAAAAGTTGAAGCTAACTCTTCCCAAGAACCAATAGCTAAAATAGTTGAAGTTTAAAATGCAATAGTTTAAACTTCACAAGTGTTCCCTATTGCCAACATGTTGTTACCAAACTTGCCTACAAGGAGAACAAGAGGGATAGAACCATTAATAAACTACTCCAAGTCTCATGTTTTTACATCATACCAATACTTGGGCATTCTATGTAAAAAAATTATGCAAAACAAAATAGTAAACAAATAAAGGGTAATCAAAAGGTAAGAGAAGGAAGCTAGGACCATACAACAAACAACTATAACATCAGTGACGCACTCCCAAGTCCCGAATTGAACCCACTTGAGGGTTCAACTATGTGTAGTTGCAAAAAGTTGGGACTCGGAAGGTGCTCCCGACTTCCAGCACTATAGAGGGGTAGAGGGGCATGCTAGAAGTCCCGAGATTAGACTAGGAAGAGAGACTAGAAGATCAAGTTTGAATCTGCGTCCAAAACAAACCACCAAGTGGTTAGTTCACATTCGGGAACACCTTTGGGTGTTAGGACAAGCCACGGGCACTTTGGACCACAAGATTAACCACGACCCGGACTCGGGGGAAGCCACCACCTTCCCCCATATACTATTATCTGCAACGCTCCGCGGAGGCTACATCCAAATGGCTCTTTTTCCCGGGACTCCCAAGTTGGAGTCCCGAAATTGTCCCGAAATTGTCCCGGTTGGAGTCTTGGGACTTTGGGAGCTCATAACTCCCGAGTGCAGAGTCTGATCGCAACAAGGTCTAAACCAAAGTTGTAGCCCTTGTCGAGATATTTTCAACGCCATGTTGCACACTCAATTCGGAAGTAAAAAAAGGTTGATTCCCAACTTTTAGTGGTCGAAAATCAAACTGCCAGTTTGACTCCCGACCCTTTTTTGCCCATAACTTGGTCTGCAGATGTCCAAATGACCAATGCGATGGCATTTTGGACATCTGCGCTTCAAAACCTTTCCAATGACACTAAGAACACTTCAATGCAAGGTGTTTTGGGCCTTGCTGGTTAACTCTCAACATTCGGGAATCCTGGAGGACTCCATGTCTCCAACTTTGGGAGTGTTGGGCTTCACCCCCACACTTGGCCAAAGTGGGGTTGCGACAAAATGAAAATATCATGAAGATCCAAAGGCAAGTTGAGAAATGAGAAAGAACAATTTTCAATATCACATAATCTCCTACAAATGTGAAGGAATCAAGAGATATAATGCACAAGCAAATTGCAACTGAAGTGTTAACCCAAGTGTTTTTTTCCATCAATTTGAATTTTGGCAATATAACACCAAAATAGAAGGAGGCTAGGGAAGTTATATAAGACCATAGGTTCAAATCTTATCAATTTGAATCAAAATCAAAGTGAAGACTACCCTTTTCCAAAAGTTTCACAGGGATTATTCAAGTTAGATCTTCCCAAAATGGTTTACTGCGTTGCTTGTATATGTTTTTATCTTGTAGCCTCCCTCTTCTTTTATAGGGTAAAAGTTTGAATGTTGGGTAAAAGATGTGTTATAGTAGGAATGCAACAACCAACTGTTGTAGGAGACCATGAACTTCTTGCAAGAATGTAATAACAACAAAGAAGAGAGCAAGAAGCTCAAGTAGGAAGGTAGCAGCTAGGAGAACAACAACCGCTTGCAGGAGAACATGAAGAGTTCGAGCTTATTGCCATGAATGCATTAACTAATCTTTAAGTTTTTGAGGATCACAACAAATGTTTGCAAGGCGCATGCACACACACCCACACCCACAAAGGAGACTAGAGGATTAAAAAATAGTAGGGCACACATAGAGGTTGTGAAACATGGTCATAAAACACACACACATTAAGGGAGGATTAGAGGATGATCATTTGTCACTAAAGGAGGACCAAAGGAGGATCACTAAAGGAGGAAGCTTGAAGGAGGATCAGAGGAGGGTAGGGCACACACAAAGGCTATGAAACAGAATTAGAAAACACACACTGAAGGAGGATCAAAAGAGGATTGGTTATCATTAAAGGACAATTAGAGGAGGATCATTAAAGGAGGAAGTTTGAAGGAGGATCAAAGGAAGGTAGGGCACGCACAAAGTGTCTTCCCACACACACGTGCGTTAATGTAGCATCATGTTAGTGTAACATCGCATTAATGTAGCATCATGAAGGAGGATTAGAGGAGGGCAGGGCATGCACAAATGTTGTGAAATAGGGTTAGAAAACACACACATTAAAGGATGATCATCAGAGGATCGTTTATCAAAATAAGCTCGAAGGAGGATCACCATTTGAAAGATCACCGCCTTGCACTAGTGTTTTCCCACATGCACACATGCTAGTGTAGCATCATGTTGGTGTCTTCCCGCACGAAGGAAGATCAAAACCACACTAGTGTCTTCCCACACACATGCACTTTGGTGTCTTTTAACATGCAACATTATGCGCACTGTTGTTGTTGTTGTTTTGCATGCTGCAACACAAGGTTACAATACAACACTAATTAGATATGCTTCTAGAGCAAGGTCACAAAGAAGGACATGCATAGGTTTTTGGACAACTCTCCAAAGTTCGGAATAAAGAGAGCTTTGGAGAGGTTGGAAGTGAAGAAAGGAGGACAACACATTCCAAACCCTTCACCCTGTAAAGTGATGGTCCCTTCAGTTGCTCATTCAACTAGGGTTACCCGTTCAATATTTTAGGGTTAGTAAACTATTGCATTCCTAAGACATAGATTGAAAACCCTTTTTCAGGTTTTGATCATAGCCGTTGGTGTATGATGAACCATTTTGAACAAGAAATTGAATGTTTTTAGCATTCATCCAATTTGGTTATAAGTGAGAACTTGACATGTGTCAAAATTCACATTACTCATGCATAGGTGTGCATGTGTTTGTTCGTTAGTGGTTTTAATGTTTGATAAGATTTGTATCTAGAGCAAAGAGGTTTTTTACTTGGAAAAATCATAACTTTTTTTGTTTCTTTACCAAATTGAATGATTCAAATGGCAAGAGGTGCACAGCTAGATCGAGCACAAGTTTGTTTTGGATATCAAGACCAGAAGAAGAAAACCCAAGGTACTAGAACACTTCAATCTCTGAAGTGTTTGGTGATAGGCATTTCTACGCTATCACTAGCAGAACTAAATAGTTCCTCATGTTAAGTGACAGACAGCTTCCGGTGTAAGCAGCTGGGAGCCACAGTTGAGAGCCTGTGCTCATTAGGGCTAACATTGCAGTGTCCAGCATTCAGTGCAAGGTGGGGGACCCCTTTAGTTAAGATTTTGCCAGATGCTTGTAATCAACAAGTTCACCACACAACCCTCACAGCTACAAATTTTCCTCACCCAATAAGAAGCAAGCAGAAGTGTGTGCATGGTGGTGGTGGTGGTGGTGGTGGACACTTGAAAAGGGTTCAGGATATCAATAAATTATTACTATGAGAGGTTGGATAAAACTGTGCTCCCCACAATCTCGGCACTTCCTCAGCCTCAGTGAATCAGCACCCACCAGCGCAGTATGAAGGATGAATGGTAAGTGATCAGGAAACGGTTTTCCGTTGGGTTCCAGTTCTTTAGCTAACCATGATGCTTAGTTCAGTTGCTTTTTTCTCTACCTACCTCCCAACAACTCCCAAGCAGGTTGCCATTAGGTAGGTAATAAAAACAGCCATTACCTTTGTGTATACCATCTACTTAACTAGTAGTTACCTTATTTCTTACCTACCTACCTATGTATGAGACCTTTTTCTTACAAAATTGGTTACCAAGGTGAAACGAAATATTACGTCAGTTGAGGGGGTAATATTTAGTTAATATTTAGGGTTTGATATGCGAAATATTTTGTCACAAACTAATTTTTTTAATTGAAAAAATTCGCCTTAAAGGAGTCAGAATACTGGTTTTGTGGGGGGGGAGGGTGTAGCCATATTTATGTCTACTGGCTACAGTTTTAAGAGTTCCTTGAAATAATCTCGCCAGTTAAGTCAAAATCTGCCTAAAGGATCCTCCTCACCTTGGCTCCATCAGTAAATTGAAAAGACCCGCACTCAGAAATCTTGTCTAAATATGGCGAATATTTTGATAAATTTCAAATTGTGGGTTGAAAACATGGTGAGTTTTTTTCCAAAAAGAAAGAAATAGGCCAAAAAATTATTTGCATGATGTAAATAATGCTTGCTGTTCAGCTTCTGCTGGATGGACAATGTTTTACTATTTCTAGGGTACTTATTCATTATTAGACCTATTGTTGTTCCTATTAATTAATTAGATGGGGGTACCTACCACATGTTTTTTGCCCTTTTCGCACAAGGAGCCATTTTGATTGGCCCATCACCAAAAAGGAAAAAAACTAAACTGAAACTTTGGAAACTTCCCCAATATAGGAGTTTCTATGTGAAGATGTAGTGGTTCCCCTTTAACCAGACAACTTTGGGCAAACCATATGGTTCTATTGGGAACACCATTGAGAACTTGGGGAACATCATTGAGAACAGGTGGAAACACACTAGGAGCACAAAAATTTAAAAAAATTATGCCCACACCCTCCCTGCCCCCAAGGAAAAAGAATGGGCCTTCTTGATGAATGTTTAACTATCTCATTGGCTGCATGCAAAGTAAACTTGATTGTCACTGTAGTTAGGAGTTAGGACTCATGTAGGGGTTAGCTATGGTCTACCTCTGAAGCTACAAAGGAAATTACCTATTTTAGAGTCTACCTAGGGACTATCTAAAAAAAAGAGTTATCAAAAGTCTACATAAGGAGTTATATGGGGATTATTTAGGATGTTATATAACAGCTACCTAAGGACCTACCTAAGTTAGGGGATACACCTAAGGATTATTTAAAAAGTTACATAAGATCTAGATAAATGAATTAATATATCCCTTAACCTCAAAAATCCCTAGCTAAACTCCTAGGTAAGTTTTATGTAACCTTTAGTAGCCCTTAGATATCCCATAACCTAGATAGGTCTTTAGGTATCTCCCAAAACATAGAAAAAAAGAGAAAAAACTCAAATCCTGGTGGAGTCTGATCTTGCATTTTGATTGTTGTCCTCAGTTTTCACAAGGAAACTCAAGGATATATAACTTTAGTGTCCATTTCAAACAGAGTTGATTCTAAGGATTGTCTCATAAATGTTGCAGCACAACATTGGATGAGAGCTCCCCAATTATATCACATATTTTTGTACTTTCTTAATTCCTTTTGGCACATTCCCTGATGATTGGTCCACTGAACCTCATAATTCACATTCTTTTGTGTCCCATAACTTATAAGCTCAATGCTCCTATATCATCAATTATGCCCAGTAACTAGCTCGAGCATGTTGATTACCATGCATTGCATGCCTTGACTATTCATAATAACCTGCATCATGCTCTTGCCAGTTACCTAATCCAATACACGCAATTTAAACACTTCATGCTCTTGCCAGTTACCTAATCCAATATACGCACTTTAAACACTGCAACCAATATTTTTGTCTCAAACCCATATGACAAAGCATTGACCTCAGAGCATGCCCAATGGCAGCAGTAAAATTGGACATTACAAATAGTTTTTGAATGAAGATCTACCCAAAAAAACACTGTACATCTTCTTTGGGTTGGTAAACATGCACATATTCGCAGTTCCCTGCAAGAGCAGCTGTAGCAGGAAATGAGTGCTTCTGAGCAATAAATGACCGTTTCTCATTAACAAACTGCAATGATTGGCCCAGGTGGGGAGAGTTAAATAGTCTCTCACTTTGTAGAGTACAATCTTTTCAGGCTCATGGGTGCAGATGGGGTGAGAAACTAAACAATGCACACTGGATGTGCTATTGCAGGGCATGGTCTTAGGGGCTCACTTAAATAGGCATCTGAGTTACCATTTTATTCACAAACATCATGATTCATAATTCAAGTTTAGAAATGCAACTTCTTGTTTCATGGACTTTTTTATTCCTTGTATTCTATAAATAAATGGTTTTGGTTGGTGTAGGTCCTCAGCCAGGAGAATTTTTGAGGAGGTTTACTGCAGTTAGTAAAAAGGTACCAAGAGCAGTCCTTGCGTGGACCAGCCCCACACTGTTACTGCCTGTAAACCTCAAATACACCCCAAATGCTCTTTTTTATAGTTTCTTCTAAACATTATAATTACTAGTATATAGCCTATGCCATTGACCCAAGTGTGAACACATTGAGGGCCTAACTGATTTTTCTTTCCAAACTCAATTTTTGCAATTTTTTGGAATTTCCAGCAACAAAATCCACTCACAAATCCATATCTTTCACACCTTAACTCTGAAAATTGTGAAATAAACTCAATTAGATCTGACTCACCAAGGGCTTTTTAACAACACCAAGGAAGCCCCCAAAATTCCAATAAAATTTTTAATTTCAATTTAAAAAAAATTTCATTGAGAAAATGGTTTAATAGTCAATAGCTTATACACCGTAGCTCCAAACTGTCTCAAACCAAGTCAGTGTGCCTGTACTCATCAAGAGCTTTCCAAAGTTACGAGGAACCCAACATGAAACACCATGGTTTAGGAGAGATCTGATGTGACAAACAAAACAAAACAAACTACCTTGCTTCATAGATAGACGATGTCACATAATCAGGGTTTGTCGAGTCCAAAAATAACATTTAATTCAAGGTTAAAGCACTCAAGATGAAGGTACCAACCAGTTTAGATGCTAGTTTATGGTGGCCCCAAAAGCATTCAGCCCTTTTATTTTCCTTTTTTTTTCAACCGAGATATTTCCTTTGTGAAAAAAAATGGTTTTGCCTGGTTTTCTGATGGTGGAAAGTTGAGCCTGGCCCCCCATTGCAAAAGTGAGAACAAACGGGGAAAATGCAAAGAGCAAAGAAAGGCACAAAGAAGGAACATCGAATGGAGTTGCAACAGAACTACACCACACATAGTCTCTTCCCTATTGAAGACTGCCAACGCTGCTAGAAGCTGCCCTTTCTGGGAATTTCCCTTAGAAAGCAAGTACCCTCATCACCTTCATCACTCACATTTTCCTTCAAAAAAAACCCTGACCTGTTAGTAGAAAGCAAGTTTTGAGTGAGGGAAAGAGACCCAAGATATTCAGAAAGAATAAAAAAGGGAGGGCCCGCTTCACTCCATGACACAACTTTTCATTGGTTGCATGGAAATTCTATTCCTAAAATTGGCTGGCCACTATTTTTGGCCTAGACTAGTAGCTCTTCCTAAGAACACCTTATTTATCCTGTTGCATATTTAATTAGTTGGGGGTGCCTCACAAGTACAACTTTTTTCTTTTGCAATGAGCCCATTTGATTGGCCCATTGCAAAAAAAAAAAAGTTGAAATTATAGAGGTGTCCCCAAAATAGAAGATTCTATGCAAAGATGAAGTGCCACCTCCTTTTGGCCCAAGTATATAGATGAGAAGGGGAGGACTTTGGGCAAAACATATGGGATTAAAGCAAACCGCTACTAGGAACACCCTTGGGGAACACATTGAGAACCTAGGGAAAATATTGGGAACCCATTGAGAACTTGTTGGGAACAAAGGAAAAATGAAAAAAAATCCCCCCCATTGTTTGAGGGCATGCTGAGCCCTCCCATTGGCTGCATGGAAATTCTATTTCCAAAACCATTTGTCACCATTTTTGGCCTGGGTTAATACCCCCATTATAAACTTGGGGGGTACTTATTCAAGGTCACTTGAACAGGACACACACACAAAATGGAAAATAGAGCAAGGAAGCAAACAAGCATTCTCAAAGAAACAAGGACATAATAGATATTGACAAAGTGTTGATCCAAAGGATATTTTATTTGTGCACGGACCGGACCATTTGAGCACAATGACACCGCATCCTCTTTCTAATCCCAACTTCTGTTTATATTACGAAAACGAGGCCCAACAGTACATTGGTAATAGCACAAGGGGTAGTGGTGTCGATCATGCTGTTACCCGTCGGTCAGTCACGTGACCAGCTTTTGGGGCCCGATATCAAGGGCCACAAAACCATGACATGGTCATCACCTGGCTCACATTCCCACAACAATTGGATCCCTTGGGGAGGCGCTGAGGGGAGGGTTCTATTGGATTCCCCCAAATAGGGCTTACTTTGGCATCCTTTAGGAACTAGACCTTTCTTGGTTTAGGGTTTAGGGTTCAAGTGCTCCTCTTTTTTTTTCTTTTTTTGGTCAAAATTTCGGGTCTCCTCAACAACCTATAGTGAGATGACACATGAAAATAATGTACATCAAGTGATGCAGATGTGCATTCTTTTTCCAATGTGGTACCTTTTTTCCTTTTCTCAAATTTGATCATTTGAATGCTTGTTTTTTCCAATATTATTTGCATGTTGACGTGTATGAGCTCACTTCCACCCACTCAATGAATTACTCAAAAATCATTTAATTTAATAGGTAGTTTGTGGGTGCATTACAAAGTTCCCAATTTTAAATCTATTCATATGGTGACAATTCAAATGTGCTAAATTTGATTGGGCCATTGCAACAAATTCACTTTTTAGAATGGTCATGGACACTCCCACCACATACAAATTTTATCGCTATGTACCTTTGTGTGCAATCAATCGACTATGGGAGTAGAAGAGTAGGTATTTTTAAGCAAGGAATGTTCGTTACCCCCTTAGTTCATTGAAACTAGTGCAACTTGTGCCATTAGCCAAGTGTGACCTCATTACGCAACTAATTTCTGTTTTCAAAATCAGTATTTTGCAATTCAGTTGGATTCTTAATTACAAAATGACTCAAAATTCAATATCTCGTGCACCTTAGGTCTACGAATTATCAAAATCACCTCAATAGAATTCAATTCTCCTCATTGAGATTTTTTGAACAATAGAAGAATGCACCCAAATTTCTCTTAATTTTTTTGATTTGATTTTCTTGAAATCTTTATGACAAAATTGTTCAATATTCAATCACTCTTGCATGAACATTATGAAACCACCTTGGTGCACCCCTCCTCATTGAGGGTTCTCCAACAATACCAAGTGTGCAATGGGGGGCACCGTGGTCTAGGAGATCTCAATGTAACAAAAATACAAAACAAACAAAATACCTTCATTAATAGATAGAGCTCTTATTATTTAGTTAGGTTGTAGGTCATTTTTCTTCTTTAGCAAACAAAATAAATGACACACGGTTTTGGGTTGTTGTTGGGTTTCACATGCACCCAACTATTCATCATACATATTAAAAAAAAATTGATCAATTTTATGAAAACATTTTAATTTGAACTATATCAATGGTGCTGACAACATTCATCGCGTCATTTAATTTTGAGCTATATCATTTGTACAGACACATCTACTAGTGTGTAGATATTGTCAAGGGCCCAAAAAACTAATTTTTCTTTTCAAAACCATCTTTTGTAATTTATTTGATTTTTTTATGACAAAAGTTACTCAAAATTCAATTTCTCCCACTACTTAGGTCTAGTTTTTTTTCTAAGTCACTGTCGTAAAACCCTATTCATTGAAGGCTTTCCAACAATACTAAAACCATGCCCAAATTTCTTGATAATTTTTAATGATTATTTTTATATTTGTGTTCAAACTTGTTCAAAATTACACCTTTATATGAGATGGCTTGAAAGTAACACAAAAAGGATTAATCCCAACCACATTTTATTATGTTAAAAATAAGATTAGAGATTTAATCACATCCATTAAGGGTGAGATTAGTCATATGGTGCAAGTCATAATCAACATTTTATGCATATATAAGGGGCAAATTTGTGGTTGTTTGATTGTTCTTACAACACCATGCAATTAATCTTGAATGCATGAAAAGGTTGCTAGGTGGTGGAGATCCATTGCTATATGAACCTGTTACATATAATCTATGACTTTCCTCAACATAGGAAATGAGATACAAAGGCATACATGTGACCATTTTAGGTGCAAGAGAGGTTGTTTGATCTGAACTTTCTAAGATAAATTTGACAACATGAGTCACATTGTGCAAGAAAACCAAGTGTGGAGGTTGTTTTCTCACACAAGCCAAGACAAGGAGAATGATGTTCACACAAAACAACAAGAAGAGCAAGATGTTATAATGAGTGACAATTTTGATTACAAATTAATTTACAGATAAAAGTGGGATTATGCACAACCTAGAGAATCCCCTCCACCTATCATCTTTGAATATCAAACACCAATAACACCTATATCAACAAGATCAAAGACGTTGAATAGACAAAAGGGGCCAACCAAATGTGATTGAACCCAAGCACACAAACTTACACCTATGATGGTTATGAAAATGCACACCTAAAACCCATCCACTTAAAATGACATTGAGTAAGTAAACAAGATTATGTTGATGTTGATTGACAACCACACACTAGGGCTAAGGATCATGTAGAAGGTGGAGTTTTAGGCAATGAAAACCTTGAAAGTTTATTTAAGCAACAAAAGAAAATCATGAAAAAAATGGCAACTAAGATTATGTATCCTTGAAGTTTGCAATGGAAAGCATTGAAGCTACTTATAATATCCAAATTGCAAGCTGAACCTAAGGTGTGCTTGTCACATCACTATGAAATCACCCATATGGCATTACACAATCTCAAAAAATAGGGGAAGTGAGGGTCTTTAAAAAAAAAGGAGACCACACTAGTTAAACATGTGAAAAAAATGCAAGCCCTTCCACATTTGATCATTCTCACACAAATACAATTAAAAGTTATCAAAATTACATAGGTTGACACCTTTCAAGAATGGGATTTGAAGGTGGGGATGGTTAAGATGGTTTAGAAAGCACAATCCCACTTGGTCCTTGAAAGTTGTTCAAGGTCTATATATAGGGTGTGCAAAAGGGCTTTGTTTAGCAAATGTTGAAACTTTTTATAAAAGCCTATAGATGTTTATAACATTCACAAGGATATGCAATTGCAATTATGGAATTGTGATGAATCCCACACATGCAAGTTGGGCGAAATGGGGGCACACTTGTTCTAACATGAACAAGTTCTAAATCAAATCATTTATCACATCAAAGGAGCAAGAATGATCATTTATGTTATCATGCATCAATGTAGTAAGCAATTCATTGCCAAGCTTTTACATATTCAAAAGTAACACCGATCCTATATTAAATTGCTTAAAAATTCTAACAAAGGTTCTACCTATATCCACTTGTCGAATCTCAACAAAAAAAACCCATTGATTGATTACAATAAAAACATCATGATGACCTCCAATCAATACAATACATAACTATATTTAAGTAGAAAATGGTGAAAAAAGAAGCGGCAACCCAAGATTGGGATCATTAGAAAACACATATATTTGCATCAAAATTGGTGAGTGTTATTAAAAAGGAGAAGGCAATTGTGAAATGAATTTGGTTTGAAGAAAAGGCATTGAATAATTTTTTTATGAACAATGCAGCTCTAAATGATGTGTTGAGCAAGGCAATGCACTGCATTTCATAATTATAATTAATCTACTTCTACCAATGACTACATATTGTGCTCCATTATGTGAATTACACCCACAATTTGCAAATACAATATAAAACTCACAATAAATAAACAAAAGGTGTGAGGAGAAAGGAAAAATGCAGTGCACATTGCTTTGGTTGAACCAAGATGGTTCCATAGAGGAATCTTGAACTCAACTTTTATAGAATGATGATGAAACTATCGTTATTGTTCAAAGGAAACCAACATTCATAGGAATGGTTTCTAAGAATGATGATCATTAGTGGGGTTGCACATTAATTTTCCAAGGGTTAGGTGTAATTTAGTTAAACTTCATGTAAGCACAACTTTGGGATAACTAAGTGCACATTTTGTGTGATGAGGTGACACACCCCATGTCAAAAACATTGTTAGATTTGTATGCACAAACTTATAGTTTTTATCATCACATCATGCTCTTGCTATGTGCTCCCCCTTAAAACCTAAATTAGAATTCCATTTCTATTTATTACATTTTCATTTGTTAATAATATGATTTTTATTTCATATCAGGCTTATATCACTTGTTATCAGATTGCATTAAATTATCCATTTAAGGTTTGGTTACCGTATGCTTGGTTGCCTTCAACAAATGTCACTTGCCCTAATAGGCTTGCCACATAGACCTTGGCCCTTCACATGGTGCAAAATTTTATACAACCCACTTAAGTTAGTTGAAAATTGTGGTTTTTTGGTATAAATTTTCATTTGAAAAATCTATGATAATTATTTTTTAGTGTGTTTAGGAATAACCTTATAGAGAAAATGTTTTCATTAACAAGAGGGGGTGTTTCAGAAATTGAAATGCTCCCTCCTGAAAAGCAAAATGCCATTCTTGACACCTACCTTTCTTCCCATGATCTATTTAATGGGTATCATAGACAAGGTTTTATCCAATGTTGACAAGTTTTTGATTTGCAAAAACTTTTAAGTCAAAGTTTTAGGTTTTTAGTACTGTAGTACCTTTACCATTTTGGCATAAATTAAAAAAATGCCAAATTTTTAAAAGTTATTTATTATTTGTGTCAAAATTTTAATAAAATCAAAAACCTCAATTGTCAAGTTTTGAACCACAGGCCTCTCATGAGGATAACTTTAAAATGATTCAATCTAAACACACTAAATTGTTTCATAACTAAATTGTTTCTATTGATATTTTCAAAATTAAAAAACTAAGTGCTGAAGTTAAGATTTCAAATTTAATTAAATATTTGGTAGGTTGTAGGCAAAATCATAAAGGTACTATGGTATATCCAAAATTAAAGTTTAGTGTTTGGCTACAATCACCAATGGAACAAATTTGGGTAATTGATTGTTTTAACAAATGAATTAAAACTTGAACCTTGTAAAACATGTTCAAGTTCTTTATGTAGATAAATACAACTTTTCAAAAAAGTAAAAACAAGAACCTACTTTTAAACCTGGTACCCTTAAACCCTAAACCCCTAACGCCCTTGAAGCTTTTGTTAGGGACAGAATTGGTCTTGTGTTTGTGTTCAAGCATTGCCCTAACACCCTTGAAGCTTTGTTAGGGACCTAAATTGGGCTTTGTGGGGGGGGAGTTTCAGTCCCAGTTTTGCATTTGCCTTACCTGTGCCTTGACAGCTGTCTCACATCCTTCATTAAATCCTGCAAATATTCTCAACTGATACCCAGTTTCATAAAACGAAGGTACCCAGTTTTTTTTCTCATTTCATGGATGCCACTCAAATTGGGGATGAAACAGGTGTAGAGGTTCAAACTAAGGCCCAAAGACAGGGTAACTTTAAGGAGAAATTAATGTTAGATACAAATTTTAAGGAGCTCTAAGCTAACCTCAGGGGCAACTGCCTAGATGTTTTATTGGAAAAGGGCCTGTTATATTTAGTGGGAGATGTGTGCTAAGAGCTGTGCAAACCTCACACAAAGATTGCATGCAAATTGGAGGATGATTCAATTGGAAAAAGATTGAGAATTGATGACCAAGATACATCCATGGTTAACTAGGAGGGGCAAGGCTGAAAATTTCCAATTGTAACCCAACATTCCATTTGATAGGACCAACAAATGTTTTTTGAAGGGCTGCATATTGTGAAGACCCCAAGCAGCTTGACATATAGATGAACTCTGTGGACAGAAGGAGTCAGCAGCCTGTAGTTTCAATTTTGTGACCTGCCCAAAGGGTCTCACACACTGGGCAAGCTCAAAATATGCTACAATCTTCACATGTTGTCAATTTTCTGGGGAAAGAACTAAAAATATATAAAATCCTCAGCCCCCATTCGCCATTATTAAGAGACCCAACTCCCCTTAGAAGCCTATCTTAAGGTGCATATGTGACCCTAGATGATTGTAAGGGCTGCCTCTAGGGCCTGCTTGAAATTATCTATCAACCCAGATCAAGTTGATTGAACCTTTCAGGGTTAATGATTTTTTTTTTCCCCAAAAAATATTAATAAAAACATATGGGATATTCTGGGCTGTTTTGTCCAAAAGTAGCATTTCTGCATAATAGAGGTCCAGTGGGATAATTACCCAAAGGCCCACCACTTAAAGGAAGAAAATACTTTAAAATTTTATTTACAAGAATAAGATCTGAAAACTAGTTTGGTTACTAACAAATAACATGTGCAGAATTTGGAAAGGAATTGTATGGAAACAGAGTCAACAAAATAAAAACTCTACTCAAGATCTGATAATGCTGACATGCTGCTCTGATGAAAAGCTAGGGGTTTAGATGTAGGTAATGTCAAAAAAAGGAAGCATAAATTTCCATCTAAAGATTGTGTGATGAGGGAGTCAGAAAAATAGAATCAAATGTAACCCAAATGAAAAACCAAAGCAGATTTTCAGTTCCCTTGAAAAGCATTTAAGTAGGCTAGTTGTCAGTCTATCTTTAGACAAATCAAAGCAAATAACAGAGATTTCTTTTGATTTGGTTACATCATTCTTTGCTTTGATTTCTTTAGATCATTGCAATATACCTACTTCTTCGCCATACTTCTTACATTTACCTTACAAGATGCTGTTGGTTGGTTGGTTGGTAGTTGAAAGAGATGATGTTTAATTCAATTTTTTGCTTTGGATTAGATTTAGATTACATTAGATCATTCTTTGCTTTTGATTTCATGAGATCATTACAATCCTTCCAATACAATTTCCTTACTTTACAATGATGCTGCTGTTGGTGGTTGAAAGATGATTTTTTAAAAGTTCAAGTTCTGTGGAACTTACAAACTAAAAACCCAACAAGGCTCAAAAGATCACACATGTTTTTCTTCTTTGTTTGTTTCACTTAAAATAACAGTTTAGCAAGCTTTACCTCACCAAATTAGCAGATGGTAGGTAGATTTGGGTGTGTGGGTATCAATATATAGGATTTAGGGTTTTGCCTTGCTCAATATATGTAGTAGCTAAGCTAATTTGTTTGTTTGCTTTTTGGATCTTCGGATCTCCCCTTCTTCTTTTTCCTCCTCCTCCTCCTCCTCCTCCTTGCTGTTACATGGTCTGGCTGCCTGCTCGGATGTTGAAATTCTCGCTGGCGACAAAAGCTTTGTTGCTCTATCTTTCTACCACCATCTTCCAAGCTCTTCATGTGGGCGTGTTTTGAGGCAAATTTCAGGTCTGGAGACTCTTTCTCGTGCAATTTTTCTCTGTTTTGTTTCTTTTTCGTTTTCTTAGCACCGTTTTGTTTTGGGTGATTCTGAAATGTCATGTGGGCGGGCGGGCGGGCGGGTGGGTGTGTGCTTTCCTCGCAGGAGGCGTCGGCGGCGGCGGCGGCAGCGGCGGTGGGTTGAGGACCAGACACATGCATCTCTTCCCTAAACATGTCGTGAGACTTGGGAATTTGGGCAGTTTCTTTACTCTGATGTGCTTCTTTTCGTCCTGTTGTGGGTAAGAATCCAGGTCAACTCCTCCCGTGCATCTAGAGTACAGAAGGTGATGGGGGAGGAGGTTTGAGCTAGGGATGCGTCGACCACGGATACGTGTCGCGCTTTGTGGTGACTGCGAGCTTCACTGATGACTGGGTTCTCCTCGCTAACCACGTTTTTCCCGAAGCAAATGGCCAGGCGTGCATGGCTGTTTGCAGCAGTAGGCAATCGTAGTAGTACCCATGGATCGGCGAGAGAGAGGTTGACATGAACTCCGTGATTGCACAGCAATCGTCAACATGTCGAGATGGGTAATCGTTGGGTGTCACTCGTTAATCGCCAGTCTAAGCTTCTTCAAGGGGCATGCAGGAACCAAGGCGGTTCATGGGGTGTTTTAGGTCACTTAAGAGACCAGTCGGGAAGGGAACGAGAGTAGGGGAAGGATGAGATCAAGGAGAACGGTTTTGTAGGCGCCTCTTCCTTTGTAGGCGAGGGAAATTGGCGCCTACAGGGGGGCCGGACCCCGCAGCCTCCTGAGGATCATCAGAGCTGTTGTTGAGCTAGCTCTGCCTGAGTTTATAAATCTCGGGCGGCTCGTGCATGCTGTCGGAAATCGACCTAGTATGAATTTCGTCCCTAAGAGCTCTCGGGCTTTGATGCATCTGATGATATCAACATCTGGAAGTTGTAGCAAATCATCCACAACAAGCAAGACGAGCTTCCTAACAATTGCTCCTGTGTGGTCGTCGTGTGGTTGATTTGGAGCAAGCTCCATCTCCCATCTCTGGACGAATTGGCAGCTGAACCCTTAGCATTCAAGTGGCTGGTTGGATTGAGATAAAGACAGAAAGAAAAGATGGTGCTCTTATGTGGCAGATCACACAGCCATGAAGATGAAGAAGCCACAGAAGTTGAGGAAGGTGGAAATCCTCCCTCAGTTAGACGAGTTGTGAAGCAGGTCCAAGATTTTTGTTTCTCAAGCCCAAGATTCAAGGGTAAACGCCGGGATGGTAATGCTTACAGAGCCTTACTTTTGATGAATTTGATTGAGGCTGCCTTCATATGTATCAATGGCATACTGGTCTATGAGATGTCAGCAAAGGACTTGCAAGAACACTTTACACACACTGTGGTCTTCCCTCTCTACTTGCCACGAGCTATGGGCATGGCAATTGCAACCAATCACCAGGGCTCAGTGGCACTGGGCAACTTTGTTGGATTATACTTTTCCAGAGTCTACATGGCGATACGGGCACCTGAATCATTAGGACGAGGTCGCCTTTTTGCGGTTCTCCTCTTTGCACTGATTGGAACTTGTGAGTTGCAGATCGGAGCATGGTTTATAAAGAAGCTGTTGTGCCCTAGTAAAAATCCAAGGAAGAAGGTTCCAACCTTTGACAATGTGGGCCAAGCGTTCTGGTACATCATTATTGTGTTTTGTACCTCTCTAGTATTTGAAACTCTCATTGCTGTTGCTGAATGTTGTACGAGAATGGTGGAGTGGACCTATTTCTTCCGCTATTGGGCAACATGGTGGCTTGGGGTCCTTGCTGCAATGCTCACTGTTTCACCAGCAGTGATACATTTGATGGCTCTGGGCCCATTGCATTTGCCATTTACAAGGCCAACTATGAAGAGCAGTATAAAAGCTGTTGCTCTCTGGAGTGTCACATTGGGGTTTCTTATATTGGTGTTTCTGTTTTCAGTCAGGACCTTCATCCGACCATTGCCATATTTGTTATTTCCATTGATTATTTCTGCTGCCTTTCAATTCAATCGAGTTGGGTGGTCCTTAATTGTGGCTGTGAGTTCATTATTTTGTGCACTGGGAACCATCCACCGGGATAGTTCTCTCTACTACATGGCTGGAGCCCCTAAAAGTAGAGCATCTGCAAGTTTAGTGATACAGATTGAGCTTTTTACATCAGTTATGGGGCTTGTGGGCATTGTGCTTGCTGCTGCTGTAAAGGAGAAGAACCAGCTGACAAGAGACTTAAATAGAACCAATGAGGATCTGGAGAAAACTGTCAAGGAGCGAACTAAGGAGCTTGTCAAGGCCAATGAAGAACTGCAGGTGTCACAGAAAAGTGCAGAGCATGCCAACCATGCAAAATCAGAATTTCTTGCCAACATGAGCCATGAGATCAGGTCTCTTATTTATTACCTTTGAACTGAACAAACTTCACATAGGGGAAACATCTTTCTTGCATCCTTTTTTGAATTCTTTAGGCACAGTCGCAATTGGTGACCACAGAATCCATATCTGCCAGTTTTCAATGTGCTTGCATGTGAATGTGAATGTAAAAGCTATGGAATTTGCCCTGAGATCTAAAAGATGTTGCACTTGTGTTTTGGTTGTAATGCAGGACTCCAATCCATGGGATACTTGGACTGACCACTCTGCTGCTGGAATCTAAGCTCACTTCAGACCAGAAAGAGAGTCTCATTTCTTTGAAAGAATGTGCAGACCTTCTGCTACATATTATCAACAGTGTGTTGGACCTGACCAAAATTGAGGCAGGTCGTTTAGAAATTGAAAAGGTGCCTTTCAGCATTCGCAGATTGGTCTCCAGTACACTCCGTATGCTTCAGACACGGGCACAAGATCGGGGACTACAGCTTCTGTGGGAAGTTGAGGGGGGTGTGCCAGATCTCCTCATTGGAGATGCAGGGAAGCTCCAACAGTGTCTACTCAACCTTGGTATGTTCGCTATCTACTGTATTCTTTCTATGGTGGGAGCATTCCTCTATGATGGTTAAAAGCGAATGTATCAATGTACAGCAGATTAGCTTAGTATAGAGCCACAAAGTGTGCTGA
Source organism: Sphagnum tenellum (assembly GCA_963921925.1). Taxonomy (NCBI): domain Eukaryota; kingdom Viridiplantae; phylum Streptophyta; class Sphagnopsida; order Sphagnales; family Sphagnaceae; genus Sphagnum; species Sphagnum tenellum. Next base: position 13,487,139 of record OY998154.1, read on the forward strand.
TGCACCCTTTGAAATTTGCAGAGATTGAAATTTGAACATAGTGCATGTAGTTGGGTTCTTTAGGAGGTGCATATTTGCAAGACTCCAACTGTTGTAGCCTGTACCTTTTGATGTGGCCTTCGTTTTGCTACATCCTGCCAAGTAAAGTAGGATGAGAGTCGCTGGATCTCTGAGTGAACTTTTTTCCTGATTGACCTGTGGTGAGGGTTTTCCAACCTGCAGGGGCTAATCCTGGCATAATGGTTTTCATTGGAGAATCCATTGTAGTGGTTGTTAAGTGGAGTTGAGAAGGTTGTTTCCTAAGAACTTGTTATGTGTGCAGTGGGCAATGCACTGAAATTCACAAACCAAGGCAAAGTCACAGTCCGTGTGGCTCTTCCCAAATCTAAGGAGCCAGCTACCGATGCTAGTATGGTATCTTTCAGGACAAGTTTGGTGCTAGAAGAAGACAGTGTACGATTGCCACTTTTGTCTTCACAGCCTGTCAAGCAACCCACTACTTTTGCCAAGTTACACAGTTGGTCAAGTTGGCCAGGTGCCTACTTCAAAGTTGAACCTGACAAGGAGATACCAGCCAAAGTGTATGATAATGTTGAAGAGTCTGGGTCATCAAAAATAGCTCCTGTGACAGAGATTGAGGAGCGTGAGGAAAGTTCTTCTGAACTGCCTCACTCCCAACCTGTTCAAATTGAATTTGAGGTGAAGGACACAGGTATTGGAATCACGAAGGACAAGTTGGAGGATATGTTCAATCCTTTTACACAGGGTGACCCCTCAACATCACGACTTTACGGAGGCACAGGACTTGGGCTGTGCATTGTGCAAAGGTACAATCTTGGACCTGTGATGGGAGGTGTATTCCACATAATTGTTTATTGTCTTCTGAGTTGCAGTTAGATCACTAAAGGGAATAAATGGACAGTGCTGAACTTCAGGCTTGCATGTACAAACCCTAGTAGTTGTCATGTATTTGTAGCCAGAACCCTTTAGGTACTTCAGCCGCTCAGGTACAGCAGTATCATATGAATTGAAGAGTTCCTTGATAGTGCTTTGGAGGAAATAGTAGCAGTACAGGGCCTGCATGGCCCTGTCTCTTTTGGATGAGAGTAGTGGTGATTGGACAATATTTATATACAAATGGAGTTCCATGGCCCAGACACGTCCAACTGGATATGCACTGTTATTGCCCTTGGACCCTTCAAGACTCTACTGGTTAATTTGTGTTTGATAGGATTAACCCCTCAGGATGTTGAGAGGTCCTTCCACTTATTCAGTCTCACTTGGCTTTTGCCATCCAGTTCTAGTACTGTTGCTTTCAATGGAGAACTGAAGAAGAGCCAGTGAATTTTGTGCAGGTTTGTTGAGCTTTTAGGTGGCAAAATCTGGGCTGACAGTGTGGTGGGTAAGGGCAGTACTTTTGTTTTCAAGCTGCCCTTTCCTCTAAGTGATAAAGAGGCCTCTGCAACTTCTGATCATTTCACTCGACGTCCTTTGAGATTTTCTTCTGTGGAAAATTGGCCACTTTCCAAGGCATCTGTCAAAAGTGGCCTTTTGTTGCACAGGCGTGCCTACTCCCTAGGTGTCTTACTAAGAGGAGTAAAGTTCAGCTTGCCAGCTCATTTGGCTTACAATAAAGAATACTCAAATGGAGAGGATTTGTTTGACTCTGACTCAACTGGGGTACCTGGAAATGGTGCCTCACCAGGAGATGAGTCACTCAGAACAACTCTTGGAGTAATCCAAGTAGGGAGTGGCTTGTTTCGACAGAAGGCATTCTCTGACTGGGAATTGTTGCAAAGCAAAGAAGAGGGGATCTCAGCAGGCAGGGGATCAAGGCCAGCTGGTTTGGTTTCAGTTGGGACAGTGTCGAGAAAACGTGATAGTGAACGCCCTAGTTCAGCCAGAGCTGGAGGCAGTAAACTGCCCAAGAGTCCAAAGCGGGTACAGAGAGTGAGGAATCTGACTGGGCAAGTGGCAGTTCATGAAACCTCTGGAGCTACATTACTGAACAGCTCACAACTGCGTAATCTGTCCCATCCTGCTGAAATCCCCCAGAAGCCCACGGATGTGTTTATATTGGAAAAATTGAGGAGCATGGCTCCAGCACCACCAGGAAATCAAGCTAACGCTTCTTCACCTCCCTCACAGGATCAGGAGGTTCCACCAAAGAATCCTGTCTCTGTGCAAATGGAGGATTTTGTTATTGATATATTGGAGGGGAAACGCGAAGGGTTCTTGCTAGGTTCTGATAAACATCCAGAGGGGACCTCAGGGTTATCAGATTGTACAGAGGTTCCAAGTTCAAGTGATTTAGTGAGCAAGGTTGCACCAAATGGTGCTAGTTTAGTTCGTAATTTGTCACCAAGCATGGGTGAAACATCACAAGATGTCCTACAAACTGAGCAGAAGTTCATACGATCTCAGAAGAGACCACCTAAAGCAGTCACCCCTACTAAGGATTCCCCGGACAGACAACTCAAGATATTGCTGGCAGAGGACAACCCCATAAACCAGAAAGTGGCTATCCGTCAACTACAGAAGCATGGACATATAGTCACTATTGTTGGTGATGGGAAGCTGGCATTGGAAACCGTTCAATCCAATCATGATGCGTTTGACCTTGTTCTCATGGATGTTCAGGTTTGAATCCATGTAACACCTTGGCAAATCTATGAACTGCATGGATTGCATCTTACTTAGTTGTTAAATGCTATTGCATGAAGATAGATCAGGGATCTGATTGTTCAGTTGCAACTGCAGATGCCAAACATGGATGGATTGCAAGCAACTCAACTCATAAGGGAGGTAGAAAAACGACAAGGTTGGAGCAGGCTTCCAATCCTTGGACTCACAGCACATGCTATTCAAGGATACCAAGAGACATGCCTTTCACATGGAATGGATGGGTATTTGGGGAAGCCATTTGACATTAAGCAACTGCTTATACAGATGACTGAGATCCTTCCCTCTGACAAAAAGGTCCTTAGGGATGAAGGGTAAGGACTTATCCTTGTGCATCTTCATTCTGTGGAATTTAAGATTAGTCCACATGTAGCAGTTTCTCTGCTCATCTGTAAACAGATTATTGTCTTCCCTTTGACACAGAAAAGAAGCCATTTTGTCAGTTTCAGTTACAATGAGGTGAAAGTTTGTTTAGTGTTGGCTTCTCTACAAGGTTCTGGTGATGCTGGAGAGGAGTGCCAATGAAAAGTTAGATATTGTTCTCTTGCATGTCCTTTCAAAGTAGTATTTTGGGGCATTGGAACAGAGTTTAGATTTTCAAAAGCCAGGTACAGACTCTAGAGAGGTTTAGAGAAAGATTCATTCTTTGCCAGACAGTGTGAACAAGTTTTGTGTGCACAACTAGTTAGCTCCAAACTAAGAGCACACATACAACAGATTTCTGTCGTAGGAATCTTGAACATTACCATTTGGCTTCTTAATTCTAAGGGGGGATGTTATGGTAGCTTGTCAAATAACATACATGATGTTGTGGCACAGGTCTGTGAATGTGGGTGTGACTGTTGTTTGAGCTGTTCTCTCAGTTTTGTGTCTGGCTCTGTTGGGTTGGGTTTTTTCTTTTTCCTGTCTGCTAAATGTTGTGAGATAAATCCCTTAAATGTTGCTCATCTCTTGATTCTGTTCAGGTTGACTTAAATTGAACAGTGACATTTTGTTTTTCACAATTCCCTATCAACCCACCGCAACTTGAACTTAGGTTTCTGGCTAACAGTGTGGCCATATCGGGAAATAGACATCTTAGGGCTATTTCTTTGAAGTGAAGATGGATTTTTTGACTGGTTGTTGGTAATGTCTTGGATATGTGGAGGAACTCCACTAGGCAGATCATCCAGTCAGCCAACAGGTCAAGAAGGTGCAAAGTGCTGCCAGCAAGGTTTTGAGAAACTCCCTCCATCTCCTTAGTGTTGCAGTTAGTAAGTGGTACTTGATGTTTCAGGAAAGGATTCCAAAAACTCTGCCAATGCATGCCTTGAAGCTTTGTCTGGTTCTCATCAGGCAAGATTTCTGACTGTTCTCTCTTAGACACAGGGTTTTGCTACAGCTTTGACATTTGTGGGTTTTCCAGTTATGTTTGTTGTTGAGGGTTCTAGGTTTTCAAGTAAGTTTTGTTCTTGGCTAGGTGATGAGGAAGTCACATGGGACTGCAGAATATGGCCCAGGGGAGTAAACCAGCACTACTACCCACCAATGCACCAGGTGGCTGTTTCTGTCCATAGGATGGGCTGCACTTCCTCATTTGGTTCCTAACCATGTGCTAACCAACATTGTACTAGGGTTTAGGGTTTAGGGTCAATCTTTTTTGGCTGCTGACCTTTGACTCTTTTCTTTTTGGGGGTGTTTTTTCTCAACCCTGACCATATGACCCTTCAACATAACTACCCTAATTACCCTAGCTACCTTACTGAACTAGCTACATTATTGACCTATATCTTGGCCCTATCTACCAAGTCCCTACCTACTAACCCTCTATCTTTTTGTGACTAACCCTCTCTTTTAGCAAACCTTTATTTTTTCTTGGCTAAACTTCTACCTTTGAAGCAAAACCTTTGTATTCTTGGCTTAACCTATACCCTTGGCAAAATCTTCGTCCCTTCATGGTTAAACTTTTACATGTTGACAAAATATTTATTTCATTTTAACTAAACTTTTACCTTTTGACAAAACTTATATTGTTTCATTACAATTCTTTTACCTTTCAATGAAACTAATATCTTTTTTTGGTTGAACCTTTATTTATTGACAAAACTTTTAATTCTTCTTACCTAAACCTATACCTCTTAACAAAACCTCCATGTCTTCGTGCTTAAACCTTTACATAAAAGTAAAACCTATATCTCTTTTTGGTGAAACTTTTCCCTCTTAGCAAAACCTCTAAATCTTTTTAGCTAATCTTTTAGCTTCCAACAAACCTTCTATCTATTAATGTGATTTTTTATGAAATCTTTCATTACACCATGGGTTGTAAAGGTGACAACAACTAAAGACATCAATATCATGGAGAGGAAAAGGGCAAGCACAAAGGGTACAGGTGGTTACCCTTAAAGTCTCAAGGCTACATTCAGCAGCATCCTCTGCAGTGCACATTGATGAGGGTTGATAGCTACCCCTTTCTTCCCCTTCTTAAAAAATAGGGCTTGAGAGTTTAGTGCATCAAAATGCATTTCCAAAAAATGCTTATTTCTAGACCAATTTGATTATGTGGCCTCATGAATGTCAGCCTTGCAAAGAAGCTCTAGATGGTTTACTCCTCCTGGTGAAGCAAGAGAACTAACCACCCAAACCCACATCAGCAAACCTAATCAAAATTTAGTGAGTAGAAAAAAGAGTCTTCCATTACTTTCCAACTTGCAGACATCGTTCCACACAGGGCTTCAACCTATTCAACCCATTTTGTTCAGACTCACACAAATAGAATCAATTCAATTGTACTATCCACCCCATCTTGTCTTCTGCGTGTCCCATTTGAATACTTGTAAGTGCTTCATAAAGCTCTTGTGCCACCTTGCCCACTTCTCCATTGTTGTACTTCACCCTACACACAAAACCTTGACATGATGAGTTGCAAAGCAAATACCAACACATGGCAAATACCAACACATGCTTTGAGATGCTTTATATTATCTGCAATCAAGAAAATGGTATCATACAGTGCGTTTCCAAATGCATCCAAGTATTTACCTTCTTGACTCATAGGTGATACTGCCAACAGGGTTCACCACCACAGCAGTCCCAGTACAGAAGACTTCATCAGCAACCAGCAGCTCCTCCACATCGACAGGTCTCTCCAACACCTATTTGACAACACAGCAAGTACACAGGTAAAAATCAATACAGAATCAAGTAAACAGAATGATAGTTCAGGAGGAATGAAACCATGATGACAAGACTCAATTGTGTAATATTAGCTTTGCTAATTTTCTGTGCTGAGATTTTGTAACCACTCCATGCAATATACTTCATCTTCTCAAAACCTCTCTTCTATTCAATTGTGGAACTCTATGCTGTTCTTACTGTTTCACTGACAGCAATTAGTTGTGGGGAATATACCTCATAACCACGGCTGTGTGCTAGTTCAATGATGCTCTTCCTTGTAACACCTGGTAGTATAGTTCCCTTCAACTCTGGTGTTGAGATCACATTGTCCTGTGATTGATTGATATCACCATCACATCCAATCAACCCCCGGAACCAATACCAATCCCTTTGTCCATGCCCCAATTCAAGCACAGGCAGCTAGCAGCAAGATTTTTGACAATATCTCCATCTGGCAACATTAATTTATATGATAGGACCTAGCTCTGTCTGATCTACATTATTAGTAGATAATATAAGAGCAATATATTGATCAGTGATCTTACAATACAACAAGCACCGACTAAGAAAGGGAGTAGCAGCAAACCTTGACCATGAAGATATTGCAAGAAGAGACCTCCTCCACATACTTGTTCTCTACAGCATCCAAATACAGTACATCTGAGTAGCCCTTGCCTTTTGCTGTCAATTGTGTTTTTAACACCTGCCCATTATAAGAATGAAGACAAAGCCTATCAAGCAGCCTTTCCTACAGAGATGAATTACAACTTAAGATGTTGACTATGCTAATATGTCCATCAGAAACTAAGAACTGGTCATGTGGCCATTGCCAGAATTTGATTGCACCAATACCCTGTTGAGAGACATTTCCCTAATCATAATGGTTGCCAAACATAACTCCACAGTCCATTATGAAGTGAAGAGAGGATAGCAGGCTTACAGGAGCATAATTGCCAATTGTTTTCACACCTCCAGTACCACCTGGTGCTGCCCGGTGGTAAAATGACTCCACTTTCAAATCAATTGGGGCCAATCCTCCCTGCCAACATGTTAACATTTGTAAACAGACTTTCCAAACACAGATGTCCTCTTGTTAGTGCAGTCATAGTAACACCTGCATATTTCCCACTGCGGAAAGAAGACATATCTCACCACAGACGAAAGAAAGAAAGAGCCTGGGGTTTGTGGCACAATTAATGCCAGCAGGCTTGCAAGATGGAGAATTCAACTTAACATTTAATCCATAAGAACAAGGGAAAACGCCCTAGACTCAACCACCAAACATATCAGAGCCCGACATTAAATCATCAAATATGAACATTTGTGCAGCTCCGGCTTCTTCTCTGCCACCTTAGGAGTCTGAGTTTTAATAGGTGCATGAAGATGTACCTTGAAGTAGCAACCCACAGGTGAGACATAGATCACAAATGTGAATTCTGGTGCAGGTGCCAAGCCAAGAACACCACCACTTCCAATCAACAAGGGCCTGATGTAAAGGGAGCCTTTGCCAGGAGGTGGAATCTGTCACAAGGCCACTCCTCATCAATGTTCAGCTTCCTCTACCATTTTTGGATATCAGATATACATTGCAAAATAGAAAGAGGTTGGACCATGGGGAGAAAACTTACCCAGCGCCTGTTCGCCAAAACAGCTTGCTTTACAGCATGCAAGAAGGTGTCAACAGGCAGACTTGGCATACTCATACGATCAGCACCAGCATTCAATCTCATGGCATTCTCTTCTGGACGAAACAATAGTATGGAATCATCTGCAGTTCTATATGCCTTCAGGCCTTCAAATAATCCCTGTCAGCATCCAAGCATTATCACTTTTGAGACTGTAGCTTTCTTTAAACTGCAATTGCAGTTCATCTATAATCTAGCGTACCAGAATAACAATCCTCAAATCCTTGCAAGATTTAAGGACGCTATGGCAATGGCAGAAACTGAAGCCCATATGTCTCCACTTCCTAGCTTTATGAGAGGCTTTGAACAAACAGCACCATACAGTGAAGGTTTCCACCAATGTTTCTTGGCAAAGACATCATGGGCAGAGATCTCACCTGTCCGTAGTTTAAAACTGCAGCAGCTGGACTAATTTCCAGGTTGCCAAAGGGTTGAAGCTCACCCTTGCCCCATTCGCCTCCTCGCTTGCACTTTATGATGTACATAAAATCAGTTGGCCGTAAGCCAAACCCAAAGTTCTCCCAGTCAATGCCCGAAAGAGCATCAACATCACTGCAATGCAATCCAACATGATATTTATCTTCAACTGTTGGACATCCACCAAATTTCTCCACATACCCAAATACAGAGTTAAACAACTTCCAATGGGATCCTCTATTAGCTTCAATGCACCTGTAGTAATCCTCACACAAATCTACAACCTATGACAAAATGCTTCTATGTGACACAGTGCAGTTCCCCATGATTTGCTACTAGACCTCACTGAGTGCACAGTTGCAGCCTCTGAGCTTATGGCTTGTCGCCTCAAAGCTTGGTTTTCACCCCTTGATCCCAGCAAGCAAAAACCTCCATACTCCTGATCTGACTGATCATTGCCACTCCCACCACAAGCATCCTGGTCAGATCAAGAAAATTCCAGATGTGCCCAAAGAAAACTGGCTTCTTCTCCAAGCTGATGGCAGCAGGATGCTCATCGTCCAAGGTAGAAAAACATACAGGAGAAGGAATGAAAGAAACTATAGAGGGCCATAAGGGGGCAACAAACAAACTTGGTTCCTCAATTCTTTCCTGCAAACTCCAGAACCCTAAGTTCCATAAATTGAGATGACGATAAGTCCATCAAGTCCATCATGTGAACTCTCACTAGAGAATGGGCTGCACATACAGGCATCTACACTTAACATCCACCTAGCAAGATATGAAGCCAAGAATGAATGCAAGCTGTCATGGGCTCGTCATGGAGGATATCTGTTCCATGCTGCAATTGTCGAGTAGAAAAGAGTCTCATCAGGTGATACATACATCTAGATACATCGTATGTATCACATCGGGTGGTACATACACCATGGTAGCAAACCAAACGGAATGCGCGTACTTACCAAAGAGAGAGGAAAAGGAAACCGGGCATCCGACGAAGCAGAAGAAGAAGAACAAGAGACTTTCCGTAGCAAACCCTGATGCTGCTGCTTAGGACACGATACTGCCACCATGCGAGGTACATTACAGAAGGTAAAAGAAGATGATGCCCCTCCATACGTCATAGGCACCAGCATTATGTCGTCCGCCACTGCTCCTCCGCCAGGCAACAAACAACTCTCGTGCAACTTCGGCATTGTCAAACGCCTTCCATACAACAAGGCCATATTATCCCCTGGTTCAACCAAAAAATAAAAATAAATAAAATCCCGAAAACTTTCGAAACTATGGTTCGTAAAGCTCAACCTCCTCACTTCCTGTTTTTCCTTTTTTGATTCGCAGATTGCGACAGAACCAGAGCGCGAAACAGAAACGCCAAAGCTCAGCTCAGAAGAAACCGCAGAAACACAAAAAAGGGAGAAGAACGAGCCAAGTATGCCGGGCGGGTGGGAGAGGCAGGCATTCATTAGGGTTTCATCGGTCCTCTTCATTCAACCCATTGTGCAGTTTCATCCATGAACTCAACAGTTTACATAACTCACCCTAATAAGAGTCTCAACGCTCTGATTGGCTATCAGGTCACCAGTTACAACCCAATACCATCAACCTTAGGTTCATTATTTGACCTTCTAGTTAGCACTCGGTCCAACATTGGCCTAATGACTCCATAAAACCCCTAGCTTCTTGGATGAAAATGTTGTAACCGCTGTTTTCGTGGATGAAAATAAGGTATCTCAATTCTCATTGTGATTGGTTGTGCCCAGAGGCCACTGGTTACCAAAACTAGCCTCATGGGTTACCTAGTCCAAATTTTTTTTACTAAATAAATTGTGTGAAACAAATGAATGATTTGAAATCATTGAATTTTTAAAAACTTTAAGATACTACAAGTATTCTCTTTTTTTTCAGCTTACCTCTTTGAGATTATCACTCTCTACCTAGGGCTAATGTTTGGCACTTCTTTGCCAAATCTTTATTTATTTTAGAAAACAAGGTTCAGAAGTTTCAAAATTAATTTTTCAAAATTTTAACAATTAAGGAAAAGATGTGCAAAACACATCTTGTATTCAATGGGTTTCAATTTTCAACAAATATTCTATTATTTTTCTCATGTTTGCGTTTGATTTCCAATTATTCATCAATATTTATGTTAACATAAAATTTAAATTTAAATTTATATAAATATCATGAACAAAAAAGGACGCATGTTAATTTGTCTTTTCATATCCATGTTGGTGGATAAGAAAAATTGTGAAATAGTTACAAGGATAAAAGATAATTATTAGGACAGGAGTGAGATAGTTATAAAAATAAGAGATAGTTATTAGGAGGAAGTGAGGTAGATAAACTTGAAAATAAGGTAGTTATATTTGAAAATGTCTCTAAAATTGTCCAGGATTTATCAGAGGATTATGCAAAACCAATAAGGAGCCTATGAAAGATTATCAAAAACCACCCATGTACCAATTCCTTGAAATTCTTGTCAATGAAATAATAACCAAATAGTTTTGAAGTTTCAACTAAATATCAATAAAATATTCTATTTTTTCAGCTAGACCTTTGGCAGATTATTTTGTGCTGCTAATCGGTCGTTGTTTACCAAAAACCTCATGAGGTATAGGCTGAAGCCCAGTGGTGGGGGCATTAACAATATAAGGGACAAGGCCATAGCTGGGTAGCTGAGGCTGGCCCCATATTTTGAGAATGTCCCCTCCCTTGTGCACCATATCAAACATAAAGCACAAGGGAAACCTTATTGCAATGAACTCGCAGATCCACCCCATTGTGTTTTACAAAATGCCCCTCATCTCAAGGGTTCGTATGGCAGGAGGGATCTTCCGTCTACTACTTAGGTTTTGCTTGATTGCAGAATCAAGACATTATTCAATGGGAATGAGAGCGACCATGAGATTGATCACCCGCAAAAAGCGTTAACAATTGTTTTGGAGAGTGTGTCTAACAAAGAGGCAGAAGAGAGATTGCTTCAATAACTTGTTGTCCATGTGAGAAACCTGTGTACAGATTATGGTTGCAGTTCAGCAACAGCAGACACACCCAAATTACAAATATCAAAAAAAAAAGGGCGTCTTGAAGCTACTATCGTCCCATCCAAGCACCCAAAATGTCTGAGCTTTTTACACAAGCCAATCATCTCATCTGCTAATTACACCTTGCCTTGCCTCCGTCTCTCATGAGTCTGGAACCCTAATACATCTCTCCCACCTGTTTTTAAAGCCCTTTCAAGGACCCCCATTTTTAGGTGTGAAAAGAAGTTCTCACTGCCAGAGCAGACTGTGTTCATGACACGTTAGATGCTAAATTTGTACATGTGAAAGGAAATTCAAAACTTGGGAAAGCATCAACCAAACCTTCAACTTCTCAAACAAACATGCAGTGCCTGTACGTTGCCTGTATCATCTGTCTTGAACCCAATTTGTTGGATCTCCTTTCCTTCCCCATTTGATACAGATATGAATTCCAAGTCCAGGAATGCATACCACTGCATTCTTTGTACCATCCACAGTAGAAGATCCACTTCATCATGTAGAGCTCCAAGAACTTCTCCCCCCTTGGAAATCATTACAAAATTCAAGTCTGGGTCTTCATGTTGCCATAACTCTCTTTCACCATCGATGCAACCTAGATGCAACCTAATTTCACAGCCGTTTGATCACATACCCTTAACTCCTCCAACATTCCCACAGTCCACAATTCTTGGTATCAATGGGAGCATTGCCCACAACCTCCTCCACAGCTTTCGGATAATGAAAACCACAAAGCAACAAAAGGCCACAGTAAGTTGGTCAGCTTGGTTTTACTTGGTGACCTTGGTTGAGCTTTTGTGAGCTTGGTTGAGCTTGGTTGTGCTGGGTGAGCTTGGTTGAGCTTGGTCACCTTGGTTGAGCTTTTGTGAGCTTGGTTGAGCTTGGTTGTGCTGGGTGAGCTTGGTTGAGCTTGGTGAACTTGATTGAGCATGGTTGAGCTTAGGGATTTGAGTTAGTGTAAGAAGTGGTTTTGTGTGCTGCTGATGGACAGTTCATGTCCACAAAGTGGTGTGGCAGCAGCAAATTCAATACGAGAAGGAGGTGACAGTTCAAGATGAGCTGGAGAAAGAGTGGTGGCACTAGCTCACTAGCTACCACACTTGTGCAACAACTGGAGTGACACTAAGAAGCTGTTGTGCTGTTTCTATGCTGCTTTCCTTCAATGCTCTCAAATGGGCACAATTCCAAGCCTGCCACTCTGCCTTGTCCTTCTCAGTCACTGGAGGGTTGTACCTTGACCTGAACTCACTGGATCCCAAACATCCTTCCACTTTGTAACCCACAAGCACCAAATGAATCCTTCCCTGAGTTTTTGCAGCTGCCATGTAAATCATGGCATGGTGTGTGATGTGCTTGCCCTGCATCATCTTGTTTTCAGGGTTGTTATCTGATCCTGATGGTTGTAATCCTGATGGTGTTGCAGGAGCAGCAGATAGTTCCACCAGGCTGCTCGTGCATCTATTCTGCAACATATCTGAATCCTCCTTTGTTGGTGCTGATGAAGATGATGACAACAATCCCAGGTTCAGGATCAAGTGGCAAATTGTTGCAGTCATGGTTTCTGAGCTGGGTTGTGATCTGCATGTGTCTCTGAGCTTGGATTTCAGGAAAGTTGCAAGCTGTCTGGTGTCTCGGATCGGCACCACAATCTCCCCAAGCTGAAAGGCCGACACTTGTGGCGCCACGACTTTTGTGTATTCATACACAAGCCTCTCCCTGCAAAGAAAGAGAAATGGTTGCCATGAGTGAACTGGTGATGAGAGCTTGATCTTCACTCAGCGCTTTTCCAGTTTCCCGGATCATCCAGCACTCGTCGCAAACAGATCACCACCAGAAGAAGATGACGATGATGAAAATGGTGATGAGCAAGTGTGGACATACCTGTCTTTGATTTGTGAATTCTCTTGCCATACCGAGTTTTTGTCCTCGACAACCATGGACAGCAATGGCGAGACATGTTCATCAGCAGAAGAAGAGGCTTTCTCTGCCTCCGGTGCGTGATGATCCTGATGGGTTGCAGCAGCAGGTTCACTACCATTCCAATGAGCTGCTGCTGCGCCTGCGCGAGAACTGAGCTTCTTCATCTTTGCCTCCTTGTCGAAAGACGAATAGTACGTGAGCAGCCTTCCGGCCGACTGATCTTGTGTTGACGTTGAACGTCTTACCATGGAGCTCAGGAAAGCGGCGCCCAGGTAGCGCTTGAAGCCGCCATGGATCAAGTGCAAACACCAGCGGAGGAAGCAACTGAGGAACCAGACGAGGAACCACTTGGCAAGAGAGAGGAGGAAGCCAATGATCCGCAACAACCACATGAGGATGATGTAGTGCGTGGTCGGGGATGCGATCTTGTGGGAAAGCTCGTGACTCAGAGCTGCAAACTGAGAGTAAGACTTGCAGTTTGCACAGCTACTATCCCCACCCACCACTTTCCTCATTTGGTAATCACCGTCAATCAGACCCTGCGAGCACATGACTGCAAAAGAAGAAGAAGAAGAAGAAGAAGAAGAACTTCGCTGCCACAAATCCCCGAAAGTCTTTCCAACGTTCAGAGCATCATCCACATCCAGAAGCAGCTGCACATGTTGTTGTTCTGCACCGCAGACAGAAACAAAAACTTGCACACTAGATCTTCTTCAAGTCTAAGGTCTTTTCAAGCTCCTCCTCCTGCTACCTATCTAATTTTTTTGTCTGCAAAGATCGACCGACTCTGAAACACATCTCTCATGATACTAGACCAACAAAGTCCTCGCCGCAGAATCTCACAAAACGCACACACACTAGCTACTGATCTACTACGAGTACTCTTGTCACTGCAAGAGAGATCTAGCTGCTGCAAATTCCTCACTGTGCTGCTGCTGCAGCAGGCTGACGCAGGACGATGATGATCTACTACGAGGAAGACTACTGCAGTATCTGTTGTTTGTCCTTAGCGGAAACTGAAGCATCTCGAAACCCACATTCTTCATAGCAACAGTCTAAGCTGCTAGATCTGCAGTGTCTGACCGAATTGTGCAGCAGTAGCAGCAACAGCTTCTTCACAAGAAATTTTCTTATTGTTGTTCCAGTATCCTGATCTTAATTGCAACAGGACCCGATCACAGCTCCAGCTCTCATCACTGTCTCTCACAATAGAAAAAGTACGTCCATGCGTCCATCCCTGCAGCAGGAGCAAGAAGTACCACCACCAGCAGCAGCAGCAGCTAGACGTAGTGGGGTCATCACCATCACCACCACCATCATCATCTTCTGCAGTCAGTTTGCGGAGAGAGTGGTAACTTCATAATATCACAGACAATAAATGAAAGACGCGACCAGCAGATCGACTACAGCGATGGAATGGAAAAGAAGATGATCCTTGGATGGAAAAAGAAGATGATCCTTGGAATGGAAAAAGAAGATGATTCTTGTTTCTTCGACTCCCAAAGAAGATGGGGGTTCATGGGAATGAGCTACGTCGATTCCGCAAAAACCCACTTACCTTTTTGTGTTAGTGTACTGATTGGCAAACCCCCCTTCACCGCCCACCCACCCAAATTTTTTTAAAAAAAATTCTATTTAACTCGCTTCTGGAATCTAAATGCAAAGAACAGCGTGAGAGTGTTGAGTGAGCTAATATTGTTGTGCCTGTTATCTGGCTGGCTACAGTAGTAGAGAATAACTGTGATTAGTGATCAGAGCAACCTAATGGAAAGAGACCCTAACTAGTGGGATCAGTGATCATAGCAGCCTAATGGAAAGAGACCCTAACTAGTGGGATCAGTGATCATAGCAGCCTAATGGAAAGAGACCCTAACGAGTGTGATGGCTAACCATAGCAGCCTAACTAATGCGATCACTGATCATAACAGCCTGATGGAAAGAGACCCTAACTAGTAGTCATGGGCTTTTAGCAGCAAAGACTGTGTGGCTGCTCTAGGACGTTTGTTGCAGAAGATTATCATCGATTCCTGATCATCATCATCATAATCATCCATGGATCATCATCGTCATTACTGGAGGTAACTTTCACTTCTTTTTCTTCTTCTTAACTTAATCACTCTCGACTCCCATAGGCAGGAAACTCTGGCTCTGGCTCTTCTTAATTTTGCAATATCACAAAGTAGGGAAAGTAGGCTAGTGCTGGCGCTGCTGCTGCTGCTTCTTCTTTTTTCTGCTGCGGCTCATGTCTGCGTAACTTCTGTTGTCCTGGAGCTGTCAGAAGTCATTGCTGAGTTGTGGGCCGGCTGGGTGGCCGGGAAAGGGAGTGAGGTGGGGGAGGTGAGAAGCGGAGCAGGAAAGTTGTGCAATACTATAGCATTATTTCTGCTGCAGTGGGGTACACACATGTCTCTCACTCACACACACACGGAGACAACACCAGCATGAGCAGCAGCAGCAGGTGCAGCAGCCACACAGTTGTTAAGTTACAGGAGCAGGCAGCAAGCAAGCAAAGCAAGCAAGCAAGAAGGTGGGGGTGCAACAGCCGGCAGTAAGTAGCAGCAAAGTGCAGACTGGAGACGCCACCACAGTGAGAACCAGCACCCACCAGGATGGATGATAGTTAAGTGGTTAGGAAACAATTTTCTGTTGGATTCCAGTTCCCTTGCTAACCATAGTGGTTAACTCAGGTGCTTTTTCCTTATTCCTAGTAGTGCTAACAACCCTAATGGCAACCCCACTTTGTTACTAGCCAGTTGTTAGAAGGTAGGGTAGGTAATGACAACAGCTGTCAACATCAGGTTGTTACTTGTTACCAAGTAGTAAAAAAACAGCCATTGTCACCTACCTACGTGTAAACTAGTGTTGGCCAGTAGCTATTGAGTTTTTGACTCGGTTATCAGCCCGGTCATCAAGTTGGCTATTAATAACCTATCAGCCAGTTCTTGATATCTTTTTATAATCCATTAATTTTTTTAACTATCTGAGATTGAATTTTCAAAATCTAATAACCTACTTGGTTTGGGCCAATTTATCATCCAAATAGGTTATCAATCCTTAAACATCAATACTATACATATATATAATTAAAAAAACCCAATACAACCTATGTATAACCAATGATTTTTACCCAATTTTTTTGATAACTCACACAACACCCAAAAAATTGATGTTGATAATCTGTGCGAGTCTCCCCAAAAAAAAGAGCAATAACTGCCCAACACTGGTGTGAACTTGTGAACCATCTAATTACCTAGTACCTAGTTGCCTACTTTTATAAACTTAAGTGCCTATATGTAGGACCTACTTCTTACAGAGTGGGTTACTAAGGTGAAACCGGATATTAACTCTGTTGAGGTTTCATCCATAATTGAGTCATAGCCAGGCAGGTTGGGGGGTGGTGGAGTGTGTGGACATGAGCTGGCTAAACAAGGGGATTTGTGTAATGGACCTCTGGTTCATTACTAATTCCCAAATCCCAACAAACTCCAAACCCTATTTATAGATATCATTTACACACACACCCCACCACCACCATCCAATACACTCTCTCTCTCTCTCTCCAACAGCAACAAACAGCAGATCCTGACAATACCAACAAAAAAGTAATGCAACATTACAGTAGTATACTAGGTACTTAAAACGCCTTCCTTCTCTACCAGTTACCATCCCATCTCTCCATCCCTCTCTCTCTCTCTCTCTCCAGCCTTTCTCTTCATGTTTATTGGCCTTGCCTTGTAAGGCACAGGGATATTGTGTTGAGAATCATTATAGAGTATTATATATAGTAGCTTCAAGGGATTTTGGCCCCTAGAGACTAGGTTATTTACCACTACATCAAGTGTCAGGTAAAGCCAAGGCCATGGGCTTTACTGAGCTGAAAGTTCTGCTCTCACATATATATATATGTTTTTTTATCCCATGATACTTGGTGGGTATCATAGCAGAAAACCCAAATAAATAAATAAATTGGAGGGGGGGGGATGGGGAGGGGGAGGCATTTTAAGAAATTGGAATTTTTTTTCTCGTTGTTCATTTAGTTTTTTAAAAACACCCTGCAAGCAATGGAGGAAAAAAATACATTGGGTAACATGCCCTTCAATTAAATTAAAAAGAATTGGAACAGGTCTTTAGGTATTTGGAGAAAAAGTTAGTGTATGTCAAAGACACCTTATATTAGTATGTAATCTTCCTATAGAGAAGACAATGGATCTTACACCCACCGATCTCTCCCACTAAGTGGGAGGGATCTTACACCTACTGATCTCTCTCTCTCTCTCTCTCTCTCACCTCATGTTTAGGCTTATGATAAGGTTTACCTTGTGCATTATGGTGGGTAAGGCCCACTCATTGGGAATACTCTCAAGAGTGAGGCTAGACTCAGCTACCGGCTTGTCATAAGGCCCTCCTCTTCGTTTTTCGGAATTCCCCCACCAGTGGGCTTTACAATTCGAATGTATTGAGGATGCCATCTGCAAACAAAAGGCTCGGCAGGGTTACATCAAGAGAGTAGATTGAAAGTGTGGTGAGTACTAGAGATGGGACCCTTGGTGGCCAATTCTGCAAGCCAAGTGGTGGTTAGGCAAGTCCAGCAGGGGCAATCTGGTGGCTGCAAGTCTGGTAGAATCTGTCAATAGACCGTTTTCTGGGGTGTAAATAGCAGGGGAACCAAGTCCTTGACCTTAAAACTCAAGTGAACTCTCTCAATGAGATGGAACTAGTGTTGGCTGGTTATTGAGTTTTGACCCGGTTGTCAACCTGGTTATTGATAACCTACTCGTCGGTTCTTGATTTTTTTGATAACTGGTTAATAACCTAACCAGCTGATATCGCTTTAAATTTTTTTAATAACCTACCAAGATGACCTGGATACCATCCATGTAGGTTATCAATCTTAAAATGCTAAGCATGTTTAACAATATAAAACAGAAATACAGAAATACAGAAATAAAATCAATATATAGAAAAAAGAATTATAAAAAACCTTATATGCAGCTAATAACTTTTAGGCAACAATTATCAATCAGTTATTTGATAACTTACCTTTATGCATAAATGGGAATTATTACTCAAAGAGTATCGATAGCACCTCAAAAATTTGATATTGATGTTGATAACCTAACCAGCACCCAAATTTCCTTTTCATAAAAACCTAGCCAGGGATTATGAAAAAAATAAACAACCGGCCAACGCTGGATGAAACACCCTCCAGCTCCTAATTTGACCTAGAGATCAAGTCACAAGGAAGCTTACAACAAATAAGACCCAAAATGATGAGTTTATAGCAGCTCCACCAGCAGCAGTATAATTGCATGTAACTTATAATTTGGATGAAGTTCACATTAAAAATATTCGGAAATTGAGTTTGGACTTGTAAAAGAGAACATGACATAGTGCTCTTCCAAAGGGGAAATATGATGACTTATGATTGATCAATCACAATGATCAGAATTCTGCACCATACTTGCCCTAAGAACAATGGCAAAAGAGCAACAATTTTTTATGTATCATCTACAAACAAAAAAGAGATATGCCTATGGTTCCTGATTTTCTATCTGATCTTAAGAATGTGTTTTTTCAGACTCTCCATATCATATCTAGATTCTACTGTGATCCGAATGCAGTACTAATTAATACTTGTTAACTTTTTACTTCGTTTTATAAAACATTATTGTGCATAAGTGTTGGCTATAAACAAGATATGAAAGTTTTAAAAGATCCATCCTTCTTTTTTTTTCTGGAATGCCTTCTGGACCCTGAATCAATATATAGGAACTTGACGAATTCCTATTATTTTATTTTTTTGGTTTAATACATTTTATAATAGAGTGCGTACACTGTAACTATTTTCTGTGCATAAATTGCAAGTCCAAGTTTTCCTGGCCTTGTAGGCACCACGACTTTGTGAATTTTGTTTGTTGTTTTCTTCCTCTTCTTTCATTTCTTAATATGGGCGTGTGGGTGTCAGAAAATGGAGAATTATTTCTCCATCACAGAAATCATAGAAGGGAAGGGAAGAAAAGCCAACTCAATGAGTTATAACACTCACAATTGCGGTTACAGATCCATGCAAGTAGTTGACATCTAATTAGCAAAACGGCTTCCTTTGATTCAAGTGCTAAAGGCATAGTTAAAGTGATCTCATATCATAGCAATGTTATGTCTGTAAAGTTCAAATAACTTGGAGCAAATGAAGCCAGTTTTGGGATAACACTGGCTGTGTAGGAGATCCACAACCCATGGCCCAAAGTTTTACACCTCAAAAAATCTGGCCTCAAACACGTGTTTCCTCTGAAACTCAGCCCAAACAGGCTACAGTTACCTCCGTCTCTGTGAAGCTCAATATTTGTCACATGCGGGTGGAGAGGTGCTTTCTCCCTCCTTGCCCCCTCCCCCAACAAGGTCTCTACCCTTCTTGGTGAAGCTGTGAACTAGGTGAAAGGTGCCACAACCAATGTTCATGCATATTTTTGCAGCTCAAGTGAGGTGAGCTCAAGTCACCTCAAAGAGACTTCTAAGCAACTTTGTTTCAAAGCAACCTCCAACCCAAATTCTCATGATAGTTGTTTGGTTCTATGACATCAAGAAAGATGCCAAGTGCACTGGGACAAAATAAGTCTAAACTTTTGCCAGGATGAGGAAAGGCAAATTTTGGTAATTAAAAAACCTGTTGCTAAGGACACCAAGGGGGACCTTTGGACATTTGGTGATGTCTGTTCTAACAACCATGTTCCTTGCTTAATTTTCCTTCGAATTTCCATCAAAGCCTTTGATGGAAATTCCTAACTGCCTTAACAAGTGGGAGCCCATTTCCTTGAGTGCACAACATTGTTCCCAAATGTCTTTGCCGGTGTCCCTACCATCCCCAACATCCTTCCCAACACCCCCTATCACCCAAAAACAAACTCTTTTTCCAGCATTTCTTGGTGCCCCTACTATTCTCACAGCTTGTTTCATGGCATTCCCATTGTCCCCCAATGTCCTTCCCAATGCCCCCATCACTCCCCACCGTCCCTTGTCGCCATTCTTGCCATTCCCATCATTCTGTTTCCATTTGTGTTGCCTCATCACTATTCATGTCCTCTTCTCACCATACCTTTCTTTCTCTTTGTCTCATCGCCTTGTCACCATTCTCATTGTGTCCATTGCTATATCAACATTCTCATTGTGCCCATGGCTATTTTTGTCACTCATCATCATTCTCATCATCTTGTCACCAATCTTGCCATCTTAACAATTTATTGTCCTGGTGAAAACCAAACTAGGAGAACTCCAAACCACAATGTCCCATTCCAACCAAGGTTTGAGACACGTAGCATGTTTTATGGACATCCATCAAATGTGTGCCACAAAGGGGAGAGACTTTTTTGGTAACTCTAGTAAAGAATGATGAGATAATAAAGCTAGATTGAGTTCATGTGGGACCATGTACATGCTACAAAGACTTGGATCCAAAGTTTCCCCGACCAAAGAAAAAAGGATTTGTCACATGACAAGCATGTATATCCTAATATAACACTCCCAATGACCAAGTTAGGTTTGCATAAAAAAACAAATCAGGTCAACATGGCGTTTCTCAAGTACTAATTGAAACGTTATGTAACTTCTTTAGTCATGTGGTGTGGTTTACAAGTTCAAAAGGCAGCTGTAAAACAATATCTAGAATGTGATGGAAAAGCATTCATCTGGTGAGTGAGACAAAAAACTGTGCAGTAGAAGTTTGTGTGAGTTAGGCTTGCTGCATGGCTGTTGTCCAAACTTGGTGCCATAAAAGTGGATGGAATTGGGTGTTCTCCAAAAGTTCACAAACACAAAGAAAAGCCCAATTTTGTGGGGGCATGAGTCTTCAGACATTGTACACATGATAATCTGTTATGGTGGCCACAGTGAATTAGCACCCACCAAGTGCACCGTGAAGGATGAATGGTAGGTGGTGAGGAAACAGTTTTCTGTTGGGTTTCAGTTCCCTAGCTAACCATGGTGGTTAGCTCAGTTGCTATTTTGTTCCGACCTATGTACTAACAACTCACAAGCAAGTTGTTAGTAAGTAGGCAATAAAAACAGCCATTCCATATGGATAAACCATCTACTTACCTAGTAATTACCTCTTTTTTTATCTACCTTCCTATGTATGAGACCTATCCCCCTACTGAATTGGTTACCAAGGTGAAACTAAATATTAACTCGGTTGAGGTTCATCCACAATTGAGTAATAACGGGCATCCAGTGGATGATGCGCTCGTGGGTGCTGCTGGTTCACAGTGGTTAAATATGGTTACAAGTAGCATAATGGTTGCTTTTTCATTGTACAAAACACATGTTGCTGCTGCATTAAGCAAGCAAAGCCCTTTGGCTCCACTACCTACCTACCTATCTACCTACCTTCCTACCTACCTACCTACCTACCAAGCCTTACTCTCACATTTGAGATTTACCTGATCAGGACAATATGTCAAAAGAAAACCACCCCCTTCCCACCACCCAACAATTTGCATTGTATACCCCTGTAGTCCTACCAAAGTGCACTGATGCCAAAGTGCCTGCACAGAAAAAAACAAAAGTGAAGCTGGCAAATTGCACGCAAAAACATGGCATTAGAAGATTCATGGTATTTAGGTTTCCCAAAGCAAAAGATTTTCAGCACCGTATTTTTGGCCAGAATGTGAACCAGCAACCCACCAGCTCACCATGCAGGATGAATGGATGAATGATGTGTGAACAGGAAAACACTTTTTCATTGTATTTTTGTCCCAAAAACTAACCACAGTGGTTACCTATCTAACTAACCAGCCCACATCCATCTACTGTCCAAGTAACCACCAAGTGCCTTAAACCACCTCTACCCTATTTGGACTTTCCAATAACCCACCAACACCCCTATAATAAAAGTAAGTCCAATCCAATGGGGTGTGTTTATTAAGCCTTAAACACCTTTCCTAGGGTTTAGGGCCTCCTAAGAGGTGGATATAATCAGCATTAGGTACTGAGTTTTTAATGAAGGGTTTGAGTGTCCATGAAGAATACATTGATTGTATTCAGGGTTGAGGGTCCAAGAGGAAGAATGTATTGATTGTATAAAGGAGAGATGAATGCTTTTGACTACTTGAATATTGTGTTTGATATTGTTGATTGTATAGAGACTAGAGACTGGAGAGCTTGACTAGGCTGAAAATAGTCTTGGGATGAGTACCTTGCAGCAGGGTTTGTTTTAAGGATTTTGTGATGTAGCCAAAGTGGCAATTAAAAATAATTTAGCTAAATTTGCCTATATACTAGATATGAAAGTAGAAAAAAAAAGTCTTTCTATATTCTTGGCTACCTACTTGAACTAAAAATCAAAACTGGAGAGTTAGAGTTTTTTTTTTCTGAAATCTGGCAAATTTGGGCCATTTATTTCCATGAAAGATCCTTTGTATTGGTCAAAATGTGAAGGAAATTCGCCAATTAAAGAAATGCTGCCTTGCATGGTTCTTAAAAATGATTTTGAGATTTCCAATAGGTGGATTTTATTTAGACAGTTTTGGTGCATTTATCACAATATTGCAAATGTTGGAGTTTGAAGCTGCTTGGCAACACCAAAAAAATTAAAATTAAAATTAATGTCACAACTTCCACAAAGGATTTCTTGAGAAAAAATCCTTCCAACTTTGCAATAACAAGAGATTTACAAAATGAAAATATGAAATATATGTACAGGGCTTACATATTGTGAAGTTGTAGTATGATGATGCACATACATGTCAATAAAATCTCTTGGACATGAAACAAAGTTTTTGTTCATTGTTAGAACAACTAAACATGGTGCACATACACACACATATGACTCAAACATTCACAAAGCCACAAGAAAACATCAAAACTTGTCACAAGACACATACATAGACAAACACAAATACACAAACATGCAAACACACCCACACATTCCAAGTCTCAAATATAGACACACACAAAGACACACGATGTGATGCCCTAAATTTCAAGTAGACATACACAATCAAATAAACACACAATGCATGCAAAACAAACTTATGCACACACATACATACTCACATAGACATAGATAAACACATACACAACCAAAAAACAACAATTCCTTAATGAAACCTAACTGCTTAAGTGCAAAAACCACCCAATTTAGTGGCCAGAAGAAGTCATCATTGAGAATGAGATTTGTGAGTACCATAATCATTGTCATCAAAATATAATCCAATGATTGTATAGATTTCTATGTGTTGCAATTATCAATGCATGCATCGTATGAAAAAACATTCAATTTATAATTCTTTTGAAATACATTCCAAAAATGGTGTGCAAGTGCTCATTGAGGCAATATTTCAATTTCATGAAAAACAAGATGAAAAATGTACATTAGTGATCTTCCATTAACCCCAATACTGGCATTGTTGCAATTTCCACCAATTTGAAAAACTTGAAAAGTGGAACGCCTTAGGATGTAAAATTTGTTCAAAATGTGCCAAAGTTGAATTGAAGGATTAATGTGAAAGGGAGCCTCCATCATAGTAGCAACATTGAATTTTAGATATGGTAGACTACATATCTAAGGCACTTGATGACACAATGGTTGGGTAAATTTTGGTTATTTCTATAGTAATGCCTACTTATGAAACTTTGATAGGTTCTAGGTGTCATTTGCAAATAGTGACATGATTTGATAAACATCAAATGATGATTGAAGTCCTCTTCAACATCAACCTCAACTCAATATTGAACATTTGATAGATCCCCATATCATCCATTACATAAGATGTAGGAAATCTTGCAATCAATTCCTAAGTAATAAATTTAACTACAACTACAAGCATCATATTAACAATCACAAAAACATTAAGTTGTCAATAGTCACAAACATTAGTTTATCAAGACATTCCAAGATTCAATGGACTTTGTAACTTTTTTTTGAGACTTCCAAATTGCATCCACCATAATAAATGATATCAACATCTTTTGATGCAAGTCTTGACCTAGATTTTGGAGGGTCTGTATGTGGGTGAACATTTTGCAGTTAAAAATAATAATATTTTATAGTTCAACAATAATGTCTATTTGAACATTTTTAATGGATTCATATGGGACTTGTGGGGAGTGTTATATTTGTCAAAAATGAACCATCATATAAGACATGTGAACTTCACCTATTACATGTTTATTATATTTTTTCACTCACCTTTGGATGCCCCAAATTTCAAGAAGATTAACATTTGATAAAGCCCTTAGCCTACCAAACTCCCCATTACCCTTCCTTTGTATCCATCAAGGGCATTGGGTATGTTAAATTTATAAATTAAAAACTTGAATTGTTTTAGTTTGTAAGGTAACAAGAGCAAGGAAAACAAATGATGGACATGTACATGTTGCTTTTACATCTTTCACCAAACACAAAACATCTTCCAACTTACTTGTACCATTTTGTTAACAATGTTTAAACACATACTTCAAAATTTGTAAAATTCAAAAAGTAAAATCACAAATGTTGATTACCTAATTTGTCTTAGGTCCAATAGACTTATCTTCCATTTGAAATGATAATGTCCTAACTTTTTTGAAAATATTCAACATATATATATATCACATAGATCTAAATAAAGAAAGTACAAGATTCCTTGGTAGATTTGAATGGTTGAAACATAATCACAAACAAATTGATCAAAAAAAATTTGTGCAAATTTGATCAAAACATGGATTAACCAACATGGGCAATGAAAACATGACTTGTACATGGACATCACTTTTTTTGTTAAATTAAGCATGTTGATTTAACATGTTTTGAAATTACATGAAATCTTGTTCCACTTTGCCTTCATCAAATATGTTGATTTCATAAATTCAATGTGGCGTTTAAAACTATGATAAAAGAACAAATAAATGTTTATGGAGAAAGTTTTACATGTGTTTAACAACATAATTTGCACCCCTTGGGATTAAGGAAATATTAACACCATCATCCCTTAAAGGATATAAACATGTGTTTTTTTAGAGCATCCATAAAAATCTTCATTAGATTATTTAAATGTTTTTTTCACCAATAATTTTTTTAATTAATGAAATCAAAAAAGGTAGCCAACAAAAATCTTAAATACGTAACCATTAATTACAACCCAAAATTGATTATCAATCATGGTGACTCATCACAAAATAATGCATGATATTTGAACTAACAATTCCATTTTCTAATTTCCTAGTCGTTTGATTCTACATACATTTAACTATTACCGAATCAAAAGAATCATTCCAATAACTTTTATATAGGATGGGGGAATTTAAGAAAAAGAAAAAAGACTTCATATCCTCAAATTCTAACATCAACTTTGTCGACACAACAAATGCATGATTGTGACAAATTGCTATTTTTTTCTTGTGCAATCCCTTTGAGTCCTCCTTGAACTTGTTCAACAACATTGATCCAAATGTGCAAAAATTATGTGATTTAATTTTACACATGGTTGCACCTGTTGTTAATATATCATTCCCTTACCTTCTTGCCCAAGTGTGACATGTCGCAAATGTTGGATTCATGATTAATAATCAATAAATCAAAGTGATTGATAAGTACATTGTATGTCTCTTCAAGTTTTTTTTATCATGTCATTGAAATATTTGATTGGTTTAGACTATTGTCACATTGGTTATGTGGGGTTTTTTTTTCCAGCCTACCTTCTTGAAAATTAATTAATTTTGAACATTAGTTTTGAATAAGGCAACCTAGTTTGTCTTTCCTAGATGTTTATGAAAAGTGTTACATTTTTTCCCTAAGAGTATATCCCTCCCATTAGTAAGAAACAAATTATAATGCATTTTACTTGATGCATTTCTCCATATTCAATCTTCAACATTCTGGCCAACAAAAAATGAATGGCCTTGAAACTTTTGTGATATATTGTAAATGTTTTTCAACTTTTAAGATGAAGTTGCATATATTTCCTCATTTGCAAGCACACAATTTATGTCACCTTTAGGGTAGGGGCAATGTAGGTGGGTAATCCACAAGGATAAACTCAACAAAAAACAAGATTGTTGCATTTGGACTCCAAAATGCAATCCATCTTACTACCACCTTAACTCACTTGAAAAGATTTATTTGCCTACACTTTAGAGGGGATATAAAAGGAGATTGTTTAACAACATTCTTGCTTTATGTGAAGTAATGTTGCAATACAATGTTTTCTTGCATTTTGGTGTCATGTCGTTCAATGTTGAAGGAAATCAACACCTTTTACCATATTAAAACACATGATATCACAAAATGACATTTATTAATACCAAATTTGACTAAAAGACAAAATGCTACTTCAAACACATTCAATGAAAAAATGTAGTTCAACATGCAACAACACATGACATTTATCTTTCAACCCAACAAGTTTGTGAATCAATAGAAAATCATGACTTGCAATTGCATTGAAGACAATTGGAAAAGCTTGAAGCTCCTTGCAATACTTGGCACCCATGACCCAATAAGATTTTGGTGATGAAAGTGTGTTCATAGTTTTGATGGGTTGGCAAAGGTGATAGTCCATTCACCAATTGCTGGCAATGAACCTAAATCTAACAACTACAATCATCGCAAGGTGGTGATAAGAACTACATGGCCAACACATGGCAACACAAGGTGGCAAACTAAGTTAAACTATGCTCCACCAATGTGGCAATCTATTTTATTTCAAACAATAGGAAATTGTCATAGTTGAAATGTCAAATGTAGCCTAGTGAAAATGTTTTTGGTTTCAATTGTAATGTTTGTGGTATTGTGGATGATAAATGGTTTGAAATATTTGGTGCACTTTTTTTTATTAGACACATTCAATCTACTTAATATTGCTATCTTACACCTCATTATTTTTTTGAAGTCAAGCTAAAATTATGTGAATTGAACTTAATCTATTTTTAACCTCTAATTGAATATGGGGTTTAAATGTAATCTATATAGTAAAAATAACACTTGTTTTAGTCATGCATGAGTCTTTTCCACATGTGTGTGATATAGTTATTCATGGGATGAATTAGTTGTGAATTATTTGCATAGTAATGCAATTTGTATGTGGATTTTGAATCATAAAACAAGAAACAAATTCCTCATTCAAAATATAGCTCTTGTAGTTCGCTCATGTTTAATTTGTTAACCACCTCAGATGTAGTGGGCTATAATTCACTTTGAAGATCATGTTGATATCATAGAAGTTCACATGAATGGAAACCTTGATGGAAATTTGATAATAATTGCATCTTTTGCTTTTGCCTTCCAAGAAGAAACCATTTTGTAGATAAATTAGTTTAATCTTTTTTTGTTTGGGTAAAATCTAAATAACTAAACTCTCACATTCTAATAGCCATGTTTGTAGATGAATGAATTTAGACTTATGACTGGGTGTAGCAAAAAACAACTTCTTTTTAGAAATCAGAAAGATACATACATTGT
Organism: Sphagnum tenellum; assembly: GCA_963921925.1. Lineage (NCBI taxonomy): Eukaryota > Viridiplantae > Streptophyta > Sphagnopsida > Sphagnales > Sphagnaceae > Sphagnum > Sphagnum tenellum. The sequence continues at coordinate 13,514,471 of OY998154.1, forward strand.
GGAAAACAATATTGTAGAAAGAGGAATGCCAAAGGATATTACAGAGAGTCTACCACTTGATAACATAAATAAGATGTAAGAATTTTCCTTTTGCTTGCAAGTATCACAGAGATTTCCAAGGCCCTTTTGATGAATAATTTTCTAAGCTCCAAACGTCATAGAGTTTGAGATTTTATTGCAAAAGCTAAAGTATCACCCCATGAAGATGCACTGCCTTTCTTCATTGCATTTGCAATAGTAGGATGCATGATTATCCTGTAGTACCTTGACAATTTGAACACTAATTCTATTGTTTATAGAAATGTTGAAATTAAAAAGATTACTTTGATCAAAAGGTCAAAATTTTTGAAGGAAAATAGAGAATATTTTGGAATATGCAAGAATATTCTTTGCTTTAACCTTCAAAACTTATTAATTAATTATTTGACAAACACGTGTTGAAACTGGCCCTGTACCAGGGTAGTAGCTTTGCTTGTCCACAAGTATAAGAAGTTTCTTTGGGAAAATTTCCAATCCCTCTATACTAGGCAGATTGGTGAATCTCATTATATCACATTTGTTGCTTTTCCCTTTTCCCAAGAGATGAATTGAAGTTGATTGTGATTTTTTGGGAGAAGAAAACAAGAAGACTTGAGCAGTACACATATCTGCTTTGAGTGTTCTCATTCTTTTGGAAAATCAGCTCATGCTAATAAACACATGCAATGCATTAAACGCAGTTCAGTCTGTAGGGAGAAGGGGGCATATAAGAAAACTCTTCTTCAATTTACACCATAGCCGCCCAGGACAAACAAATCCCCAAGTTCATTATTGTCTCTTCTGACTTCTACTACTACCCACAACCCCAAGCTAAAACAAACTACACAATTGATGTGGTGGGACCCTATATGTGAGTATGAGGAGGAGGTTGTAAATGCATGCCTAAATGTTCGGGTTTGTGCAATCATCTCTAAAATTAGAGAAGTGCAAGGCTCCTTGCAATTTGCATGTATATTATCATGGGCCACATGCAAAAGACGTGTAACATTTAGATACTAATTCACTAAGACAACTCTCGAAAGCAATTCCAACAAAATTCGAGGCATCAGTTCCCCTAATCTCATTGACCACAAATGTTTGCTTCACACCTATGAAAAAAAATCCCATGAGGCTATTGCAACACTTAAATACAACTTTCTTGAAGAGAACTCAAAACAATTCAAGGTTCACAATCTAACAAACTCATTGGCCAAGTTCGCTTTTTTTTCACACCTAGGCACAAGCCTATCCACATGTTTAATGTGATTTTTAAAAGAGGAAATTTAAAATAATATATAGAAATGCCTCTTGAATTGTTGTAGCCTAATTTCAAAGAAAATATATCAGCTTATTTAGTTTTGTTAATTGGCCTGCTTCTCTGGTTGTGGATGTTGAATATATTACATTTTGGAGTCATTGTTTGTACTCTCAAAAGCTTTTAAACCTTTGTTATGTTAGGTACAGCCTGCCAAGGTGATTACACTCAGAGGGCCTTACCAGAATAAGGTGATTGCCCAAAGGTGGCAGCTGAAGGGACTTGCAAAATTCTAATAACACACCCAATCTGAGGGCCTTACTGAATGTAATGACCATGTCAACTCATACTCATCACACAAAGAAAGATTGACAAGTCCTTATGAAAATGTAAGAGCCCAAATAGAAATAAGATGACCTCCAAAGTCACAAGGGAAGATCACAGATTTAAGGCACCCTCCAACTAGAGTGGGAAATCTCTGCCATGCAAACATTACATGTGTTTGAATCAATCAACATTTCCAAAATTTGAAAAATTTCAACCTTTTCATTCTCCACTTTTTGAATCTATTTTACATATGTATGAAGAGGTCCGGGAATGAGGGATAGTAGAGTACCACACATAAAATGCAACAGAGCATGGCCAGATTATTAAATAACTTGGAGAAAAATTGTCTAGGGTTTCTTGAACTATTGGATAATTTGTAGAAAGTGTTACTGCCCTTTTGGAGGAAGTGAGATCTATTCTACTAATTAGCTTCTAATTAGATGCAGAGCTTCTGTGGACCAGGTCTTTGTTACCTTTAGCATACTGGCCATCTACCTCATTGAGGCACATGAGAGCCATCAGGAGGCCTGTTTCAGCTTATATAGTCAGGTGAAAGGTGATGAATAGGTTTCCCTCTGGTATCCTGTGTTGAATATACCAGTCCAGGAACTTGATACTTACTACATTTCTCATACCGGCCTAGTCCAGCTTCTATTGGGTCAAAGACTGATTTTTGGCTGGTATGAGGTAAGTAAATATTTCTGATATTGAAATTTGAAACTGATATAAAACTGGTACAAGGCTGGTATTCCCTCAGATCCCTATCAGGCTTGTTCTCAGACAAGGCTGGTATAGCCTCAAGACATACAAACCTGATACCCGTGCATATACCAGACACAGGCCCGTATACTAGTGGATACAAGATATGGTGGAGGTTGTTATTTACCTCCAAGCTATTATTAGAGTATATGGTTCTGGTATGAGTACTGGTACTGAAGAACATACTAGTCGGGTACAACCTGAGAGATACCAAATTTATACTAGGACCAGTCTGGTGTGGGATGTGAGGTAATACCAGGCTAATATATCTGCTATATACCAGCCAACAATCAGCCTTGGACCTGTTATGAAAGTTTTTAAAAAGTACCCAACACCAGTACCTGCCAGGTAGGAAAAACAAAAAGAAAAAAGAAGAAAGAAAACCCATACCCGGACCAGTCTGGTATGCTCAAAAGTTGATTCCAGTCCAAAACTGGTAGCTATCCTGCTCAAGCCAATAAAAATGAATGCCATATAGCACAGTGTGGAAACCTTGACTATGTGTAACGAATGGTGGAGGTAATGATAATTTAACTTGTGCAAACATGTGGGGGACATCATCACAGGCTAGTTGTAGTCTGACTTATACTTGGCCTTGTAATGCTACAAGTTTTGGAGACTTGTATCATTATCATGTCAGGATAATGATCAAGTCGACAATTTTTTTCCTGGTTTCATCATGTCAGTATGTTGATGATAATAAAGTCCATTGAACACTTTACAACAACATACCTTTAATCTACCTGAGTTTTTCTCACAACATCCCGCACCATGCATTTAGCAAGAAAGCTGCTGTAATGTAATGCAAAATAGTAGCTGTGATCAACATGGTTGGCAACTTGGGCCTTTTGATGATGCCGTGCAGCTGAGAAGCACATGATGACTGCATCTTCTTATTCAACAAACAGCACTTTTTGATTCTTACCCCACTTGTCAGACACTCCCCCATTATTATTTTTTGCCGAGATGATCAAGGATTCATACATTCGAAGGATCCAAGTAAGGTTCCAGTCTTTCCACTAATTAAGGATCCAGTCTTTCCACTAATTAATGAATCAAAACCGGAGCATGCGGGTCAATAACACCGTTAATGTTTTCCTCTGAAGCATCCAAATATTCACTGGTTTTATGGTTTTCCTTTTCTTCATTAGCCGTGATGGCATACCTGGGTATCAAAACTTCTTATCACAGATGCTGCAAGAAGCATCAAATCATTAGTAATACTAGTCTTATTTATATACGGCTTAGTGCACTAAACTGTGACTATTGGGTTGTCTATGTTAGTGGTTTTCTTCATGACCACAGGTTTAGGGTTTAGGGACTGGTAAGGCAGATTTCAATAGCTTATACATATCATTGATGAATTTTTTGGTGGTCATAGGTTTAGGGTTCTCGGGACGAGTACAGATGCTATCAATACCTTGTACATACAGATGGTTTTTGCCAATCTGATCTTGTACTACAGTACCTTATCTAGTTTGGCACGCAGATCGATGCCATATAATTATTCTGATTTTCAAACTTGAGTTCAGCAGTAAGAATGATAATTTATGAAAATTTAAACATAATATTGTGCCAAAATAAAAATATTTGACAATATTATTGATCATTGCACTTAATGTTCATGAAAAAATCTTATTAAAAAAATATATTGCATGATTTTTTTTTTCCTCATCAAATTTTTTGATTTGAAACAACAAGGATTCTGCTTTTATTCAACAACTTAAGTAAGTCATAATTGATATTAGAGTTGTCGCTAAGCATAGGTAGATAAGTGATTGATAAGTCACCTAGTTATTAAATATTAAAATTTTAAAAAAAGAAAATCGATAAGCACTGAATACAGCCTACATAACTATTTCAATTGCCTAAATTTTGGTATCAACAAACAATTAAATTCCTTAACTTTTGGCATTTTGCAAAAATACATTTTTAGAAATTCAACATTTAAAAAATAATATCATTTCCCCCCAAACCTGAAAAGTTTCAGTGAAATTGGCTACTTTTTAATACTAGCCCAGTTGTAGTATTGGCCCAAGATGGATTTTTGGTTGGTATGAGGCAGGTATATATATACTCATATTGAAACTGATAGAAAGCTTCTACACAACTGGTATTTCTTCAGTTCCCTCCCCACCAAGATAGTACTCTTACAAGGCTGGTGTTTCCTCAGATCATACGAGCTTAGTAAGAGCATGCCCAATGGCAGCCCTCTATCACGATTCATCACATCCCGTGTGCACTGTTTAGTTTCTCCCCTCATCCCTATCCAAGAACCTGAAGAGATGCACTCTACAGACTGAGAGACTATTTAACTCTCACCACCTGGGCGAATCATTGTATTTGGCCAATGAGAAACAATCATTTCCGGCTACTAGTCCTGGAAGGCGGGGCCCTTGTAAAATGTGCACTTTTGCAGGCCCCCAACAGTTTCATAGTGTTCTTCTGCCAATCTTCATGGAAATAGTATGGTATAGGGGCATTTTAGTGCTGTTGTTGTTGGGCATGCTCTAAGGTTGTTAAAGCAACACCACTCTGCAGATTAAAATTGAATGTAGAAGAGTCAAAACATGCCTGTTTGGCGAAGCAAAATGGTTTTGGCACAGCATTTTTGCACTGTTTGCTGAGACTGGTGAAAGGCACGTCAGAGCCTAACACCTGCTGGTCGATTGGCTAGATAGTTTGATTGGCAGGTGGGTTGCTATTAGTAATCTCCCATGTATATGCAGTCCTAGTTTTAGTAAATAACTACATTTGGATGTGAGAAAGATTTTTGCAGGGTGCATACTTGAGCATTGCTGGAGATTATCTTTTGCTAGTATTGATACAGTGCTGATACTTGGCGTAGGCCTATAGGTAATACAAGAGCAACACTAGTCAGTTCTTTTCAGAACCACAGGTTTAGGGTTTAAGGACTGGTGAAGCCTGCATTAACATCTTGTGCAGCTGATATGTAGGTATTGTATACAACTTGATTCTCAATGTAGAGTTATGGACCTGGTTGTGAGTGTGTTATAAATATCTCACTGACTTGTGGTGAATTGGCTCAATGTTTATGGTTCTGCTTGCACGATCTGGCAGCTGCTTACTCAATTTCTAGCTTTTATATTGATTTTTTCCATCCATGAGGAGGAATCTCCAATAGCACGCACTTCTTCTAATTTCAAAACTTTCTAACACTAATGAATGCGTTCCAGTACTAGCTAGGATGGTAATGTGAATAATTGATAACCAGTCCAAAAACTTGAACTTCCTTGAGGTAATAATTTACTACTTTGTCTGAGGAAATATTAAGAAAGAAAGAAAAGGATGCAGTATGTATAGTATTGCATATGACATACAAGCAAAAGTATTGAACAAGTGATTTTTTTTTCCAACAGATTTTGTTGCTTGTTTTGGACCAAAAAGTTGGGAAATGTTGGGAAAATTTTGTTGAGGAGGCAGCCTTGAGCACCGGCCAGAATTGCCAGAATTACTGGACGCTCATGAGGCCACATTAGCTAATCCTTATTCCAGATCTCAAACCAGACCTTAAGACTTTGAGTAGTAGGCGACACGAGGAGTTGTACACAGACTGTAGACAAACAGTAAGTCTAATCCGCTACTCCTGCCTTGCAGACAGTGTTTGCACCTACCTGCCCTTAGACCCACCAGAACAGTGGTGGTGGGGATGGTGGAAGGAGATGAGAAGAGTAAACACATATTTTCACTTGGTGGCTGGGTGCAAGTAGCACAAGAAGCTGAAGAATTAGAGATCAGTGTGCTCGAGAGGCCCAAGCTAACCATTCAAGAAAAGGCTTATGTTGTTCCAAGTGAAAGTTTGACACAAATTTTTCTGCAAATTTTTTGCTATGTCAAAATAGACATTAAAATCCAGATGGAAATCTAGGGGGTTTAAAAAAGCCTAAGGGGATGAATTTGCAACCCCGAGCAGAAGTTCAAGCACCTGCCCAAGTAGATTTATATTTAAGGATTTGGAATTGTGATGTTGAGGGCGTGAAGTTGGCCAACATGAAAGGTTTCCAGTTGAGCTGCAAAATCAAAATCAGCATTCACTCTGCTACTTTTTTCTTTCTTTTTTTTGGGGGGGTTCTAAAAGTAGATTTTGGAAGTTTATTTCATTTATACTAGTGTGGCCTGTGCCGTCCTCAACTGATTTTTCCTTCCAAAACCTGGTTTTTTGGAATTTATTTGAATTTTCAGCGGCAGAAATCATTTAAAAAATCAATATCTCTCACATTCTGAATCCAAACCTTTACCAAATAAATTCCATTGAATCCTGCTCATCAAGATCTTTCCAACAACACCAAAGACACATTCCAATTCCTCAAAAAAATTTCAGCTACAATTTAATTTAATTTTCAGTGAAGAAATCATTCAATATTCAACAACTTTTGCACCGCAAGTCCAAACGTCATGGAACCAAGCCCATGCACCCCTCCTCATAGAGAGCTTCCCAAAGACACCAAGAAGCCGATCTGAAGCATCCCAGTTCGGTGGATCTCATAAGTAAAAAACAAAACAAACAAACTACCATGCTTCATAGATAGATTCCTAGTTTCTTGGGTGTGATCTGTTTATAACATTGTGCAAGTAATTGGTTTTCAGGTCATCAAAATTTGATAATGTCTCACTGAGTCACTTTGAAACAGGAGGCAGAATCCAGTTGATTAAATTGAATTGTGACTTGTGCAATCCTCACAGATCATGTCCTTTGCCCGGATCCCATACAATATCTAAGTATTTCAGCTGAGAAACAGTTGAAATATCATGCTTCCCAACTTGGAGCACCCATCTGTGTCTCTGACATGCAAAAGAGAGCAATTTGTCTAAACCCCAAGAAACAAGATATAATTGAGCCCAAGATAAATTTCTACAAAGACTGAAAGCATACTTTTGCCAAATCACAAAATTTGGCACACACCAAAAGGGAGGGTGAGAGAGAATACTGGAAGAAGAAAGAGTCCACAAGATATGGCCTGCCATATAAGGCACTCTACATTGAGACGTAAAATTGCTTCACCACTCCACACACTGCTGGCTAATGAACTGCACATTGATTTGCAATGACATAATTATAGATCTGGGTAATCTGATCAAATATTGGCCAGTTGCTATTGCTGGGCTTTTAGGTTGTGGAACTCACCATAAAAGTCCCCAGAAAATGGAAGCCCTGAATCCAACTTGGAGCCCTTGAAAAATAGAAGCAGGCAAATGGGTGATGTAAGATCTTGTGTCCATCAAGCTCGCCCATTCTAAGTTCTAACAAACTGTACAGAATTCCTCTGAAGAATTATCCACTCATTGAGTCATGTAAGGTTTGTCATATTCACCTTGACTGAGAAAGTTTGCAGTTCAGAAATTGACTCATGTCTCTTCCTTAAGTGGACATCCTTTAGAGCAGAGGAACAAAACTCCAACATTAAGCACTATGGGTACTAGTTGAACCAGGGGTATTATAACAACGTTTGGAGAAAAGTGAAACAATAAAAAAGACAATCGGACTCCCTTCAATACTCTACTATTCCAGTTTTGAACTTGAGCATTTAGAAGACCATGGTGTAAGTTGAAATGAGAAAGGATTGTTTAGAGGATCTAGATTTAAGCTCTATGGTTTCTCTGATGGCCACAGAGATCTGGTCTATACTGAACTTCCTCTTTGGTTGTGAATGTAGGAGAAATGACCTTGTACACGCAGTTTTCTTTCAAAACTTCTTTGGCCAACTGTCCTTCTTTCTTTGATGGAATTCTTGCATTTTCTAAGTCATTCCACTTTCCCAAATTATGTAGAAAGCCAACAAGAAAGTTGCTTGACAATGTGTGTTAAGTTTGAGCCAACATAACCCAGGGGATGAGTTGCTTTGGAGTGTGTCATCTTATCATTCTGTTATCTGATAGCATTTTCACTCTGTGTTGAGTACAAATGAAGTTCTAATATGTTTGCTCTAATATGATAGCCAGTGGGAGAGAGCATGAAAGGATTTACAACTGTTTTATGTAACATCTTAAAGAGATACATGGGGATAGATATTTCAAGAAAGGATTAGTTACGTACATCGTTACTAAGTTATCAAACAAGGCTAAAAAATGGGACATTGGTTTATAGGATTTGGAGGATGTCAGATTGTGTGTCATCTTTTGATTGCAGAAAATAGGTAATGTGATGGTGTTCTTAGGGGATGAGAAGTGTGACTATAATTGTGACAGAAAGTTTGGTGTTGATGGACTGGCATGTCATTTTGCTGATGATGGATGGTGATGATGACAATCCAATGAGAGGCAAGTTGTGATGGTGATTACAAGCAAGTCTTGCAAATATGGGGCACTCCTGCATCTTGTTATTACTAGTTTTCTTGTGCAATTAAGATGCTATTACTTCTATTGTGTTGTGTTTCTGAGCATGGCAAGAAAAACATTGGCTTGTTCTTTGAAGAATCTAAACAGTTTGTTCATTTGTGGGATTATGATTATGAATGACAACTGGAATCACAATAATGCGGCTGGTGGTTGTTTGTGAAATGCTCAATAGTTCTTAAGGAGGAAGTTGCCACCATTGATCGACAGTTGAATCTCTCGAGAAGCTAAGTGCAAGAGTGTTGAAATTCTGTGTTATGGTATTTCCTTATGAGGTCTGTGATATTATGCACACAACTAATTGGTATCACAATTTACTTTCTATCTTTGTTGTCTTCCTTTGTGTTTGGATATAGGGTGTAAGGAATATTACATGTTTGTATTATGTTCTAATCCTCTCAGGTTAATTATCAAAAGAAGATTTATGCATCTAGTTGATAGTGTCTATGTTAGTTTGGAAGATTAGGAGACAGAAATGGCAGTGTGATGGTTGTGAAGTTGTTGATTTAACGTTTGTGGGATTGATGATCTTGCAATGTTGAAAAGTATGTAATTTGAGGAGAATGATGTCTCATGCTTCTGGGTAGATTTTTGAGAGAAGTCAGAGTGCATATTGAAAATAAGAGAAAATCTTAGTTGTTGGGAACTAATTTTGTGGTGATTACGAGAGGACATGTATTAGGTGGCTAGATTCTAAGAAATATTTGGTAGGAACTTGAGTGTTAGTTGATGAGTACATTCCATTAATGTGTGAGTGGAATGAGGCCTGGAATGGACAAATGTGGGGATAGCACATAACAATCTCTATGCATGCAATAGAGGTTGAATTTTTTCACAAAGGAGGCGGGGTTATGAATTTGCGGGGATATTAAAAAAGTCAAGATGCATGCAATTTCTACAAGTTTAGAATGATGAAACTTTCAGTGATGGGGATAAATCACTAATAGAATTCATTTGGCAAACTGTTTTGAACACGTGTCAACAGCAAAGTGTATCATGTTTTATTATAATATTGTGACTCATTGTGTTTCACATATACAAATTTTGTATGATTGTTCTTTGGACTATGGATATAAGTACTGCAATGCCATTAGGTGTTTAGGTTAAGGGAAAAATGCATCCCCAATTTTTGTGGTTACAAATATCCATTGGACCAATAAGCAACATGCAAGAGAGAGAATCTTTGGAAAATTCAAAGAACTAGTTATTGATATCCATGTCTAATGAATTTCAAAATGTTAGATGTGGTGGATCTAATAATTAGGTCAAAATTATAATTTGGCTACATATCATTTGAAGGTATTGTTTAAGTAAGTTGGAATAGATCTCAAAGTTGGGATTGTTGGTTGGCCAATGGGTGAATCCCCAATTGGTTAGGCATTGTTCAAACCTAGCTTATTACCTTGTTGCAATTGCTAAAAAGATGTGAAAAGGAAAACATTAACCATTTGAACCATCAATTAGACATAATTAACAAATACATGTTGTATTTGGACACAAAAATGTTTACTAGAACACCAAAAATTGGATATGTTGTCTTCAATATGGTCATTGGGTCTTCAATTGCAAATAAACATCTATACATAAACATGTTGGGGTTTTCATGCAAGTTATATTTCAACTTCATAACAAAAGGAAATAAATTTCAAAAAGCATTTCAGGAGACAAAATGATATGGATTGTATTCAAAGTTGACTTAAATAAATCCTTGGGGTCATGAACCACAATCAATCCCAATTTGCAAATATGCTTATGACCTTCTGCCATTACAAAACCCAATAATAACTCAAACACAAAAACCTATCATTCTTCCACCAGCAAGAGTATTAGGTTAGTTGTGCTACCCATTTTAAGTGGTTCAAATAGTTTGCAAACAAAGCAACCTTTTTAGTTTGTACATAAATGCAACTCTCCAATGTATTAGATGACGCATCTTAACATGCCAACATCGTGCATGCCATTGAAATACAAGAATTGTTTCAACTTTTAAGTTGGTATTGCAAGACATAGGTAGGACTCATGCCCATCTTTGAGGTGCAAATAGTGATATTTGTCTAATTCAACCTTCAAGCATGCAAGACTATGGTTAAACTAATTTAAGGCTAAAACACAAGAAGATCCACGTGAACTTTGGAGTTCACCAAATGGGTTGGTAATCTTTTTGAAAGTAGGTGACTGATAAATAGTTTTCAAAGACTTTTGCCAAAGTCATGAAAAAATTCTCCTTTCCCAAAATTCCATTTAGATGATCTTCATCACTGTACATTATACTTTGGTACTTTTGATTTTTTTCTTTCTTCTTGCTCCCTTCATTGGTTCACTTCCATAAAGACCTAAGAGAAATTTCATAGTGTATTTGGAGGATACATTTTTGCATTGTGAAAAAACAAAACACCCAAAGGAGTAGGTATTTTGCATCTCAAAATGGCCGGCCTCTCTTTTTATTTTCACCCATGCATATTATTTATTCAGGGTTTGATTATTTATTCTCTTTTTCATCACTAGGTATATATCTTTTCCTAGGTCCACATGTTGCCTTTTCATTTAGAGTTGCTTCCTTTTTTGTCTCCTAATTTTTGCACACAATTAAAAATTATTTCTCAAATTTTTGACTTGTTTAAAATGGTATATAGTTTGACCCACAATGCTGTGGTTGCTTCCATTGTTCACAATTAAGAAGTGAAGCTGAACCCACAAAGGGGTACCAAGTTTGAACTATGAACACATGGTCAATGTTCCAACCTTTTCTTAACTACAATGGAACAAGTTACATGTGCGGTAAAGCCCCGGGCCTTGAGCTTTACTAAAAGTAAAGACGTGCTTCGATTTATTGGACTTGCCTTACCAAGGCAAGGATATTGGGTTTAGATTCATATAGAGTATACCGTAGCCTAGGATCAGTTTTCACATTGACAAAAAGAACGATTAATTTTTTTGCAAAATCTTATTTCATTTTTTGAAAATTGAAATTATTGAATTTTCCATGATCTATAATGATATTGTCTCATAAGTAGTGAAAATATTCAGAGTGTAGCCTATGATAATTATGATGATTTTCAACATGTGAACTTCAGATTTTCACAGAAATTCATTTCACTATTTTGAGGATTATTTAAATAACAAAACTAACCCTAGGGTTTAAGATAGTAGCTTAAGGGATTTTGGCCCCTAGGTAATAGGTCTATTTTTATACAAGGATTTTTGAAAGATGATATTTTGGCTTGTGTTGAAACTTGAGATTAGTTATAGAGTTATAATATCTTGCAGGATTTTGGTTTCTTTAAGACGATTTTCAATGTAAATGGTTTTCCATTGATACCCAGATAGCATCACAGGGTACATGTTGGGTATGAGGAAGAGGAAGATAAAAAAAGGCAAACATCCCCCCCACAAACACCAGAGGAAAAAAAATCCACTAGGTAGCATGCCCTCCAATTACATGACAAAATCTCAGAGCAGCTCTTCAGGGCTTTAATATGGGACATGCATGAATGGGTTCCTTCAAAGCAAAGAACCCTAAGGCTTGAGCTCCAATTCTTTCTTCCAACTTTCACTCTATGGCTTATACCAGACTACACTTTTTGGACCAAAACATGAATAGAGCCAATTTCAAAACCAACAATCCAAAAATGTAGTCCTTTTTTCAGATTTTATAATTACTTTGACCAAAGTTGGTGCTTTTATATGCAGTGTTAGGGACTAATTATCACACTACCATTTTCCACACAATAAATTCAAGTGTTCATACTACATAAACTTCAAAAGTGATCTAAAACATGGAAAACTATGACCTCTAGACTTAACTAAGTTTTTTGGTAAACTGATGTGATAAAGTGTGATTAAAAACATATGACACAACCAAATAATCCATCAATTTAAGATTATGGGCAAATGTGTGTTGATTTCATCAAGTTCGGTGAATGACTCCTTGAACGTTGGGATATTTTAACATTCCAAACTCTAAATGCAAGGAGGGTACATAAAAGGTCAACCCTACATTGATGACTAATTGTTAAGTACAATGAAATTGAATCTAATTTTTCAATAATTGCATAATTTATATCAAACAAAGTGAATCAGCTAGGTTGTTATGGTGGAAGAATCCTTCATTCTTTTTCTTTTTCTTGAATGCTTGCTCATTTTATTTTTTTCATTTCATGTTTTCAAGCTCTACCATGCTTCCTCTTGATTTTTAATAACTTCAAGTTCAAATCCATCTTCCCTCTTGCTACAAATGTTAAGACTATTGATGTAGAAATGTTTGATCTAAAACCTTTCATTGTAACATATGCTTTAAAGCCTCTTGTTGCAACATTTGTTTCAAAACTTGCTTTAGAACTTGTAAATCAAATTTGTTATACTTTAACAAAGAAAAAAAAACAAGATCATGAAGGTATAAGATAGTTCCAAGATAGATGGGTGCCATGTCTTCCTTGGGCAATGCCATAGTAGATGATATAGGTAATGTGCATCACGTACGATGTGCAATTTGCTTGAAAGTAGAAGGGAATGAAAAGTTGTTAGTTCTTAAACTTGTTAGTTTGCTTAAGCATGCAAGTAGGTGCAAAGCCAAAGTTTTTAGTCAAAGTGTGGAAGTTGGTCTTTTTATTTGGATCCTCAAAGCTAACATGTTTAGAATGAAAAAATCTACATAAATTGTCATTCAATTCTATATCCTTTTGTTCCAAAAAATTTCAAGACAAGGAAAACAAATTTTTGGAGTTTACTATGGTGTTTCATTTGTTGTCTTGGGTTTGGATAATGACGAAACTTTGAGGGATTGTAGGATTTGTTCACTATGTTTAAGGTCAAACACACACCAATAAACATTGGGTTGATTTTTCAAGTTGGGGTATTGTTGAATCAATGAGTGATTTGTTGTTGCAATCCATTCACAAAGTTGTTAATTTCCTACTGTGTAAGTGTGGATGAAGTGATAACCATAGGTAACGCATCCTATATTTTTTTCTGCATTTATGTTGTTCAAGCTTGGAAGTGAATCCACTTCTAGTTTGTGTGGAAAAGGTTGAAGTGCAAGGGACAACTAATAATGTGCTTTAGTGTATGTTTAAAACTTTGGAGACTTTCGTTTGTATGAATGTTGAAGTATTGGGAGGTAATTCATTTCATTGGAACAAATAGCAACAATGTTTTCCAGAGTTCAAAATTTGTTGTGACTACTTAGATGAAGGAAATAATGGTTCCATTTTTTATGGGAACGCACTATTTTTCTCATTGAACAAACTTGGTTGTATTGGTGCTTTTAAAATTCAGTTTGGTGGCTCAATTGGAGGCTTTACTTTAAACTATGTATGCGTTTTTTTTTCACTCACCTAAGAAGTGCTTTGAGTTTTATAAACTATGTGAAATGTTCATGGGGAAAAAAAAGGTTATTTTTGAATGTGAAGACTGTATGGATTAATATTTTATCTCTTATGTAGCTAGTTATAAAATAGTATTAACCCTTGATTAGAAAGATGTATGTTGATGCTCCATTGTGGCAAAAAACTTGAGCCTTTTTATGTGCATCCTTTCATCAAATTGCCCATTGCAATCCCAATATGTTTTTGTATGTGACTTCATTGATGTGGTGAAAGTGTGCCAACTTGAGCTTTATTGGCTATATTATGATCCTTATGTTAAGTTTGATTACCCGATTTTTTATGAGCTTAATATTTTTTAGTCATTTGTTTGTAAGAATTTGCCAATGAATTAGTGTGCATATTTAAATGGTGAGGAACCTAATTGTATTGTTATCGAGTTTGCTAGTTTTAAATTTGTTGTCAACAACCATTGTTGTACAAGTTTTTTGAAATTTGTGTTGAGGTCAAACTTCCCTTTGGTGATGGCTCATGTGAAATCAAGTTGTGAAAATTCTACCAAAGCTCTAATGGATGAACTAAAAGGCAAATTCCCAAATCATGAGTTGACGTTAACATCAGGTGTGATTCACCCAAACTTTTAAGCTCAAAACCTTGATAATTTTGGTGATGATTCTCATTGATATTTGATTGTTATCAACACTACCTATTGTAGCCCTTCCAAGGTTAAAAAAGATGGGGTGTGGGTGAAAGCTTTCTTTGATGGTCATCTTTTGGATTCACAATGCATTTTCTTTAAATTGACAATGGCTACAAACAATGAATAAGTTTTGAAAGAGTTCTTTGATGTCAACCTCATGTCTTGATTGTGGGCTAGGATTAATGTTTTTACATCTTCAAGCTTTAAGTTATTAGAATTTATTAAGCTCATTGAAATAACTTTTGTTTAAGTCTTGGGGTCTGTGGAAGATGAATGTTGCTTTTTAGTAGTGGCGTTCATAAAAAACAAATTATCAAACCATTTGACATGCTATTTGGATTTATGCTTTTGATTTTATGCACAAACGTTTTACACACTTGGGAACTTCCTATTTGAAAAGGCCATCAACTTGTGGGAGAGCATGTGGGAGAGCATAAAGCCCAATATTGTGTTGATTATTGAAAACATATGTTCTTTACAATTGGCAAAACTTAGGTTTTATTTTCCTATTCCTTACTTGTTGCGGTATCTTGCATTAGGCATAATGTAAAACACACACCTATAATGAATCTACCTTTTTTTTCTCTTTTGAAACTCATGAATTTTTTTTTTGGATATCATGTCTTCTTGAATCCTTACATATTCCTTGAATCATTATAGGTTTGTTGGTTAGTAAGGAATGTAGCACATGACATGGAGCAAGGAGCATGGATTGGGGTTTGTGTTCAAATTTTGTATTCGGTTGTATTTCTATTCTATTGTTTATATTATAATGGTTGGGGGTTCTATTGGGTTGTGGCTATAGGAACATTATTTTTTGCACTAGGCAAAGTCTCTTTTAAGACTATAGTTCAATTCCTCGAACAATGGCTTGTTCAATTAAGCAATGTGCATAAAAATAGATTACTTTGAACTTGCAAAGTTTAAAGGTTAGAATAAAAATTTGAAATTTGAACATTCATTATTATAATTTTTCATTGCATTGTGCAACATGCATTCAAATGCAATGTGCAACCTTTTTAATCTAATAACAGTCAAAATACAAATGTTTTGAATAGCCACATTAGCTATAAAAAAAATTATAGAATTTCCAATTTCTTGAACTTAAAAAATAAATAGCTAATCCTTTTCTTAGAAAAATGGCTCAAATTGCCATATTACACATTCTTTCTTCACAATTTTGACCACTTTAGCAACATTGAAAAATTGAAAACAAATGTTAATCCAAACAAACACATTTCAATTTTTCATGTTATTTAAAACCTTGTTTATTCTTAACAAATCATAATAACCAAAATGGTTGTTCCAACATTTAAAGGGGTTTATAACATATGAACACATTTTATATGCCCCCTATTTATAGATGGTCCTTAACTTGATGTCTAAGTGATTATCCATATCCAAAATGTTTTGGTTTTTTAGTATATTTTGTGCTCAACTTCCTTCACAATTTTAAAAGTTAAAACATATGAACTTTAGTTGTTTATAAAAGTCATTGTTTACAAAATATTAACATGGTGTAGTGTGTGATCTCAGTTTGTCTATTGATTTGAATGTCATTGATATGACTAGAGGTATGTTGTCACCAAAAAAGGGAGGACCTACAAATCCTCTCAATGTGACTGACGTTCCAACTTGCCTGGACTCAGACGAGTCTTTCCTTACACTGAAACAAGTAACTACTCTGATCAACTTCGGCAGAGTCTCTTCCCTTACACTCTGATCATTGCCAGACGGGGACTTCATGCACACCCATTCCACCGAAATGTCTGCAGGAGCAAGAACTTCCAGCTTTACTCCCACAGTCTGCAATTACACAAGCACACAAATGCACACTACCTCTACAGAAGCCATCCCACTCAAGACACAACCACCAAAAACAAAGCCTCAGAGTCTGCCCCTTGTCCCTGAGCTTTTAGTCATATTAACAAAATGAATGAGTAGAACTTGTCTGTTCTTACAATGTGTATTCCTAGAGACCTGCAGTACCCCAAAAGAAAACCAAAACCAGTCCCTCTCGCTTCTCACATGCTAGTTCCCTGGAGAGATTGCTAGCCTGAAACTACCAGATTTGCGCAGCGGAAGAAGATCAGACATCAGTTTCAACAACTACCCTCCTACCTCCAGAGAGTGCTCTCCATGACATAACCAACCTACCTTCCTTCAGTCCCACCATTCCAACTTAAAAGATCCTTCCCTTTCCCATCAAAACTTATCATTCAAGCTTTCGTTGTCTGTTACAAAACCTTAGCCACCCAGATCATAACTCTGCCGCCTTCATCACTCCCTCCTTTTCGGCGGATCTAATTACTTAAACCCCTCAGCAAAAGATCAACATCAGAAACAGAAACCCTGTGACCGGAACCAGGTGGGTGTTCGATCTCCCCACAATCGGTCACAATGTAACATTCACAAGGTGTAAGCTTTTTTTGCACCAAAAATATGTGTACCTTAAAGGCGATGTTTTGGGTGAGTTTTAACAAGGGAAATATAAACTTGTGAACAATTTATTTGAATGCCAAACCTTCATGTCCAATGAACTATTTTTCATGCATCCAAAGGCCACCCCACATGATACAATTCAGTAGAAGCTGTAGAGCCTTACCAGGTAGAAGGTAATATCAACTTGGTAGATTTATCAAGTGGCCTTACCGTAGGAGTCCACAAAATGGACTACATCACTTACTTGCTTTCTGTAACACTACATGTGTTACACATCAAAACATGGTCAAGGATGCATGCATACATGGAAACAATGTATTTATTCATGGTGTATAATTACACAAAGGTTGGGGCAATGGGTAGTCAATCAAATGGACGCCTAAAAGGCCAAAACTTTCAAAGTGTGTCAATTGTATTTAGAAGGATGGCTTTTGTGTGTAACACATTATTTTTGTGAGCTTTTAAGTTTTTTGGAAAATGACAATAGAGGGCTTTTAGCTTGATGAAATTTGAACATGTAGTTTTCCTTCTTTGATATGGTTCCTTTACAAATATTTTTATTCCTAGTCGATAATAATAATATTGTTAACACAACGTCACAAGTATATTACATGATCTCCATTGAATTTCCTTGTTGATTTTTTCCCCTTAATTATGTTTGCCGCCTTTTGGATGGAGTTGAAATTTTAATTATCCTATTAGGATCTTTTTCTTTTACATCTATTTTTTTTTTTCAAAGATCACTCTTAAAAGAGTTAGTCATCTAGATTTTCTCCTAGGGTTGGAAGATGTCCAAGTGGATTTCAAAAATTTTGATTCATATTTTGAATGGTGGTGGAGATTTACCACCTTTGATATTTCACTTTCCCATGACATTTACATTTTTTCAAGGTTCTAAACATCCTTCAAGTTCAAGGTCCTACGTGGTGCATTAAAGGTTCGAATATGCCAAAAAGTTTTTTCCCCTAACATCTAAGGTAAGGGATTGTGATGCTAATTTCAATTCAACTAGATTCTATGCTCCAATACCATATCTACGGAGTTGAAAAATGGTGGTCTCATTTCTTATTTCTAAGTTTTTTTTGGAACAAAACTCTTACCTTATAGATGTTTTGGCAAATGAACTTCTAACAACCTTCCTTTCCAATAACACCCAAAGAGAGCTTGTGATCCCTTGTCGCCTTTGCTTTTGGTCATTTTCCTCTTTTGAACTACTAGTTGGAAGGTTCAATTGACTTTGACCCACCAGTTTACGGTGTTTGTACCTTCACACCTTATTTGATATTCTTTGAATTCACTCACTTAATGTTTGTTGAACTTGCACCCTTTCATGCTGAAGTTTAAGCACAAAAGTTTGATGAATAACCTATTCTCTCCATGCTTAGATTCTCATGAAAAACTTTATTATAAATGGAAGTTAAAGTTTTCTAGTATTCTAGTTGTTAGCACATGTGTTAATGGTAATAATGGACATGTAAGCAATTAAGATTTGTGTTATGTGTGATGTTTTTTTTGCTTCAAGTGGTTGTCAAGTCTATTTTGGGCCTCCTTTGTGCACATGGATTTGCACTTTTACAAATATTGTCATTGTTGTTGAGTCTACATATATATATATCTTTATTGTTCTTTGATAAATCTATAAGCAATGAATTGCAACTTTGAAAGCAAGGTTGTAGGCCTAAGAACAAAAAATTGCCAAAAAAATTGATCCCCCGGTAGCCCCCAATTCTTGACACATCCCCACCTACACTCCATGCCAAGAATTTGAAGAGATTCTGTGTTTTATTTTTTCCACTTTCATGTCTAGCATATTTAGCCAAATTTGGCTAAATTATTTTCTTGATGATTGCCACTTTGAATCCATCACAAAATATTTAAAAGAAACCGTGGCTCCCTCCCCATAGAGAGTTAAAAAAATTCTACCAATTTTTTTTCACATATCTTACTACATAAAATAAAATAAAAATAAAATAAGTGCGAATTTACTCGTCAACACATCGAAAGCAGTGATTTTTTTTTGGGGCGAAAAACCGCTAAATGGCGACACAGTTTTCTGAAAACCGAATATTCTGTCGAAAATTCCCTGTTTTTGAGAAAAAAAAACTCGCCAAAAAGCGACAGAAAACTGGTTTTTTGGGGATGGTGAGATCGCCACATTTATGCCTACTGGGCTACAGTGTTCAGAGTTTCGCCAGTTAAGTCGAAATCCGCCTAGGGATACCCTGGCTACATCAGGAAATTGGAAAAATAAAATACTGATCGAAAGGAGGAACGTTAGAAAGATGAGAAGAAAAGGAAGTACCTTCCATAATGATGGAAGGTACACTGACAGGCTAGCTAGGACCTCTTCCGTGGTCCTTCGCCGGATTTGGCTTCATAATTGACTGACATTTTTCACACGGGAAAAAACTTTAGCGGTCCTTTCCGTACGTACCTTAAAATTTTTGTTTTACGGTAAGTACTGTAGGAACCGTAGTACCTTTTCAGGTTCGGCACTCAGCGGCCAAAATTATTATTTTATTTTTTCAAAAATCCATACCAGTATTAATGTTTTTTTAAATAGAGTCTTTTACAATAAATATAAGCAGTTTCTTTGATAGGTTCTCTAGAGAACTGACGTTCCAGTGTTTCTTTTAAGGATTTTGTGATGTAGCCAATGTGGCAATAATCCAGAAAATAATTTAGCCAAATTTGGCTACACACTAGATATGAAAAGTAGGAAAAAAAAAAAAAACACAGAATCCTTCTATATTCTTCACTACCTACTGGAATTTATCATAAAAATCTGGAATTAAAAAAAAAAAAACTTCAATATCTGGTGAATTTGGGCCGTTTTCTTCCATGAAAAATCCTTTGTATAAGTCGAAATCACATTTTCCAGGTCGAAATTTGGCGAAAACAAACTTAAAAGTAATATAAAAGAAACACTGGTTACATCTAATTGAAAAATACTGTCAATTATTGGATATCTACTCTCAATAGTGGACTGGCCTGAAGCAAGAAACTCTTGATTTTTCTACCAATTTTTAAATATATATTTTTTCCATTGTAAATTTCTTTCAAATTATTTGACATGACATTTCAAATAGATAATTTTTAAAAAATAATTATATTTTTCAAAAATAATTTAATTACTGCTGAACCTGAAGAGGGATTATAGTATATGCTTGTCAATGATACTAACTTTACCCAAAGTCATCATAGTACTGACTAGTCCAAGGGGAAAAGAAATGAAAAAGAGAGACAAAAGAAAAGAGACGAAAAAAAGAAAAAGAAAAATACACACATAAATGAAAAAAGGGCGTTTGGTTCTTCAATGTTGTCGTGCGCTTTTCCTACCTACCACAAATGTCGCCGCTTTACGCCAGTCTGACAGACAGACACAACCTACTTGTGCCAGCAGGCTTTTTTTTAAATGAAAATTTTTATGTAGCCTAAATGGCGATCATTCAAAGGAAGATCTATACAAAAATGGCGATCGGCCTTAGGAATATTTAGCCAAATATGGCTCTAAATCACATAAGGAGTAAAATTCTTCTAATCAATCTTGTAAATTCATGGTTACACACAGAAGAAGAAAAAAATAGAAATTTGGCGATTTTCAATATATATTTTCCACTTCTGGCAATGGAAACCCCTCCAAAATGACTTCGTTTTCGATTTTTTAAAAAAATTAGCTTTTTGGCTATATTTCGCCAGTAAATGAAAAGGCTATTGTGCAGTACAAGTAACAACAACAACAGTGGAGTGTTGTTGGGGGCATAAGACTCAAGTGTTTTAGTAGGTACCTATTTTGCGACCGGTTGTGTTTGTTTTTCGACACTGCAAGAACGAACGTTTCTGACATACCTACTAGTTGCACCGCTCGCGCTTGCTGCCCGCGTGCGCGAGCGCGCGATCGTTGATACATCGGAGGACACCCATCGCCCGTGGGCGCACGTTGTATAAGCCATGTCTGTGGCCTCTGTAGTACCTGTGATCGTGTTGCCTTCGTCGTCGTCGTCGTCGTCGTCTTCTTCTTCTTGCTCCTCTTCTTCCTTGGAGATTGCTTGCGTTTCATCAATCGGGCTTAGAATCGGGGCTCAAGCTTCTCGTGTCTCTGTTAAGTGTGAGAGTGTGGGAAGTAGTAGAGCTCTTGCTGTCTGTGGACTAGGGAAAAGTAATCTAAGGGAGTGGCGAGAGGGGAGCGGAGGCGGAGGAGGAGGAGGAGGAGGACGGCGACGACCACGAGGACAGAGGAGGCGGTCGGGGTTGTTTGGCATGGAGGATGGAGGAGGAGTAGTAGTGCGATGTGATGGAATTAGTGGTGGTGAACGCGGTGAAATGATGGCGGAGAGGAATGCGCATCATGATGTGGCGGTGCTGGAGGGTTTGGGAGCTTTTTCCAAAGAAGGCTATGAGCTTACGCCGGCGTTGATAGTGGAGGAGGATCGCGAGTCCACGCATACTGACTCACCGGTTCTGAATCGGCTCAAGGAAGGATTTGTTCGCTTCAAGGAGGAGAAATTTCTGTAAGTGCGACAGTGAGTGAGCGAGCACAAGATCTGTGATTTTGCTATCTTCTATCTGTCCGATGGGGGAAACCGATGATGCATTAGAATGAGCACATTGAGCCGTCCGTGAAATTGCTAAGTTCATAATTTCCAGGAGCATTGGTTTGAGCCAGAGAATGAACTCCCCAGGATGAATAAAAAACCAGAGACAAAGTATTGCTGTCTGTGTGAGAATCCTTGACTCCTTCCATTCTCAGATTGCTTAGAAAATGTATGCATATGAGGAGCTTTTAGCAGGGCATCATATTTGCCATGTCCCTACATCATATTGCCATGTGTTGGAAAATAAGCATTTCCCCTTAAGATCTTGAGATCGAGCCTCTAGACCCAGGAAAGAAGCTGCAAACAGAAGAACATGATAAGTAGTTTGAAGACCTCTTATTGTTGTTGGACAACACTATCATACTCTTTTGCAGCTGTCTCAGTGTGACTTGACAAGGGAATTAGCAGTAGATTGTAGCTAGCGTGGATCTAAATTGGAGAATTTTGATGAGTGAAAACCTTCTAACTAAGGTCCAAATTATTGGCACTAGAAGTTTTGTATCCTTATTAGGGAGAAGCATCTTGTGTGGTTCCCTCCTTATACACAAGAATCATAACACTGAGTGATTGTTTGTTCAGTAAGGAGTCGGAGCTTTTTTCAAGACTTGCTAATGGCCAACAGCCAAAGGTACAGAGATTTTCAGTGTCCTAATAGCTCCATTTGCAATGTGTTAGTCTTTCCAATATCTTTTTGAATATTGGAGGAATAGATCCAGCCAGTGTGTGTTAATCTGCTGGGTTATTTATTTAGTTGCAGATTAAAAATATGGGTATTTCTGTGTCTCTGGGTGATCCGGTAGACTTTACAATTGGTTGTTACAAAGCAAATCATATTGTTCTTAAATGCAGGTTATGGTGATAGGATGCTGTGATTCACGGGTTGATCCAACAATGCTCATGGAACTGGAACCAGGCGAGGTTTTTACACTGCGAAATGTTGCCAATCTGGTCCCACCTTGGGAGAAAGAGGTACTGTTTTTGCAAGAGTATTTCTACTGAAAATTGGCAGATTTGGTAGTCTGGAAACAGTTTCCTCTTTGAAGAGACACTCAAGTGCGGCATCCTTTTCATCTTCTAGACTGTGAGCTTATCTGCAGATTTGCAGGTTCTTTCTGGAGTGATATCTGCTGACTATGAGGGCTGCCAGTGTTAGCTTGAAGAGCTATTTGGAAGTAGGCAATAAGTCTCCTGTGAATTAGAATCAGATTTATTAAGTTGGTCCATAATTGCAAGCAGAGGGTTTCCTGTTTGTAGAGAACACACTGATATTCTGAAACTGCATCTTGAACTATGGCACACTCAGTTTTTTGTGTTTTGGGTCTGCAGGGTACTTACCATGGAACGAGTGCAGCCCTGGAGTTTGCTGTTATGGGCCTTCAGGTGTCACTTTCTGAACACTTTGCCACATCTTTGAGCCTGGTGCATTGTGTAACTTAATGCTGGCATCGGTGATATTGCTCTTCTGTATTATTGACCCAACAAGGAATGTCTTGAATGAATGGATGTTAGGTGGAACATATTATTGTCCTGGGACACAGACACTGTGGAGGCATTCGAGCTCTCATGACTCGTTCTGATTTCAACAGGTGCTTGTTTTTCTTTAATGTGCATGGCATGAAAAAACTGAGATTTATTGGGTTTTCTAATCCAGTTGCCAAGTCCAAGGTCCAGGTGGTTTTGGTCTCACCTTTGTTAGCAGTATAATCAGATGTTTTCACCATTGAACTGTGCTCCATAATTGCTGTGATTGCAACAAATCATGATAAGAAAGTAGCTACACCCTGGAACTTTGTTTCACAATCACAGCAAAAACCTCATTGCCCTGTACACCATGGGGAAGAGCCGAATAGATTCAAGAACTTCAGGAAGTGGAAAACTTAATACTGGCCTTTAACTACAAGCTCATGGCCACTGTGGCTTTGGAGGGGCAGGTTTGATAGGAAACCCTCATTGTCAGGACAGGTTTCTTGATATAAATCATAGTGTGAAGTTAACCACTGTCAATGGTGTTTTAGCCCACATATCCTGGACTGTAAGGCAGAGTTTTTGCAAAACAGAGGAGGTTGAGAATGATGCAAAAATCTGTCTAGACAGAAACATCATTAGTCAGGCATCGTCCTTCCCACTGCAGATGCACAGTACAATTTTGAATTTGAAATAAGTCAAATGGCTCTTGTAATTCTGCAGGTTTGTTTTGCCATTGACAAATGTTATAAAGCTATGGGTGTTTCAAAATTAACATGGTTTTGCACTCATGCTGTCATTGCAGTGACTTCATCGGTAGCTGGATGAAGATTGGAATGTCAGCAAGGGAGCGTACTCTGAAGCTTATGGCTGGCAAACCAATCACAGATCAATGCCGCTTCTGTGAGCAGGTAAAGTCTCTTCTTCCTAATTGTCTTTCTCCTTCAAATTTGGCACTTCAATATTAAGCTCAGAGCTAGACAGAGAAAGGTGTTGTACTCAATGTAACGAATTCTGTATGCACAGGAATCCATAAACACGTCTCTGGCAAATCTGTTGACATTTTCATGGATTGAGGATCGAGTCAAGCAAGGAAAACTGAGACTCCATGGCTGGTATTATGACTTTGTGGATGGTTCCATGATTAGCTGGGAGGTAAAAAGACAACAATTTGGATCACCAACCCATTCATCACCACCACTAATGAGCACCACAGGTTTCAATTGATCAGTGAACATGATACTATTGACGAGGTTATAAGCACCCCTTGTTCACTCTCTGATCACAGCATTCTATCTGCTCAAGAACCAAGGAAATCTCAGTCCAATGGACAGGTACAGGTGGTTCTATTTACTAAATGGGGACATATAATCAAGCATTAGTTCCCTGTACTGGGTGTACATACAGATTGTGTCGAGACAGGGCAAGTCAATCCTGCTATTCTGTAACAGGCAAATCAGATCTTCCAGGAAGCATTGCGGGAAGATGAAGGTCATTCATGCTAGCAGAGCTCAAGCTTTGAGGAAAGTGCAACCAATGGAGCAGGCTGCACAAATCCAATTTGGCAACTTGGACTCTGTCATGTCCTCCCATTTACGGAAACTTGGGAGGGTGAATTGTGCCACAAGAACAGTAATATTCATTTAACCCACAAATAAAAGTTCAGTAGTTCCTGTTGATTCCTTCATTGGCTTGCTGCACTTACTATGCAAGAACTTTGGGTTCAGACCTTGAGGTGCCTATGATCTGTGTGGTGCGGGCTGAGTTTGTCAACCTGAAGGCATAGAGAGTGTAGAGGTATAGCCAGCTTTTGTCAACACTGCATTGCTATATGAAAATGCATGATGTTTAGGTTTTGCTCATTTTCCCCAAGTTCTTAGCCTGAATCTAGTCATTCTGATACAACACCTGCCTTGAGAACAAGATTGAGACTGCAATTGGGGAGTAATCCCTTCAGCTCTTTCCAACCTTCGGAGGTCTTAGGGCTTATGAAGGTAGACGATTGCTTGACAGATGCCCTTCCAATTGCTTCCTTATTTTCCCTTGCAACAACGTTATCAGCTGTAGATGAAATTGTTTGCTTGTAAGAAGCCAGCAACTAGCAGATGTGTGACTTCAATAAGATTTCTGTTTTTTATCCAGTGATCTTCTACACAGAGAGGACAATTTGTGTGCAAAGTTTTCCTTCAACTGCAGAGAATTCTTTGCTCCTGAGGGGAAAGTTCCACTATGAAGAGAGAGATCTAGAGATGAAGCAAAAGGCTCATTGACATAAAAGAGGACAAAGGGAGAAGAAGCCCAGACTAGAGAAAGAGACACAAGGAACATCAACAAGAACCACATATGGAAGCTCTCAATACTAGCATCAAAGATGGCAAATTTAGGAAAGAGCCATTGAGGGTATACAGCACTCAGCCACACTAGGACAGTCATTGGTTCACTCAGAGATATTTTTGGAGTTGCAATGCTTTAGGGAACTTAGACATATCAATTTATGGTCCAATCAACTTGGGGGCAAAAAACCATAACTAGTCAATTTAGTCTTTCAAAAGGATGAATCTATTCTAAAAGGAAAAGTTCTGATAGTACATAGAAACTAGAAACCCCAAAGGCAAGGGATAATGACAAAAATGAGAAGGAAATTAAATCCGAAGGCATTAAACTGCATAAACTTGTCAATTGAGACCCAATTATTTCAGTCATCAAAAGGTTCGCATATTCTCATTCACCTTGGGGCTATATAAAGGAGAAATATGAGGCTTTAAAAAGTAGCTGTAGAAGTTTGAATCCAAGAAGAAAGAGAAAAGTGAGTGTGGATGGATACTTCAAGGAAATAAAAAACTCACTGATGGACTACTGAACAGGAGACAGGCAATTGGAAATAGGCAGCAAACTCTACTGTGCCAATGTTTTAATGGTCTTGAGAGGTCGAAAATATAACCAGGTGGTGTGGATACTTTAAAAATATCCATTGCAGGAAGAAGATCCATTGTTGGATTACCTTCTTCGCTTTGACAATCTATGTTCCTCTTGTGCTAACTTCTCAACATGATCAGTGCTAGGAACTCTTGGATGTACTGAACGTTTTGAACTTCTCTCTTTAATTGCTTCAAGCCTCATGTTGCGGTCTCTTTCACTATGATGGTCAGAGACCCTGCTCAAACTCTTGTGTGTTGTCTTACCATCATCGCAGCACTGAGATGTGTGATTTGACCTAGACCTACCAGACTGTGGCATGGGAAGATTCCGACCGTGCAATTCGCCTTCCTTCCAATGATTGGACTCTTCTGCATGTTCTCGTCTTCTATGAGGAGTTTGATGGCTAGCTGATACTTCCAGCAGTGATGAATTTGTGGTTTGTTTGTTCTGTTCATGTGATGTTTCTGCCTTCCTCTGAAGATCTCTTCTGTCATCAACAGTGGTTGCAACACATGGAACCCCCTCTCTACCATTTTTGTTGGAGCTTGAGTTGGGATGAGGACCAGCTAATTTCAGCCGTATGTTCCTGCCATGTAACACAGACACAAATATCAGCTGCCTTGGGTGTCACAGGCACAAAATACAAGTAGGTACAGCTTTTGGCTGATAAAAGAAATGGATACACCTCAAAAAGTGTAGCCACCACCAGTCTGCCAAATCAACTAAAGTTTTACACTAAAGTTTGGTCTTCAAAATCACACATCTCATTTAGCACATTGACTCATCCTCAGATATTGATTTTGCCTTATATCTGCCTGATGTGAGAAGAAAATAGGCTTAAACTCCTCCAATGTGAACATTTACCTTACACTTTCGAGAGATTGATGCAACTAACTACTAGCTCTATTTGGTGCCAATCTCAATCTCAACAATATACAATGAAGGTTTGGTAATAAGAACCATTTCAATCTTGAACAAAAAGGATGTTACATTCCAAATGAACAGTGAATAGGACTCTACTGGCAGTGATAGACAGTGAAATCAACAGTGCTCTTCATCTGGACTTCCTACAGGGTTGTGAAAATTGGTAAAAGATTTCTATCCATTGACTAATGGCTGTCATAACAGTTGCTCTCCTAGCAGTGGATTTGGGCTATGAATAGAAGGCTATAGATGGTAAAAACATTCCACCCTTCAGCAGCAATCAACTGCCAAGTGGTGGATTTAGTGCAGCAGATAGGAAGGCATACTCATCATGAAGCTCTCTGATTTGTTTGTCTTTTCTTGCTATCTCCATTTGTGCTGTCTGTGTGTCCCCTCATCCAAGAACAGCGACCCCAAAAACATATGAGTTCATATATCTAATCACTGAAATGCAGCTGTTACTCAGAAAACCATCTCTCATCATCCTCCATAGTCACCTAGACCTGGAAGAGGTTCAGGCAATTCTCATTGCTCTTTGGCTATGATGATTTTCTGCCAAACCAAAGATCAACTTGGATATTTTTGTACCTTGCAAAACTAAAAAAATCTGTGCAAGTTCAGGTAGCTACAATTTAGAGCTTACAATTACAGCTAATGTTCAAGGTTAGAAGAGAACTGTGTAGAAGAATCTGATTTATGAAGTTGAAACAGTGTGCAAGGACTCAAAAATCTGCACAGGATGTTTTTCTCAGAGAATCAGACCCAGACCTTAAACAAGCATGAGATGTTGCGGATCAGCACTGACTTGTCCCGCTGCAATGCCTCCTTCTGCTTGACAAATAGCCAAGTCTCACTATTTTGCACTCTTTGAAATTCTCCTTACCACATTGAAACATCTGGATGCAATTGAGGCAAGACCTGAAATGGCATTACCAAATCACAAATGAAGATGGCACTAGACACATGAGCTAATTTGTGTGTCAATAACTCGACAACTTCTTGTATATGACTACCATAAATGAGAAGCCCTGTGCACTTTCAGAGATGGGCAAATAAAATCACACCTCTTTCTGCAAAACATCCACCTTGTCCTTGAATTCTTGTTCCTGCTTCTTAAAAGACTCAAGACGCTCTTCAATCTGCATTTGCTCCAGCCCTAAGTTGTGAGAAGCTTGATTTGAAAGCCTTCCAAGTATGACATAAATAGCTTGCTCTGCACTAAAATGCTTCAAGAGTTACCAACAATTGACCTAGCAAACAAATGCTGTGGACATTATCCTTATTGCCAGAGATATCAGGGCAACATGCCTGATTGCTCCAACCAGGTGGGTTAAAAGATTTGCACCTGCAACAACAAGGAGACACTAGGGCTGCAGGTATTGGGAGTCACTTGGTCAGTGGATACACTCTCACTTAATACTTCAATGGTGCTCATCAAGCAGAACAACAAAGATTGTTACCTCTTGCAAGGAAGTCTTGAGGAACTGCTTGCCTCCACCAAAATCCTCATAGAGATCATCATAAAGCTCCTCAGTGTCCTCTGCAACCATGTAGACAGCAAACAAGATCTCCTGATTGTTCCTACTGAAGGATGGGGAAATTGGGCTTTAGGATCTGAGTCTTAAGGGTTGAGGAGAATCAGCATGGAGGTTTTCTCTTACCATCTATGTTGAAATCCTGTGTGAAAATGCATGCACACATGATCTTTGTTGATGACCAAAACAACCTTCAAAGCACATGAATGCCATTACCAGACTTCAAAGACTTCTCTCTGTGTCTGTTTTCTAAAGAGGAAATGACCGACAAGCGACATGTCTGGAAACTGTGTATGTGTGTCTCACCACAGTGAAAACACACAGGGAAAACTGCAGTGAAATTTGCAACCACAACCGTTTGCAAGGTGGCAATGAATCTTCTCCTCGAACAGAAGAAGATCGACTTGATACTTGTCTTCAATGATTTCTAACAGCGAAAAGAAAAAGAAAAAGAATCACAAAACTTGAAGCTCAGATCGTCTTGATGCTTGTCTTCGATGGTTTCTAGCAGCGAAAACAAAACACCAAAACAAAAAAAACTTTGAGCACTTTTTTATCGGCAGTAGTGTAGTGTGTACGTACCCATTTCTGCTTTTTGCTTCGATCAAGAGCCTGAAATGGTTGTCTCCATCAGAAGCGATGCATGCGCGGGTTGAAGAAGAAGAAGAAGAAGAAGATGTACGCCGAATCCGGAAATCACGTCTACTCCATTAACATCCTCACGGAGGAATCCAATGCAAACCAGAAAAAAGAAAAAGAAAAAAAAGAATATTTTCAGCGGTAGAATGTGAAGTATCTACAAATCTGACAGATTCACGAACCCCCGGAATGGCTGGAAAATCTCGGCCGGTTTGTATCTACAAAGATTAATTCCAAAAGATCTGCAAATGGATACCGAAGAGATGGGGATTTTATAGCGTCCTCGAGAGTTGGAAACGGATGAAAGGGTGTATTGTGCGCGGACGTTGCCAACGAAACAAGGAAGCTCCAAGGGATACGTTGCGTGACCACGCTAGGGTTTGCACGCTCTACACACACAAGGGTGTTTGATCAGCAGCACGCCTCTTGTTTGTTGTTTGATTGTGTGTGTGTCGTTCCGATCGATGCGTCCGTGATCGTTTTGAAGCAAGTAGAAAACGAGGCGGAGTTTTATGTGTGTAGCAAGGTCGGACAAGAACACGCATGCTACATCATCATCATCATCATCATCATCTTCTTCTTCTTGCATGAAGGAAAGGGAGAAGGGGGAGTTTTGTTGCATGTTTGTGGTGGTCGTGGTGGTGGTGACGGATGAGAGGAGCACTACAAAGAGTTGGGTTTGGGTGGATTTGAGAAAGAAAACGAGGGAGGGGGTTGAGTTTTTGGTTGGGGAGAGATGAAGGGGTTGTTTGAGAAGAAGAAGCGGACAACCGTGGAGCTGGTCCGTGCAACACGAGAGCTTTTGGGATCTGTGCATGTCGGGGGGCGGGATCCGAAGAGAGAGGAGAAGATGGCGGAGTTGTCGAGGAATATCAGAGAAATGAAGCTCGTCTTGTATGGATTAGATTCAGCAGAGCCGAATCCCGAGGCGTGTGCACAGCTTACACAAGAGATGTTCCGGGAGAATACCATGCGCTTGCTGATCCAGTGTTTGCCGAAGCTCGATTTGGAAGCGCGCAAGGACAGTACTCAGGTGGTGGCAAATCTGCAGCGTCAGCAAGTGCACTCCAAAATACTTGCTTCCGAATACCTGGCGAAGAATCTGGATATTCTTGATCTCCTTGTTGCCGGCTATGAGAATCTAGAGATGGCGTTGCACTATGGCACCATGCTCCGTGAGTGCATCCGGCACCAGAGCATCGCTCGATATGTGTTGGAATCCGATAACTTGCCCAAGTTCTTCAGATACATAGAGCTTCCCAATTTCGAAGTCGCGGCTGATGCTGCAGCCACGTTTAAGGAGCTTCTGACGAGACATAAGTCGACTGTTGCGGAGTACCTCAGCATGAACTACGACTGGTTCTTCAGGGAGTACAATTCCAAGCTTTTGAAATCTCCCAACTACATCACCAGGCGACAGATGGTGAAACTGCTAGGAGATGTATTGCTGGATCGTTCCAACGTGAATGTGATGATGCGCTATGTCAATTCCAAGGACAACATGTGCATTCTCATGAATCTCATGAAGGAGCCCAGCAAAAGCATCCAAATAGACGCATTCCATGTGTTCAAGGTTTTTGTGGCCAATGAGAGCAAACCGCTAGAAATTGTAAGCATCCTGCTTGCGAATCGCACCAAGCTGCTCCGATTCTTTAGTGAATTTAAGACAGATAAAGAGGACACTCAATTTGATCAAGACAAGGCTCAGGTCATGAAGGAGATAGACAAGTTGGAATTCAGAGAGCACCAGCAGGCATGACAGTTTTATTGACCGGGTGATTTGATTACGAGAATTGGTGTAATAAATTTGTGACACTGTTTCTTTGATGAATTTGCTATGCTAGAAATCAATTTGACAATCTTTCTTGCTTGTTTTGCTGACCAGCAAAAGATGTTGAGACCTGTACAAAGCACCTGTACCTAACCTTACATGACCAATGGTTCTGATTTCACTCTGCCCTTTTGGTAGATGGAATATCAGGCAAGAGTTGCCAGCAAGAAGGGGGGACAAATCTATTTTCTGATATTTGCTTATTCCTGAACATCTCCTGCCAGCTTACCACAAATTTGTTTTTGGGGTTTTGTTGAACTTGGGGATTTTGAGAAGCAATGTTGGGCTCTCTCCTCAGCCCTGCTGACCTAATGGGTCAGAACTTTTGATGTGGAGTACTATATGGTGGAGGTCTTAGACTCATCTGGAGCAATTTGGTGTTGCAGGACAGTAAAAGAAATTAGTGTATAGCGGCATGCAGAGCATATCTTGATCATCATGCCAGTGCTACTTGCTGTACTGCAGGATACTACACCTGCAGTTCTTTGATGGCTGATAACCATTGGGAGCAACATCTTCTGTACCACTCTTGAACAAGTTGCTTATCAGGTATGTTGCTTAGTAACCTGAGCTTTTTGAGAAACTCATAGTTTCATTTAGGTTGGTCAATCTCTTGTTTGCCTTGTTTCACCTAGGCCTTCATGTGGTGTTGTCATCATGTATCAGAACCAGATTTGCAGTTCCAGCAAGTTTTTCTGCAGCTCACAACATTGAGCGGTTGTTTGTATGAAGGATCTGCAGATTGTTCAGAAATTTGTGGAGGATGTAGGGGTTTTTGGTGTGGGCTGTCTGCTCATGATGCACGATAGTAATAGCACATGGACAAGTTTGTGTCCAAATTATCTCTTTCTCATGAATCTTTTGGTGAGCACAGGGCATACATATTGGTCAGGTGGAGAAGCAGCTGGTTGATGCCTGGAATTGGATGATCTGCTTCAAATGTACTGTTTACCCTGCTTCTTTCAGGTATTCAGTGAACACTTCTCCCACTTCTGTAGGTTTTTGAGTTGTGTCATAATTCTTCTGCTATTGAACTCTTCTTAGTCAGCTTGCTTGGAATCATATGTAACAGCTCTTAATGCAGTATTTTGCATGTTTTAATTGCTGGACTGCTTCTTTGCTGTATCTATATGCATAAAACTCTCTCTCCTCCAAACATCTTCCGAACTTGGTTCTGAGATCTTCTGCCTAAAGTCTTCTGCATTTTATGACTTTCTCTCTCTGTCACTGATTTTGTCCATTTGACACAACATATTTCTTGATACTGTGAAGTGCTACTTCTGAAATTTCCTTTTTTAGGAATCATCCTGCCCCCCATCTCAACTGCTTTCCATGCAATCTTCTTTCATTCTTCAGGGTCAGTGGCCTTTCAGGCCGGCTTGATCCATCCAATGAGCTAGGGTTCTATCTATCATTCATTAGGGCAATGCATGTTCTAGAACCTCTGTACTAGTTAAATATTAGTTAGTGTCAGTTGCCTTTGTCTCATGTACATATCATGGGGTGTCATCCTTGTTCATCACCAAGTTATATGATCCTCACTCATGAGTTACTGATAGAGGTAGTTTCTACATCTATCTATGGTACATTTTCAACTGTTGTTTAGTAGACAGTAACCCAGATAATGCTTTTGGGGACTCAAATAACAGCATGGAAGTGATGTGGTAAGGTTGCTGGTGGTGAAGTTTGTTTAAGACTACAGACTTGCTCTTCACACCTGATGCCAATGGATCATCTTGACCTCCACCAAATCAAAAAAATTCTGATTGTGAGTTAGGCATTCTGTTAACTGCAGCATTCAATGGTGATGGACAGTACAAAATGGCTTGAATCTCACTTCCTCAGTTTCTTCGTGAGTCTCCCCAATTCTCAGGTGTTGCAAAGGGATTCAACATTGCATGGATAGCTGGTGGACCCCCATTGCTGGATGCATTTGTTTTGGGACAAGAAGCTAGTAGAAACTTAGGGCTTCTGCTAAATCAACTATGGGCACCAGAATCCTCAGCCCTTCCTGATCTTGCCGCCATTGTAGTTGTAAACAGGTTTGTAAGTTATGGGCTTCTTCACTGTTTCAACTGTGTGGATCTCATTTTTAAGAGAATAGACTGCTACTGAAGGGACTTTTACAGGTTGAGAATCTGGTGAACTCTGTAAGGCTGATCTTTTGGTATTATTCATTGTCTGATACGGCCTTGAGTGTATAGTTGATTAGAGTCTTTTCTGTGTTTCTCTGTGCTCTTTCTTCCCTTGGGCTCTCCATTAGTGACTTTGTTTATGTGGCTTGCTTCACAGCTTGGCAGGTATAGCAAAGCAAAAACCACCTATACTTGGGCAGATTCTTCCGGTATTTGCTAAACTGAATGGCAGATATTGTATGAAATGGAATCTAGATCTATAATCATCCTTGCAAAACAATCAATATTTGATATCAAAGGTGTGAAAGATTTAAATAATCATCTTTCAATGGTCTTGCTAAAGAATATATGTTTAATACTTTTTAATGCGATAAATATGAGTTGCAAGGGTAGTTGTCATGTTTATTGGAATTAGAATGATTTTTTTTCAATCAGGGTCTTGTAACTGTACTACTAATTGCTGCATTTAGTGAACCCAGGCATGTTGTTGATTTTGTTGATAATTTTATTGCCATCTTGAACCGATCAACTTGAAATCATTATTGTCTTCATATAGAATGCTTCGGACAGTTTGAGAAAATGTTGAACTTGTAGATAGTTCTTGCCCAGCACCTTCAACTGTCAAATTGTCATATGATGGAGGTGGGCCCAATGTTGCCTGCCATTAATTTTCTCTATCATTAATAACAGGACCACCGATAAAATGGATCCAACTTTTACAAGCAAACTTTGCATTGATGAAATTGAGTAGAATTTGGCTTCCACTTACTTTTAATCTGTAGATTCAAATTCAGAGTATGACATTTCTGGGCCCTGAATTATAGTTTACTTGAATTCCATGTACAAGCATTTAAATTGACTTGGAAAAACTTATGAAGAGTTAAATTAAGGTTCAACAGAAAAGATAACCTTATCAATTCTGAGAAAATATGAAGAGTTTTGATCAATTTGATGATTTCAAAAATAAAAATTAATCACAGTACCTCAAGTGCTTGAAGTTTCCGCAAATACCATTCACGTTCATACAACACACCTAAGTGAACTTTATCCAAATCCAATTCCTCCAGCCCTTATGATTTTGATTAAGGTGAGAACATTGTCAACTTGAATATGGTCTTTCCAACCACATAAACACACCAAATGTTCATTCTGTAGGTTATGCTCCAAGAAAATAGATGTTATCTTCAAAATTTTAATTTCACTCAATTACTACATAAATGAAATTAAATTCACCATTTGTAAGATTTTGATGGATACAAAGGTTTGAGTGGATTTGAAGGAGACGACGCAAATGCATGATTGGTTTCTTCAATAGAACTTTGTTCTCGCTTTTGACAAATCCATCAACATAAACACATCAAACCACACAAACATTAAAAAACTAGAATTGGATCACAAACACCAACACATTTATGTTGAGCCCATTACCTTACAATTATTGTGCACTTAGTTTCTATTTGAATTCATGATTCAAGTGGCTTCCAAATCAAACATCCATGATATTTTGGATCTCAACGTGTAAGCAAAATGTGAAACTAATCTGAAATTTGGCAAGCCTAACATATGAAACCATGAATATACATGAGACCCCAAAGCTTAAATTTAAGCACCTTGGCATATAAAATTGATTGGGGGAGAAATGATGAAAGTCACCTATCATTTAGAGCATCCAAATCTGCAAATATTTCTCTTAAATTCTCCCACACATCTGCACTGATATTGGGGCTGTTGTGGGTTGTGTGTTGATCTCTTGGGTGTTCATCACCTTTTCACCACCACATACATCAAACCTCGTCATCTATTTAAGTCAATATATCATATGATTTTGCTGTACAAGTTAATTGTAAATTACTTGAGCAAAATCTTTGAAGGATGTGTGTTCAAATGACTAAAATCAAAAATTTTGGGAAATGTTTTCCTAATTCATTTGAAGAAATTAATGTATATAATTGCTTACAAGAGACATGATTCTACAATTGTTTCAGGTTCAAGTATTCACAAATGAAAATCTTGTTTCATACTTTGAAATGTGTTGGATTTGAATGGTGGAATTTCGCAAGATTTTCCTCCCTCATGATATTGTGATGCCATATATGTAGTTTTGGATGTCATTGTCACTTCCCCATCCCAACATATTTTCAAATAATGAGAAATAAAAACGTTAACCCTAGATTGCACATTACAACACTAAACATTATTGTTTAGAAGACAAGGGAAAATTATATTGATCAATATTTCAAGTTTCAGAAGAAAATGAAACAAATCACTTGAAAAGAGAACATGCAAGAGCTTTGTACTCTCATATAAACAAAAGTTAACTAATGCAAAATGAAAAAACAAGTTATAATTCCCAACGACCACCAAAGAAATTACTAGAACATGCAAGAACAGGGAATACAAATGTTAACCTATAGACCATAAATCTCTACACAATGTTGGGTACAATTATAACTTGGTTTATATACATTGATCTAGTTGGTCATTATGAGTGGCATAATTTGAAACCCCTAAAGAATTCACATGCTCCTCAATGTCTATATATGTACCCTTGCTTTTCAACACCAACAAATTATGAGAAAAACTTTGATTGATTGAAAGTTGATTCAAGGTGATCTCCACATTTATATGTCATGAACCAAGAATACTTGAGAAATGAATGCAAAGCTCTATGCACCTAGCTTGGTGTAATGTAGATATGGCGAAACAATATTACAAGGGAGCACAACAAGAAGGAAAGAATGGAAAGGAAAAGGCTTGAATACATGAGCCATTAACCAAAACATTGGGGGAAGGAACACAAAACTTTACT
The DNA here is from genome assembly GCA_963921925.1 of Sphagnum tenellum. Taxonomy (NCBI): domain Eukaryota; kingdom Viridiplantae; phylum Streptophyta; class Sphagnopsida; order Sphagnales; family Sphagnaceae; genus Sphagnum; species Sphagnum tenellum. The sequence goes on from OY998154.1 coordinate 13,550,498, forward strand.
CACCAAATTGATGTAGAACATATCAAAAGGAAACATAACAAGAAGAAGGAAAAAATGGAAAGAAAAAGGAAAGAATTCACAAGTGACTAAACAAGTACATATGGAAAGAGAACATGAAGCTTTACTCACCTAATCTGATGTAAAACATGTGATATGGAAAGAGAACACAACAAGAAGGGAAAAAATGGAAAGGATTCACAATTGATTATCCAAGAACGCTCCGAAAAGGAGCATGAAGCTTTACTCACTTACTTTAATGTAAAACATGCAAAAACTATATTCGTAAAGAAAACAACAACAACAAGGAAAAAATGGAAAGGAAAAGGAATAGGAAAATGTTTAGTGTTTGAGGTTTTTACAAGAATCTTGATTTGGATTTCATCATCTTCTTGCCACATGCGATGTTTGTTCATGGCCTCATTTCTTGGCACTTGCAAACTAGGTCTTGAGGCCGCCTAGTACAACTAGCACGCAGGAAACCCATTCCATTTCGATCTTCAGGGAAAGAAAAAACTTGGGATGTTGAATTTTGGTTGCAGAGGTTGGTTAGCAGGCAATGCATCATTATTTGTCGCTCTCTCATAATGTGACGGTTTGTAAACAGAGAGCGTGAGAGAGAGAGAGACGCTCACAAGGAGAGACGAATATAGAGATATAAAAACGAAAGGTGTGTGCACAGAAACATGAGGTGAAGAGAAGAGGAGGGTGTGTGCCACAAGGTATCAATGCCAATAGAAGGGGAGGGTAGTTGACCAACCTATTCTGTGCATCCATGTTAAACTTGGACAGATTTTGTGAATTTTTATGCAAAGATGGAATTACATTGAAATTTCATTTTTACCCATTTTGATTTTGTCTTCTTGCAGAGATTTTCAGAACAGAGTTGGACTTCAAGGTTGTGTACATACTACATACCACCTTTGTGTATTTAGTCTTTATGGTGTATGGAATCTGTGTCCACAGTTGAATTTTGGGTTGAGATGCGGAGTAGATTAGATCCCAGTTTTTGTATCGAAATAGAGTAGCAGATTTGCACAGGCTTCTGTGGAAGAAGTGGAACTTATCAACATGGTGTTTGTCTGTGTGTCTCTTCACATCTAGCAAACAACTTGCACCACAAATTGACCATAAGTCTTGGGACTAGAAGTTCTAGCAATGGTGCACAATGGTGGAGGTGTCATGTTGAACTTTTTGACTATGACAACATCCTATCCCAATGAACATCTCCATTTTAGATCTACTTGCCAGAATCACCATAAATTTTGTGTTGCAACAATTGAGGTTCATGTGCAATTGAGATTCTTACACTGCAGTTTCAACATCTATAGGCATCAAAGCTCAAGCCATTGCTGGTATCCAACATTCTCAACACTCAGATGCAAGCATGGTACATAAGTATGAACAAATGCTGGAAACAATCCCAATAGCACCTCTGTTCCTGCATTGGCAGTTCATGAATGATTATCTAAGATAGTAGACTACTTCAACTAAATGAAAATGCAACAAGACCACATTCTTGCTGCGCCTCCAAGAGCAACCCTCTTTTTTGAGGGAGGTTTCCCCCTCATTCAAAGTGCAAATCACATGCTCAAATTCCAGAGAACATAAGTGTGCAATCCACTATCACCATTTCTTTCTGTCTAGTCTCCAAAATTGCATCTGCATCTAAACAAGAGAAAAGAAAACCAAGGTCAGGAAGGTGCACTCTGGTGATTCAAGCAGCAGTACTAACTAATGCATACAAGGTCAGTTACTCACCACATTTTATCACCCAAGTCTTAGCAATGAAAAAAATTTGTACTATTCTGTAAGGATACATTGTTGGAGTCAGGGAGCTTGAGCAAGGGCCTCATGGTCCACCATCCTGGAATATGCAAGCTTCTTACTGCCCGGAACTGACAACATGAGCATTACAAAGCAGTAGAGTGCTGGTGAATGAACTTGAACCCTAAGGAGTTGTTCACTGTCTCTTCCATGGTAGCATCAACTGCTTTGCAAGAGAAGGATCTGTGTTGAGGAATCAATCACCTGGAGCAATTGGTTGCTAGAATGGAACCTGTACGCACTACTGTATCCCATTGCAATGGAAATCCTGTTCAACATCTTCCTCACACTAGGGAAAAACCTTGAACCCTAAGGAGTTGTTCACTGTCTCTTCCACACTTGTATCAAATGAATTGCCAGAGAAAAGGATGTGTGTCGAAGAATCAATCACCTGGAGCAATTGGTTGCTAGAATGCAACATATTTGCACTCCTGTGTCTCATTGCAATGGTGATCCTGTTGATTGTGTTCCTCACATTAGAAAAAAACAGTTTGCTAACAGAATAAGACAACCAGAGGCTTCGTAGAGGAACAAACAAAAGAAACATCAAAAGAGAGAGAGAAGGAAAAGAAAAACCCTGAACAAGAAAAGAGGAAGAAAAAACAGAGAAGATCAAGAGTGTAATGTTTTGAGGGAAAGATTAAACAGACCTGGATGGATCCAGTTACAATCCTTGCCCTCATTTCTGGACATGGCAAGACAAGTGCTAGAGGAACTTCTCTATGGGATTGCAGAGAAAAAAATTCCATGATGATACTTTGAAGACTAACAGCCATTATGTGAGTTCCAGCAAAACCAAAACAAAACATGACAGAAAAGAGTGCAATCATAACCTAGTGAATGTCACTTTCATCATGAATGACATTGATGGTTGGCTGCCATTATTTATTCCCCACTGACTTCAACAGTGGATGCAGATACATATCTAGTGATATGCACAAAATGTCAGGCACAAAAATGAGATTTTTTTTCTGCTTACTTAGTTTTGTCACGTTTCCAGAGGCAACAGGAAGACTTGGTCATGACTTGGTCATGGCTAGCACTAATAAAAAAATGTCAATAGTACCCTCATTCAAACTGCTACAAGGCTGAGGGTAAGCTTCATCTCCAAGAGATTGATTCCACAGAAATCTAGACAACAGCACTTTGATGATGATAACACGACAATCAGTCCAGTCATAACCTTATTATAATATAAGAGATACTTACAAAGTGTCAGAACATCATCACCCTTCTGAGGCCAAGTTTCAGATTTCCAGAAGCAACGGGAAAGTCTCAGTAATGACATTGGGTAAGTAGCACTGAAGAGGCATCTTGGCAAAAACAATGACTACAAAGAAAAACTACCCACTCTTCCCCTCCCCACTTCCCTTTTTTCTGCAATTCTACCTCCCTTTACACTACTATACCCGAAAACTCTATCGAAGAAGCAGAGAATAGAATGGTTGAATTTACGCTTTCCATGGAAACAGACATTTTGCATTACGAATTCATGTAGACCAATGACATCTGACAATGTCCAGAGCCCTGTCAAAACAGGAATGTAGTGACCAAATGGAGTTCCATATGCGGAAGAGGCAAACAACTGTAGCTGGACTGGAGCATTATTGCAAATGCGACCGTATTGCAAAGGTAGAGCAAACCAAATTCTACTGCTGCTGCTTTTGTATAACAACAAATTCAAGCTCATAGGAATCCAAATACCTAAAACAGACTCTGCACCGAATATACAGGTAGGGCACGAAGAACTCGGGCAGAAGAAGAGACGGCTCTCTTCACTGTGCAGCAGAAAATTTCCATCACATTCTTTAGCAGATCAGCTTTAGAATGAGGCGGCATCAACCTGCAGCTTGGCTTCATTTTGAGCAGCTAGCTGGATGGACTGCAGAGCTCTCGAGAAGCGCCATTCATCCGTCACGCTGATGCCATGCGCTTCATGCTCTGCTCCCTCCTCCACACTCTTCAACGGCGCCGATTCCCGCTCGTTTTCAGCACCTTTCTAAGCGAGTTCTGGAGGTCACATTCACAGCAGCATGTTGAATTCTAGGCGGTGTTGGAGGTAGGTTCTTTCTGCTTCCTCAGCAGCATGTTGAATTCTTCCACACACACACACACACTTGGTGAATTGTTGGAGATAACCTCTCCTTTTTTTTTTCCCCCCCCCTTCTTGGTCTCTCGTCGTTCAAGAAGAAATCTTCAGCATATTTGTGTGTGTTTCATCTCTTTTTTTCTTCTTGTTTGAATGGATCTGAGAATGCATCATCGGGAGAACACTCCCCTAGAACCATTTGAGGACCCTGAGAGAGCTGCTCTACAGTCTGGTCAGTGATGGGGTTGCCATGTACCTTCTAACACTCATGGTAGCTCCATCACTTTCAAATGCAGCTGGAAAATCAGTGCTGAAATAAGAAGCACATTTGTGCACCACAGATCAAGAAGCTTTCAAGGGTTCTGCAGACACTTCTACTGGAACTTGGAATTTCAAGGCGTTGAGTAGATGTCCCTAAAGAATTAATTCTAGGTGTTGAGGTGTTGGTGGGATAGGAGCAAGCCGACCAAGTACAAACATATGTGCTGTACTGGGAAGCTCACAACATTGGAAGAATGGAGTCTTCAAAGCCAGGGTAGAGACAGACAGCTTCATAATTCAGCTGCATCGAAGTCTGTGGTGACAGGCAGATTTTCTTCTTTTATGGACAAAATTGCAGCAAGCTACCATCCTAACTAATTATCCTGCACTTTCAGTTTCTCTGACTCGAAAGTGCATATCATCCAACATGTGCAGGTCTTTCTTTACCAAGAGATGTATTCTCTTAGATCATGTGCAAGTTCTGAGGATAAAAGACTGCATATAAATGCTTTCCTCATGGAATTTCTAATTCTTGGGGAAATAGTGATGGAGGATCTGTTCACACAAAGGTATTGTCTGAGCAGCCATACCTCTGTCTTGGCATAGAGTCCAGTTTGTAGCTGGACTTGCCTTGGGACAAAACCTGGATTTCTTGCAGAACCATTTTCATGTGAGGAGGAAGGCGGGTTGTTTCATATCTTGAGTGGAAAACTCTAAACTGATAAGCATGCTGTGATCTGTGCATGCAAACCTTGGAAATCAGCGTCAGATTGTTTCTGTTTGACATGATTACAGAAAGAATCACCCAACACTAGTCTATAATCTTTTGCTTCCAACTCAAGAATCACAGGCTGATGTCCAATCCCAATTGGGAAATAAAACAGAAGTAAAGGCAAAACACTAATCAGCTTTTGATGCTTTAGAATGTGAACTTGGTTGCAGATCTCTAGAGAAGCTCAGGCCATCTCTTGAGGTCAGAAAGCCATCTCTTCAGGGCTTTTGCAACTCAAACTTGAAGGCATCAGAAACAGGCAGGCAAGACACAACTCCTGCATCTCCCGAACCATCAAGCTTATGAACATTTTACATGCTGAAGACGAATAGTCATGATCCTTCAGTAATCTTTACTTTGTGCCCCACTTTACATTGTTAGATTTGATCTATTGAGTAGGAGACATTCATGCATTTGCCATGATTTCTGTTTCTGTTTGATTGATATGTGTGCGTGCATGTTCCTGTTGTTATCTTTGAGGAAAAGCATGTCAATCTTGATGTGCAGATTTGCAGGAAAAGTTGTGGTGATTACTGGAGGAGCAAGTGGGATTGGTGAGGCCACCACTCGTCTGTTTGTGTCCCATGGTGCACATGTAGTCATTGCTGACATTGACCAGGACCGTGGTCAGAAACTGTCAGATGAACTTGGCACCTCCAACTCCTGTTTCCTCAAGTGTGATGTCACCAAAGAGACGGATGTCGCTGCACTGGTTGACCAGACAATGTTGGATAAGGGCAAGCTCGACATTTACTTCAGCAATGCAGGTTTTGTGGGTGCATTGGGTGCCATTGACAAGCTCCAGATGGAGGACTTTGATGCAACTCTAGCTGTAAACTTGCGGGGCACTGTTCTGGGCTTTAAGCATGCAGCCCGAGTGATGAAGCCTATGAGGAGGGGTGTGATTGTGTGCACTGGGAGCTCAGCCAGCAAGCTTGCTGGCTTTGGACCACATACCTACTGTATAAGCAAGACAGCACTCGAAGGGCTGGTGAAATCCACGGCTCTGGAGCTTCGAGACTTTGGAATTCGGGTGAATATGGTGTCACCAGATGCAACAGCAACACCCCTGTTCTCCAGGGTGCTTGAGGTACTGATCCATCATTGCTAATCCTCTTTGTGTCAAGAAAGTCCTGCAGCCAAAAACTTGTTTTCCTTCAAGAATGACAAATTTGAAAAACCACAAGATTGTCCTATTCTACAATGTTGGGCCTGACTGTCAATAGGATAGAATTCAAAGCGGATGCAGGTGTCTCTGAAGGAGACAAAGGAGTACCTTACAAACCGGTCACTACTTCCGGGTCGAGCGCTGACAGACATGGATGTCGCAAACGCAGTGCTGTTTCTAGGGAGTGATGAGGCTGGTTACATCAGCGGTCACAACTTGTTGCTTGATGCTGCAAGGACAGTATCTATGCCATATCCAGAAGGATACAAGCATTGGTTTTTTGGGCATTCTGAAATGCTGAAGTAACTCCTATTCATAACAAAACTGTCATGCAGCATCAGCAACAACATTGGAAAATTCTAGCATCTGTAGAATGAGCATTGCAGATTAGCATTGCCTCTTCACAACTGTAAAACATGCATGAATATTCTAAGCATTCTATACATCCAACTTCCCCATGGAAAAAAAAACCAACCAAACTTGGAGTTTGCAACAGAATCAAGTACTCTTACTTCTCCACAGAATCTTTGACAAGTCTACTGGAAGCTTGTTCCTCTTCTCAAAACTATTTTGAATCAGCTGCTGCCTTCTTGAACAAAACAATCTTGAACAAAAGAAGAGTGCAGATATTTGATTTTGTCTCAAGAAATTGCTCAATGTCAGAAATTGCTCTTCACCTTTCTTTGTGTTTTCAATATGATGATGACAACATCAATATCAACAAATGGACTTCAAGGCTCCTCTTGTTTTCAATATGATGATGACAACAAGAATTGCTCTTCAATGTTTCTTGTGTTTTCAATAAGCTGAGGACAACAACAACAATTTGCTGTCCCCAACCCCCAAAATACGGACCACTAATGGACCAATATACATGGATGAATTATGTTATGAATTTTATCACATGGATGATATTGAATTCCTTGAATGAAAATCACAATGTTGATGGAATCAACATGTATGGATGATGAAGGGTACCACACATGGATGAAGTTATGTAAGCATGCATGGAAATGAATATAATCTATTGGTGGGTTTGTTATCATGCACCCTTCACAAACCACCCATATTTCTTACCGAAATAGGCTTACATGTATCACCTTGATTTGCCTACCTCGTGGTCACAAAATTCATAGAGGTTTTCAAAAAGATCTTTACTTTTGAATGTTAAGGAATTGTAAAAGTTCATGTTCTAGAAGGTAGGTACAAGTTGTCAAAAGATTCTAAAAACTGCTTAATTCACAAAAGGTTTGAAGAAGTCAAGTGTGAAGAATGTTTAAAAAGCTTCTAACCTACCAAAGGTTAGGTCATTCGGTCATTTGATCATTTAGGTTCTATAAGGTCAAGTTGATGGAAGGTTCTAAAATTTGCCTAGTAGATGAAAAAACTTGATGAACCTCTAAAAACTTTTATGAGATATTAAAGTTATCCGTAAAGTCAGGGCAAAGAAGGTCACATAGGGGACGAGATTTCAAAAAACAGGAAAAAAAAAAGAAAGTGCACTGGGCTTCGACGGGGCATGGAACTCAGTTTAGCAGCAAAATTCGGTGCTAAACTGAGTTTAGCCCTGTCCTTTCTTTTCCCGAACGCTTTCAACCGATCACACATGCTGCTATGTGTACTGTAGCTAGAAATGTTCTCGAGCCTGATGCATTTAATGCTGAGTCTCAGTATTTCATACCCTGATTTAATAAAAATTTCATGACTTTGCAGACAACAGCCAGGAGGGGATGAAGCATCAAACAAGGGGTGCAACTCAGGCCCAAGAGGGCATGACTTTACGGATAGCTCTAATATAAATAAAAAGTGTTGAAGACATCACCTTTCAATCTTGGCAATGCATATTGTAACCTATGCATTACACTTTTATTTCAATTAGCCTATCAATAATATTTTAAAATTTTTGTTCATTACCAAGTCTTTAGTTTTGTCAAGTTTATAGAATTTTATCTTAAATTTTTTGTCTTGTTCTTAACACCTTTCTACTCTTGGGGAACATTTAGTGTCAAGTTTGGGATCCACATGTGTCAAATGACTATTTTTAGAGGTATTAGATAATTGTCTAATTTTTTTTTATCGTCCTATTATTATTTTATTATGTATATTAAACCCATTCTATATTATTCATAATTTATTATTTCAGACTATTACATATATTATATTATAATTAAATCATTTATTTAAATAAAATGTACTTTTAAAAAAAGCTAATTGATTTATAAATTTTACACAATAATCAATATATTCCACCTTATATTTTACTCATATATATATATATTTTTTAAATTATAAAAACTTAAATTTTTTTTACTGGTGTCCCCTGGGTTTCTACTTTAAAGCTAGCCTTCAAAAGCAATTATTATTAACCTTCCATTTCTATTTTTTTTACATATTGTTTATAAGTGACTAAACGGCGTAACAACAAAAATTTATGAAAAGTTGAAGTTTTTTTTGTTGCCCATGAACCTTATTTTGGACATGAATTTTAGTATTTAATTTGCACAAATGGAATCAAGACATGATGTTCAAGTATAATTGGACACTATGTAGTGTGAAACATTGGGGTTGAAAATAATGAAGACTAACAATTTTAGCCACACAATTTTAACTTGGTGCTTCACCTTGATATAGACTGTATGGGGTTTGCTTGATTCGCAAAGGGAATTCACATGAGAATTGGTTGGTGCACTTATTGACAAACATTAAGCAAATAGTTTAATTATCTTTGGAGCTCATGTTGAGCTTGAAAGTGGGTGTGGGTTTAAACTGGTGTTCTCTGGTTCTTGGATGTTAGAAGAACTGTTTAGTTTTCAAAATGCAAGACCTGCCAGTTTCAGGTCTAGTAGAAAAATTCAAAAATTAAAACTTGCTTGTTTTGGGGCTGTTCAAGTTTTCTAGATTGCTGATTCTTTGGGTTGATGGTTCTAGGCTTTATACAATTTGTCGGTACTAGGTCTAAGGCTGATTCCGAGTTTTAGGGTTTCCAACCCTAAACCTAAAATCCTATCTAGACCCTACCTAAAATCTTACATTTCTAACAACATAACAACAACCAAGAAAATAATGAAAAAAGAAAACTTAATTATAAGGAAGAAAGTAAAAAAATAGAAAAAAACTCAAAAAAAAAAGGTATGACAACCTGAATTATAAACAGGAAGCACTAGTTTTGTGTACAAACAATTGGTGGCCTGATGGCTGGGACAATGCTTTTCATGAAGGAGGTTGGGTTGGGAAGTTGCATTCTGTTTTGGCCTACCCCATGCCTAGACCTAAGTCTCGGAAACTGCAAAAAGGGTCTCAAGACCCCCAAGCCAGGTTTAGGGCCAAGTCTATTTAACCCTAACATTTCCCAGGTCAGGTCTAGTTCTTGAGTTAGGGCCTTGACCCAGGTCAGATCTTGTGGCCGCAAGTCTTGACCCATGTAAACCCGCTAGGTTTGATTTTTAAATAACCTGGACCTAGACCCAACTGAGGAACTAGAACCGAGCAGCAGCAATTTTGGTCTGGTGTATAGTCTTGTACAAGTTTGCATACAACTTGCATATATATATATATATCAGCCTTGTACAAGTTTTATGCCAGTTTCAATATTATGCATATACCTACTTGACACCAACCAAAAATCAGTATCGAACCCAATACTAGGCTGGTATAATTTTTATGAATAAATACCGAATACCAGGTCTAGGTTGGTATGTTCAAATTTCAAAACTGGATATTACTGGCATTGGTTTAAACCTTTCAAGCACAATCAAGATTCAAGACATATGGTTAGATGTTATCATAATGATCACCTCCAAAATAAAAGATGTAGCCTAGTAAAAAAAAGACAGGATCAAATTCAGGTGGCAAATTATGTATACATTTGCTTTCTATTTGTTGACTAGTATATTGGTCTTGCAAAATCAACATATCTGCCTCATAGTTTTGTTGTGCTCATTGTTTGCATTGTTATGAGTTTTGTGCATGTTGATGATTCCCATGCCTAAGGATGGATCTAGTGTTTGGCAACTTAAGTTTTAAGGAGTTACTATAGGCAACAGACAAACACCACTAACATGGGCACCTTTTTTCAACTTTGATCCTGCAATTGGACATGGTTCCAAAATTGTCCAATTTGAATGTTCCTGATAATCATTTCAATAATTGTCTTAGATTGTGGATTTTTTCTGCAGGATGCTGTTTTAAGAGGCTTCCCACAGATACTTGGGATCATAATATGTGTATCTCTAACCCTCGGAATAAACAAATAAATGATCAGTGAGTCATGAACAATTGGGCTGCGTACTGGAGTTTGCTTGAAGTGATGAACATATTCAGTAGGATGAACCAGTGAAAAAGAGATTTGATGTCTATTTACATTAATCTCATTACTTAATCTGCAGCGCTGCCACTTGGATTCGAGATCTCACCATACAATATTCAAACGGAATGTGACAAGAATTCTCCATGTTTTAGTTTTATTGCTAATTCGTACCACAGACAAAGTTTTTGGTACAAAACATTCTTTATCCCACAAACAAACATGGCCAAAGAGTACCAAATGGCAGAAGCACCCACCGTTCGGTAAGAGGCCATATATAAGGGTCCAAAAACTGACTATCAAGCAAATCAACAAAGAGATTACCTTGTCTGCTTGCACGATGAAATGTGGTCAACCCTATCCTGGCAGCCTGTGGTCTTGCAATGAAAGGCAATCAATTTTAATCAAACCCCAAACTGGGCACATATTTTACAACCCCCCGCCCAAAAAAACAGTTTACGCAGACACAAAATCTTGTATCAAATATTCAACCAATACAGAGATTCCAGGAGCACAATTAGTGCTATCCTGACCCCAAACTGTAATAAAAAGAACTCAATTGATGATTTCTCAAAAGCTTTATTTTTGCATCTATTATAATACTATGCACAACATGCCAATTGCAGAAGAGAACATTCCAATCAAGTTTGGGTTTAGAAGCTTCCTTTGTTTGTGAGAGTGTATATTTCAATTTTGAAAGCTCCAGAAAGAAACAAGAATTCCCAACAAACCAACTTCTTCCTCAAATTATTAAAGGTTTTGAAAAGAAAATCACCTTAAAGTATATATATAAATGGGTACTTAAAGCTGCAGCAAAGGTACTCCAAACTGCTAAGATAATAATAAGTTATAGATTGTTGACTGCCATAATATCCTCCATGAAACTGGCTCGTGATTCTAACTATTACCTACTTCTGGAGGATTATGACACCAATAAGTAAATGGGTTACAACTGGATCATCAAGTTGGACAGACAGGTAGTAATTTGTTTCATGGAACTGCAACTGGATCATCACATCAAGTCTGTAATCCAGCAGATCTCACTTCCGGCATGAGATGCAATGAACCATGAAATAATTGAAGGAAAAATAATATCAAGTCCAAAAGTATCTTGAAACCAACTCTTTCAAACTGAATCCATTATAGTACACAGTTGACAGAAATCAGTAACTAGCTAGATTTTGAGTACCAGTAGGGAAAATTACTCAGTCTGTAATCTAGGCAGCTAAAAATTGTACATTCGAACCTCAAAATAAAATCAAAATTAAGTTCCTTTTGCACAAACTGCAAACTAAGCTTGTCCCAGGGAGTTCATCCATGCACCTTATATACTATTGGGTACCCACAACCGGATTTCTATTTACGATGCACAGTTTGTGGGGTTTGAAGTGTTACTTATAAGTTACTACAACTTCCCCCAAACGCACTCCTTCTTAGCTCTGCACCTCTCTCCCCCCTGTGCACCCTAAATAGCTTACCTCCATAGCTGGAACTTCTTCCACTTATTCCACATCTAATGAAACAGATCTCTCATGTATTCACATGTTAAAGCACGAAAAGTATTGCAAGTCTATGTCGACGTAGGTTTTTTCTGAATGGACGCAGGTTTTCTAGCTGTTGAGTGATCGGAGTGTGCAAGGTAATTAGAGTTGCATGATTGATTGAGGTGCAGTGTTTAAGTGATCACTGCACCCCATGACTCATGCAACAATTCTTAAATCCCTGGAATTACATTTGAAATCCGTCTTGTGCTAGATTTCCAAATTTGAGCCGTGATTGGGAGCTTAATTAATTTGAGATTGATGATTCGGAAGATTATCTAGAGGTATTGAAGAAGAAGTTCTTCAAAGTTCCGATAGAAAGGAAAATTCGTGCAAAAATTTAGTTGCCAGGAAGCTGCAGCTTGATTGATCATATCCGTCATCAAGGAGCTGGCGTACAAGACCCAACTTCAGCAGAGATGATGTGCATGGGGTACTCCGAGGAGTTGGCGTACTCGAAGGCGACACTGGCTCCAGCGCCCAGCGGTTCCCCGTTCATAAGAGAGCAGTCATTGTAACCGAGGCGATGGAAGACGAGAGTATCCAGTGGTCTGGCTGACGAGAATGCCTCGCATGCCACATGTATGTTACTCATCTGACATCTGGGGTTCAAACACAAGTTCACAATCTGTACAGTGTACACTGGGATGCCATTACTGTAGCCGCTTAAGCCCTGCGTTATGCTGAGATCCGCTATCGAGCACAAAGGCATCGAAGCCCGCAGCTTCCTGTGGATATTATACTTGGCCGGATAAGAAGCTGCTGCGGGAGTGATCGGCAGCTGCAATAGTTTCTGAGCTGCTGCACTTTCGTCGGATCTCTCAGCTTCCAAATGAACTGATGTCGTGATCAGCAAGCTGGGGTTGTTGTGATGATATTTCCGATCCAAGGATCTGGATGCTGTCGTCTGCTCCTTAGTGATATGGTCGGCATTTGAGAACTCGCGTGGTTGCCCACAACACAACGCGATGTTGAACTTGGCACAAGCTAATATGATCACAAGAAGCTGTAATGTAAGAACGAAGTGTACTCCTTGACGTGCTGCAACTGCTGGGGCGCCAAAGTAGGAATTTGCCATGAAGCTGCTTGATGTAGATCACTGATGAACGTCTGCCCAGGTTTTGAGCTGGTGAGTCGTTGAGTCGAAAACGTGCAGGGCGCCGCGAGCAGCTGGCCGTTGAAGTGCCAACTTTCAATTCCACACAGCAGCAACATGTATAGAAAATTTGCAGGTCAAGTCATGATCGTGGCGCAGCTCACAAGACTATGGCATAGGGAGCAAATGCCTCGAGTCTAGAATTTCTTTACACCCACTGGCAGCTTAAACTTAGAGTAATTTCATTGCCTGCAAATTGCTAATTTGTGCTCGGCCGGCCGGGTGCTCTGTTCTTGATCAACTCTGAATTAAAGAACGTCGTTTAGTTTCTTTCTTTCGAGTCACATCCCTGAGGCGCCTAGCGACCTGTCGATGTAATCAAAGTACTTAGAAAAGTATACTCTAAGAAGAGAATTGAAGAGTAACTGTTCACAAATGAAATGCTCGAGCTATGATAAGAAAGAATGCCGGCATCTTGTATCATCCAAACCCTCATACTCGTTAGTAAATCAAATCTGCTACTCTTGAATGTCAAGTTCACAGTAGATCTGTAATTCTTTATAGCCGCTTCAGATTCCCTAGCAAACTTACAATTCATGATGAAGACATAGATCTCCCGGCTTTGAGCTCCAACATGAAATTGCACGAAACAGTACCTGAAATTGAGTAGCTGTACAAAGCTGCTTTGTCCTTGCAAGAAGGTGAAATTCTCCTGGCCGCTCATGATCTACTCTTGTTCAACGCCCAGCTTATAATTTCCTTCGGAGATTGAAATCTGAGAAACAGTAAAACAACAAATTTATAACTATCATGTGCATCACAGCTTGATCCCAATTACACTGCGATGGAACGCTAGAGTTTTTCTCTGGGCATGAATCATCAGCTCTTAATATTACACGCATATTAACACAAGGGCCGGATGATGAGCTCCTCCAGTTTTAGATGGTGTCTAGGATACCTGGCTTTCATCAGATTTTACACCTGATCCCCACTGATAATGACCTCCCTTGAAATAATGCAATTCGCTGCTGCTCCTGCTGCTGCTGTAGTCAGTTCCCCAGTAGCAGCTACTCGATCACCAGCTGATGTGAAGACCAATATATATCTCAATTCTAACCTCCTCGGAGTTCTAATACAAACCAATGCAATACTACCGCACGCCTGAGCTTCTCATGTGCAATATTCAGAAAACAAAGTCGAACTTCAAAGCTAGGGAATGTCTTAGATCACAAGCACTGCAACTATGTTAGAAATCGACACAAAAGAAAAAAGTTTCACCACAAGAGCACTCACTAGCTGGTATACGAAGTCAGCAACTCAGATAGAGACTAGACTTGCAGGACATTGATCGACACTAATCATGAGTTCGTGTTATAACAACGATCATCGATCTAATGAATTAGCACGCGGGCGATGAACGATGTCTACTAGTGCGACCTAGCTAGGATGATGAGAGAATATTTTTTGTTCAAGATCATATGAAGAGATGGTAGTCTGTTGCAATAGTGGAACAACTCGTGATCAAATACTGCATAACTTTAAAGGAAGCACGGCGGACAGACACAAAGAGAGAGAGAGAGTGTGTGTGTGTTGGGGAGCTCAGAGAGTACGACAAGAGATTTGATCCTTGGTGATCTAGAACAGTACTATGAAGAGTAAATGCGATAGACAGGACTGTGTATTAGTACTTGCGGTCTGTTTTGGGCTGAAATTTCTGCCCCCGCTCTCGACTCTCGACGCAGGCTCTGTCTCTGTCGCTCTGGCTGTGCTCCCGTGGGGTGCGGGTACTGTGCGGACGCGCGGGCGAGCGCGAGTGGCGACTTTGCAGATGGGCGGGGTTCGACCAAAAACGCATGGAAAATCCCTTTATTTTTACCTACAATGAGTACACTTTCACACATCGTTTCTTCTCACATAATGCACACATAAATGAGTGAACATAGCTTGGAACATTTTCACTTCTATGGGGGTGGAAAATGGTCCATACTATGGTCCATACTATGTGCACACTATTTCAGATAGTGTTTAACTTAGTTTAGGCTCCATTGTGTTTTTTTTTAAAAAAAATTGGGGTATTTTTTTGCTAGTTGTCACAAAAATGCTAAATCTAAGTTTTTTTCAAGGTTTGTAATCACCAAATGTCAATTAATTTTATTTTTTTCCAAAAATTGCTTCATTGTACATCAGGTTTCCATAGGTAGCCAACAATATCGAAAGATGCTTCGATGTTTTTACTTCCATACTTTTGCTTCTAGCCAAATTTGGCTAAATTGTCTTAATGATGATGGCAACCAGTGCATTATTACAGAACTGGAAAAGGAACACTGGTTTGGGCCTTTAAATATATGTCCAGGATACGTAGAGTGACCACCCCCAAGAGGTCCACTAAGAGGAAATTACTGTTTTTTATTGGCCCATATGGTGGGTGATATTTAATATAGTCTCATACTTTGCACAATCCGAGTTTTCCTACTTATTGGTGGGGATGGGGGGAAAACACAATATGTAAATTGTGAGAAACACTTACAAAGGCCCAAATAACCACAGGTGTGGATGGAGATGCTCTAATCATACCAGACATTATGAGAGATTTTGCACCACAACACCCACCCATAAGAGTTGCATTTTGTGTACTACCGTCCTGTAACTTATGTCAAATTATAATTTTAACGTAGTATATGCCACAATAAACACCACATGTTATATATTATAATGGATGAAATCACAAAGATTATTTCACACTTGTATCATGAGTTGCAACCTTTTGTGTGAGGAATATCACATTCTCAAGAAGTAATGATACAAGCCCCAAAACATCACAAGTCAATAGCTATATAGTACATGTAGGTAGTTTGGGAATATCATAATCGGTAGTGGTGACCAATTTTATCATTTAAGACAACTTGAATCAAGTGGTCCTTCTATACATGATACTAATGATCTTCTTTTGACTACAGATCATTGGTAATTGGGGATTTTGTGATATTACCCAATGTACTATCATTATGTAATTGTCATACCTAGCAAACACTGAATAGGTGCAATGATTTAAATGTGACATTGAGATTGATGCGATTGCACGATAGTGCTCGATAGAAAATAAAAATAAAAATTCTTTATTGTACTTGAACTATGATTAATATTTTATCAATCGTCCTTGCATAATATTTTCAGAGAAAAAGAAGTGATAGATTGGTTAGAAACCCCTTCTCTCTAACCCAAAGGTTAATAGTTCGATCATTTTCTATTAAAAAAAAATTCATGGAAAAATTGGATGAATATAAAACCTATGGGCAATTTCTTTCAAGCTAGTTGTCATTGGGGGAACAACTTCCTCTAGGAGAATGGGATTATGTTTTAGTCCTGACAGAAAATTTCAAGAAACAACTTCCTATGGTAGAAATGATCTTTCCTTGAGGAGATTAAATGTTAGCCCCAACAAAGTTCCATAGAAAACAATTTCCTTGAGGAGATTAAATGTTAGCCCCAACAAAGTTCCATGGAAAACAATTTCCTTGAGGAGATTAAATGTTAGCCCCAACAAAGTTCCATGGACAACAACTTCCTTAGGAGGAAATGGACTTACTTTCCTTGGGGAAAAAGGGGACTAAATGATAGCATCAGCCCAGTCCCCCAAGGAGAAAGCGACTTGGAATGTCTCCAATGTTTTGAACAAAAATTGCATTAGAGAAAATTTATCCAAATCAATAATTCTTTATATATTTGAAGCTTTCAAAGCCTAAATGTTGAAAGTGAGCTTGTATTCTTCATTTGAAGTTGTAAGCTAAGAACTATAGTGAAAAAAAATTTGAGAATCAAATTGCAATTTGATTTTTGAGCATTCCAACTTGGGAAACATGGGTCAAATGACCTTTGATAGAAATGTGTGACATGGAATTGAAAAATCTCATTGGGAGCTACAACATTATAGTTGAAAGCTTCTTAATGAAAGATCATATGAAGAAGTTCGAAGCCTACAAGGTTTTGAGAAGCATGTGTTCCCTGGGTCATTCCAAGACGCTTTCTTTTCAAAACAATTTAGTCCATTTCTTTTCAAGGAAGTTTCTCCCTAACCAACTTGATTGGAGCTACCATTTAATCCTCTTCTCTCTAGGGAGAGTTATTATTTTCCCCAAGGAACTTGGTTGAGCTACCATTTAGTCCCCTTCTATTTAGTGAAGTTGCTCTGAGGGGAATTGTAACTTAAATAGTTACCTTTTTTTGTTTCATCCATTTCATCTTGAAAAGAAATAAAAAATTCACAAAAACAATCAAACCTTGGACCTCCGGGTTGAAGAGGAGAAAGGGGAGAATTCTTACCATTCCAACTAAACATCGTCACTACATTGAGCCTGATGTCACATTTAATTTGTTGCACTTGTTTAGTGCTTGCTGTGATATCTTATGCGAATGATCCTAAGAATGTGATTGGATTGCAAAAACCTTCTGAAAATGGCCCTTTTGTTTATGACATATTGGAATAAGGAACTTAAAGAACATTGTAAGTCTGAAAACTTATGTCAAGAACATAAAGGGTCTGAAGTCTGAACCGAGTGTTTGTCTGGTATATAGGCTTGTGTACCTGGTGTCACCACTGGGGGATGAACTGTGGTAGCAAGGAACCTAATGGTCTGGTATGAGCTAAGGTGATACCCAGCCTTATACCAGTACCAGCCTTGTAATGATTTGAGGCAAGACCAACTTTGTACCAGTTTTTATATCAGTTTCAATACTGTGCATACCTGCATTGTACAAGCCAAAAATCATTATTGAACCCAATGCTAGGACCAGACTGGTATGTAGGGTTGTAAGGTTTAGGGTTTAAAAGTACCCAATACAAGTTGAGCCTGGTACAAACCTCAAAAAAAACTCCCATACCAGAACCGGGATGGCAATCTTCAAAAGTTGAGACCAGACCAACACTGGTCTTCAGCTTGGGCGGGTACCAAGTTTGGCAGGTTAAAAGTTAGAACCGTCAGTTCTGGTCCCAGTTTGTAAAACCCAAACCAGAACTGGGTCTAATTTCTGGAACCAGTTCCAAAATCTGAACTTTTCTAAGAACCCTACCCTCAACTGGGTTCCTGGTTCTACTCTCCAAAACACCAATGGATTCATAGAAGAAAGGGATACACACACAAACACTCTTTTGAGATACTATTGTTCCAAACATTTTGTTATTTACATATTGGCTTCTTCATTTCTCCATGCAAGCATCACTTCTGAACAAGTGAAAAACATAAGTAATATGTGAATAAACAGAAACCATGATCAGCACATTCAATGAAACACCCGCAGCTTTAGCAATTGTATATTTACATGTAAATTTTCAGGTTTCACACTGGTTGATAAAAAGGACACAATGGTCATTTTGCTAATCTTCATAAAATTTGCAAGGGATCCAGTGTTTTCTTTTCTGATGTAGCATAGATTCCGCATTAACTGATGACATATTTGTAGAAAACTGTCCAAATTGCAAAACACTGGCAAAAACACTGCCCCAAAGCTAAAAACTGTGTCACAAGCTGGCAAGCTTTTTGTATTGTTTTTAAACAAATTAAACCAACCAAAAACCATTTTCTCAAAAATTCTGAATGATGCAAAAATTCACCAGAGAAAATCGTGAAAAAACAAATCCAGATAGTGGCATTTGATGTTGTTTTTCCAGAAGTTATTTAGGGAAGAAGATGATGTGATGGTAAGCAGTCAAAACCAATTGCAGGGAGCTGCTACAAAACTTGAGAGCAGACCTTTGGATGAGAGCTCCTCAGTTATATCACATATCATGTTTTTCTTTCTGACATTTCTGTATCTCCCTAATATTTTTTGCAAACTCCTAGTCACTGGTTGGCTGAACCTCATAACTCACCCTGTTTTGTATAGCATGACCTGTAAGCTTGACACTCCCATACAATTGGTTATGTCCAGTAACCTGTTTGAGCATGCTGGTTATCGTAAATAGTCTGAATGCTCACTCGCCTGCACTAGTCATGATAACCTGCATGCTCTTGCTGGTCACCTAGCCCATAAAAGAGGACTACTCTCTTTCAAAATCACCATGTAGAGGCACACTGTACTAGTACTACTCACTTCAGCACTTGTAACTTGAGGGAATGGGACAGTGCGCTACGGATGGATTACTTTTTCCTTTGTCTTGATAAAGCGGGAGCAGATCCGTATAGCAATCTTCTGATGTACTCTGGAAAGTACTGTCGTCTGAAACATATAACTAGTTAATACTTAGTGCATTGATCCCAGATCTTCTTCCAATCAATCCTGAGGGTGTCCATCCATTCATGCATTGCTGTCCATGATGTTTTCTGAATCCAGTCTGCATTGTAACTTAGTCGTATGTACTCATGGTGGTATTGTGTTTCCTGTCAGGTCGTATCTCGACTTTCAGGGCAAGTACTACTACACCCATAAGGGGATTTGGTCATGCCAATCGCGAGAATTTTCTTTTTTTCAGAGTGCTTAAGTCAAGCACTTTGAACTGGAGCTCCAGGGAGAACCAAATTTCAAACCAACCCATTCAAGGTTTCTCAAAGGAGACACTCCCAAAACAAAACAAACCCGTATTGCTCATATGACTTCACAATGGAAAAGGCTGGTACAAATCCCCAACAACTCTATCCCTTTCTTATGCAGGTTATGGGAAAAAGCAAATGAATAGTTGGCAATCTGACAAGGATCCATATTGGGTGACCTTTGTCATCCAACAAGTTGGCAACAACCACTTCACACCACTTCGCACTACACAAACACATGACATGTTGATAGAATATAATTATGTTACTAAGTTGATGAAGCCACCAAATGTGCCCATTCTATTCACATTGTTTCAACAAGTATGTGTGTGTGTGTGTGTGTGTGTGTGTTTAAGAGCATCATATGAATTGCAATATACAAATATATTAATGAAATTCATTGTAAAGATATTGACACAAATTAACTTCTCAAATAATCAAAAATTTCCAAAAACTTTCTCTTTCATGTGTTCCATCTCACAAATTGCCTATTCAATACATTGCATATTGAAGTTGTCGTTGTGGATAATACACACATTGTGTAAAGATAAACAAGTGGTGATGAGGTTTGGCACATGTCTCAAACGCGTGTCAACCCTTTTAAGTAAAATTCTCCACCTCCCCTTCAACATGCCAAAAGCCCTTTCAATAGCCATTTGTGTACTTGATTGGATGAAGTTCCAATGTCCTTTTTCCGGTGATAATTCATTTTTTCCACATTTGAAAGGACACCAAAAACAAGGCCAAATTGGGTATGTTGCATTTGTAATTAGTTTATAAAGCAAAAACTTTCCCTTCACCACACACTTGCCAATGTTAGTTCTTAGGAATAAGGCCCAATCATGCATGCTTCCCACCCAACCAAAACCATAGTCCCAAAATTTGCATTCAACATCACAAATCCCTTGTAATAAGCATGAGGAAATTTTTTTTCTACAATGATAAGATCCAAGATTTGTACAAGGAGCAGTAATTAGAATATGGGTGTTGTCGATGGTTCTGATGATATATGGAATGTGATGAAAACCTTCAAATTTTGAAATCACTTGCTTAATCCTTATAGTTGTTGGTTTCATGAAGACAATGCGTTTCAAATGTCTAGAAATTGCTTCGCAAAAATTTTGAATTATAATGGATGTTGTACTTTTAGTAATCCCATACAGCTCACCAACCATTTGTAAAAACTTTCCACTACCAAGATGAGCCAAAGCAACAACAACCCTAGTCTCCAAAGAAATTGTTAATCTTTCTTGGTTGTCTTTGTGTTACAAAGATGCTTTCAATATTGACATAGAAAACTCAAAAGTGTAGAAGTTCAACCTGGTGCATTACTGAAACATTTCTTGAGAGCGTGAACCCATGAGTTGCTTTTGCATAAAGCCCTCAATTCGATCATATTTTCACAATGTGCATATGTGAGGAGTGAGCTCTTTCATTTTTTGGTTGGAAACATAAAACATTATTTTGACATCTTCAGGTTGTTGCATTATTTGTTGTTGTAGAATTATGACATGAAGTACCACCAATCAAAGTGCCATACTAATCCATTCATGATTGGGGTACCCAAAAAAAATGTCTAATTGAAAAAGGATTACAAAGGACAACTTTGGATTTTGTTTATCTTACATTATTATAATTATAATGGATTATTATATGCCAATAGATAGAATGATGTTTTTTTAATTAATAAAATTATTTTAAAATAATTTAAATAATATGTAAATCTTGTACATCCAAGCTAACAAATCATTTTGAATGTAAATTAAAGGAATCAAGTGTTTAAAATATATATATTTAAAAAATAATCAAAAGGAAAACATAAGATCATATAATTGATTTCAAATTTTTTGTACAACAAAACATGCCCCTTCTGTGAAAGTACATGTTCATTGGATGAATTTGATGAAAAACCAATCATACGAAAAATTCAAATTTTGAAGGAAAGGGCTACCAGGCAAAGGATTCATTTTTAAAATTATTTCATAAGAATATTATGTTCAATGATTTTGAAATGTTTAACTTTAGATGCAAATCACATCTGCAAGAAATAATCTTGCCAAAAAATATGTTTGGTTGTCCATTGAAATTCATTTTGGGATTTCTAGGATTTTTTGCATTTTTGGCATTAAACTAATATATTCATACACCATTACGTATGAATGTGAAAAATCACCATTAACACATGAATAATCTTATAAGGGACTATTCAATTTTTTTCTCACTAAAGTTTATTTCATGTAAAAAATAACTTTAAAAAGTCCTTAAGTCTTTCTTTCCTTTTTTGGTACTCCAATTGTGAATGGACCCATATAAACTACCAAACAACATAACACTTGATGATTTAAAACCATGGTGCTCAATAACATTGAAAAAACAAGCAAAAAAATTAGAATGTACAAAAACAAAAACAAAATCTCTACAACAAAAATGAAAATATAAGATGTGTAGATTTTGGGCCAAGTTCGCCTTACACACATATTTTAAACTAGTCCCACAAACAATTTTTTTGAGCCCATGCCATGGGTCAACTTTCTATTATTTTAACACAACTTTTTACTGGGACAACCTTATAATCAGAAGTGCGCCTTAAACATTACATGATAAAAAAAATGGCCACAATAATAACAATTAATATTGAAAAATGTAAATGGAAGGAAAAGGAAGAGAAGATATCTGAATGAGTAGTTAAACCCTAATTGTTGTTGAGCATGCAATTCAAATGTCCATTGAGGAATGAACACGGGTAGTGTTCATGCCAACCTAATCTCAAATTGCAATTAAAGATGTAAGGGATCAATTTCATAACAGCTTTGCAACAAGGCTACAAGTTAGCTTAGTAAAGTATAGAGGTGTCAACCTTGGTGCCACTACATAGATTTAAAGGATTGGTAAACCAAGAACAAAGGCAAAAATCCAAGCTACTGAACATGTTTTAATTAAACACAACATTATTTTTAATGAATAAATAATAAAAATAGGAGGGGCAAACAAAACAAAAAGAGATGAACATCACAAGGTGAATAGATCACATAACAAGAAGACAAACATTATTGGGAGGGGGGTTATGACCCAAACAAAGGACATAAACATCATTAAGAAAATGAATTAAAAAAAAGATGACCATCACTAAGGCCAACTTATAAAAAAAGATGACCATCATCAAAGTTAACAAATTAAAAAAAAATGACCATCACTAAGAATAAAAAATGAACATAAGGAGATGACCATCATTAAGGCTAATAAATTAGAAGAAGGAAACAACCATCACCAAGGGTAGCATCAAATGAAAAGGAGACAACCATCAACAAAAACAACATATGAAATGACCACCACTAGGACCAATAGATCACAATAAGGAAACTGATCGTCACTAAGGTCGACAACAATTGAAAAGGAGGACTGAGTGTCACCACTACCAACAAAATGGAGGAAACAAATGTCATTGTGACTAGCAAATTGAAAAACCTTAAACCACAAAACATTACTTGCCATGCCATGTCACATACATCACACACAACAATGTTTAAAAGGGTAGCAACATGCAAATAAAAAAGAGATGAACATCATCATAGTCACAAAAGGGGAGTGGTGCTACTTGTTGACGAATACTTGAAAAGTTTGGAAGGAACATTTCATAATTGGAATTGCAACAACAAGACAAGGAATTCAACATAACTGATAACCTAGTTGAAGGTAGTTTAGTTCAAAGTACATAGTACAAATGACAATGCAATAGGAGCAAGAGGTGTTGAATGTAGTAGGAACATGAAGATACCATTACAACAATAGCCATAATAGGGAAAGAAGGGGATTAATGTTTCATGGTGGCAACTATCTTTGTTTGAAATTTAAGGTACCATAAACAACAGAAACCCCTCACCATTGATCTAAACCTTTAAATCCAAACAATATCCAAACAATTTTTTCAATCATTGATGGAAATTGAATAGGATTCCATGGGCTACTAGCTTGGCGCATAGTGTGAAAGTGTTTGGTGAACAAAAATATTTTGATCGTACTAGAGGAATTTTTGGATTGTTTGTAAGATAGTTTTTTGGAATTAAGGTACTAGATGTGGTAAATTTGTTTTTCAAGTGGAAGATTCTTCTCCTTACTTTGGAGGAGCATAACTTTTACAAATCTAAATGAAATTGAATGATTCAAAAGCTGAATAAAGTGTCCATAGAGGGGTTTCAAATTATTTTCATACTTTCCCACCAAGTGAGTGATAACTAGGATGCTATTGTATGATAACCCACTAAATGTTCATTCACAAGCTTGTCTACACTAGTCAAAATAGAAAAGGATTTAAAATTTTGTTTACTTTCAAATGATGGTCGTTTCTTTCTTGTGATAGCCAAACTTGACTACATAAAAAAATTGACCCGAATTTTTTATTATACATCCTGATGGGTATCTCTACACCCACTTCAAATTTTGTCAATGAGGTTGGAAGGGACAGAGTAGGTCTGTAGGAGGGGAAGTAAGTTTGTAATTAAAGGTTTTTGTAAGTAAATAAGAAGGCTTCAGAATCTAGACAGACAGACACCATTTTTTAAAAACGTTATTATGTTAGATTGATTAGAGGAAGAAGATTCAGATCAGGCCATCAGGCCATCGCAGTATTGTGCATAGCTGCGACTAGCGACAAATGGAGGACATGGCCTGCATGAGTGAGGAGGCGGAGGAGAAGGAGGAGGTGTGTGCGCACTTAGCGCGTATGGGTGTTTAACGTCCTGCATGTGAATTTGCTTATATGCTTGTCGTTTCATTCTGTTTCATTGGACGTTTCAGCCGGATTAAGTCAGTTGACAGTCATGGCCCCATTTTGTCCACACTCCCGACCGTTGCCTTGCCTACAGTGCAGATGCAAATGTGAGTTTTAATACTACTGACTCTTAAGCTCTCCTCTTTTACAGCATCTCCACCTCCACTAGTAGTAGGCTTCTAATACAACATGTTAATACAGTCTTTTGGACTAAGCATTGCCTTTCAATACTGCATGTAGTATCTAGGCTGCTAAGCGGCACTAATTAATTACTTTTGGATTTGTCAAAGAAGTTCTGAAAAACTACCAGCTACTTGCCATGCTGAAAATCTGAAACAAACTCTCATGTACGAACTATATTCATTGTTTAGTGTAGTGCCTAATTGTAAAATATTAGGCACCTTGCTGCCAAACCAGCCCAGGTACTACTCTAGTGTAAAACTGAGTTCAGATGTTTTGGACTTGTAAATATGCATGTCCAAATATATTTTATTTTAAATTACCGCTTTTGATTCGCTGGCCATAAGGATCGGCCCAAACTAATGACATTTAAATAATTTCACTTTTTTTTCTTTTTTCCATGTGCACGGTGTGAGTATCGGGAGATAGTTAACTCTCTATGTTGCATGTGATAATCACTTGTAGAGGCCCAAATAGGAGGTGTGGGTGGAGATACTCTTTACTCCAACCAAATGGCCTACTTGCACCTAGAGCATTGGCCCAAGCATAACATGAAAACCAGGTCTTAACTCCAAGTGCCTACATCTTGCTGTTGGTGCACAAAAAGGTTTGGTGAAAGTGAAGATGACGTTGTAGGGGAAACATATGTTTAACTCCATCACCTAAGAGAAACAATGTTTCAAACACATCTATGTATCATCGCATAGTCATGATATGTGTCCTTCTTCTTTTTCTGTTTTGTGATTAGGTCTCTTTGATTGGTCCTAAACCATAAAATATTGGAAAGATCCCAAAATAGAAGCTTATGTAAGCTTTCCTTAGGTCTAGCAACATAGGTTACAAAGGGTAAAATCTTGAGCAAAAGATATGAAATAAAGTGTGGTGTTATTAGGAACAATGAAGGGAACGCATTTGCAGCATCATTGGGAACCTTGTGGGAACATTAAAAACAAAATTTGGCCTTCCTAAGTGCATGTTGAGCTTTCTCATTGGTTGCATGAAATTTGTATTATAAAAATTGCTTGTCACCATTTTTGGCCTAGAATAGTTCCCTACATAAGAGGGTGGGTACCAATGTTGGTATAGTATGTAGGGTCATCAATTGGTATCAAAAGTGGTATGAGCTCTAGTATCAAGTACTAGACCACTCTAGTCTCTAATCTTCAAATACCTGGTTTGATATCAAGATACCTTGGTATTAGGGCTAGAAAAAAATAGAGAATTTCAAACTAGTAGGGTACTAAGATGCTGATACCAATCTCAATATTTATACCAAGGAGCTCATCTTTTTTCCCTTTGGTATCACTTCATGCTACTTACTAGGAATTGTTAGCTACAACAAGAGTTTCTAGGTTAGCAATGGGCACATATTTGTAATAAAGTTATGCATTGAGAATCCGATCTTGATTTTGTTCTTCCAAGTTTGGCATCTATTTGTGAAAGAGAAAGAATTGAAGGAACTCTCTCTCCTATTCTTTTTGTTCCTTTGTTTCCCAAAGAGGAAAATAAATTGTGAAGTCAGATTTTTCTCCTCCACATTTGAAGGATACCTTAAACAGGGAATTAAGTTTTTCCCCCTCCACTTTCTTTTTACAATACTTTGAACAACAATATGAAAAAATTTGAAAAACAGAAATAGAAGATGAAGAACCTTCAAAACAAAAAATTTACTTTACTATACCAATGGTTATTGCATGCACCAATTGGTATATAACACTAAATCTATATTGACACCATTGCACACCCCCATTCACAATGTTTGTGTTATTTATACCAAATTAGTAACCAATTTCTAAAAAACATTCAAATACAAGTGTTGTACTGGTATCTCACTTTTGTTGAAATCTATATTTCATGAACTTGTGAAAAGGCTGAACCCAAAAAACAAAAAACAAATTAAAATCAAAAATTTTAAAAATATCTCTCTCTCTCTCTCTCTATATATATATATATATATTCCCATTCTTTACTCAGAGTTGAAATTGCAAAAGATAGCAGAGTTTTCCAACACACGTGCACTTATGATTATTTTGTACCTTAGTTTTTGATGGAAAAACAAAGAGATGGGGACTTGGATGGAATTTGTACAATGATTTGTAGCTTAACCTAAACTCCCCATTTCAAACACCATTCAGAGTCACAGACCTTGTCTCTCATACACAACAAGGACAAAACCCAGAATCATTTGACAACAATAGTTGATTACAAATGCATCAGCATTAGATGGGGATGCCAGTGGTTGGTTACTAGATTATCCCAGAACCTTTTCAGTTTCGGGTGGTGATTAAATTAGTTTTTTGGAAATTTTGGCATTTAAAAAAATTATCTATTTGAAAATAGACAACCAAACCCAAAGTAGGTCACCATGCGGGCATAGGGACAAATCATGTTCCAAATGCTCCGCTAGTCGCAAGAAGTATATCAGAAAGAGTATCTAAAGTGTCCCTTATTCGTTACCTGCTCACAAGTTCTGTACACAAGGGGTGTGTCACACTCTGGCCTTGCCATTCACATTTTGAAGTATCTTAAGGCAAAAGAAGAATTATAGAAACTCAAATATTTCACCATGCAAAAATATAATCTTCAAAAACTCCTCTAAAAGAAACCAAAATCCTTCAAAATATTATAACTCTCTAACTAATCTCAAGTTTCAACACAACCCAAAATATCATCTTTCAAAAATCCTCATATAAAAATAAACCTATTACCTAGGGGCCAAAATCCCTTAAGCTACTATACTCTACAATGAGTCTGAACACAATATCTCTGCACTCTTTTTGTCTTCAAGACAAGGAAAAAGAGACCCCAAGAACAGTGGCAGGCTGGGTGCAACACAACTTTGGCTAATGATCTCAACAACCCAAACCCAAAGACCAACTAACAATAATGTAATACCATGGCAAGTTCAACATTTCAGAGCCAAATACATCTTTTTTTTAATTTTAAAAAAAAAACAAGAAGTTTCCACAATAAAAAGCCATGGACAATCAGTGGCAAAACCCACCCCCTCCCCACCAGAGGATGTTATACTCCCCCATGGACCTTCAGCAAGGGAGGACCCTACCAATTTGCATGCCAATTTAGGTCTCACAAAAATGGTCCCTGACATTGAAATCTACTCACACAATCCCTGAGAAGTGAGTAAACCTGTGGGACCTCTCTTACCCTACAAGTCAGAGGAGGAAATGATAGCCTAGTAGCTTGGCAACTTCAACACTTGTCTGTCAAATAATTAATTAATTTTGAAATATTCATTTCGACAAATAGAACTTTATTTAATATTTCAATATTTTCAATACATTTTTTACTTTTCTATTATTTATTTATTTTAATAATAGTTAATTAATTTGAAATATTTTCCTCAGAATTTTTTTTTGAACATTTCTGAAAAGAATATAGTGTTCGTGTTGAAATTGACAAGGTGCTATGGTAGCTCAGCACTTCAAGCTTGACAGGTGAGAAACTTGTCTACAACTATCTTGGATGGTTTGCAGAAATAGAAGACTCACCAAATGGTTATCAATGCAATTCTTAAGGTCTACAACTATAGTTATAATCATAGAATGGGTTCTCAATATCTACTCATGGTTTTGAGAATCATCAAAACCTTGTAAAGCTTTATTTGTAAAACACCTTGCATATTCAAAAAATGTACATAGGTATTGAAAAAACAAGGGATAATTTAAAGGGCATAAACTTAGTACAAACTAGATGTCAAAAACTCTCCATCTCAACAACCAATAGCTTATAATAGGTCAATTATGGCAATGGGGGGTGTGTTTTAAAAGGGTGGAAGTCAAGAAGTAGCTAGGCCTATTGTTATTGCCCAATTAAAGATGGAGGGTGCTTACATCCTTTGCAACGTAATTGAAATTATTTGACAAAGAAAAGTAACCAAGACAGAAAGGGAAGGCCCTTTGGCCTTTTTAGGCTCCAAATAACATTAGCACACTCATGTAAAAACACATTGGTCTTTTTGTGTAAACATCCAAATACTTCAATTGCTAAAAGAGGAGTTGATTGATGAGGTGTCGATCATGCTACTTACTTTTTTTGGTTTGAGCCACATTAAAAGCAGCAAGTCTTTAAATTGTGCAAGATTGGGGAAGTAGATCTACACATGTTGGGTCAACTATGACAACATGATCAGTTAAGGTGTGGATTCCATCTTTGGTGAACACAATGTCAACACATCAACAAAAGGAATTGAGAGTAGTTATAGGAAGTGCATGTAGTTATTTTCTTCCCACGTGGAAGTTAACATGTCACATAATGGTAGCAAAGGTGTCATGAACTTCATCTTGGGTCCTTGTGCATTCATTTCCATGAATGAACATAAAAAATGGATACGTGTAAAGTTGATGGGATGTGTGCACACACATCGAAAGGGGTTTGCAATTGAAGGATGTGGTAATCCAAGTTACGTTTTAAGTGTTATGGAAAAACTAGGGGAAGATAATCGAAAAGTTGGGAAGGATAATGGGAATCCACTCGCGAAATCTTCTAGGTGGAAGCAATCTCGAAGGTGTTTGAAGATCATCCCAAAAAGAAGACTTGCAAATGAATTCAGCATGCATTGGAATATTAGTTTGAAATAATCAAATGAAAGTTCAAAGTGCTAATTTAGTTCATAGCCTTTTTTTTTAAATAGGAAGAATTCGTTTGATTCATTATGTAAAATGGTGAAAGTTGAAGTGATCTCACAAGATGTGGGTGCAAGAGAAAATGGTGCCAAAACTCATGCTACTCAAAAATATTTTCTTGCACTTCCAAGTATTAAACTATGAAAAAAACGTTTATGAATTAGAAAATCATGTTGGGTAAAAGGCATTGAGCTTATGACATGCCCCCAAACTCTTCAAAAGACCCAAAGGTGGGTCTTAGAATGAAACAGTGGAAGGAAAAAAAAATTGGGGCACGCTTTTTAATTGGTAACACTTCAAGGGTGAAAGGGTGTGTTGAAGTTTTGGGACGAGATTAAGATGAACTCACAAGCGAAAGTTCAAAATGACATGTACTTACACAACCAAGAAAAAAATTCGATTAATGCAAATTAAATGGAAGTGGTGTGGCAGACTTGATAGTGATAATCTTAAGCACAAGCTTTACATGGCCCACAACCTTTGGGAAGAGGCACCATTCCCCTCCTTATAATATACTCTATGTTTATTCGTGAGGATTACATCCAAATGTCATTTTTCTCGAAACTCTCAAATGGGAGTCCCAAAATTGGGACTTATGTTGTCCCAAAACCAAATTTTTTAATATGTTAATGAAATATCTTGTAGCCCTCAAAAAGATCTTTTCAATGATGCATAACATGCCCCAATCGGACCTCATTTGACTCCTTTTCAAGGATTTATGGTTGGGTGTCAAATTCTCAATTTGATTCCCCCCCTTTTTTTTATCATAACTCATGCAAATCAAGTTTAAATGAGCAATGCCAAGGCACTTTGAGTATTTACGCTTCAAGAACTTTCTAATGGTGTCTTGGGGGCCTAATTTGGTGTTTGTTTCCTTTTAACCAAGGCTGTAAACATTTGCAACTCCCACACTAATGTAACTCCAAAAATGAGAGTGCACTTGGGAATCATTGGGCTTCATCCCTTACACTCTCCCTCATTTTGAAAGTTTGTTTCATACCTAAACATTATTTCATCCTAATGGGCCTTTGCATTTCACACTTGATTGTGAACCCAATGTTAAGGTTGTGACAACTTGAGTTTGAATTCCAAAAAAAATAAAATCCTCCTACAAATTCCCAATCCTTTGTTAAAAAAACGTTTGAATTTTGTATCATCATTTCCCTATGCCCAATGGCCCCCTTTCAAAAAAGGAAAACAAAACACCATTGGGGTAACAGAAAGAGCAAGTACCAAACTATCACATTATGAGGGTTTTGTGCCAACTTATGAAGTGGAAAATAAAATGTCACTTATACATCATGTCGTAAAGTGGTAAGGATGCAATCCTACAATTGAAAACAATGAAAGCCAAGATGGAAGGACCCAAGGACATTTAATACCAAAATTTAAACCCAAGCTAATGCAATCAAGTTGGGAATAAGAGGAGATATTAGGCTAGGATGGTCATGTAAATTTAAATTAGATGGATTGGATGTTTGATAATAACACTCATGACAAATTAACCTTCAAAAAGCAAATTTAACACCCACAAATGGGGCAAGAGACTCTAGATGGAAGTTGTATGCATATTGAGAAAATGGGATAGGTTGAAAGTCTAATCATGTATAAACTATAAGGGCTCACAAAGCAGAGAAGGGGAAAAGTCCCTTTTTGAAAATTTTTGAAAAAATCAACTAATTACTTGTTGGTAAAATTGCCAATTCTTTAAGATTTATCACATAATTGGAACTTGTAGTTTTTTATTCTGAAATATTCACAATTTGATTCTAAAATATTCACTACTAACACAATCAAATACTCACCCAACAATGGTCTAAATTTTTGGGTGCTTTTACATTGAGAAAAGATGATGAACCCAAGTTAACCTGTTAAAATGTCAGGCTGGACCAATTTGAATGTATCTTTTACTTTCTCGAACATTCAGAGGTTAGAGGAAAATTGACTTTGATACTACCATTTCAAATAGACAATGTTGTTTTGGTTTATGATCTTTTATTTTATTAGTGGTGTCTTGATTGTTATGTTCTTTCGCAACATGTGTTGTCAAGCTTTTATCTGGTTTGTATTTTTTGTGAATGAATTCCAATCCCTGTTTTATTCTTTTATTTTTTTAATAGGATGTTGGTGGTCGCGTATGTCTGAAATTGGTGCAAAGATTATTTCGTAAACAATTGCTTTTTAATTTCTATGTGCATTTTGAGGGATCTCCTCCAGCAGAAGAACCGTAGGACATTATGCTAGGGAAGCTCCCCGATTTGATATGTTCTCACGTTCCCATGAAATTTTATTTCTTGTAAAGAAACAAGAAAGAATTGAGGAGATGAAACCAGAGTTGTTTCGGTAAGGGGAGGTTCTGTACTCGTGCATTTTCCTGAGGTTCAGGAACACCCTCAAGCTCACAATCTTGGGTGCCCCTCCCTCAGGAGAGAACGCACTCGACCGAAAACCTTCCTTGCAACATAACCATTTCAAATTCCAACAAAGGCATTCATGTGGTGTTGAACTTCACATTCAGACAATGCAGTCTTATTTTTAAAATTCATATAAAATGAAACTGACACAAGATCCATTTTGTAAACAGGCAATCTGGAGGCTTTGTTGTCGGTATATAGTGAACATTCAAAGTCCTCATTCCGTTCCGTTCCGTTCCGTTATTAATTGTGACAATTTTTTTCTTTAAAAGGGAATCACTAGTCTGCAAACTGAAGGGGAAAATAATAAATAATAAATAATAAATAATAAATATTTATATGTCTCTTCTGTGTAGAGCCTATACAATAAGGTGGCTAAGAAAAGCAATGAAGACAAATATGGTCGCTTCGAATAGTAGCATTGGGTTGATCCATCCCTAACATTCTATTTGCCCATAGTTGCAAAATGCAGGCATTACAAGAGTACTTCTGAAAAACAAAAAAAAAATCCCCCAGTCTGTCCTTAGCCATGTTTTTTAATTTTCACCTTGTCATTCCCAGCCCCATTGTCGGTGTCCCCAATATACATGTGCTAGGGGATATGTAACATCTTACGGTGCCCCTTGTTACTCGGTATGTGATAAATGGTATGTGATAAAATAACACTAGATAGTGAAACCAGGTGATATATGTGTAGGGTAAAGCCCTAGGTCATGGGCACAAGTTGATCGTTGAATGCAGGCAGATTTTGATTATGTCCTCGACCCCATATCCTCTTATTTGGGCATCCATGAGTGTTTATCACTTTCTACATACCGTAATAGCTTTTCAGGTTCAGCATCTTGTTGCTGATGAATTCTTTTATTTTGAAATTTGACTTCAACACAAGAAAAAGAAAAAGAAATTGAAGTTTTGATAATACTTTATTTAAATTAAAAAATATTCGACAACGGTCTGAAATCACTTAAAGTACATGCAATAGTATTAAATATTGAAACCCTAAAATTAGCTTGTAATAACTTTTTGAATCCTTTGAAATTTTGGCATCAGTAAATAATAAT
Source organism: Sphagnum tenellum (assembly GCA_963921925.1). Classification (NCBI taxonomy): domain Eukaryota; kingdom Viridiplantae; phylum Streptophyta; class Sphagnopsida; order Sphagnales; family Sphagnaceae; genus Sphagnum; species Sphagnum tenellum. The sequence continues at coordinate 13,583,142 of OY998154.1, forward strand.
TTTTTTAAAAATCAGCAAGAAAAGACCTTAATTTTCTAAACTTTCTACATTTAAAATTATACATATATACATTTTTATTTTTTTTAAATTTTTTTGCTGAACTTGAAGGGTGCTACAGTACCCATGTAAATACTTATTCCCCATCTGGACTCATAAACATGAAAAAATAGACAATTGTAGAGTGAGACACTATTCAAATATTACCAGCACCGGGCAAAGCATTACAGATGATCGGCCAAGAGCAATGTGTCTCCTTTAGATCGACCTCATGGAGTTCCAAACTACAGGCCCCAAAACTGAGTTGGAACACTACTTCAAGGCCCTAGTACTTTATCCAACATACTAAAGTTAGGAAAAGACGGCACCGAAATCCCCCGTTTGGTCACATAGGGGATGAGATTTTGAAAAAACAGAGGAAAAAAAAGTAAAATTGGGCTTCAACGGGGTACGAAATGAAACTCAGTTTAGTCCCGAATTTGGTCCTGAACTGAGTTCGCCCTGTGCTTTTTTTTCTTTCTTCCTGAACGCCTTCAATCAATCACTGATGCTGCTGCTTATGTGTACTGTAGCTCTAAATGTTTTCGAGCTTCGTGCATTTAATCCTGAGTCTCAGAATTTCATGACGCTTATTTAATAAAATTTCATTACTTTGCGGATACCAGTCAGGTGAGGATGATGAAGCATCATCAAATGACGGGTGCAACTCCGGCGCAACAGGGCATGACTTTACTACGGATAACTCTAGTGTGTGTACAAGCAATTTGATTGCCTTGGGCAGATAGATGTTCATTTTGCGGCAGATTGACATCATCTGACAAGAGCAGCTCTGTTTCAGAGCATGCTTGATGGCAGAGATATCTCCATCAAGGTCATCGGCAGACTCCTCAGTGTATGTTTTCAAAGTTTCTTTTAACCATGTGAAATTGTGTCAGCTTCAACTTGCTGCGGCCTTTATGCTAAACTTAATTGCAAGGGTACACAAAATCTCTGGAGTGATGGTGGAGTGATGGTGTAAAAGTGTTAAAAGTTAAAAAGCTCAAGGTCCTGACTCCTCACTCCTGCTAGGAGACATTTTTAAGAGTACATGCCTAGCCTCTCAAGACCAGGCTAGTTCAATTTCTTTTATTGGCATTGCCTACCAAGAAGGCAAGGATATTGTGGTTGTAGATTCATTATAGAGTATATAGTAGCTTAATGGATTTTGGCCCCTAGGTAATAATAATGGTCTATTTTTATATGTCGATTTTTGGAAAGATGACATTTGGGCTTGTGTTGAAACTTGAGATTAGTTATAGAGTTATAATATCTTGAAGGATTTTGGTTTCTTTTAGAGGATTTTTTGAAGATTGGTATATTTTTGCATGATGAAATATGTGAGTTTGCATAATTCTTCTTTATCCTTAAGATACAATTTAATGTAAATGGAACATGCAAGGTACACACCATTGTGCCCAATAAAGTGCCTTTGAGGAATTTAAGTGAGCCCAAATTTCCAAATGGTCTGTACCTGGCACAGTCCATAACATAATGGTTTTCATTCATGATTTGCACAATGGGCATTTTTGGATTTTTGTACAATGGCTAATTCAGGTAGCCCCAACAAGACCTAACCAATGTGCCTAGTAAGGGAACTAAAAAGAGGCAGTAAAGGTCACATGAAAACCATTATGAGGAGGGTAATGGTTGAGGAGTGGGGTGTCACCCCCATGGAAAGCAATAAATAATAATTTGTTCTTTCCCCCCCCCCCATGATAGGCATTATTACCTACACATGATGCAATGGATATGGAGCAGCCACAAACTTTTGTGTGAAATTTCCTTCAAATGCCAAAAAACAATTCAGGGTTGCACACCTGACAAAGCTTTTCCCAAGAAAGTTGAAAACTTTTGCCCCAAAAACAAAGTTTCTACACTAGATTCCTTTAATTTAGAGTGCATGTTCTTGCAACTCATCATGTAACAACAAGATTATAAAAGAAAATTATTATCCTATGTCAAGTGTGTTAATTTAGTTGTTGAGTTAGGTCCCAATTATTTATAGATAAATCAGGTTGTTTCGGCTTTTATTTTGAAATGGTTCAAGTGTGAATAGAGTTTTAAATTTTTTATGAATAGGATGAAATCCCAATTTGTGTGATTTGAAATCACTTTTGACAATTCAAAATGGTCACCCATCTATAATGAAAATAGGAACCAAGCCCAGCACTATCACACAACAAAATGAAAAAATTAATTTAATGCACAAAAACACATAAAAACTGGCATACAACAAATCCAACACCACAAAGATCACTTCAATCCAACATCATATGACGAAAATATAAACCTTCAAAAATTTTGGACGGATGAAAAATTATCGTCCAGTTCCAAGGGGCCAAAGTGTTCAAAAGAATGTCAAATCATAGGTGGAATGTTCACCTACTAACTTACTCGACATTCACTAGCCTAATGTTCAGTGACTAGCCTAGGCCAAAAATAAAATAAATATAAAAATCAAACAAGAAATCCCATATGAATGAAATCCCAATAACATCCACATTATGGATGAAAGCCCTTCTAGATGGATCAAAATTTGAAAAAAAATATTGAAAGCAAGATCCCAGAATCCAAAAAATAAAATAAAATTTAAACACATGGTAGGTTCAGATTAATGTTGAACATGTCCATTAAGTTTATAAATATGATAAATAACCAAAAAAAAAAAAAAGGCGGGTCTAGATTGAACCCCCTTAACTTAAGCTTGCTATGAAGCAAGTGAACCTACCAAATTTCCTAAGCCAACCTGATTTAACCCAAGCCTCGACCAAGAAGTTTAATGGTGATGGTGAGGCAGAACTTCATGCTCCCACTTGCTTCCCCCTCATTTTTCTTCTCGTTCTTCTCCTCTTTCCTTCTTTTCTTGCAATTGGTGCCTACTCGAAGACAACCACAAAGACAAAAACAAGGATGTGGGAGTGCCCCTTGTCTTTGCCCATTTACTGTTGCTACAAATGGGGCCAATGATGAGATTCATGTCAACAGCAAGGAAGAGAACCCTCCCCACACTACACTGCTATTATGGAAGGAGCCTGACCAATGGTGGCAACTCTTGTTGTTGTTACCACCATCGCTGATGCAACAAAAAATCAAGAAAAAGGAAGAGGCGAAGATAAGAAGGGAGAAAAAAAGAAATGGGGGTGGACCCTGTGATAGAAATAAAGGCCCTCTTTGGTTCATATTTTCTTTCACAAATCTATGGTCCAATCCTTGTTTGGTTTCAACTCCACATGGAGTTTTTAACCAAAAATCACAAAAAAAATTCAAGTGAACTTCTTCAACTCAAGAAGCAAATCAAGAAACACCTCACATCTACAACACATACTAGCACAATTAAAACCACAACTAACACATCACACAACATCCTAGCAAAGCTCCCAAACAAACTAGTCCATGTGCAAACCACACAACTAAACACCCAATGCGTAAACAAAATTGAATCTAGTTGTAACACTACACAATACTAGACCAAAGTTTTGGTGTTTCAAAAGTTTGAAAAAATCTAGAGGCTAATTTTCCATTTTTTTTTGGAAACTCACATCTCATATATATAGAAATGGAGTCATGGTTGTATGCATCGGTAGGTTCTTGGGGAGGAACATTACTGGCATGGGAGAATTAGATTTCAAGGCATTTAAAAACAAAAATTCCTTGAAACTTGTTCATGGGCATGGAAAGGTAGTGTATGTGAAGGTATTTTTGTCACGTTTTTTTCAGGACCAACTCTTTGAGTTTCTAAACACCTATTTCGATCACCTACATGTGATGGAATGTTGCTCCATCACTTAATGAAGTTGATTTCTATTTAAATTCCTATCATGATTCATGTGAATGAAGTTGATTTCTATTTGAATTCCTGTCATGATTCATGTGCAAGGATATCAAAAGTGGAGATTTATGTTGGTCAATTTGTCAATTGATTTCAAAGGGTAAGGGAGTTGCTAATGTGTATGCCATTTGACCATAACCTAGGGTGAGCTAGAACTCTCCAATTGACCTCTTGATGATTTGTGAATATTATTATGTGTGAAACCTTAAATGAAAAGCCATGTGCCTTCTCATGCATGCCTCTATCATTGCATTAAACCTACATGTCATCATTGCTATGGTTAATGGCCAAGCATGGAACAAAGCTACCATCTAATCTTGATCATTGAAAAGATATTATTTGATACCTAGTTTGTCCAAACATATTAATTAGGGTTTATGTACAAGTTTGTTCCAACATTTGGAAGGGTTGCATTGGATGATTATTGCAAGTTTAAATGTGCCCACATGAGGTTCATCTTGTGAAATGGCACTTATACTATGTGTTTATTATGGAAATATATATGTATCTAATTACATCTACTTCTTCTTCAAATTCAACTTTAACAATCCTCACTAATTGTGCATCAAATGGGAATGGGAATGTTAGTGGCAATAGGACCACTGGAAATGGTGGAATTCATTTTTCCATTAGTAGGCGAGGTCATTTGCTTACATTCAACCTAGTTATGGAATTGTTATAAAAATTTTGACGGAATCATCAAAGGGTTTGGACCAAAAAGGTAAAAAAATAATAAAATTTTCAACGTAAACCCTATTAAAGCTTATGGGAGGCTTGTGCCTAGATGCACAAATTGATCATGATGACCCAAGGCATAATGAAGCTTAAGCGGTTTAATTTTTGTATGGGATCTTAAACAAAAAGCTTAGGCACAAGGTGCAAAAATTCCATATTATTTTAATTCACACAACCCACTTTAGCAATGTGTTTTAATCATGAGAATGCATTAAGATGAACATGGTGAAAATAATGAATGCTTACACTTGGGTTTAACAAAGGAAACTTAAGGAATGCATCCATGCCATCGGTTCAACAACCTCGTGGCTAATCCAATAAAGGCACGTAATGTGCCTTTATTGGAAAACCAATGGGATCAAATCAAGACAAGGTGGTTCCACATCATATTTAATTGAATGAAGGGGCAACTAAATGATTAACAATGGGTTTCATATTTGCACTTGGCTTATTAATCCTTTCAGTTCAAAACCAAAATATTCAACCATGGTGGATTTCCATCAAGCAATTCAACATTGTTATTAAATTTAAGGGGAACATAAGCTAAACTTGCCCCAAATAAAGGGGTGGTTTGGACATTATGTACCATTCAAAGTAATTTCATATTGTGTTTTGTATGTGTGATGCCGACAATAGTTGTAGTTGTCGACAAAGGAACATATGACAATTATCAAGTGTGTTAGTTTAGATGTTCCATTAGGTTTCAATTAGTTATGGACAAACTAAGTTAATTTAGTTATTTGAGTTTTTACGTTCAACTATGAATGAGGTTTGGAGTATTTTGTGGATGGGATATAATACGAATTTGTGTGATTTCAAATCATTTTTGATGATCTAAAATTGTAACACATTCTATTATTGTACGCAAGTGTTTATGTGTTTTTGTGCACATTGTTAGTTTTTGCAATGTGTTATGTAAAATGTTGGTCTTAAAATTTTGTTTCCATTATAGATGAGTGGCAATTATAGTTTGGACATGGTGTACCATTTAGAGTATTTTCATGTTATGTTTTGTATGTGTGATGACAATGATATTAAATAGTTGTAAACAAGAACATAGGAACACACAACACCTACCTATCTTGTAGGCAAATCAAATTAGATCCTTGTATGGATGATTGCTAATGTGGCTACACCAAAAAATGATGGAAAAAAAAACATGGATGTGCATATAGACAAATAAAGTCTACAATATATGGATTGGAACCCACTCTTTAAATGAATTTTTTTTGTTTCTTTAGTGAACAACATTTTTAAAAAACACATACAACGATAGTCCTTTTGGTACATTGTTGCACACATTGAACATCAAATGGCAATGTGTATGATTAATGGTGTCACAACCCTAACTTTGGGCTCGTAACCAAAACAAGGGCTTGCAAAGTTGTGGGCCAAGAGGGAAGCCCAAGAGTGAAGGAAAGTGTGAGGGAATGAACCCTCACACTCCCAAGTGAACTCCCACTTTGGGAGTTGGAGTCCCAGTGGACTCCCAAATTTTCAAAGAGTGATCGCATGGGTCAAAACACAATGGATTGAAAGTTTTTCTATATTATTGGAAAGCTCTTGGAATGTAAATGTCTAAAATGAGCTCACATAACCCATTTAGATATTTGAAACACAAGTTAGAGCCCCAAAAATGGTCGAGAGTCAAATTGGCAATTCGACTCCCAACCACTAAAAGTCGGGAATCGCCTCAATTTCCTTATGTGCAAGTGGTGTTTGACATATCGTTGGAAAGCTCTCGACGAGGGTTACAACTCTACTTTAAACGTCATTTCAATCGAAGATCTACACGCCAAGTTATGGGTCCCCAAAGTCACGGGAATCTTAACTATGGGAATTACGAGACTCCCACTTGGGAGTCCTAGGACAAAACGACATTTGGGTGCTGGTCCCGTGGCCAGCCACAAAGTACATTATAAAGGGGAAGGTGGTGGCTTCCCCCAAGTCCAGGCTGTGGTGAGTCTTATGAGTTCGAATTTGCATATGGTTTGTTCTAACACCAAAAGTGTTTCAATTATGCATTAACCAACTTATTCTTCGCTTTTGTGTACATCCATGTGAGTGATTAAGTGTTTGTCATTCTTCTTAATCCCATCTTGGAGCTCCAACACGCCCCTCTACCCCCAAAATGCTGTGAGCCAGGGAACATGTCCCCAATTCCTTGTTATTCCGCTATTTTCACCTCAAACTCACATTTGAGTCTATCAAGGAGCTTGGGAGCGCATCAAATGAGGTTTCAAGCACCTACAAAAAGTAATTTTGTAAGCTATAACTTGTCATGTGAAAAAATAAGAAATGTTAAAAAAATAAGAATGAAAAAAACAACTTTAACCGCCAAACACATGGAACCTCCTAAGGGTTTTTCAACATTCCCACCACTTGAAATCCAAAAGTTAATGCATTAGATAAACCAACCATTGGATTTGGAATGAAAATCATGGTTAGTTGTGACAAAAAATTTGAAGCATAATGGTTTGGGGATCATGAGATCTAACATTTCGATTGACAACATTAAAGGCTGATAGGAACTATTCAAGCTAATATCAAAACATTTCAACATCAATTCAAAGCACCAAACACCTTCTTCATTGTTGCAACCTACTATGGATTAATGAAAAGGTAATAAAAAATCATTGTGAGCAAGGTTGCTTCCTTTGAGGGTTAAGTTCAGCAACCATGTTTTATAATCAGGTCAAAGTCAGACACTATACAACTCTCACCACCTTGCAATTGCTAGAGGTACAAAGAGGGCTAAAAACTACAACCCACAATTGAAATGTGGGTACTATAAATCATCCAAGTTTCAACAGATAATATTGACCTCATACCCACCTACCCCCCATCCCACAAAGCACTTCATGCTAATACTTTCCATCATGCTGTGTATTGATTCTTAGTTCTTACATTCAGGCAAACCCTCCAACCCTAGAGAGCTCATTACATTGCTTGTTGTCAATAACCCTCCCCCTGCCAAATTTGACATGGGATTCTCTAATTAACATACCATTTAAAGAAGTCTATGGCCAAACTCAACATGGACCCAACAAAAAATAAATTTAAATCATTTTTGTTTGCTAGATCAGTTTTAAATTGCAAAAGAAAAAACAAAATTGGCTTATCATGTGTTTAGGGGTTAATACATAAGAACCCACTTAGAAGCAATATGCCATATTGCCTAAGTTTTTCTTTTGGGGGGAGAGGAGGGGCGATGGATTTATGTTGTTCTCAATGCATTCCCATGAAATTCCCACTGTGTTCCCATCAATTCTCAAATGTGTTCCCAAACATGTTCCCAATAGCTCTCACTTTATCCCATACCCTTTGGCCTAAGTTCTACTCTTGTGACCTACCTTACTACCTTGGGAGCTTCAACACTAATTATATTGATTTTAGATATGTTGAGATTTTCAGATTTTTTTTTCAATTAACAAAATATTTGTGAAAAGGAAAATATTAAAATTTCAAGAAAAAAATTTATTTGTTGAAACGAAAATCTCAAAATTAATTAATTAATCGACAGAAGTGTGCTGGTGTGCTGAAGCTGCCAAAGGTACTATACGGTATATATGCAGCTGAAAGGAGGAGATAACAACATATCTATCTTGGGACTGCCCAAAAACCTGCATAATTACGCATTCACAAGCTTATTACCAATTTATAGGTCACTTGAAAACATGCATGAAACTTAAGTACTGCCATGATGCCATTGCAATCATGAAATATAAGGATGACAAGCACAGAAAATCTGTCTGTCCAGTGTGCGGATAACTGATGAAAGTGCAACCAAGTTCATCATCATAGTAGCTCACAATTTTGCCAATAAAGAAGGCAGATGATTCAAACATGTTCTGAGTTTGGGTCTGAGGTCTCTGTCTCTCAGATGATGCAAAAATTAGAGTAGTTAATCTGTGTCTAAGACATCCAAAGATATCAACAATGAAGGTAAAAGGCAAGTATGACAGGGTTGCAGAAACAGTGTGCAACCCAATAAACAGGATGACATAACTTAACGGCGAGGCCTAGTTTGCTTTGGGCATAAGTTTTTCAGGTTCTTCTTCTCTATTTGTGGGTCTTGGTTTCCTCACTATCTGTAGATGATCTACTGTTTGAAGCCATTTGATTGCTTGTCCTCTACAATGAAAAATTGTCAGTGCAACATGTCTGAGTTCTGGGATCTGTTACCTAGTTGACATTGGCACACAACCTGACTCCAAATTTCTGCCACCATGGTAAGGACATTTGCATCCATTATCTATTGGGGGAGAGATTTGGGGTTTCGTTCAGACATAGAATTCTTCTCTGAGCTCCTTCTGTGCTCCCATGCCCTCCTGCCATGCAACTCTTACAGGAATGGGCAGGAAATTTAAGACGTCTGCCACTTATCTTTTGCAGCCTTGGAAACAGCAGATTTGATGTATTGTGGGGAAGGGGGGAGGAGGGTCTGGCTCTTCCCAATAGCTAATGATTCTTTTTCTTGTCAAATTGTTGTTATTGTTGACACTTGGGTGAGTTGAAATTAGTTTTTTTCCTTTTTTTTCCCTGTCCAAAGTGTTTCCAAAGAATATTTGAGAATAAGTATACACTCAATTGATGTTTGGATGGTTCATGTATTTTGGTCAAAAACACGATGAGCCAATAGCCTACTTGATGATTAATATGTACATAGGGAAGGTTTCAGAATCTATGAAAACTTTTCACAAAATGGAAAGTTTGGATGTGGCAACCACCCTACCAACCCATAGAGCACTCTGAGAAAATTTCTTAGTGTATTTGCAGGGCACGTTATATACATGAACATCCACCCTAGAAAAGAGGAGGAATATAATGCCAACTCCTTAAAAGTGGGAGAGATCACAATGCCTACTTATAGGTGTAAGATCTATCCCACTCTTAAGAACCCTCCCCCTCCTATGTCTTGAGACCTTCGTATGTTTTAAGTTCATGATAAGCTTTGTTTCATGCTTTACAATAGGTTTTAACCAAAGAATGAAGGAAGAAACAAGAAAATTTACAATCAAAGTAGCAAAGATGCATACACACGAGGGAAGGGGAAAACATATTAAATGAAACAACAAAGCAAAAATCAAAGTTGAATAAAACAAGTAAGAATTGATGAGGCAACACATCAAAATAATAAAATCAAATAAGCATATTTCTCCCCCTCCCACTGTAGAGCACACTAGATATTTTACTTGGTCTATCTCAACTTCTCTCCAAGGCATAGAAATTGCTCAAACCCATTTTGGTAAACCATGTGTCTTGCCACACCGTACTCTTTTTTTAAATTCCTCTTCCAATTGGACTTTCTAACTTGGAAGAAACAAACACAATGTAACAAAACAACACAACCTCTTCTTTGTTCAATAGTCTTCTTCTCACCATGTTCAAGGAAAGGAGGTCAAAGGCATGGCAAATTTTTCCCAACAAATCAGCTTTTATATATTCCTTTGGACCCATTTGTTAGGCCCCCCCCATGGTCCTTTTCTTCACGATGTAGGTTGAAATTTTAGCTCCCTGAAAAACAATCACTGCTGACCACACTTGTGTCCCTCTGGGCCACCACCCATCCCATGCATGCTTATATGCTTGGACTCTTCACCAAAGACATACAGCACACGACAAAGATGTGCATCTCTGAAAATGCTCAGGAAGGAAACTTTCTTGCAATTGCAGTGTATGAGAGTAGGTGCTGCCGTTTAAAATGACCACAAAACCCTGACACACACAGCAAACAACAAGATCTGCAACTCTCTGAAAGTTCAGGAAGGTTCAACTAGGTACCTCAATGTGATGAGAACTTGGGCTGCTGTTGCAATGATCATAAAACCTGAGAGCATTCAGACCGGCATTCTGCAGCTCCACACTGCCATTGACCTGCAGTAAGTATCCTCCAGAGTTAGTTGGGAAATACAAGAGGCCTGGCACCTAGAGAGATAATTAGACTCCCATCTGTCAGCCAAAGGGGGTGGCCATAAAGCAAGTCTCTGACAGATAATGTCACATGCTTTCACTAGTTCATTTGACAGAAAACCTTGAAGTAGTAGTACAAGGACTCGTAGCTGGATATGTAAAGGATCAAAACAGTAGATTCAGATATGTTATTGTACAAGTACTTACAGTTGGATATAAAGATCAAAACAGTAGATTCAGCTTCAGCGGTGTTAACTTGGTGAAGACACTGCACATGCCCAAGATACTATAAACCCAATTCAATTCATTTTGAGATCTGAAACTGAAAAAGACTGTATCATCAATAAAACTGTCAGTTCAGATGCACTGGAGCATTGATGACTCCTACCAAAAAAACATGCACCCAATTCTGCAAGAATTAGTCAACAAACCATAGTATTCCTGTTCCAGGCAACAACAAAAATACTTCCTTTGCTTCAACAGATACAATGGTATAGATATACCCTTAACCCTAAACCCTACAAATAGTAGCAAAGGATATTTTCTTTGATCCCCAAGAACATATGATGGTAATTTTGATCCCACAAACAGAGCACTCAAGCCAATCGAAACTATTTTGTGCATCACTCTGGCAATCCAAAACAATTCATACATACAGAGTGGCCCTACACAAAAAATTGGCCGAAATCCACACAAGTGCTACTATATAGTATTGCAACATACATTCACAAGACTTTGCCATCTCATCTCTCTAAGTGATAACAAATGCATACATTATCACTACAATTGCAAAAACACTTACCATATCATGAAAGTACTAATTAAGCAGAGTGGTCACCATACAAGACACCTCTAAACCCAAAACCAGAGGCTAAAATCATTAAACTATTCCGAAGGCACATCCAATTTCATATATAGACTTATGCACACTATCTCCCACAGCGTTCTTAACAGTAAACAACTTCAATCAGATCATGTGCACTAATATGATAGAAAGAATCCGCTGTTTTGCTAGAACAGTTTGCATCTACACTGGATGCTTGCACTACCATAGAATACATCAATTACTGGTTTCATGTGCAATCAGTCACCTCAGCTCATCACAGTAGGTCTGATCTACACCTATAGCTATTTCGTAAATAACATTCCTTTATGTGCTCAACACCACATCATCAGGGCAGTATGTTGCAGGAAGTTTCTTCTCAAACTTTCGGATTGTGCTGCTACACACGGGTTACATTTTGATCCTTGTATACAATCTGCAAGTGACATCCACAATTCCAAATCTTTCTTACTATCTTGAAAAAGCCTGGGAATTGGACTGCAGAACGTATTTGTCACTTTGCTTTGCACAATCTTCCAATAGTAAGAAACAATTGGAAAGCTAAGGAAAATTGCAATGACATTTTCATGGTCCATGAATGTCAAATAGAGGTAAATGATACTTACAATAATAAAGCCGTTGTTTATACCTCTATCTATAAGAGCATGATCTTTCAAAGACACTTAGGATTAAGAAACCTCTAAAACTGAATACATTCACACCTCCAAATTGGAGTAATAATCTTAAGTATTGGAATCCATATGAGGTATACAAGTCTTGTTAATTACTGTATGCTAGCTGAGAAAACTTGTCTAAGTGTCAAATGCTCCACCTTTAAGTCTTGGGATATGACTATATCCAAGAGATTGTGAGAGAACCCATTAGAAGTACAATTAAGGTTCACATATAATTTAAGGTACACATGACCATCCACAAAGTCTGTGGTCTAGAGACATGAAGAAATGACAGATCATCTCCAAACCTTTCTATTAAGGTTAACAAATTGACTACTGAAATTTTGATTCACCAAATGTGAGGAACAAATTTATCCAGAGCATGCCAAGAAATCAAATCTAAGTTTTTGCTGCCTTAAAAGTTATGGACAGACTTCCTAGATCAAGGTTTTTTTTGTCAATTTTGTGATGTAGCCTCACTGGCAATCATCCACAAGAGGAATTTCAAATTTGGCTACAGGTCAGGAAAGTAGAAAATTTTAAGAATCCTGGTATACTTTGGCAACCTGTTGGAAACTGTTGTCTAAATATGGCAATATCAGAAAAAAACATCCCTTGAAATCTTGCAACTTTGGCACATTCTTTTCAGGAAAAAAGTCCTTTGTATGAGTCGCACTATATTTCATTTTGTCACCAAGTAGCAAAAATTTGCCAAAAACAAAACCATTTCCCTAGATCTTATATCAGCACTATTCTCCAACTAAACATATTTGAAGATAAGGGCTGACCTCTCCACCAACTATAAAACTGAAACACTGGGACATAATAAGATTCCACTGGAAAAATTATTCACTGGAGCTTTCAGTCTAGCTTTCAAAACTGAAAGGTGATCTTTGTCAAAAAGAGTTGAGAAATCAAAGGAAAGGACTACAACAAATGGGGGAGAAGATTTGTCAGCATCAGTCCTTGGGCAATCCAAGAGCTTGATGACTTCAATTTACTCTCAAGGAGTTTTTTTAAGGATTCTTTATTCTCAGAGGGGGCATCAGCTTCTTGCAACTTGGCAACACCAATGGTCATTGATCATCAGCAGGATAGCTGAATAAAGAAAGCTCAGCCACATAAAAACATCTGAGAAAGAAGATTTGGCTGCATTTACAAATCATGGAGAAAGAATTCCCAACAGAGAAGAAGGTAGAATTCTTGTATTCTCATGAACTTCAGGCTCTATTGAAACCTCAGAGATCCACAAAAATAGATAAGGACAAGTTCATGATGCCCCTGTCCAACTGCTCTAACCCTTCTGACCTAAAATCCATCTATCAAGGTCTGTCTAGTCTACCTTGTAAGAGCAACCCCACCAGTGCACTGTACAGCAAATTTTGGATGAAGAAAAGTCAAAAGATGCTGGTTTGGCTTAGCAAAATGGTTTTTGCCCAGCATTTTTGCTCATGATACGGAGGCTGGCAAAAGGCACAGCAAAGCCAAGTAGCAAAGCCTGTTGATTGCCTACATGGTTTGATTGGTCCAAATGGGTTGCTATTACTAGTCTCCCAGATTTTGCAGTCCCATTTTCAGTTTTATGGGTGAGGTTGGGAAAAGTAAATAACTAATATTGGATGTGAGAAATACTGTTGCAGGGCCACACACTGAGCATGGGTGGAGGTGCTCTAAAGAGAACCTGAGATATAACCATGGATCAGCAAAAGCCAAACAATCGCTGACATTTTCTATGATGAGATTTCGGGCTATCCTCCTCTAATTTGAGCTCCACAATGAGAAGAAGAGAAAATGCATTATACCATCTGCAGTAACCCCGAATTCATAGCCACCATCTCCAAAGACTCCTTTTTCATCGTAAAACTTGACAATGTCAACACAGAAAGCGTTTCAGGACTCAAATTTCCACCAGTAACTTGAAAATCAGGAGGCAGGGTCAAGACTCGAGACACCATCCAGAACATAAGCAGGGACATAGGAGGAGGAAATGAGCAACAAATTCAGTCGCTTCCTCTCTGCCCACCAAACTCCAACCTCCAAACCCAAGGAGGTCCCTGAAACCCTAAAATCGTTTTCAAAGGAAACACAGCTATCGATAAATCTCTCCTCATTTCTCCTAATCACGCCATGATCCATTTGATGCTCATGTAAAAAGTCTTCTGATCCCCCTTTTTTCAATTGAATGTTGTGTCATTCATTCATTCATTCAGACTAACAACGTACGTAACAGCCTAATCTTCTTAACGTTAGCAGTACCCAAAGTTTTCTCTTACCTCTAAGATGAGAAGAGGAGAGAAATCGAACCGCTTGAGACTCGGTCTCCAAAAAAACCAAAACAATCACGAGCTCCAGGGTGGTCTGCTGGGCCGAGAGCTTGGCAGGGGAGACGCGATTCTCGCGCTCCTAGCTCTATACTTCTGGTTTACAAGGAGGTTGGCAATCACGAAGACAAACGATCCCCGCGCCTATAGCGACCACGATCAGATTGGGCTTGGCAATGCAGATCCGGGTTGACGAGACGCGAGAAGGCCGTCGACGTTCGCAGCCATTCCACATCCTTCTCGCTCACGATCATCGCCACTCGCGCCCTAAACCCTAAACCCTTAAACCCCACACTTGCAATTAGGTCTTCTCTTCAAAAAAAATTGCCTATTACCAACTAACCCTAATGGATTCAGAGATTTTTTTTTTTTAAATTAAATTGTCGATCTTTTGAGAAATTTATTACCTGAAATGCTGAAATTTTTAATTTTCAAACAACACATTGCCAAAAGTTTTGAAAACCTAAGAATTATAAGCCCTAGACACTAAGCATGTTTCTCATTTTCTTGGTTGTAATTGGACTTGGCTTGGTTGATAACATGATCTTGGAACTGTAGTGGAAATTGAGATATTGTGATTACAAGTGTTTTTTCATGAATATCATTGAGTAAATGTTAAAACTTGGCACAAAGATTTGTTTCAAGAAAACACATTTCACTGAAACTTTGGTGGTTAGAACTCTAACCCATTATCAACAACATAAATCTTCCACACATTTTATTATAATCCATTTCATTCCGAAATTTGTAGATGTGAATTGAAACATGGCTAACAAAAATCAAAGAAACATAAAGCTCAATGCAAACAAAAATCAAAGAAATGTAACACTTGAATGTTATCTAATAAAAAATATTGACATCCTCATTCATGCTGGAAATATTAATTAGTTTTGACTATAAGCCAAAAATCTTGGAAAATATTATAACAATATGTCAAAATGCATTTCTAAAAATACCTTAACTTCAACCAATCTTTCTCAATTCAACATTCAAATTATATGAGTCCTATGGCCTTTATTTTTTGGTGATAGTACCACCCTAGGGCTTTACCCATCATAAAGCATGAGGCAAACATTTCCATGAACCTCAACATACACAAATCATGAAGAGGCATAGGAGTGAAGGGATCTCACACCTATTCCTTAAAACACATATCTTACCCTTGTAGGTAGGCATAAGATCCCTCCCGTTAATTAAGAGTAAAAATAAAATTCTTCTTCTTTTCTAAGAGGGCTGTTCTCAAATATATAAGTGCCATACAAATACACCAAAATATTTTTCCAAATATTTTATCTTGGGGGAAGGGATGGGAGAGGACGGGATTATGTGGAGGATAATGCCCGTAGGGTGAGGGCATTCCAAAAATAAGAGGCCTAGGATGACATAATATCGAAATTGCACCAAGTTCAACCCCATATTTTGAAAATGTCTCTTGGGCTTTACCCATCATAAAGCACAATGCAAACATCATCACAAAATTAAACATATGTAAGTCACCAAGCCCAAAATGGGAAAGTTTTTATGCCTACTCCTTAACAATAGGAAGGAGCTTACACTTATGACTAGGCATGTCCCTCCCACTCTTCAATTGAAGGGCATATGATTTTTTTTTCTCTAGGAAGGATATTCATGAATATAAAGTGCCTTCCAAATACACATTGAAAATTTTCAAAATATCTTTTTTTTTCCTCATGGAAATATGGATTAGCTCCCATGTTTTTTTAAATGCCTTTCCCCTTCGCACATGCATTAGAGAACGTTTTGTCTTCGATTGAATCACAAGAGGCCAAGCCTTAAGGACAAACTAGGGAAAAATGAATCCAAAAGCCTTGTTCCAAAAGACTTTAAACACCCTTTAATGAATACCATAATACCTTTACCAATTCGGCATAAATTTTATTTTCATTTTTCTGGGCTGAACTTCTGAGAAATTATTTAATATTTGTGTGAAAATTTTAATAAAATTGAAATTTTCATTGTTAGGTTTGAACCACATACTTGCAAGGACAATGATTCAAAATTTACTACCTTTACAATTTCAACATTTTTATTTTTTTAAAATTGTTTTGTCAAACTTTTGAGAAATTATTTAATATTTGTGAAAAAAATTTAGTAAAGTCAAATTTTCCACTATTAGGTTTGAACCACATACTTGCAAGGACTATGATGCAAAATTACACTCTGAGGTTTGAATCGTAGACTAGGAGGGACACTACCCTTAGTCTAAAACTACTTAGACACATGAGGTTGTTCCATAATGCAAAAGGTTGTTTATTATTTTATATAACAATTACTATCGAAATTTCAAAACTAAAAAACCTAGTGTTGAAGTTAAAATTTAAAGTTTTATTAATTATTTAATAGTCTATTGTCGAAATGGTAAGGTACTATGATAGTGTCTAATGAAAAAAGTGGCCTACAATGCTTAGATGTTCAGTTTTTGGCGCAAGGTTTGGTTGTTTTCACCTTACAAATATTTTAATGTTTTTAAAACCTATTCATTTCAATTCTATGTTGTTGGTTGTTACTTTCTTTCTAATAAAGATATAGATATATTGAGTTCAAATCTGGCTTAGATAACAAAACATGTAAAACAAATTAAACAACATAATTTTTTTCCAAAACATGCCAAACATCAAAATTACACAAGGTGTTTTGGCACAATAAGACCAGCTCAAAAATGCACTAGACAAAGCTTGTTAAAAAGTACTTAGTGTTGAACACAAACTAGATTTGTTTGCTTAGAAATAACTCGAATAATTTACCATTCCTTTGATTAGGATAACAACATATTACAAAAACCACAATAATGATTCATGTATAATGTACTTTGATGATATCTTTCAATTTTTATGTCCATGATGAAAAGGATTTTATCACAAACATTAATTGATATAAAAGGCTTTGAAAAAGACTTTAAATATCTTTCAAAAATATACATACAAGTTTTTAGAAAATTTTAAATCAATGAAAGTTTTTAGAAGAATAATTGTTAATTTTTCAAAAGATGTAATTAATAAAATCTTTCTACTAAAAATAATTGGTAAAAAACTTCTAAAAAAGGAAATCCATGAATTGTGTAAAACAGTTGGTAAGAACTTATAAAAAATGTGGTCAACAAAAGGTTTTAAAAGGTTATATAGTTTTAAATTTTTATTTAATAAAAATTTATAGAATTTTTAATTGACAAAACTTTTTAAAATGTTATTTTTAAAATTTATTGGATAATATAAATAAAGGTCCAAAATGCACCACCTTTTAATCTCATCAATATAAGTTGATAACTTTATATTATTAATCTGTCTCATGCATAGTTTGCATCATGTTTTATTCAAATAATAAAATCATGTAGTATCAAAAACATAATTTGGACAAAAAACTAAACAAGGAATTCAAAAGGAATCAAATATATGAATTAAAAAAGTTTTCAAGATAAAAACTGATGATTGCATCCTTAATTTGAAGTTGAAAATAGTGAAAATTAAAGGCTTGGAACCTTTTTAATACACTGCATCATAGAGAGGTGCATTAAAATCTTCCTACAAGCACACAATAATACAATATCTTTTGCAAATGATAATAAATAAAACCTAGTTGCCCCTTATGTTTTTTAAACCATGTCAAGAAAGCACAAACAACTAGGAATTGTCTTAAGATTTCTAAATTTTTATAAGTTATCACATACATGTCTTTTGAAAATTATAAAAAACTTTGAAAAGACTTTTTCTCCAAATAGTACACATATGTCTATAATTTATTTTTTATGTCCCTAACATACCCCCCCTCCCCCCTCTTAAGTTGCATGAAGAGCAATATATTTAATAATTCATTGAGGTATTATAAAGTATATCTATTGTTATAATAAGCACTAAATTACCTTCTAACTTGTTATTAATTTAGGTGTAAATATTTTACAAGTTTGACTTTTGGGGTATCGATTAAGAAACTTTCAAACCTTATCTTGCACATTATCAAATTAATACTTGGTTCTCATGTTCATTCATTAATGTCATAACCCCACCAATGAACAAAGTAAAATATTTTTTGTCACACAAACTTATAATAGGAAGAGGTTGCCATAAGCTATATGGACAATGTTAAGAAAACTTGGAATGTGAACAAATATCACATGTTTGCACAAATTCCTTCACAAGCTTCTAATGTTGTGCTCATTAGTAATCACAATAAATAAGTTCTAAAGTTCTGTTGAATCCAATATGTTTTGTTATTATAAAGTCAAGTTGAGCTTGAAGAATTTGCAAATGGGCTAGGCATTTATAATGAGCAAAAGTCCTTGATAATACAAAATACCATCCTTCAATTCGAAACAATTAGTTTCATCAACATTTGTTGATTGATTACATCATCAAACACAATGTTCCAAATCAAGAACAAGAATGTTCATTGACATATTTACACAAACATAATATAAAAAAAAGTTGGATCCAACATTGCAATAGTTTTTTGTAATGCTTGAAAATATAATTGTTCAAGTTGCAAGGTGGTTGTTTATTGTTCATCGAAAGCAATACCTCACAATTTTGGTGGAAAGAATGTTTTGATGAAGTGTCAAATTTTCCTTACTAACTCCTTGGGCAATAAGTGATCACAAAATCAAAATGAGATCATGATATATTCCAATGAGCTTGGGGGTGATTCAAAATTTGAGTTGACATGGAATATTCAAGATTTTTATAGTTAATGTAGACCATGATTAGATGTTATGCACCCTTAAATAAATGATGTCATTTTGAAAAGGAGTTGACAATCGTTAAAAGTTATTTTTCATAAATCTTATAATTGATTTTTGCAATTGACAATTTTCTTAAATGAAAAAAATTAGGATGGAATTGTCCATCATCTTGGATTCAAAAACAAATCATACCAAGGTCAAAATCACACAAGTGTCAATCTCAAAAAAAAAATTGACTAGGAAATTTTGGATGGATCAAGATTGAGGCTTTGTGAAAGTAGTTTTCAAATCTTGAAAAACTTTGTGTGCTTTCAAACTCTATTTTAACTTGTCCTTACAAGGTAGTTGTATCAAAGGAGCTACAATACTAAAATAATGTAATACAAAATTTTGTAAAAACTAACAAAGCCCAAAACAACATTAAACATTTGAGACAATGGTTGTGAAAGCTGAATCCATGATAATCTTGATTTTTTTTAAAATCCATATAAAGTCATTTGACAAATAAAATGTATTCAAAACATTCAACTTGAAGTCAGTGGAATAAACGTTTTTCAAGCTTAGCATATAATCTTGTATCGTGTATTTTTTGAAAAACTAAACAAACATGCCATTGACAATCCATGGGATTTTGTGAAAAGATCAAGATATTTTCCAAATAAGCAACAACAAAATCTACCAAAAAATTTCTTGAAAAATGTCATTCACTATATGTTGAAAAATGGTAGGAGCATTAATGAATTTGAAACACATGAAATCATATTCAAAATGTCCATAACTTGGTCGAAACATTGTTTTTTATTTGTTACCTTCTTTTAACTATAAAAAATTATATGCACCATGTAGATCTATTTTGGTATAGATTTTAATTTAATTAAATTAGTCAAAAATATTTGTTATGAAAGGAAATGGATATTGATTCTTGATGGTCAACTTGTTTTTGAGTCCACATGTTTGGAGAGAACCATCTTTCTTCTTAACAAAGAGAATGGGTGCAACAACATGACACATAAAATGTTGAATGAAATCATTATCCAAGTTTTTATCAAGGTATTCTTTGAATGCAATATGTATTACTTTTGTAACGCACAAAAAATTCCTTGGCTCCCACAAATCATTTTTTTTAGGGTGAATTTTCTGGTTTTTTTTTTTTGGATGCCAAAGAGATCTTGAGTTCAAATCTCGATTATTAGTCACCTATTTTGTAGACTTATTTAGATAGCCTCAATTAGGTTGAGAACCGAACTCAAGGAGTCCCTTTCTAACCTCCATGGGTATCAAGTTGAGACCCATATGAGATCTTGAGGGTTCCCAAAGAGGCAGTTATCAACTAAAATGAGAACCCTTGGGAACTAACTTATGAGAACTAACTTGAGAACCAACTTAAAATTCTGTGAGTTATTTATTTACATATGCCTTATTTGAAGGTTTTTTCCGACGTGGAACAGGTGATCATTCGACGATTCCACTTCTTTCCTGCCCATTCCACTTGTAATGTGAGCGAGCCAACAGTTGGGAACAACTTGTAATTACACGAATGAATGCCATATACTCTGGAACAGGGCCCTGGTAGAACCAAGTTACCAGACAAACCAGCATCTAACCCTACCACACTCAACACATTCCAAGGTGGAATGGGCCAAAAATTCCACACCACAAAGAAAAAGAGAATATAAATTATACAAATATTCACTCACTGCCCCCAGAACACTACTACAAAACCCCATCCAGAAGTGTTAGAATTTCCTTTTAAATCATTGAATTCTGCCACACCGGACCATAATGTCATGGAATCGTCTTCCCCTTGCTCATTATGTGAGGTGCACCGCCTGGCTCACCCTAACACAACAAGCTCACCTGGCACTTTACCCAGCGTAATGAGCAAGGGCCTGACCATTCCATAGAATGAGAATGAAAGGCATCCATCCACATTGGCCCAAAGAGCAAGTTGACGAAATCTGATCTAATGGCAATACTCAAAATAAATGGATGGATGGATGAACGGGCTCGCTTGGCACCTTACCCAACAGAATGGACCGGGAGGGGGGCTTGACCATTCCATTGTACTTTCCAAAAAAAATAAAAGTCATCCAAATTCGTCCAAAGAGCAAGTCGATGAAATCTAATTGCAATACTCAAAATCGATGAATGAACGGATGAATGGATGGATGGATGGATGGACGGATGGATAGATCGCTTACTGGTTATTGTGCGGTTGTAGGCGGCCTTACCCTAAAGCACGCCTGATAGGGAGAGCGAGAGAGAGAACCACACAAGAACGTGTTGGTTATCCCTTTCGAAACCAAGAGAGTGTGCGCGGAGAGGGGAGGGGGAAGGGGCGATGGCATTGCTGCAGCTGTGCAGAGTGCACATTCCTGTGTGCAATTCTACCAATTCGCCTGTTGCTCTGCTGCTAGACAATAACGGTGCCAACAACAGTAGTCAGAGTGCGCATCTCACCGCTTTCAGCAATTCTGCAGCCTGTTATCATCATGGCGTCGATGTGCGCTTGTTTGCTTCTTCTTCTTCTTCTTCTTCCAACAGACGAGGAGCTGCCGCTGGTTCTTTACTCCAGGTCTTGTTCTTTCTTTCTCCGCCTCAAAATTGCTCAGCAGAAACTATGTTTATTTTTTTGTAGTTGTTGCAATTTCTTTTTCTTTGTTTTTTGTTTTTTTTGCCTCCCCACTCCGTTTGTTTGTCGCTGGGAATTTGTTTCGTCACTTTGCACGGCGGCGACGATGTCCTGCATTCTTCTGGATAGGCGGCTCGGCTAGGTCGCAATCTTCTTGTCACACGCCCCCCGTACATTTCTTTTATTGTTAGGGCTGCAGCCGTGGAACACAGAAGCGCATGGAGTGTAAGAGCATCTCCACCGGCACTCAGAATGTGTCCCTGCACTGGAAATCTTGGATGAGATGCAGACTCTTAGATGAGGTGCAGGAAGTCAAATCCAGGGGATCCACTGAAGGCTGCTATGACCCTGGAAAATTTCACATCTTGAGGAGCCCTGGAAGAGTCTAATGAATACAGTCAAATCGTATCTACTGGCTGCTCTCTGTTTCTCATTGGCTAGATAGTTTGATTGGTCCAGGTGGGTTGCTGTTAGTAGTCTCCCACCTATTTGCAGTCCCAGTTTCAATTTTAGGGATGGGGTTGAAAGTAGAGAGTAAGTAACTAAAACTTGGATGTGAGAAATATTTTTTGCAGGGTTACATACTGAGCACTGCCGGAGATGCTCTAGTGTGGAATTCTTGTAGGGGAGAGACAGTATTAGAAGTGAAAACTCACTTGGTCTAGGGATGCTGTGTTGCAGGCTTCACCATCAGGAAATTTCATAATTTTGTCTCAAAAAGGCCAATCCTTGTCTCATTTGAAGGAAATATCAACCATGGTTTGCCTCTCAAAAGGAACAGGCCCCCCCCTCACATCTTCATCAAGGGAAACAAAACACTTGTGTGGAATCAATAGACTCGAACAACCAGCAGGTGGATGTTTAGGCTCAGTTCTTCAGAGGACAAGAAGAGAGGTAGTATGCGGAGGCTTAGGAGACTTTGTGGGTGGTGATTTACTGGGTTTCGACCTTGGAAAGTGGGTTGCAGATGTTGAAACCTATGGATCCATAGCAGTGTATGCACCTCCAGAGGGAGGATATGAAGGTCGGTATGCCACAAGTCTCAAGGCTGAGGGATACAATTTCATGAACATGTCTGCCCGTGGGTTGGGTGATCCTGAGGCATACCTCACCAAAGTCCATGCTGTTCGTCCGGTATCTTATACTCTTTCTCTGTCTCTAACCATTGCAAACTATAAAAAGTTGGAATAATTGCCACTTCAAGCCTGGGCACTGATAAGCAAACTTGTAAGACGAGTGCATCTTTTTGTGACCAAGCTTATCACTATTAATTGTCCTTTGTTGCTTGTACTCTCCCCTAATCTTTTCCACAGAATAGAGGTCCAAAAAGCATGAGAGAGGTTTCTAGCCCTGGTAATGGAGGTTGTTGGAACAATGCAGGCTCACCTTGGGAAGCAAGCAGTGGCACGCTGGTATTTTCCTCCAGAGGTTGACTACCGGCTTTCTGTGCTACCCAAAAACTCAAAGGGCCTTATTCTCTGGATTATTGAAGCACAGGTACAGTTTCCTGGTACTAGGTCTTGCAATTTTGAATTATTTTCATCTTAATGTGATAGTGCACTGGGCTCCATCATGTTGGATCTCAAGGATGCTTCTGACTAGCACAGAATACAATTCAGACTCAATCTCAGTCATAATGGCTTGTCCTCAACTGTTTGCATGACAGCCCCTTTATTGTGTAATGCTTGGTAATGGGGCACTATGCAACCAATTTTGTGGTGGCGAACTGTCGATATGCCTGAGTGACTCTTAGAGTCAAAGTGAACTAAAGTAAAGAAATTGTTGCAGGTGCTTTCAAAGACAGAGCTACAGTTTTTGGCACTGTTGCCAGCATTGAGGCCCAATGTCAAGGTGATTGCAGAATGTGGCAGTTGGTATGTGCCTCCCTTTCTTCCCACATGGTTTCCATTTGCTTCTGATTGCTGCAAAGTGTCTGAATGTTACAGATATACTGCATCTGGCATTGCCGTTGCCAACATCTGGTTTTGAGATAATTCAGCTTCAGAACATAGAGTCATAATCTTCTGCAGTTGCTCATAAGTGCATGTGTTTGTGGTGGGTAGGCGAAAATTCAGATGGAAGCCATTAAAGGAGGTTTCAGGTCTTCCACTTAATATGGAAACTGGGATTGTTTCCAAAGCAGGGTCCAAGGTTTCTCAAGTGAAACAGGAGATTAAGACTGAGCAGGAAGTAGAAACTGAGAAGAAGGTTGAAACGGAGCAGAAGGTTGAGACTGAGGAGAAGCAAGCACCAGTCACTCTAAGCTCATGATTTAGTATGCATGTCATTTCTGGTCAACATTTTTGAAAGCAATCAAACAAACCAGAAGGTGCCATACAAGGTCTCAGCAATTCTGTATGTACAACATTGGGGCATTCCTGTATGCACTGATCGAGGAAGATTACTCCCAGGTACTACCATTGGTTACAACATTACAATGCTAAGAATGGATGGCCCCGAGTTTTACTCATTTGCAGTGCATCTCCAGGAGTGACATCCTCTCCTATTTAGGGTACTCCACGCCCATCAAGAACACGTGATGGAGCCAAATAACTGTGTAAAATTGCTATCTCAGTCTTTTCCGTTCAAACTCAAGTGCTGAAAGTCAGTTTCCCAATAGTTGAAACCCATATTTATGTGTGTGGTTTTTCCAGGGTGATCATAATGGCTGCCTATTCAACAGGGAAACTAACATTCTGCATGTGGATTGATTTTAGGTGACATTTTTGTGCTGTATAGAAGGCACATTCACCTGGAAGCCCAAATGTCTCTCTTTATCCCACCAGTGCACCATCCATTGGGAAACCTGTTTTGATTCAGTTGTGGATGAACAAAAACACCGTTACCCCGTAAACCCTCCTAGTTCTGTCTGACCTTACCTGGTACCTCGGTAAGTACCCAGGTAAGTGGGTAAGTATCATTGGTAAGTAGGTAGGGAATGTAAGAGGTTCCTGTGTAGGCAGGCAAGGAGGTAAGGCACTTGGTGGGTACTAGGTATGTAGATACATTGGTATGGTTAGTATTGGTGTTGGGCGGTTCTTGGAATGAGGGGCAGATGCCATCGGTTATCAACCTGGGTATATACCACGTGCCTGTCAGTTTTCAAAATATTCAAAGAATTGGTTATGGTATATAACTGCGGTACCAATGGAACCTATAAGTGTAAGGTAAACCCTTAGGTTGGGGCAGACCCAAACTAAGAGTCCTACTACATGGTGGTAGGCAGGTCTGGCCCTAGGCTTTAATCATCGTAAAGCACAAAGTGAATGTTATCATGAACCTCGATGTTGGTAGAACCTCAATGTGGTGTAAAAGGACTAACAAGTGTGGGGTGGGTACCAACTGCAACAAGTAAGAACCATTGCTTTTTGTTCCAAGGGCCAAAACCTAACCCAAATGTTAGAACCACTAAACTACAAGGGTAGGGAACTTAACCCCAGTTCAAAGTTGGGAGAGGAGAACTGGAATTGGTATGTTAGTTCCAATTATGGAAAAGGTGGTCAATTAGGGTTTTGATATAGAACTAAATTAGGATTCCCTCAAAATCCCAATTTCAATTCTTCTCTAAGGCTCAGGGGTTAGGGGTGTCACCTTCATGTTCCTTTTTCTTACTTGATGGCTTTATTACTATCATTTTGCTACTTTGTCAATCTGCTCATTTTGCTCACTTTGCTAGCTATATTTACTCATCACTTTGATGCATTGTCATTATAACCATGTGTTTGATGTTCAATGATTTCAATTTCGACATTCTGGGGTTCATTTATTTGTTCCATTGCATTATGTTTGATGTTCAAGCTTCATCACCATCATTTTGGTGTTTAATCTTTTTGCTCCATCACATTGTGGATGTTGCTCAATGATTCCATTGTAATTATTTTATTGCTTCGAATTCTCTTAATTCCATTGTGTTGTGTTTCTTATTTGATGGTTCCATTGTCATCAAATAAATGTCTCATTTTTTGGTTCCATTATGTTTTGTTTGTTGTGTGTTTTTTGCATTTGAATCTTCTATGTTTTGTTGCTTTCCTTATTCATTGCGTTTTTAGTGGTTGAACACAACAAAGGCCCATTGTGTTTGTTTCTTAAAGTATGTCCTCTCTTTATGTGTGTTTTTGTTTGTGCTTGTCAATTGGGTCATTTGTCTCTACCTTGCTTTGTTACCAAATACATGTCTCGTTTATATTTGTTTTTGTTAGGTTTTTAGGAGATGGAGGACATGTGATAAGTAAAAGCTTTTGCAAAGTTCATGATATGGTTTAAATTAGCACCAAGTTAATAGGCTTGGATTGTTGTGCTTCTATGATGGTATTCAGTTCTATTGATTGGATTATTTTGACAAAGGAAAAGTTGTTTTTTATATCAAATGATGGAGTGATATGGTTATTGTTTCCAACCAACGAGGGTTGTAAAAGTTAAAATGTTGCATTCTCACAACATGGGGCCTTGTATACTATAAACAATTCTTCAAAACCTTGCTTTAAAGGTAAATCCAAGTCATTTTGAACAATTGAGATGTGGATGAAATCACTTTAAGGTGAAACAATTTAAAACATGTGTGGAGTTTGTAATAGAAGCAAATTAACATTGTGTAAATAAGATTTGGCATGATACCTTGAATCATACAAGTAGTGTTGCAAGGTGGTAATAGAAGGTCGTAATTCAGAATTTTTTCATTGTGGTTTAATACATGAAAATCTTATATAAAAAATATGAATATGTGAATGATTTATTTCAATGAATTAAGAACATTATTTGAAACCAATATTACTTTTTTTGGGTCTTCATAACCCTTTCAAAAGTAGAGAACTTGTTTGGATACTAGCATAAACCCATGCAAATTAAACATTCCAAAAAAGACTCAATATGTTTCAATAGCCGTTTTGTTGTTTAAGAAAACATTATAATGTTTGATACACTATGGCTCATGGTCCACCAAAGTGTTGTTAACCAAAACTAACATAAAATGCCCATGTTGTCAGTTGTTGTCCATTACATTTGATGTTACAATTTTTCTTTCCATCCAAATGTGGGTACAATGTTTAGCACTAAGTTCTTCGAAACCCATGATTTCTAGTAGAATGGATGCAAAAGCAAATAATACAAGTATTTAAAGCCCTTCCTTTCATTTATGTTGTCATTTTAGGAACAGAAAGTTCATAACATGTTGTGAATGATGTTATACCTAGGTTTCAAAGGCTTGAGGTTCATATTATATATTTGGAAGGAGTGGGAGGTGCAAATTGTAGGTGAGTATGACTAACATTTTATTTTACTTTTGGTTCATGTGTATGAGAATTTGAACCCAATTGATGCAAGAGAAGTTGTTGGCACCCTTTTACAATGAAAAATGAAATGGATATATCATTGTATGACGTCATGAAAACTTGTGAGAAAATGACATCACCAATGGTCAATAAGCAATTAATAAAATATGAAAACTAAGTGATGATGAATGAAAATATTCTTTTGCATGGTGGAAAGTTCATGAATCACAATGTTCTTACGTTGGCTTTGTAACATAATATATTTCAAATATTGTTATGTTTTAAATTGAGGCATAAAGAATATTCGATATTGTAGGTACATGCATGAACATGTGACATTATTGATTGGGCATAAAAAATGTTGAGATGCTTGTGAATGTATACATGAATTTACTAGATGATGTTCGTGTGGGTGCATTGTCCATGGAAATAGTTCAAGGAAGATTCAAATGGAATTAACCTTTATGAAGCAAAATGAAAATAATATTGATAAGATTGGGCTTTTGGAGGTGATTGATAACACCAATATCCTTTAGGTTTGTTGTTATGTTTCTTGTTCTTCACAAGTTTAATGAAATGACAACAATTGGAAGTAATGGACCGATGGAAAGGCATATGGTTACATGGGAGCTTTTGATTTCTTCGCTATTGTTTAAAATTGAGGTGATATCCTTTTGGGTAAAATAATGTGCATTCTATTTGTATTTGTGTTGGTGTGTTTGTAATTTGGAATTGTATTAAGCTTTCCATTAATATGATTTAAATAAATGCTTTTATTGTTTTGTGACCACACCTTAACCTTACCAAACTATGGTGCCCTTCATTATATTTTTGGTACTATTGGAAAGCCCTCAACATGGCGATGTGCATGGTAGTTGTTTCACAAATTTCAAATCATCAAAACAAAAATTATTGAATTTAGAATGATTTTTGTCATTGAAATTAACTAAAATTTACAAATTTGGTTTTTTCAAACATTGAATGTTTCTTGATCATATTCACCTTTTTTTTTTTGCCCTTTCACATCCCAAACTTAACATTTGAAGTTAATGACATCTAAGTTCACAATTGGACCAATAAGATTTTTTCACAATTTAGTATTTTCAAACAATCTTGTCTCTTCAAACTTTGAATAAGTTTTTTCATAGTTATATCCATTAGAGCCTTAAAATTAATCCTACTTAGGCCATTGACACAAAGGTTCATTAATTAATACAAAGCATACAGTTGGAAATGGTGAAGCAATGGAAGAAATGCAAAGTTTATCAAATTGGTAGTAAGTGTTGTTAAGAAACTTGGAAGCTAAGAGATGAAAAGTGAGGATTAAAATATTAATGTTCCTTTGTCAATTCTATGGAATTGATTTAAAGGTAAATTGGGAATTGAAATTGCAAATTAAACAATCTAGATAATATTGTTTATCTACCATTTCTTCTTAATTGGATTCAAAGGTACATTGGGTTGGAATTGCAAGAATTTTCATGTCTAAAGGTGTTTAAGGATTGTTTTCCAAGGTTTTTTTTGTTGCAAAAGGCATTGAATGAAAAAGAAATGCATTCATAATTATTGTCAAGTAGGTTATGCCACATAGGTTAATCAAAATTTTGTGATTTATTGAGTTACATGAAAGAAAAGAAAAGAAATGAGTGGTTTTAATGTTCGAAGGTATTTATTTAGAAAAATTAACATGAAAACACACTATGGATGTGACGAACAACTTTTGCCAAATAAAAGGACTTTCTAACACAAGATGACCCACCAAATTTTCAATGTGAGGTGAGTTTTAAATTTTAGGAAACATGTGATGATTATGTCAACTTCATGTTGATCTTGAAGATGTTGTTGCACCTCAAATTGATGCTTGGAGATATTCTTGTTCAAGAAGTAGGACCATCATGTTGTTTAGTATCTATGACCATCATGCTTTTAAAGTTACTAGTACTTACAAATGAACTCTTTGAGCATCATATTTTTCAAATGTTGAATGTTGGCTCGCATTCTATAATCTTCAAATGTTAATTTACATATTGTATATTGCAATGTTTTTAAGTAATAATTTCATTTAATCAAGTTATTTTATAATGTTTGATTTTGTAAATGCAAAATTGATCAAATTTATCCAATTGGAACCTAATTGTTAATCAACCTTCCAAAACATAACCCTTAATCAAGAATTGAACGAACTTTTACAAATCAAGAAAACCATATTGAAATTTGTTCCCATAGTTGAAAACGTGAATATAAATAAGATGACATGTTTTCCCTTTTGAAACAACCCAATGAGATTAAGAACATTTTGAATAGCGTGCATGAACACTAATATTTTTGCATCATTTCAATTTTGTCTCATATTGTCATCACATTTGGTTAAAATCTTGCATAAGCCCAACTTTGAACACTTGGTTTTCTGCCTACCCAATCATCTTATCTATTAAAATGACCTTTGACATTTTCTCTTCAACGTCATGCACCAAATTGGGCCTCCCCTATCCTATGGCTCATGGCCTTTCTCAATGCATATGCGACTAGCCCATATATTTGAAAGGGATACAACTATTTCATTGTGTTCATGGGGAGAGCACACCATCACACATGATGCAATTTAAGATTTTTTTTATTCCATTACTAAGGATGTCTAATTTCATATTTTGCACAAGCAAATTCATGTTCTCCCCACACCATCTCTCTAGTCACTGTGACAACAAATGGATATTGTGTTTACAATAAATGATATTCGCATTTTGGCAAATGTTATCATTATCGACACCCGATTCATGAAAATCTTGTTTCACAAATCCTTTTTTTTCAAGGAGTGATTGGGATGATTACAACTTAGGCAAAAGTTTTGTTATATTGTGACTAACACGTGAAAGATGATTCATCATTCTAATAGGAGAAATATTTAAATGTTTACACTAGCAAGTGGATGATTTCCTTCATCAATGTACCAACATGGCATTGTTGATGAAGGGCTTTAGAAATCTTCTTTTGATTTTACATTCATTTTATAGGAAGAACATGTGTTGATGGTTCTTCAAAGAGGTTAGGCCACCATTACCTTACAACGAGAGTTGTAATTACAAGAGAAGCCTCTTTTCAGCTCGGTGTCTTTCCAAGTTTTTTGCCCACCTCCTTGCATGACATGCTTCATGTTACTAGTGACGGGTTTAGGTCCTAGGTTTCTCAACAGGGCTCCCCATTGTGCATTGCACATTTTGGGTTGTGGTCTTTTGTTTGGACTCTGGTCCTTTCTTTTTTCTTCTCTTGTTACCTTGTGGATGTTTTTATTTATTGCTTGATTGATTCAGAACTTGACCCCTAGTTTGATTATGTAAAAGCAAAATCAAATCTGACCAATTTTTTAAATTATTATTATAAAAGAAAAAATCCCCGTGTATTTACTACCTACACCAGGCTACACGAAAGCTTGCAGGCTCATGAGTCCCAAAATAGCCCACCTCTGCAACCTACCTAGTAGTACCTACCTAGTCGCTTTAGGCAGTTGATTCCAGTTGACTTTTTCAGGTACGGTGCGCAGTTGAGAATATACCCTACGAAAAGAAAAAATTCAACGCGCGAGCGAGCGTGTTTCTGAAACACGTGATCGGAATCCGCGTGAGTCCTCGTTGTCGTTGACGATGATGAATCCTGATTCTGTTCTTGCTCAGTTGCGAGAATCTTTTTTCTGTTGCACAACTCCATTTCTCTGAGCGAGAGATAGAAGAGGGATCTACAGCCCAAATCTGCTCGAAAAGGAGAGAAAATATTTGGAGAGAGAGAGAGAGAGAGAGAGAGAGAAGAAGAAGAAGAAGAAGAAGAAGATTGCGTTTGTGGGTACTACGTTGTGTTGGGAAGATGGGGAAAACAGCGCCGGAGTCGAGAGTGGCGTTCATTTTGGTAGACGGATTGGGCGATGTGGGTGTGCCTGCGTTGGGATGGAGGAGTCCTGTGGAAGCGGCGGTGACGCCCAACTTGGATGCTATTGCCAGCGCAGGAGTGAATGGGCTTATGGATCCTGTGGAGCCGGGTCTCGCCTGTGGCAGTGATACGGCGCATCTCTCGTTGTTGGGGTACAACCCTCGTATCTACTACCGCGGCCGTGGCTCCTTTGAGTCTTTGGGTGCAGGTCTGGCCATGGTTCCTGGCGACATTGCCTTCAAGGTATGTGTGTATTCATTCATCTGGCTCTTTCTTTGTTTCTTTCTTTTTTCCTTTCTATAACTATGGCAAAATGTCATAGTTTGATTCCAAGTGAAGGGTGGAGCAATTTTGGACTTATTGATTGTCTTTTTCCTGTCTCTTAGGGTTTCTTGAAGTACGCCGTCAAGGCAGCATGCTTAGAGGAGCATTCTGTGGTGTTGAAATGTTTTGATTGGGCTTGTGGTTGTTTCTTTGTTTCTTTTCCCTTTTGCAATTATGGCAACATGGAATAGTTTGATAAGGATGGAGCAATTTTGGATTTGTGGATTGCCTTTTTTGCCTGTTTCTGGCTCCAGTTAGGTTTTCTTCAAGCGCACTGTCAAGACAGAATTCTTGGAGGAGCATTCTGTGGTGTTGAAATGTTTTTGATTGGGGTTTGTTGTGGTTGACAGAGCAATTTTGCAACAGTGGACGACCAGACAGAAGTGGTGACCAGTAGGAGGGCAGACAGACACTTTGAACATGCTGGTCCCATTTTCTGTGCTTCTCTCAATGGATTGAAACTGCCATCCTTCCCTGAGTACAAAGTATCTGTCAAGTATGCAACAGAGCACAGGTGCGGGGTGGTGGTGAGTGGACCAGGCCTAAGTGGTAATATCTCCGGGAGTGATCCACTGAAAGACAACAGGCTGTTGCTGAAGGTAAAGCCTCTGGATGACAGCAAGGAAGCTGCACACACAGCTGCAGTTGTCAATGAGCTCTCTGATGTCATGCGAAGAATTTTACGATCTCACCCACTCAACGCAGAACGCCAAGCACAGGGCAAGGCTATTGCCAATGTGGTGCTGCTGCGGGGTTGTGGTATTCGCATTGAGGTTTGTCCAATACCTGTCATATCTATTGCACAAATCCTGTATACTTCACAGTTTAAGTCGTCATGGAAGGATCTTACTTGTGTGCAATTGCTCATAAGCAGTCCAATGGCATGATTGTATGTATCTCGTGCATGTGAATCACATGCATAGCTGGATGTATGCTCTGGACCCTTGCAACTCATGCAAAAAGAAGGGCTAGGGACATGCCATAACACCTCCTGTAGAAGTAGTCAGAAAAAACACTACCCAGAAGAACTTGGAGGTTACATGTAGGGGTAATGGTATTTTATGGTTCTTTCAGGCACCAACATTTCTGGAACAGCACGGTCTTCGGCCATGCATGGTAGCCCCCACAAAGATCATAGCTGGTCTTGGATTGTCTCTTGGTGTAGACATTTTGGATGCCCCTGGTGCCACAGGTGACTACCGCACTCTGCTCACCTCCAAGGCAACAGCAATTGCAAAGGCTTTGGCTGCACCATTGGAGCCTCCCCCAAATGTTTTCGTCCCTGGTGAAGATGATAGCAAACCTGGATATAGTGATGGCTATGACTTTGGCTTTCTTCACATCAAGGTGAAAAAACCTTTCATGACATTTTCTTCCTTGATATGATCTTGACTGTTCTCCTTTCATTGCCAATGTAGCAAATATGTCACATAAATAATAGCTTTGCACATCATCACCCATTCTTCAACAAAATTCTTGAAGCTTGCATGCTTCTTATTGCTCTGAGTTTGTAACAGGGATATCCTGTGTATCCAATCGTGGCCGAGTAAAATTTCTGAGTATAAACCAAAAGATTCTGTGGGTATTTTGCCAGGCCATTGATGATTGTGGGCATGATAAGGCACTGCAATTGAAGGTGAAGGCATTTGAAGCTGTTGATAGGATGATTGGCCAATTAGCACGATTACTTTGGCAAGCTGAGAAGAAGGGATTAGCACATTTTTCCATATGTGTCACAGGAGATCATTCTACACCAGTGGAATATGGTGATCATAGCTATGAGCCTGTTCCATTCACCATTTGCCATTTGAAGGACTTTGTGAAAGCAAAGGGTGGAGAGGATGTGGTCTTGGCAACAGACTTAACCCCTTTCAATTTACCTGTTGTGGAAATAACAAAGCCTGTTACTGAGACTGTGAGCAGCTTCGAGGAACAACATGTGGAGAGTTCAAAGGCAGTAGCAGGGGATTCAGTGGTGTCTTTTGGAGAGATTGCAGCAGCCAGGGGCTGTCTTGGACGATTTACAGGCAGCGAGATGATGAGTGTTATCAAGGGTTACCTGGAATTGCCTTGATTTGTGGGCAATGTGGAAGAGTTAAGAAAAAAAAACTCACTTACAATAAATATCAGGTGGTGTGGTTTTCATGATAGTATTATTATTCTGTGTGATTGTGGCTCATGAATTAGCTTCTGCATGAAGCTAGTGATGCTCATAGCCCACCATTACCAGAAAACTTCAGGCATGCAATATTGCCCAACATTTGAACTGGATAATGCAAAGTGCAAGTCTTCCTGTTTGCTCTGGAAATACAACAGAAACTCAGGATGCAGATATTTGTAAATTGTTTGCTGGAATTGTTGACAACTGTATTGTATAAGTTTATCTACACCTACCATTGGGAGCTGATGAAGTCAGTGGGGAGTAGTTGCAGCTCATCATGGCCACTCATGGTGAAGATGATGGTCCTGATACTTTGTGAGCGAGACTTGCAATGTTATAACTGCACTCATTCTGCTCATGTTTTGCTTTGGTTTAGAACATGTGGGATTGTGCAGCAGCATACAAGCATGCCACTTTGCTTGTAGAGATGTGGGAGTCAAGAAATGCAGGGGGGACTTACTGTGCACAATGGTCGTCAACAGCTGCCCCTTGGACTTGGTTCTTCTCTCCTCCATGCTTCCCAAAATTAATTCTTCTCTTTCATAAGATGACTGCTCATTGGCAAATCATGCACAATGGAAAACACCATCAACAGTCATATTGAAATCATTAATATTAGTCATGACTCAGCTAATAGCTTACTATACAGTATCCTGATTTATGTCAATGTTATTGTGCAACCAAATTTTGTATCTCGAGTGGCCATTCATAACACATTGTTAATGTGTAGGGTAACACCTGAGGGCTGAGGTGTTCCTGAAATAACAGGTCCCCCGAGGTACCCCCTGGGTATCATGGGAAAAAAATGGTGGCAAATAGTGATCTCATAATCAGACCCAATGATAAGCTCAAAATTGCTCTACCACCTTGGCAGCTTCAACTTATAATATAATGTTGTATTATAATGTATACAAATGTAGCATGTGCATTTGCCCCAGTGTGAACACACTCTTCATTTTTCAAATTTGAAATTTTTTCAATTTGGCAATGTGAACACATTGAGGGCTCACCAGATTTCTCCTTCCAAACCCAATTTTTGCAATTTGTTTGAATTTTCAGCAACAAAATTCATTCAAAAATCAATATTTTTCATGCTTTGGCTCTGAAAATTGTGAAATAAAGTCTATTAAATCTGACTTGTTGATTTCTTTCAACAATACCAAGAACACTCCCAAATTCCAATACAGTTTTAGTTTGGATTTTATTTAGTTTTCATTGAGAAAATGGTTCAATAATTGATAGCTTTCACACCTTAGCTCCAAATAGTTTCAACCCAGTCAAAGCACCCTTACTCATCGGAAGCTTTCTAAAGATACCAAGAGCATGACATGAAGTGCCATGATTTGGGAGATCTCAATGTGAGAAAACAAAACAAGCTACTAATTGCATAATGTATTTGCCCTAACATTCAAGAATATTATTGCAAGTGTTATATTAAGTGAGATATGTCGGTCATTATCCTTTCATCATTATTTTTTCCTCATTATTATTGTCAATATGTTTTATAGATTTTTTCTTTTTTACCTATGTGATGGCACTATGAGACGTAATGTGGGAGTTTGAATGCAAAATATATTGGTTCATGGTTAGTTCCATAAGCTTTAACAACTCTTAACATGCATTGTTGAATGGGTGCATTTGTCCATATGTGATCAATATGAGATCCATATATTGTCAAAAAAACCTTTAATTGAAGTTTCATTGAATATTGGTCCATAAAACTTTGGAGTTCATTTGGTTGTGTTGAGTTTTGATCAAACATGTTCAAGTATTGAAATCACCAATTATTATCGTGGGACAAGAAATTGGCATTAAATTCAAAAACTTTTGAAGGTGAATTGTGAACATTGACAAGGATAATGTTGAAGGTACGTATGTTGCTATATGAATAGCCTTTCTTATATTTGCATTGAATGTTGTTGTAATATATTCAATTCCTAAACATGTAAAAGCTTCATGTGATGATAAGGTTGTGAAATTGTCATATATAATCATTGTACCATTTCGATCATTTGCACTAATCATTGAATGTGTTTTTGTATCAATGTTCAAAGATGTATTATTAGATGTAAATGTGTTGAAATGTGTTTCATTGAAGCACAATATGTGAGTTGTTTTGATATTGTAATCTAAAAAACATCATTTTTATGTAAAGGTAATGATCTAGTATTGAGAAAATTAATTAATACATGTGAATCACAAAATGTATGTGGTTTGGGGACAAGTACATCCCATCTTGGAATGGTTTGCAATCAATGGATCTCCATGGCAACACTTGGATCAATTTGAAAAAAAATCATCTACAAAAGGGTTGTAAAAAGTTTTTAAAAAATTTTCTTTTAACATGAAAAAATGTTGTATATGTCAAACCATGTTTATAAACATTAAAATAGCATCAAATGTTAAATAATCAAGTGTTCATCCTTGTGTTTGATGTAGTACATGTTGCAACCGTTTGAATGGGAGATTGTGTTCTTGTTATAGTGCGAAAACAATTTGAACCAATTTGCATATCTTTGGATATGGGTTCTATTGGTGTCCATGTAGGATGTATTTCATGTTCATACAAATGCGCATTATTTATTCATGTGAATTGACCACATTTGGGATTATTAAATAATATCCAAATGACCTCTTATGAATTGAATACATTAGTTGATCCTTAGAATATTCCATCTACACCATTTACAAGACCATCATGTGTTGCATAATTTCCAACACAAAGTTCAACCAATATATTTTTCATTACTGGAACCTCTAAGTGTAGTCTCACTATGAAATTTGCATCATTTTGTAATTGAAATGATTGATGACATGTATCATGATGTCTATCTTGTGCATGCAATATGAATATATCCCTTTCGATTCAAAGGAAAGATGAATCATTATGTTTTTGCTTTGTTTCATTCATGTAAAATAAATATGGAAATTTTGAATCATTTGGTAGTGTACGAAAACATTAATTATTTATGGTATCCACATATGATTGTAATTGTGTAGTAGTTTGATATTGATTTAAGATGTTAATGAATTGTTCATCACTTTGGCATGTGACTTGCTTCAATTCATAACATTAAATTTTTTCCATCCAAAATTTTGGAGCTAAACTATCAATGTTGTTTACATTAGTTTTGAAAACTCCTACACCACAAACTAATTAAACTTGATAAAAATCCCTAATGATAATTACATCAAGATTTCCAAAATATTTGGTGTGAACACGTTTAGTTGATCTTAATTGAATATCAATAAATTTTAATATTTCTCCCTATTAATGAAATATAATTTAATATTATCAATTATAATTGCTCATTTTTTAAATTAAAATATCTAATCATTCTGAACTTAATGATGGTAAATCTTTACAATTAAGTGGTATAGAAATACTCAAATGAATTGTAGTTACATCAATGTTAAATGTTGTTTTTCCAATACATGCCATGAGCAAAGCTTTTTTTTTAAGTGGGTCTAAATGAAGATGTTTATTATAAAAACATATCAAAGCTTGAATTAAAAGCATTAATGTGAAAGTTTTACTTGTACCAACACCTTTAGTAATGAATAAATGAATTGGTTCATTTGGATTATGTTTTCTTTCTATACATGGCACCATCAAATATAAAACATTGTTCATTATTCATTTTTTAAAATAATGAATGGAATTCATGTGTAGGCATAATTTGGTATTGAACATCAATATTGGTTGAATTAGGAATAGTGAAAACACCTATACATGGGTTAACAATACATTCATTACCAATGTTATACGATTCTACTTCAATACAATTAATAATATTTTGTGAAGAAAACCCAATATCTACATTCAAAAATTTATCCATCCATATGTTAGTGTCATTTGTTGTTGCTAATTCAAGAGCTTGTGACTCTTTGTTTTCCCAATTTGTTGTGTATGCATTATTATTATCAAAATTATATATAAATGTATTTCTAAATAAATTGATTTGTATTTCATGCACGTTATATGTCACATTCCATGTGGAATGGTCACTGTTGAAAGTGTGTTCATTATCAAAGAAAGGAACAAAAAATAATTTATAATAATTGTATGGGTCTTGATGTTCATTATAATGCACATAACGAATTATATGAGATTTTTTCCTTTTTTTCTAAGGTTTACAATGTTATAATTCACAACAAATGCAATGAGAAAATTGTTAGATAAATAAATAGGTCTTTTGATATGTTTATCAATGATTGACAAACACATAATATATGTAGTTAATTGTGCTAACATTTGTTGAACATTAAAACAAAACATTTCCCATATGTCAAATGCGAGTATGTGTTTCAATTTTGTTTCCATTACAACTAATAATTATAAAATTCAATTTTTTTGTCATTGTTGAATTTTTTTTTGTTAAATAAAATGTGTAATAACTAACTATAGCATAAAGGTCAAGCATGAATTAAACATTTATGTTTGCTTGCAAAAGATTTCCAACATGAATACCAAAGGGATTTGTTCATATGTCTTTATATAATCTTTGTAAAAAACTCTTGGTCTTTAAAATTTTATTCGTAATGCATTAATCTATATCTCTTTACCTATTAAGTAATTTTTTTTTTGCACCAAATGACATAGATGTTGTTTGTAAATCAATTTTATTAAGTTCATTGAAAATTCTTTTGTTAATTTCACTTAAATTAACCCTTTTTGAAAGGGTCAAAGATTCCATTGGGAATGGTTCAAGAATTTGTGTTTTTTCCATAGGAAGCCATGGAAAATTTAATTGACAAATGGCTTGATTTTTCTTCCTACAAGTCTTTTTGTGATGATGTGTTTGAACTTCATGAAGATTGGGTGCTAATTAATTATTGTCACATGATATATATTTGTCCACAAAGTTTTCAATTGCATTGTTTGAATCCAAACCATAAATTAGTGCATTTGCAACCCATAAAAATCCATGGTCATGTTGCTTTTGATGACTTTGAAATTCTATAACAAAGAAAAAATATAATAAATGCCCCAAAATGGAATTTTTTTCATACATTATAATGTACAAAAAAAATTCATACAATGATCATATTATCATGCACATGTAATAGGATCACATTGTATAAAATTTGCAACATGTTTGGATTTTAATTTGTCAAAAGGAATGTTAAGTTCTTTGTTTTACTATTTAAGTCATATAACATTTTAAAAAAGAAAGCCATTTACTTTCAACACTAATAAATGTAACAAAAAATGTTGGGGATCTAATTGTCATATCATTACAAAGACATCTTTTCTTAATCAACTTAAATAATTAAGTGAGTACATAGTCCTGAAAGATCTATATATTCTAAATCAAAATGTAAAATAATGTATCCAAATTTGGTTTATTTATGATATCACATGCTTAAAGTTGACATCCAAGGAATTTCCCTTTATGTATGTGCACTCAAAATGATGAAATGACAAAATGAATCAATATTTTAATAGTTTTTTTAAAAACATATGGTACATGTGTGGCAAAATTATGATTTTTATGTAAGAGTTCCCATTGAGCAATCATTTGACAAAACATTTTTGTTCCTTGGTTGTTATGAGCTTGTCCAAAAACAATGTTGGAAAGTTCAATTATTCATAATGGAGATTTTGAAAAAGGCCTAATGGTTTGAAATTTTGGCTTGGT
Source organism: Sphagnum tenellum (assembly GCA_963921925.1). Taxonomy (NCBI): domain Eukaryota; kingdom Viridiplantae; phylum Streptophyta; class Sphagnopsida; order Sphagnales; family Sphagnaceae; genus Sphagnum; species Sphagnum tenellum. The sequence continues at coordinate 13,622,110 of OY998154.1, forward strand.
GCCACACTTACAACATTTTCAAAATAATTATATATTTGTTTGGAAAATAACATGTTTTGCATCATTGTGTCTATTAATATGTCTTCTTGTTCTTTTTCAAATCTATCTTCATTATTATGGTCGCATGATTCATCATCATCTGCATCACAAGAAACATTAGTATTGATTTGTATTGATAATGTGAACATATCAAGCCAATGTGGATGAATTGTTATTTCAAAATTTTCAAATAATGGTGTGTTGAGAAGATCATGTAATGCTAACATAATGAAGTTCGAACATACATCACTTGTTAAATATGGTGATTTATATTCCATTCATCTTTTTAGTGATATACCAATTGTTGTTTCGTCATGAAGAAAACGAGGTAATACTCATTGGATAGAATTGATATTGGATGGAACATATATATATAATGTTATATTTTTGATAACCTTGGAGTTGCCAAATTTGGGCAAATGTTAATGAAGTGATATTAATCGTTCTTCTGATTTTATTTTATTTTTACAAAATTTACATCATTATTCAATTTAATATTTGTAAAAACTAAAAGTTTTGGTGTTTTATTTTTATTTTTCAAAAATAACAATTTTTACACAATAATGGATTTTTTATTAAGGTGGAACATGTAAAATATATTTTTGAATTGTGGATTTTAATACTTTTCTTGTTTGTTTTTTAACGCACAATCAATGACAACACACACATGGATGAATGGGTGTATCCAATAATTGTTGAAAATATTTATCATGACAAGGTGAAGGATTTTCTAATGTTGTCAAAATATTTTCATGTATTATATTTGACTCCAATGTATTATGAACATTAATAGTTGAAGATGGTTGTCGCAATGGTTTTATAGGGTTAGTGCATGTCAGTATCTAAAATATATTGTGGATTTTCATGTGAATGTTGTTTAAGAGAATGTGTTTGTGGAATGTCATTAAAGCCAACATTTTGATTTGTTGATGTTTCTATATTTTTTAAACAAGATTTACATTTTTTGTTATGAAGGTTATGTAAATGAAAATATACTTGGGTGAATTTCAATTTTAAGGTGGAATTGTTGATATAAATTTTTATGTTATATTTTTTTAAGTGAAAGAGGGAAATGTAGTCATTAAATTTTTTAATTGTTCATTATGCATTGGTTTCCAATGGAAACATTTAGGTTTTTCAATCATGATACTTTAGATTTTTGTTTTTGATGTGGGTGCATATTATCATTGATTCCATACAAAGATATAAATTGTTTTTGACCTCATTGTTTAATGGACATTGTTGTTGATTGGTTGGTATGTTTTGTTTGTGGTAACATGTTTTGGTCTACTTCCCATGAGGCATTGTAAAAAGTCATAGGTTCATAATGCCCATTTCTAGCATTTACCATGTCATTGTGATAAAGTAATTGCAATGTGTTATTGCTTATGAAATCATCACCTACTCGAAAACATATCATAATATTTTTTTTTTGACCAAACGTGGATGGGCCTATGTAAATAATTTGCCAAACAAAATATGGCACGATTATCCCCCCATAAACCTCATGAATTGGCACTTATGCTCATTATGAATATGGGTTTGTATATAATTTATACTATGATCTTCATATAATAAAAAAAATTAAAGTGAATATCAATCAATTCTTGAATTTGGGGGTTAATGGGTTGTTGAAGGGATTGTGCAGAATGGGTCATGCATTGAGTTCAGAATTGAAGTGAAGTTTGGGAATAATGAAATAGAAATGCTAAACAATCAAATAAACAATTTCCATGTACAAAACAACATTTTTGAATTCATTAAAGATGGTGACCATGAAACACAAGATCAATGTTCATTATGAGGTCAATAAAAACTAAAGGAAAATATAAATTATTGTGTTTATGTAACTTGATAAATTGGAGAAGCTTAATGTTTTTCAACAAAACAATACAATGACAAACCCAAAATAAAGTTTTAAAATAGTGGCTATAATTTTATTTAAATGTTAGTAAACTAATGTGTGAACCAAAACCAATAAAAATAAAAGGGAAAATATTGAGGGGAAAATTAAAAAAAGGACAAAAAAACTTGGTCCATAATGTTAGCTAAGTAATCCTTAAGAAAAAAAGAAAAAAAAGGGCAATGTCCCACTCCTAACTAGTTGAAATATTGCTTAATGCACTATTCACCAAAATGCCATTAATTTGGAAACTTCAATTCCACAAGTTACTTTTGAATTCTAAAATGGTATAGTTTTTGGGCAAGATAATGGAATATTGGCAAACACAAAAATTGGGGCAAAACAAAAAAAAACCCCTAAACAATAAAGATAATATGGAGTGAGGTATATGGTGGTATGTTGGTATGTGGTATGTGGTATGTTGGTATGTGATATGTTGATGTTGGTATGGTGATAGGTATCAAAAATGTGGATGTTTCTATTAACTTTTTGGTAAAAGTCATTAATGAATTAAAAAATCAACAATAAGGGAAAAAAAAAGGTCATATTGAAACTTTAAAGGTGTGGCCTTACAATATGTAGTAAAGACCTATCTACATCCAAACATAGTGAACTACATACAAAATACAAAATATTTTGACATGAAGGTAAAATACCCAAAACAATCAAACATAAGAAGAATTTCCAACAACTTCTTTAACAAGCTTTACAACTTCTCAAGGTTGGAATTTCTCACTATATCCAACAAGTTCCCCAATTGGACTCAAATGGAAAGTACCAAAATTTTCAAATCTCCAAGGAACTTGATCATAAACATTCTTTCACTAGAATAATTTGCCATAAAATCCTTTTCTTGGAGTCTAAACAAGGGAGACAACCAAGGAGTTTTGACATGGGAAATGCATGGTGGACCATCAACAACTTCATTTGTGGTATTGATGTGAATATCAAAAGTGCACGTTGCAAACAACTTTACAAAAATTGCAAAATTACAACATATTAAAAGGATGTCGATAAATATCAATGAGTTTGCATTTGGAACAAACTTGTTTATAGGGAAAAATGGAATGATTTTTGACTCTCAAACACCCATCGACCTAAGAAAAAAAATCAGGTGTTAGAAAGTTGAATAACTTAGATTAAAATAGATTGGATCATAATGTAAACAAATTATTACAAATTAAAATAGATCAACTCTAACATTGTAGTACAATGAAAAATAATAAATGAAACTAAGCTTGCGGGTTATGGCACAATTAGGTTTGATATGGAAATTGAAAACCTCTTTCAAATTGTTTTTACAATGGAATTGATAGACTAGAACATTGATGGATGAAGTGATGGTGAGTAAATGCACATCACCCTTGTTCCTATAAGAAATAAAATCATGATGCAAAATGTAGGTATTCATTCTTGAAATTGTTATGCCAAATCATGGAATTCAACATGAAATGAGGCAGCTAAACTCACTTATAACCAAACAAATGCTCTATAAGTTCAAGTTGGAAGAAACCAAAAACAAGTTTTTTTTAAGTCTTGATTTTTAAATACTTAGAATTTGAATGCCTTTTGGACTACTCTCATCAACAACTAGTAGTTCAAATTTGTTATCATGTCACCACACACTTCAATAACAAAAAAAAACAACGGTGGTTGTGGCAAATAGTTGGAACATGTGGTGAGAAAAATTATGAATGGTATCTTTTGGCAAAAAATGCAACTTCATAGGATAATCAAATGTTGGAATGGTTTTCTTTTTAGTGGTTGCCGAAAGTTCAATTGTCCAATCAAAATCTCAATTGTCATAATTTATTTGGCCTTCACAACAAAAAAAAACTAGTCATAAAAAATAACCTTTTTTTATGAACTCAACATGTGTTTTGATCAAACCTCTTTTAATGTTGATGGTGATTATGGTGGTACCCACAATATTAATGACATATGCATGAGAATATGAAAAAGCCACAAATTTAGAAGAAGATGTATATGAAATTGAAGAGTTGCCATAAACGTTCAAAACCAAACATTGTGAATTGTATGATCAATGTTTTTCACTAGAAGAATTAAAAGTTCATCTTTATTTGCCATTTGAACCTTACCAAATGAAAATCTAATGATTTCAAAACATGAACTCTACTTGAACACAACAAGATTGAAAACATAAAGATGTGTGTGCAAAGAGACTAAATGAACTTTATTTGAAACCCATTATCTTTCAATGAGTCACAATTTCCAACCAATAGTCATTTAATTGTTGAAGACTAAAATATAGTTCAATGAAAAAATCCTATGTAACCACCTTATAAAACCCTATAGAAACCTTGGGTGACCATAATAACAAATAACCCTAAATGATGACCCTAACAACTAGAAAGGGGGAGAAGTCAAAACCTATGAACTAGAAAAGTGAAAAAATAGAACCCTTAGGAGTGAAAAATCCTTTGAAGTGACCCCCCATTGGTGACCAAAAAAAAGCCACTGCAAATGTCCCTTGTGAAAAAAAAATCACTTTAATTGACTTCCATTGGGGGTGAAGAAAGAAAGTAAATCACTTGAAGTGACCCACCATTTCAAATTTATTTTCTCAACTTTGGGCAGTTTGGGGGCCTTTTTTTTTTTTTTTTTTTTTTGATGTCAAGTTTGGGGGTCTTTGCCTTTGATCTAATGAACATGCCTAGTTTTCAAAAAACAATTGAACTTTAGGAGCTTTCAATTTTCTTGTGTGGAATTTCACAAGGGGGGAGATGGGGTATTTGGTTTTCTTCTTGTGAATGTTGAAGGTCTTTTGTTTTGGTATTTTGAAATTTGGAGTTTTCAATTTTATTCTTGTCATTTTGGGGTCTTTATTTATTTTTGTGTGAAGTTTCACAAGTGAGAAAATGAGGTATGTGCCTTTCTTCTTGTGAAATTTGAAGGTTTTTTCATTTTGGTATTTTGAAATTATGGAGTCTTCAATTTTCTTTTCGTCATTTTGGAAGTTTAAAATGGGGGGAAATAGTGTTGGGGGTACTTTTCTAAAATTTGGGGGTGTTTAAAAAAAAATTGATGGAGTTCAAGGATCCTCAACTTTGCTCTTAAAATTTTAGGGGTTTTTCCAAAAAAATTTAGTGAACTTGAACTTGTTGTCCTATTTTGTTTACATAATTTGACTAATGTCTTCATAAAACTAGTCATGACCAAAAAAAAAAACTAAATTAATATCACTCATATTGTTCTTACCCATGGCAATATTTTAAGTTAAATTTGGGCACTAAAATTTTGTTTCATACATTTTCCATAGAACTAATGAAAGTCTTTTTTTTCCTTTTGGAAAACAAATGGGGTTTTGAAGTGGATGGGATGAATAGATACCCAATGGTATTAGGCTATTAAAATATGAGAATAATAATAAGGTAAAGGATTTAAGTTGTGAATGTATGGGTTATTGAAATTTTGAAGGGGAAAAAATCAAGTTTTACCATGTCTTAAACTGATTTTTCCTTCCAAACTTGAATTCTCAGTTGTAGAAATCACTTAAAAATAAATATTTCTCACATCTAAATCCAAATCTTACCAAATAAATTACTATAAATCTTGCTCATTAATTTTTTTCCAACAACACCAAAGGCACATTCCAATTCCTTCAAGAGTTTCAACTATAATTTAATTTAATTTTCAGTGAAGAAATCATTCAATATTCAACAACTTTTGCACTGCAAAGTCCAAATGTCATGGAACCAAGCCCATGCACCTCTCCTTGTCAAGAGCTTTCCAAATACACTAAAAACTTGATTAAAACATCTTGGTTTGGTGGATCTCATAACTACAAAACAAAACAAAACAAAACAAAGCAAACTACCTTCCTTCATAGATAGATGTCAAGTGTAACATAATATATTATTCAACATTATGTTTATACTCACAAAATAATGTCAAAACATATGTAGGACATTATATTGTTTTGAACGATGACTTATAATATTGACTATTATTATTTTTTAAATGTTGAATTCTTTTTCAAATAATAGTTTTTGAAGGAAAATATTGAATATTCAAAAATGTTGTATTTGCAGAAATGAAAATTTCAAAATTAATTAATTATTTGACAGACATCATTTGTTGAAGCTACTAAGGTGGTACAAGTATTATTTTTTACATTTGTGTTATGACCTATAGTCATATATTACTCAAAATGGGTACTTTCTACTTTGACGTAGGTATAAGGTCCTCATTGAGGGGCTTTGTGTGGTATGCAAGGTTCTAGGGGGGAAGGTGTTATTGGAATAAGGGGCTCATGCAAGGTAGAGTGAAGGGAATAAAGGGGACTTTTCAAACATAAACAACATCCTTTTTATTTTTATGTGTATTTTGAGGGAACTACCCCCCAAGAACCTTAGGGCGTGATGTTGCGGGAGTTCCCCAATTTTATACATGTTCCCATGTTTCCATGGAAATTTTCTTTTTCTATGAAATGGGAAAGAAGCCAAAAAAATCAAAACAATCAAAACAAAGTTGTTTACATAAGGGGAGGTTCATGTACACATGCATTTTTTTGAGGTTCAGGAACGCCTTCAGGTGGGCCACTATTAGGAAAATGAAATTCAAATTTTCAAAGTGAATTGAATTGAACACAACATTCTTCCATTGGATTCAACATTGCTAATGTTTTCACTGAAATTTTAATTGAATTGAATTTGGCTGAATTGCATCAAATGGAATTGAATTGAATTCAACCAATTTATGAAAAGAAACATCTTAATTTGCCTCTCCAATCCATGTAGGTGGGTTGGTGGAACTAGATAGCTAAAATTGGCATTCCAAATGGAATATTTCATAATTGTAAAGTTGATGACCATATAATTGGATTCATACATGTTTCAATTAAATCCATTTTAATTATCATTTTCATTAAAATATTCAAAATACAACTAAATCAAAATTGCACAAACATGAAATAAAATGAGATACATAACAATGATGTAGACCTTTCAAATACATGCAATATCAAATCACTTTGTCTGCACTTACATGTTTCTTTGAGTTTTAAGTTCACATTTACTCTTTTGAAATTAGTTTTAAATTATTAATATAAAATTCACTTACAGTAATATATTTTTTATAAACTATAATTTGGATGAAAGTTAGGCCTTAAATCTTGTGAAACTAGATTTGGATCTATTGGATAAATATCCATATGGTACTACCAATGTTTTTTTTTCTTCTAATGAAAAATAGACAAATTTCAAATTTTTTTGGCAATTTTTTTAACTTACAAGAAATTATTAAAATATATGGTTTTCCCCCATATTTTCTTCATTTGGTTTAACAAAAGGGCCATTTTTAATTGCATCAAATGTTGCCAAAAAACTTAATAAAATGTGATTTTGTGTCCACCATGCCATAGATAGTTGGCCCCCATTAATGCAAAATCACAAAATATCAGCACTAGAAAATCCACACTGTGAGCCCCCTTGTTGCCCAATAATTAGTAATGGCCTTTAGGTAACATATAGGCTTTACGTTTATTTCTTTTGAATATAAGACGTTTATTATTAATATAACAAGATTGAAATTTGGGAGTTAGAGCGGTCATTTGGATTATGAATGCATTGAACATTAAATGGCCCCATAATCCATTCAACTTCCAAGGTCCAAGAGAAGTAAGGAATATGGATTTGCGTTTATTATTGATCATTGGAAACTCAAATGTTAAAAAAGTTTGTAACGGTTATATTAAAATGTTTAACGTTGATTGAATATGAAACAATTACACATGAATTACAACTTACAACTTGCATTGTAGTCTATAATTCATGTTTTCTTGTGTGTCAAATTTTAATATTTGTTTTCCATATGTTTTATGCACCTTCATTTTTAACTTCTAAGTTATTTCTTGTTAATGCTCCCAAGTATAAAATCTAAAATTTTGAAATTTTTACAAGTTCACACAATGTTAAAAAAGGCCTGCTCTTGTTTGTTATTTTTTTATATTGTTCCTAGGTTAAATTCTTATAAAACCAACAATGGTCTCAATAAACATACCTTTGAGAATGGAACGAACACAAGTTCAAGCATTAACACCCTTATAAAAGGACAATATTGCTAGCACGTAAAAAATGCCTCCTCCCAAATTTAGTTATGAAATTCCACATAATGTTTGTAATTAATTGTAAAAATGTGAAGGTAGATCCAACTCAGCCATGAAGTTGCTTCCACCTTGAATGAATTCCAATCCTTTATTAATGGAGCAACAATTGTAGATTTAGATGAACCAAGTTTATTTAGTCCAATTGCTTTCATATTCTAATATGGGTCTCCTTTGTTGTAGGAGAAAGAAAATCATCCCCATTTTTTGCCTCTTATGAGCTCATTCCCTCTTGAGACATGTGACTTGGTCTAAAATCAAAACAAGATTAAATTGAAATGCATATTTGAATTCATTTATCAAGTGCCAACATTTCTTATCAACATATCACTCCCTTTTTGTCTCACATTTCTTTCCACATGACGTTGTCCACTAGTTTCTTAAACATATCCCATTTTGGCATTGGCATTTTATTTTGCTTGTGAATGATGTTGTAGACCCAACACTTTAACAAAATCAACTAAACCATCCTCCCCTTTCACACATTCAACCCATGGCAAGCATGTAGCATAATTAGATTGGAACTTTTGAATTGCTTCATAGGAAACCTTTCTTTTTTCTTTGCCACTCTTTCAACAATTTTGCCATTGTCAAGATTCGACTTGAACTAAAATCGTTGAAAACAAAAAAATTGATTAATGCTCCTAAGTCACTCCAATGATGCTTAAGAGTCCTTAGGACACTTTTCAATTTTCTGAATGTCCGAAGGACTCCTAAACATCATTAGAATGACTTTGTGGGACGGATCATGGTGAAACATATGTACATGCAAGTTTTGTTAAAAGCAAAGACAATAATTCAAACTTCAAGGTTTTTATTAGTAACATGCGATGAAATCATGATAATGACTATGCATCATGGATATCAATGCATGCATATGTTGTCAAAAATTGGATCCATGTACCAATCTTGATCTCCTTGGACCATGTAATAGAAGGAGAAAATTCCAAAACCCTCACAAAAATCATCATGGCTGCAATGTGCAATGGTGGTGGATTGGGCAAAGAAAACCTTGCCAACTACCTTTTACCATTTCGAGCTAGGAAACTTGTTTGCAACCATGTTTGCAATGTGTGTTTGCTAGCAATGTTTACATTTCTCATGATTTATTATGCATGTTTTTAGGCAAATATTAATCTATGTCACCATGTGTAGACAAATTCAATGTTTTCCATGAAGCAAGGACTAGAGCTATTAAACAATTATAAAGCTTTTAGAGTGCTTGACTTGAAGGAATCCATTGCATAGTAACTACCAGTGTATCTTTTTTAATTTTGTAAGGTAGACAATGAAGTTGTAAACATCCATACACAAAGTATTTCTATGGATCTAACACCAAACTTGTAGAAAAATAAAAACATCATTTTGTGTTCTTGGGTACACATGACAATTTGTTGTAAAACTATGGCAAATTATTATTTTTTCCTTTTGAAAATTTATTGGATGTGCATGATTTGTCTTTTGAAACATCATTATGTATAAGGCGAAACCATATTTCTCAGTTTAAAAAAAAGAAAATTTGTAAGAAAAGAAATCTAATGCTTGATACCAATTTTTCATTACATTGTAAAAAGTGCTCAAGTTTTTTTCTTTGCATTGTGACACAATGTTGTTATTGAGATGTTGAATATGGCAAGTGCACAAGACAAATCTAGTAATACAAAAATTGAGCCATCTTCCACTCATGTCTTCCATAGAAAATATGTTGCAGTCAACTTACAATTATTTTTCACATTCACCCAAACACCACCTAGAGTTCATCAAGTTAGTTGAATTGATGCAAACCAAAGGCTTGAAGATCCTTAAAAATATAAAGATGCGATGGCTTTCCATGTTGTCTCCTACCATGAAAGTTGTGAACAAGTATCCAACATTACTCGTCAAGATGCAACAAACACTCTTTAGCATTGGCCAATACAAAGACCAACTTTGACTGGCTCACTAATGTCCACATTTTAGTAGGATTGGCATGTTTCTTGCCCATGCTTCAATCAATGCATAACTTCAAGCAATTTGCACAAAAATGTGATGTTTTTGTATTTAATTATCTTGTTTCAATTAAGATTTGTCAAGTTAATGTGTATGCAATGTACAATGATCCAACAACAACATACACCCACGATTAATTTTGGGATTTCAAAGCACTTACTCATGTGCAAAGTGATGCCATTATCATGAAATGGGTGATTGATCTTCTAGATCTCAATTCAAATGGAAGATAATATTTGTGTTTTGAACCAACTCTTGATCACAACATTCGAGTTGTTCATTGCGACTCAATAAAAAAGATGTCAAGTTTCATAACAAAAGAAGTATACACTGCAATTATTGATGGGATCAAAATTCTAGCAACTAGTGAACTTCCTACTACAATTGTTGCAAAGACCAAATGTGAAAGCACGTAGTTTCATCATTCTTTTGATCTTGCAATTTATAGTCTTTTGATTCTTGGTTTTGATTTCAATGTTATTTGCAATATTTGTAAATGCAAATTCATTATTGTTGGCAAAACTTTTTGCATGATTTCTAACATCACACATCATGGATGCATTCGGCATGGTCTATCCACAATATTGGTTGGATTTAAAGTATGAGGCAAACTTTGTTCATCATCTTGTGGTAATGAAAAAGAAATATGGATATTCCAAGCAACTATTTGTGAACAAGTTTAAGCCAATTCTCAAGTTGGACTTGATCCTATCATTAGTTGCACTAGACATGCAAGCTAGTTTGTTCAAGTTAACAATGTAGTCCAATGCAACTACCATGTTACAAAAGGCTTTTCAAAATTATCCAATGACTAGAATGTGGCAAATGATTGATGACAACTTTCACTTGTACCAATTGTTAGAATTCTAAAAAGCTGCAGAGAAGGCAATTGTTATGATCTTGGGTTCTATATAAGATGAGCAAACATTTAGTACTTTGAATTTCATGAAAACAAAATTGCGCAATTGATTGACTAAACATTTATGGGTTGTAGTTGACATGAAGTGCCAAAAAATTTATGACCTCCAAATGTTCCCTTATGCTGTTGCATACAACTCTTGAAAGGTTGATGGAGAGCAACAATGTGATAATTAAAATAATTATATTCATTATTAATTTTGGAACCATTGTTGAACAATTAACATTTCTTTCAAACTTGATACTGTGGAAGTATGAGTAGTAGCATCAAAGGCGATTTGCATTTTGGTGATCTAGAATAGTTGTGTGATAAAATTGGTTTCTGTACTTTTTTTTGGTTTCATCATGGGATGTCATATGCTCAAGCATTAGATTTTGGTTGAATTGAAGGAACTAGCGAGCTTGGTGGTTAAATAACATTAGGATTGAGGTCCAAACTTAGTGATGTGAGTTGCTTGAAACATCATGTAAGTGGCAGGAAAAGGCCAGAAAATTAGAATTGTCAAGACTTGCATGCATGCAATTATTTTATTAGGACCTAGAAGGGAGAATAAACATAATTTTCAGTGACCCCATCAATTGTTAGTTTCATTGTGAGTTAAATTATTCAATTATATCTACATGTAGCCAAATTGTTTATCCATGTTATGGTTCTGAACTTTTTATTATTAAATTCTGAAGTTTTATTTATTTTTAGAATTATAATTTTATTTTATTTTATTTTTCGGACTGGGGTTGGACATGGTGTTAACTTGAGGAAAAAGATCAAGGTTTTGAAGAATAACAACGACATTTTTTTGATTAATAATTTGAGGATGGGGTGTCAAGCATTAGGCATGTAGTTCTTTAATTTTGGAAAAAGTCTCAAGTATGCAATTTTTCAAAAAAAAATTGTAGGTTTTTGTATGTAGTTTCATATAGGTGGTCACATTTTATTGGTGATATAGTGCTTGTAAATTTTTTAAAAATAATTTTATGTTATGTGGAGGTATGTTGAATCAAATCCAGTTTGGAACCAGACAGCTGAAGAACCCTTTTCTAAAGAACCCAGAACCAAGGGTCTTGAAATATGAAAAATCGTGTCCAGAATTGAACCCGAGGTCCTATCAAAAAAATTTAAAGTTGAAACTGGGACTGAAGGTTTTATGGAAAAGTAAGGACCAGCCAACATTTGGTCCCTTGCCAAGGCATCATTTGGTCCTTTTGTTACGTACTAAATTGATTTTAAAAAATCAAGTACCACATGATAAGTGTTTTAACTTGAAAGGTTTTAGTATTTTAGTTCCTAAAGAAAAACTAACATGATCAAACATGCAATATTATGATCAATATTTCATTCACATTTGGAAACTTTGGACATCGCAAGGTTGTACTTTATATTCCTAAAGAGCCATGCTAATGCCATGGGCGACAACTTAACAAATATAAAATGTAGGGTTTTGTGCATTATGCTCACTTCAAGAATGGGGTATATGAACTACAACCACAATTATAACATCTAATGAAGGAGTATGTTTACCTCTAGCACAAATTCTAATTACAATATGATCTTTTGAGCAAGGGATATATTGTTCAATGGTTTTTTACTAAGATTCAAGGATGGGCAACTTTAATTAATTAATGAATAATTTATGGTGCTTGTCATCACTTGCCAATTGAAGTGATAAATTATCTTAAATTATAATATTTTGCCATTATGCTATAACAGATTTTTATTATGTTTTTCCATCTAGATGTATTTATAGTCATCTCACAACTCTATTGATTTAAGCAAATATGGTGACCCAAATTGTCTCACCTTAAAGTGACATTTGTCCTATTTTCAAGAGAAAATGTGTTCCCAAAGTCTTGTACATGATTAATTACATATTTTCAATGCTCAAGAAGCTCTCCAATGTAATGTCCTTACACAAAGAACCAAACACCTTATGTCCGTGGCTTTTCCATTAGGCCCTTATTACAAGAACACACTATGTGTAATTGTTATCACAACAATCTAATGGAAAGAGACCTTTTAATATTGGTGTTTGTTGCTTCTAATGGAAAGAAAATCTTTTAATATTGGTGTTTGTTGGTTATAATTGTCTGAAGGAAGAGAAGAAAAATAATGCACCATAAGATTGTTATGCAACGACTACAACCAAGTCAACACATGGTGTGCTCAACATAGTTTAATCTTGTGTTTCAAAAAAGATGTTGGGGTTTGTCGACATTGCAAGAAGATTTCAAGAGCGATGAATAAAAGACATCATCTACAATTGGAATTGCTAAAAGGTGTCAAACAATGATGTGAATGAAGGTTGCATCCAAGGAATTCAATAGAGAGTCTAGCTATGAAATAGTTGTTGAAGACAACTAAAAAAGATGGTTTGTTGTACCCAACTTACAAACTCACTTACACAAGTTCATCATTCTTGTAATTGTGGTTTGATTAAACCATACATTTTCAATGCTAGTTAATTTATGAAAGCATAGCATAACCAGTAGTTCAAATTTTGAACCTAGTTAGGAGTAGTTCAATTTTGTAGCTAACCATTGTGGTCAGCTCAGTTCTTGGGTTTGCTACCTACTTAACAACCCACCAGCCCTTTACCTACCTACTAACCATCTGCTTCCCTAGTAAGTAACCCACCTATAGTCCTACCTACTTACATGACCTATTTTTTCACAGGATAGTGTTACCAAGGTGCAGCTGGAGTTCATCCACAAACAGGTTTCTGTCAACTTAGTTGGTGTTCATCCATCGAAACGGAGTCAAAACAGACTTCTGTCAAACTTGACTGGGGGTTCATCCATCCACGGGATGCCCGTTGTTATTCAGTTGTCGATGAACCTCAACTGAGTTAATATCTGGTTTCAGCTTGGTAATGAATTTTGTAAGAAATAGGTCTCATATGTAAGTAGGTAGGAAAATAGGTAATTATTTTACTGGGTAAGTACATGGTTTATACATAGGTAAGGGCTGTTTTTTACTACCTACTAACTAACAACCAGCTTGTGGGGTTGTTAGTGGGTAAGAAAAAGCAACTGAGCTAACCACCATGGTTAGCTACCAAACTGGAACCCAACAGAATCTGTTTCCTGACCATTTACCATCCATCCTTCATGGTGCAGTGGTGGGCAGGTTTCTTTTACTGGCGAATTTTCGCCAAACCTACGTGAAAAATATGATTTCGACCTATAGAAAGGATTTTCAATGAAACAAATGGCCCAAATTTGCCAGATTTCGAAAAATAATAAATTCTACCAATCGCCAGATTTTTATTATTACTTCCATTAGATAGCCAATAATACAGATTTTGTAAATTTTTTTTTCCTACTTCAATATTATTAGTACATGTGGCCAAATTTGGCTAAATCACTTTTCGAGATGATAGCCACCTTGGCTACATCACAAAATTGGAAAAAAATAACCCTGGTGATGGAAAGAGAAATTCATGCAGCCAAATGTTTTCATCATGGTTTCTACAGGTTCCCAGGTTCCCAAAGTGTTCCCAAAGGCGTTCCCCAAGATGTTCCCAATAGCACCTGGGTTATATCCCCTATCGTTTGCCCAAAGTTCAACTCCCCTGTATAGAAACTAAAGAGGTGGGGGCATCCGGGGATGCACATTTATTTCTATTTTGCAACTGGGGGTCCAAAGAGGTGCTTCTTTTATTAGGGGGCATGCCCAAAGTTCCAAAAGAATTGCTGATGGGCCAATGAATCAATCAATATGGCTAACTTTTTTTTTTAAAAGAAAAAAGTTGTGAGCCCCCCACCCATGATCTAATTAACATGTGGATATTTTATGCAAGATCTTTGTTGGGATGCTTTCAACGGATGAATGAGACAATGTCCGAAAATTGAAAACATAAAAAACATCAGGTGACACGGAACTACCTTTTTTGTTTGTTGTAAAAAACTTAGCAAAGAAATTCTTAGTGTAGTTGGAGGAGTGCTTACTATGCATAAGATCCCCCAAAGGCATTTCCAGCCTGCTCTTGCTGGCCCTTGTATCGGGTTTTTTTCCCCTTTTTTTCCTATGCTAGGGGGGTAACACATGGATTTTTTCAATTTTTATTCTAAATCAACAAAAAAGATTTGATTAAAAAAGAAAACTTTGTTCTAAATCAACAAAAAATTGTTGATTAAAAAACTGAACTTTTTTCTAAATCAACAAAAAAAAAACAGATTAAAAAACTGAATTTTGTTCTAACTCAACACAAATTTTTTAAATTATTCAACACCCTTGGGCCGAGGCATTCCCAAAAATAACCGGACCTTAGGCTCCGGCCTCAGGGGCCTCTTATCTCAGGAACACCCTAGCCTTGGGACATTACCCTAAACAAGATACCTCCAAGATGCCTTAGATGTTTTTTAAACGACGCTTTTTGAAACCCTAGAAAGTACAAGTTGTTTTTAAGACTCAAGACTTTTTCGTTGTTTGCTTGAGAAGACGGAAAAGATTACATCGACGACGACGGTCTAAGTCAAAAGAAATGGCAAATTTTTCGCAGACCATAGGAGTTCGCAAGTCGCCAAGAAGAAAGAAACAAACAGTTGCAAACTCACGCACTTGCATTCTCCGAGTGAGAATCGAGAATTTGTTTGCAGTTAAAATTCACAAAGACCCAACACTCAGTTGTTTTGTCACTGGCTCTAGATTTATAAGAGTGGATCCTTGGGATTCATTCAGGAACTTGCTTGCGTTTCTTTTGTTTAAGTTACGATCGAGGACGAGGACTCCAGTGTTTTGAAGCCCCCCTTTTTTTTTCCTCCTTTCCACAAGTTCAGATATGACGAGCACAAGAAGAGGAAGAAGAATAAGAAAAAGAAACCCTGTTTCCTTGCCAAAACTTCCCTTCAAGTTGCAACCCAGCGGCTTGAGCTTCAGCAGCTCGTGCTTTCCTATACCTTATTAGACTTCATTAGTGTCTTACAAGAGCTTCGACATCCAGCTGAGAGCTGATAAGAATGTGGCCGTTGCTGCCTTCTCCACTCCCTCAGAGAACCTCATCCATAACCCTAACCCCAGATTTGCAGAGAGCAGCAGCAACGCGGCAAGAAGAAGTTCGGGAGAAGAAGCAGCAGGAAGAAGAAGAAGCTGGGCAACAACAACAACAACAACAGCTGTGGCGGAAAGACTTAGCAACATGGACCCATGATTTCCCACGAGATTTGATGATGGGTGCCATCATGGGAGGAGTGGCGTACACCATGGTGGCCCCGGTAGAGAGGGCCAAACTGTTGCTCCAAACGCAGGACAGCAACATGATAGTCATGGATGGTAAGCATCCGCGCTACAAGGGCTTGATGGATTGCATTGTGCGGAGTGCCAGAAATGAAGGCATCGTCTCTCTGTGGCGTGGAAACACTAGCAGCATTCTTCGTCACTACCCTTCAGTGGCAATCAATTTCAGTTTCAAGGTTCCTGCCTCTTCTTGTTCTCATCCTGACTCTCTCTCTCTCTCTCTCTCTCTCTCTCTCTCTCTCCTCCTTTCTCTTCGCTTGCAGCTCTTCTCAATCTAGAAGAATTGAGGAGGACTAGAGTTGTTGCACAATCTGCATGAGTCCCAAAAGGGTTTCTGTTTTTTTGCCTTCTGTGTGAAATTCTTTAACATCAATCTCAAACAGTTGTACCCTCAAGATGGGTAGTAACATTTCCTCTGACCTGCCGTCTCAGATTTGTAGTTTTCGATTATTTGGTTTTTTCTCCCCTAGATTTGTCTTGTGGTAATATTATGCATGTTTGATTTTGTAATGCATTTAGTTATTTTTTCCATGAATGCTTTGTGTTTGAGAAACTTTGAAATCTTCATCTCTGTCGTCAGTATAGTCAAGGTCTGTCTGTCAGCTGGAGACTTTGGCAAGCTGTGTCAATTGTTTTTTGTGCAAACTTCTTTGCAGTTGTTTCAGAATCACAGTCTTATATTTCATTCTCTGCACATATGGAAACGTCCTTTGTAGCTTCTGGAAGAGACCTGGAGTTGTGATACAATCCAAAGAAAGATTCTGGGTTGAAATGATACTTTTCTCTTTGTGTGTTTAGGAATGTGATCCAACAAACTAACAAGGGTGGTGTGTGTGTCATCATCCATGCAGGACTTCTATCGGTTGCTACTGACATCAGGTAAACCCTATGAAGTAGGAACACTGTCCCGAGCACCAGCCAATTTTCTGGCAGGTGCAATGGCTGGTTGCACTAGCTTGGTTTTTGTGTACCCATTAGACATTGCACATACACGCTTGGCTGCCGACATTGGGTGTGGCAAGGCACGCCAATTCCATGGTCTTCTGCACTTTCTCCAAAACATTTACCATAAGGATGGCCTTCGAGGAGTCTATCGTGGCTTCCCAGCCTCCGTTCAAGGCATGGTCGTACATCGGAGTGTTTACTTTGGGGGATTTGATACTGCGAAAGATCTTTTCTCAAAGGATACCTACTTGTCCTTTTGGCAACGCTGGCTTATTGCTCAGGGTGTGACAACTTCAGCTGGTTTGATCTCTTACCCATTAGATACAGTGCGCCGGCGGATGATGATGCAGGCAGGGCTTGAGAAGAATATGTATAATAGCACACTTGATTGCTGGAAGAAGATCTACTCTGCCGAGGGGGTTATGGGATTTTATAAAGGAGCAGTGACTAACATGGTGCGAGGAACAGGAGCTGCTCTTATTCTTGTGCTCTATGATGAGATTCACAACTATGTGCATTGGACAGGTGCCCATTAAGCTGGAGCAGGTTATCACTATTAGGATTATCAGGCCAGGAGACAATTCTTCTTGCCATACATTTGAACACTACATTTGTTAGCACTGGGTGCCTGGAACAAGCTTTCTCCTGCACCAGAAAGCATTGAAGAATTTGATGCTGAGATTCAAGGAGCAGGAGCTGGTACAGGTACAGCTTCTCCTACAGTTTGAGCTTTCATCTCCGAATTGCAAGTTGAGGTCAAAGGAATAGGAGCTCAGCTTTCCATTGCACGCAGATTAGTGGCATGGAGAGGTACACCAACAAATGCAACCTTTTGGTGGGAAAAAAATATCCTGAGGACATCCCATTGTCGTTGCCCAAGACATCCATCCTATTTTGGTATTGCAACAACCTTCTCAACAAGAAGACCCCAGAAGACAGCAAACAGATGACATGGTGACATGTAAAGGACATTTATGCTGCACCAGTCCTCTACTTGTCATGAGCAGTTTTTGGTATAATTTTCTGGAGATCAACCATAGGGATGCATTCTTCTTCTGGTTACAATTTCAACTACCCAATCTCAACTGGGCTAAACAGAAGTATTTGTGTACATGGCAGCCTTGTCTTTTTTCTTTAGTAGCAGAACACAAACCCAATCTTGAGTGCATCTTCTTAAGTAATTGTGTAGCCAGCCAAAGAGCACCACTTGACTAATTCCTCATTGATCAAAACCAAAGCTTGAACTTTTTGCTGTTTCTACACATATGCAAGGGGCCTTTGTTATTGCATGACCTTTCTTTCACACGCACATGCATCTTTTCTATCCCGTCTTTGAGTGCCTTGTTTTGATGGGTGATGACCTAGACTTTGTAAAATTTTGACAAAACAGCGATGTCTTGCAATTGCAACAAAGCACATTACTACCCAAATTTTGAAAGGAGTAAAAATGTACATTAAAGAAAATTTTCAAATAAAAGAATGTTTTTGTCGAGTGACCACAATTTGTGGTTCAATATCCATCCCAATTTCTAAATAAATAATATAGTAGAATTAACTATTTCTTCTATACCAGTCAAACATTGCTCTGAACTGTGTTTAATTTTTTGGGTGGGGGGGGAAATCCAGTGCAGCTCATAGAAAGGATTTTTGTGAAAAAATTGCACCAAAGTTGCCAGATTTTGAGAAAAAAACAATTCAGAAGTTGCCATATTTGGACAATAGGTTGCCAAAATATAGCAGGCTTCTTAATTTTTTCTACTTTCCCTCTTTGACCTGTAGCCAAATTTAGTTAATTTCTCTTGTGGATTGCCAGTGTGACTAGCCACTACATCTAATCTTGGATGGAAAAAGGCAGCCCGCCCATCGTATGAACAGAACAGCCAACTGGTGCAGTCATGGGGGCTGGTTCACTCTGGCTTGTACTCTGCTGGGCCCGAACTAACTTTTGAAATGAATCTGTCCCATCAATTTATAACTGGTGACTAGTTTGTCGCCCTTTTTCTTAAAATATTTTTTGAGCAAATAAGAGAATCTTCTTGCAAAAGAGGAAAAAAAATACAACCATAAGGCTAGAACCAAGAGCCTTTCATTACCCAAGGGGGCCCAGGGCAGCGACATTTGTTACCCTTTATACTAACAAACTTTGCACCATGGCCCAAAGAAAAAATACCAAATCATTTCCAAGACATGACATAAATGTGAATATTTAATCTGCCAAATACAATTGCCGCTTCAGATATATCACAAAATTGGGGAATTAATTTGTTTTCAAAAAAAAAAACCTTGCTTTAAACCCTAAATATGGGGTTAATAACAACTAAAGCTTCTCAGGAAATATAAAGAACTTCAAATTTCACACAAGGTGTTTAAAATTCCTAAAATAAGAAAAATTAGGGTTTCCAAGGAAAATAGAAAAAGGATATAGGTTTTAGTTCAATTAACTACCCATGAAAAAAAAAACTTAAAGCTTAATTTCATTAATTAACCCCAAGTAGTTAAGGGTTTTGAAAAAAAGGAGTTCATTATAGTAATAAGTCTTGTTAGTTTAATTAATCATTCACCATCGTTAATGTTGGAAATTGATAGTAAATTGATGAGAGAACATAGAGGATAAAAATTCTTAGTTTTATTACAAACTTCCCACCCACATTAGGATCATAGAGATGTTGCTACAAACCTATGATCCACTTATGATCCACTCTTGAGCTCTTGACTAATTTAAATAGGAGGTGAACACCTTATGTAGGTTTTATGTACTTTAGAAAGCACATGGACAAGGCCATCATTTCATGCATAGAAATATTTCACATTAAACTTAATTTGAGAGATTTAAGTAAATTTACTTAACATATTTATAGTCCCAAAAATATGTGCATGTAACATTATTATATCGTGGAATTTGGCAACCTAGTTATTATTTTAAAACATGTTGTTAAATTAAAAAAGGAATAAGAAAAAAAATGAAAACACATGAAAGTAAGACTTGTTTATTATCTGCCTATCATTCTGCAATAGTTATCATCCTATAGTAGCTACTGTCTTACAACAATACTATGTTGCAATAGCTAGTGTCCTACACCTATCATTATTTATAGATTTGAAAGAAGACCCACAATTGCTTGCCGACTTCTTGTAGTTTCTACCTAACACCTTCAAACCTTTTATGGTTGTTATCTATCATCTATAACAACGTTACCTTCCCTATAAACCTCAAATCTCATGTCTACCTCCTTGCTACTACTTTTTAATGGTGAAGGTATTTTCTACTTTTGAGACGAAAAATAGAGAAAGAACACCCTATTGCTCTTGTAAAAGAAACAAAAAATTACTACATAAAACACAACAAAACATTATGCAATCTTAATATGTATTATGTTCCCCCACTATCTAACATCTTCCAAGTGAAACAAAATAAAAACAATATGATATATTTTCAACCATTTTCCATTGTAAGAATCAAATTACAAGATACTTATAGACTTTCCAACTCTATTTCCAATGCAACAAACACGTTACTTCCCAAGAGAAGGATTTCTTAGAAACTTTAACCTCTACCATTTCTAATACAACATCTAATACAATTTCCTCCTTTTGCCCCCTCAAGAGATATATAAGGAATCCAAGAAGGATATTCACCACACAAAGGTGGAGTCCTTATCCTTTTAAATTTTCTTATCCTAATCCTTTTCACACATCCTAGTTAAAGGAAATCCATTCATCCCTTATTCACTTAAATGGTTTGAAGATGATAAATATGATATTTACATATAATATTAAAATAGTTACTAAGATACCCTTTTAAGTAAACTAGACTAGACTATTATTTCTAATAACTAATATTACTTTTATTTTAATTCTCTATTAACTTTTGATTATTCTAACCCCCAAAAGGTAGTTCATTGTATTGATGATATTACCATTAGAAACTACTTTCATTTTATAATTATCATGTGATTCTTTTGCTATTTGATGATAACTATCGTTTAGTGATGGTACTACTGTCTCCTAACATCCATGGTGTTTAACTAACATAAGACAATTTTCTACCATTAACAAACACAAATATTTCAAATAACTATAATTTGGTAAAAATGACTTAAGTAATTTGGTAGGAAGTTGATATCCAACACCCCCACTCAATGAATTATCAAGTTGCACATTTAATTACATTCATCAAGTGTCGACAATATTCATGCTTGTTAGCAAAAAGTCCTTTGATTAAATATCTACAACCATATTTTTTGTGCTACAATACACCAATTTAACAAAAAAAAAATCCTCTTCTCTCACACCAAATGATGATGAATTTTGATATGCTTCATGCAAGCATGGAATGCCGAGTTCTTTGATAAAGATATACAATTTTGATTGTCATCATATACGACAATGGGTTTCATTTATGAAACACCAATGTTCCCAAAAAGTGTTGAAAACCACATTGCTTGTCATGTTGCTTATGAAGTTGCAATATATTTAGCTTCTATTGATGACATAACAACATGAGTTTATTTTTTACTATTCCATTTGATAACACCATTTCCCAGTAAGAAAACATAACCTAATGTGGATTTGCGGTCATCCATATTGTAAGCCCAATTTGCATCACAATAAACACACATTTGTGTGTTTCCATAAATAATATCATAATCCCCAATATTGGGACACTAGCTTTGGTATATATTCCTTTCAGAATGCACTTAGCCCTAGCCTCATAATAAGTGGCATTTGCCACTTTTTATCCTTTTTAATATAAAGTGGCGCGGCGCCAAAGATTGGCGCCACTTGCTACCCCAAAATGCAATTTTCGCCCTAACTATCAGAAAAGTGTGGTCTACGGAGTTATAATGTGGCGCGGAGTGACCACACTTATGCGCCACATTATATAATGTGGTCTACGGAGTTATAAAAAAACTTATAATGTAGCGCGGAGGCCTACGGAGCAAGTGGCATAAGTGGCGTCTCAAAATAGAATGCCACTTCTTATGAGGCCAGACTTAGCCCATATTGTTTGTGTCAATTCCTTGGTTATGATAAAGGTCCTTTTCAAAACACATCTAACCTTTCACGTTCTTGTTGGAACCTTGGCTATGGTTTACATTTCTTTCAAATGCTCCTAGCCTTGATTATGGCTTACATTTTTGTTAGAATGCACCTAATCTTTCATGTTCTTTTCAAAATCTTCATGACCAAGTCTTTTGCAATGGAAGCATTTCATCTTCTTCTTCTTTTGGTCTAAAAAATTTAGATGTGGAGGCATTTTCTATTTCTTTCCCCTTAAAATTTTGGTTAAAATTTTTATATATGTTAGAATGTTTTTTTCAACATATAAAGTTGACATGCTATTAGACATGTTAAAGCTTTTCATTAAAATTTCTTCTTGTAGTAAATCAGTAATGAGAGATTGTAATGTAAGGTTTAGTACCCTTTGCATTGAACTTATAAGATTGTGAAAATTGAGGGACATGCTTTTCATTAAGGAAAGAATAGCCTCATCATCTGAAACATGTACACATGCAACACCTAGTTGTTATAGAAGGGATCTAAAATTGTGTATATGTTTGGTTACATTATCACCCTCTGTTATTTTAAGTTTGCATCTTATAATTAAGAAACAATGCATCTAATGACTCAAAACAACCTATTTAATTCTAACCATGCTTCATGTCCTAATGCCTTTGATTGCACATGAAAGACTATATTATTGTCCAAACAATTGTTGATGTATCTTGGTCCTCCCAATGTTGTTAGATTTTTTTTAATATACTATAAAACTATGCCTACTTATTATGCAATTTGTTCTAAGAATTTTTTATAGCTTTGACACCAGCTACCATCGGACCACATTTCATTTTACATAAACATTATCCAATTGACTCTACAAGAACCATTGCAAATTAACTTTGCAATTTACAAGCTGATTTTACTCAGCTACCATTGGGATTGCTCAGAGGGAGCCAAGCAGAGAGAGGCATTCTAAGGACTCCCCAGGAGTCCCAAAAGCCCCCAGAATTCACTTATCTTGCATCAAGTTAACTTTGATATAACTTACCCACGCGTTGCATCGCAGTAAATAGCCTTTTTTTCTTTTTCGTTTGACTACAAGACATTCCAAGCTTTTTCCCCACCAATTATGGCACGGCGTAACGGCGCCCTGGAGCTTTTCTCTCTCTTGTGCGCTTCTCTTGTCGCGTCTATCGCACGCACACATCCCCACTTGTCTCCGTCTCTCTCTCTCTCTCTCTCGCGCGTGCACTTCTGCCGTGAAGCTTTGTTGGAATTTGTGCGCAGAGAGTGCAAAGCGTTCGGGAACTTATTTGGGGGTGTTTTTCCTGTTTATTTAGGGAGAAGAATTTCGAGTGTTTTCCAGGTGTTTGGACCGATGGTGCATCAGGAACAGAGTGCCGAGGAAATGGACGAGAGGAGCGGGCATAGGCTGGCGAGGATCCAGCCACACCTTCAGTCTGGTATGTCCTTGTGCTTCCCTGCTAAACCCTGATAAAGAGCTCGATCTCTCGCTCTCAGGGAGAACCTGCAAATTGTTCTGTAACAAAGGATCGGTGGTTTTCAAAATTGCAACGAACGCACTGATGTTGCAAATTGTCCTGTAAGAAAGAAACTGCGGTTTTCAAAATTGCAACAAACGCTGAGATGTTCGCTTTGAAAATCGAAGGAGCATGTACCGTTTCGTAGCAACGATTTCTTTGCAATTCTGCTATTATGAGACTGCGACTCTATCGTCCTGTGACTAGAATCTAGAAAAGGAATTTATTGTGCTGGCTTTGTCAATTCTGTGAAAACGCCATGGCTTAATTCTTACGATACCATCGCGCACAAGTAGCACATGTTGGTAAATTCATATTAGAGCTTCTATACGGCCTTAAGCAGTTGGTTTCTTTTCACTATCCTACTATCAATCATGATGCATTCCTAGGGTTACGGTTCCCCTAGACTGTGTACTTTGCATGTGAGCATGGGCTTGTTCAATACTTGGACCTTGTAAACCACAGAGTTACAGCTCCATGCATGCTTCATGCTTGTGTTGGAGATTGGGAATAAATGAACTCTCTCAATTTCAAACAAATGGAACTTCCTCACAAGAGGATCTACTTTGTGTATTTTGTGTTGGAGCAAAACTCTTTGTTTTGATAATTAGTTGCATGTTGGAATGTGGGCTTTGAGATTTGTAAACTTCCACTAAACTATCACCGTGTTCTCTCACTTGACTGGCATTAGACAGACAACTCTATTGCTTGCATCAATTGCTCACCATTGTTTTCTGGGATGGCAAACAGGGAAACTGGATTTCATGCCCACCCTTGGGATAGGGCAGCCTGCATTGGACCTGGCAACTGCATTTCCACAGGCAACACCTGCATCAATATTTCCTCCTTCTGGTGAGTTAAGTTTTTCTCATTGTGCAAACATCATGTATGGAATCAAATTTCTAAAGCCCCTTCTGTTATTGAAACTAGTGAGTACCTTGTTCTGATTCGAGCCTTTTTGGTACTGCAGACTTCATTCATGTAGCAAATATCTTCTAGATTTGTTTTGAAAAAATTCAAAAGACAGTGGACTTGGGTGTTCATTTCTCTTAAGGTCCTGGGTGCTGGTGGCAACAGTGTCAGATTATTACCAATTGGATGATTTGTTGTCTCCGGAGGATGTGGCACTACGCAAACGTGTAAGAGATGTGATGGAGACACACATTGCACCTGTCATGGCTAAGGTTAGTCTGCTGTCTTGAAACAGTTGCTCTAGTCTTGATGCAACCTTGAGATAGGGCAATTCACATGAGGTAATAATTGGGGGGAACATGAAGCTTATTATTTTGAGACATCTGAGATGGCTGCTTGATCATTTACATCTCTCTTTTTTAAGAGGTTTCAGGCATTTAGGTCAAAGTCTTATGATTCCTGTCACAGATATCATGCATGGTGCTGATGCCTAGGAGTTTCTAATGCCTTGGTTGAGTGTTTTCACAGTATTGGGAAAAGGCAGAGTTTCCATTCGAAGTGGTTCCAAAATTAGCAAGCCTCATGGTAGCTGGTGGCACGATCAAGGTTCGCACTTTGAATTGCATTTCATAGAGGATATTGATTCTGCTTTCAAGGTTAGATATGAAAGTACAAACTAAATCACCAGACCGATGGCATTAATGTTAAGTAATTTGAAGCAGAGTCCACTGTCCTACAACCCAGCATCCTCGTGTTTGTGACAGCACATTGCTATCAAGATTGATATAGTTGAGAGCCATCATAGATAGGCTTTCCACCCAACTTTATTTCTCTACAGTCATTGACGTGCTAGGGTCGATAAGTCTGGTATGAGGTTCAAATTTCCTATCGACTGAAGGGTGATTGTTGTAGGGCTATGGATGTCCAGGGCTTTCAGTATTGGGGAGTGCTTTGACAATGTCTGAGGTTGCACGAGTTGATGCAAGCTGTTCCACCTTTCTTCTTGTCCACTCCAGCTTGTGCATGACCACCATTGGTATGTATGTGTCTCGTTTGTGCCTGTCATTTTTTGAGCTATCTGTCCATCTTTTCAAATCAGAGTTATGTGACCTTTACTGAAGGGGCTTGAAGGTGGTTTATGATATTGGGAGTTTATGCTGTTTGCTCCAGCCATGTTGGGGAGTGAAGATCAGAAGCAGAAGTACCTTCCTGGCCTTGCTCATTTGGACACAGTCGGCTGTTGGGTAAGTCCCCATACTGCCATTTTCACCTGACAGGTTTCTTGCACATATTGATTGTCATATATGAACTAATAGGTTGGCGAATGTTTCATAGCTTCTCAATGCTGTCATGAAACTGTTGTCTGTGGAAGTCACCTTCAAAGTCATCATATCTTAGAATGGTACAATTTGGATGCAGTCTTAATTGCCATTTGTCTATTTTATGCTGCAGAGTGTTTCCTGAGGCAGTGGGAATGAGGTGTACATATGTGAATTGTAGTCAAGAAGCATGAACTCAACTGTTGGAAATGAGCTGGTTTCAGTCAATCTGTATTGCTGCTCATTTCTTGCTATTATGGCAGGCTTTAACTGAACCTGCGTATGGAAGTGATGCAAGCTCTTTAAACACAACAGCAGTGAAGGTATGGGCTAGGTGTTTTATCAATACTTTCCCAGTGACTTTTTGTAGGTACATGACCATTTGATAAAACTTACTGTATCAATGTGCAATCATGAGAGTGAGAGTAAGTGAAATGGGCTGCATGAGCAGGTGGATGGAGGTTGGAAACTAAATGGACAAAAGAGGTGGATTGGAAACAGCACATTTGCTGATGTTTCCATCATCTTTGCACGTAATACATCGACGAACCAGATTAATGGGTCAGTGCTATTGCATGCAATCAAACTTTCATTCTGGCGCCTAGTTTATAGGTCCATGAAGTGTTAGCAATTTGGCCTTCACTTCTTGTACGTTGACAATCTTTTGAAGTGAGCAAGTCTACAAATCTTGCTTTTCCTGAGACAACTTTGGGGTACAAATTGCAAGGTTTATTGTCAAGAAAGGGTCACCTGGTTACAAGGCAACCAAGATCGAGAACAAAATAGGGTTGAGGATGGTGCAGAATGGTGACATTCTTATGAAGGATGTATTTATCCCCGATGAGGACCGCCTACCTGGTATCAACTCCTTTCAAGATACCAATAAGGTAAATGAGATTTGGACTGTAAATTCTGTGAGGTGTGTCATTATGTGTTTTAACTTTGCCTGACCTTTATGTCATCTCATGGCACAAGCCATATGACACATAAGCCTAGACCATAAACCTGTATGCCAACATATGAAATGCCAGAAAATTGACTGCTTAGCCTTTGTGGAACTAATGCTAATACAGGTTATTCAGAAGACCACCACCTGATGGTTTCAAAATTTTGGAGACTTCCAGGCATATCTGGATGTCTTCCTAGTGTAGGAGGCATCCTCAGAATCTGAGGATGGTATTTGGCCTGATACCTTGCCATGTTGGCCTGTTAAAAGGTTTTGATCAATACTTCTGTTGTTTCTGGGCAGGTATTGGCAGTGTCACGTATCATGGTGGCATGGCAGCCTATTGGGATCTCCATGGGTGTTTATGATGTGTGCCACAGGTAATGGCCTTTTATTTGTTTCTGTGGACTTGTTCATGACTCAGTTTGTTGGTGTTAAACTTTTTCTCCACAACAGTTCTTCTTGGTCAATTTTTCTTTGCAACTCTGTGAGACCCACACAGATCTTGATTTGAAACAGTATTGAGATTCAGTTTTTGTAACTTGACAATGTCATCATATCTTCAATGCAGCCTATGCTCTTATGTGACAATGTTCTGAGAAATTGAGTTGTCAAGAAGTAGGATTGATTATTAAGGAGTGGGAAGGGCAGGTATTTACAAGAAAGGAAACAGTTTGGAGCACCACTGGCAGCTCTTCAGATAAGTCAAGAAAAGCTGGTGCGCATGCTTGCGAACATTCAGGCAATGTCACTCCTCGGTTGGCGACTTTGCAAGCTTTATGAAGTTGGGAAAATGACTCCGGGCCAAGCAAGCCTTTGCAAGGTCTGAGGTCTAGGTGTAACCTCACAATTCCTAGCAGTTACATGAATATTGTACTCCTGATTTGTGCAACTAGCATGACTATACCTTTCATTCAGGAGTAAGGATTACTGCCTCAATTTCAGCTTTTCAGGGCTGTGGGTTTGATGTATCAATCAGCAGCATGCTGAAGGTGTAACATGTGTCAAGCTTTTTGGTTCTGAAGGCTTGGAACACTTTACGAGCAAGAGAGACAGTGGCATTGGGACGGGAGCTTTTGGGTGGCAATGGAATTTTGTCAGACTTTCTTGTTGCAAAGGTCAGTCCCTTGCATAAGTACTTTGGAGCAAGCACATAAGGGCAGTTTGCTTGTTCAAGTGGGACCTTATTATTGTCTTTGAGATGAAAATGCAATCACAATGGTGTGATCTCTGCATTTTAGGAATGATAGTCTGTAGATCCAGAACCCAAACTCACAACTTGAAATGATGGTCACCATGCAGGCATTTTGCGATTTGGAGCCCATCTACACATATGAGGGAACATACGAAGTTAATGTACTTGTTACAGGACGTGAAATCACTGGCATTGCAAGTATCAAACCTGCTACTGCTGGGAAAGCCAAGGGGCTTTTAATATCACAAGAACAGGGAGCCAAATTACATTCTGCTCTTTAGACCTCATGGGATCTCTTTTCTCGATGTATAAGTTTTGGTATCTGTGTTGAGTGAGTAGAAATCCAAGAAAGCAAAGATTTCATTCTTGCATTAGCTAGATATGGCATCATGTCTCTTCATGTGCCATTCAGAATAAGCTACGCATGCACTGTCTATTGAAATCCAGTTTCTCTTAGGTCATTTCCTTACTGATAACCTGTTAAGATTTGGTGGTGAAATCAGTCTGAGGAAGTGTTTATCAAAATTGTTTTGAACATGATGGACAAAGAGGATTGACACACTTTGAAACATGACTTTGTGTAAAGAAGTGAGGTGTGCAAAAGAAAGGTTAAATGAAGAAAAGTCTTAACAGTGCAGAAATGGATAAGCATTGATATATTAGGATGAGGCACTGATTTCTGGTTGATATATATCCATTGTGATGGAAGGCTTTGGATTTACAAGTATTTGGGTTTGTAGTACACCACTCTCTGCATGGAAGTTGATTTTGAGGATTTGCTTTTGGTAATAACTTGTGTGATGTTAATAGATGTTTCAGGTTTACTTTCTTGGTAGCAAATTTGTTATTAAGTTCAAAAACATTGCTATAATTATTGGAATTTAAAATTAAAAAATCAACCTTTAATTTTGGCATCATCTAAGACCGACTAATTTTCACAAACCAATATTCCAAGGTTACAATTTCCCTTATTTTCCGTGATCAGAAACTGTGAAATCCAACAAGTGAAAAACAAGGTCCTCCCAATGGTCATTACCTTTAATAGATTATCTTGCAAGAGAAAAAACCCAACAACAAGATTCACTGTAACATCTTCGGTGAAAGCTTTTCCTCAATCTACTTGGAACATTAAAACCAAAGTTTATTGTCAAAGGGTTTAGGATTTACAATTTCCAAGGGTTTTAGGGTTCCCCATGTTCAGGGATGTTCTGGACTCAAACACCAACTATGTCAGAGAATCTAAATGGCAGAAGTATCCTAAAGCATAATTCCAGAGCAATTTCTCAAGCTTTCTCAAATGCCTTAGTGCTCTCCAACTACAAAAAGAATAAAGCCCATAATGCCTAGTTTTCTTAGACATTCCTCCCCAACAGTACTAAAGTGTAAGTTCACAGGCAGGGACTTTGTCTATTGCAGTAAAAATGTCTCAAAAGTTTTACAAAATTACCTTCTATCCTTTCAGAAACTTTGTCAGAAATTTTGCCGGAGCTGAGGCAACTTGTTCAACCATATCAAACATCTCATTTATGTCTGCATTTGGGTCCTGCATTGAAATTTTAAAAATTATTATATTGATAAGTATTGAGAGTTTCTCCATACTTACAATATGAGTCAACCTGAATAGAATTGTTGAGATGAACAGATAATATGTTTTATAGAATTTCAGATCTGAAGACAGTAATGAAATAACTCTCATGAATATTGAGAAATCCCAATACTAACTATTAAGTAAACCAGGAAGACCAGGCCCACGCAAAAAACTTTTCCTTTTCTAAGTCAGAAAAACTTCCAGATAAAAGACTGAAGAACTGGGAACAAGTGAAGGGAAGAACTCAAATGAAATGAAATAATAAAACTAGCAGAATGAACAGCATTGACAGTCTCTCACTTGTTTCGGGTCCATCAACACAGTAAAATGCAGAATAGGAACTTGTCTGTCACAACTCACCCATTGGCTTCATCAGCCCCCTTACTGTGGGTATAGACTAGTGTTGGTTCTGGTATCAACTTTTAAACATACCAGCCGCTCCTAGTATTGGGTACTTCAAAAAAATTGTACCAGTCTCATCTCCTGGTATTGGGTACTTTTAAAAACTATTCATACTAGCCCAGTTCAAGACTGATTTCTGGCTGGTATGAGGCAGGTATATCTCTGGTATTGAAACTGATATAAAACTGGTAGAAGACTGGTATCACCTAGAGTCCCTGCCAGGCTGCTACTTGTATCAGGCTGCTATTGCCTCACATGATACCAGCCTGGTGGGGTCCTTGGTACAGGTATTGATACCATTGTTGATACTAGGCACAGGCCTATATACCAGATTAACACTGGTATATAGAGCAGTGTAACCACTAGCCAGTGTAGCAAGTTTCTATCACAAGTCTGGAAGCAACAGAAAGACTCATCCATGATATACTTCAGGGAGAAAATGACCAAGGACCAATTGGGCTTAACAAAACCTGAGTACTTACAAGACTATATGGAGGAGACTTGTATGCTGCAATTCTAAAAAAGAAATTTCTCTTCATTGAGCAAATCTCTAGTCCCCTTTTAAGAGAATCTTAAGAGGGTAGTGTTTATTCTTTAGAAGGACAATAAGACTGCCCATCTGGGAAAAAGAAGAAAAATTTAGAATTTCAAATCCTCAAGAACATGTAAAACTGATAGTCAATAACGCCCAACATAGCAGGACTAGAGATACTGGAAGGAACACCCAGGCATACGTATGATGTCAATACACACATCTGGTTGAGAATGTTTATCAAAGATGTCACTATGAGGACTTTGGTTTATTGCTAAACCCAAGTTACAAGAGAAGCCATTAGGAGTACTATTTAACTCACAATAGATTTCTGGCTATGCTGCTGCCAAATGAGTTTTTGTCCAGGTACATCAAACTCCAGAAAGTCTCAGACAACAAGATCATCCACAAACCTATGAACAAGCGATAATCTCTGAGCAAAACAGGGCCAGATTTTGGGAGATGCTTCAAAAAGCTACTCATATGAAAAGAGGTAGAAACTTGCTCAATAGACTGTGCAATTAGTCATTCAGAGTCCAACTAACAGAAGGAAAACATGAGCCAATTAGCAACACCTGTGGAGAAGTTGAACTGGCCGCGCAAATAAATCTTGGTTTAATCAGGTTATTACAGAACTTCGAAACAGCACAAAGGAGAGGAAGATGTAGGCCACACTTTTCACCACTAAAATGATGAGCCTTACTAAAGAAATGAAGTTTGAGGATTCAAAAAACCTCATATGTACGTACTGGAGAATTCAGCTCAAAGAAAACTGAAGAATGAAAGAAAGAAAGAAAACATAGTACCTTTTACAAACAAAAATACAAATTAGTACTACACATGTCCATGTAAGATATAACTGAAGAAATAAAGGAGACCCGATCCTAAACAACAGAGAAAAAGAGAAGAGATCAAGGAATGGTTTGAACAACCACAAGTCAAACATCCACTCAGAGAATAAACAAGTAAAATTGACAATGCAAGTCTCAGAGCCACAGATGCATACCTTCAAGCCACCACCCTTTGTAGGAATTCCACGAATGGGTGCCAATCGATTACGAAGTGCAGTCATTGTATTGCTCAATATTGTTTTTTCAGATAACCGCAACTGTGCTGCAACCCTTTCTTTGGAAGAAAGTTTCTGTCACATAACATTCAGAACTTTGAAGGTTCAAAATCCATGCAAGAGAAAAAAACTTCCCACTGTCTGACTGGTGCAAGAATTATATATTTTGTTGCTCCAAGCAATAAAGCATAACAATGGTGCAGATTCCAAGGGCATAAAAAAATTGACAACTCTCTTCTAAGTGTCGTGTCTGTCCCTAGCATGTCAAATTAGATCAACTGTGAAAGACAGACAGAGCAAAAACCTTGTTTTTCAAAAGACGAAGTTCATCATCGAGACCGCCTTCATAGTTGCCAAGCCTGGAGCGACACTCACCCATGAGGATCATCAACACTTCATACTCATTGGCCTGCATTCATAGAGGGCACCATCTTACCATGTGATCATTACAGCAGCAGAAGTATAGAAGGTGAAACTTGCAAAGTTCATTCTACTTGCTGAGAAAACCAAAATCAAATATCCCACTACTAACCTTGGCTGAGCTGCAGGAATGGTCAAAACTCTTCAAGCTTAAATGTCAACAAAAATAATCCCTGAAGGACTGAGCATGTGCATGATAGACTAAGATACAGAATTTTTTGCTTAAATTCATGATTGACTTAATACAAGGGGCTCATCCAAACCTGGTCAAGAATGACATCTCTGTCAAATATTACTTTGGAGAAAAGAGCTGGGTCCTGAAGCCTGACCAGGCGCATGTATGTCAAGAGCTGAATACCCCACCATTTGACCCATGCAAATTTATTTCTCACATAAAGACAAATTGCTGGCTTTCAGCCAAGTCTAAACCTCACTAACAAGTGTCTGTGCACATCATTGTTGCAAGTTATATATTGTGAGCACATCATGCTGGCTTTCCTACATACACACACACACACACACACACTCTCTGTGTCTCCAGCTCCTTGCCAAGCTAACCTGGGTTGGGAACCGGTCTGCATATAGAGGGAAAGTCTGTGGTGATCCATAACCAGCTAGCTGTAGTACTTGTTGTTTCAAGGCCTGTAGTCTGTCTCCCTCAACCAACCCAACCTTGGCAATCCAAAAAGCAAACTATCAATAACACATTCTCTCTCATTCCCACACAACTCAAATCATTTACTCCAAGTGACAACCCAAGATCACAGTATGACCCCAAGCCTCAGATTTATTATGTTAAAGGTCACAAGATTCCAACCTATGTTGCACTGCCACCTTATCTCCAAGAGACCTCAAGCAAAAGCATCAAGCGGGAAGGCATTCTCACCTCAAGTTCAACATAATCCACCAAACTGCTCTCATCAACAAAGCCATAGCTGCAAGCAACCACACAAAGAAGCATCATTCCCCCATATCAGCAGCACAAATGCATATAACACACATATGCTGTTGCAAGAAAACTGAAAGCTATTTTATTCCTAGATTCCAGGACCAACAAATCTCCCCCCTTTTCTCTTAAGTCCAATTGGGGCCCAGTTGGAACAAAAAACTTATACCTGATCAGAAGATCATAATTGGGTCGCTCCTGCCCATATGATGCAAACACCTGATCACCTTGTTTATAGTTCTTGTCAACTTGCAAGACCACCTGTCACACCAGATCATAATGTTTCAAAACCTTCTCCATAGCTCTGGAACTCAGTGTAAAAATGCATAGTTGCCTAAACATCCACATGTGGCTTCTTCAAATGCTTAAGAGTACTTCCTATCTGCATATTTTAGGAGACTAAAACACTGCAAGGTTCATTGCTGCTGGTCTTACCGATTGATCCTCCATACTGTAGTCTAGATAAGCTTGACAGTCTCCCCTGTGATTGATTGCATCAGCATATGGCACCTGTGGATGCAAAGCTATGATCACTTGGTATTCATACAAACCTGTTTTGATTTCTCCTTTCAGTTTGTGGCAGTGATGCATTACTATCCCAAATCACCTAACATTCAGTTGCAAGCAGCAGCTTGCAGAATTCCAATAAACACTATGACTGGTAATCTAAGTTCATTTCAAAGACTTTGAGATCCACCAACATCATCTTCCATCCCCTGAAATGCATTTTAGTGTCCTGCATCTCAACACAGGTAAAAAGGAGCCAGACCTCTTCTTCAATCATACTCTGAATGATGAGGACTTACCAAGGCAAACAGGTCAGCAGCTGGTAAATATGTAGTCCTTGATAACACAACAGCAAATGCAGTTTTGAAAGCCTCAAAAGAGAAGATGTCCGGAGGAAACACCTGTCCCAACATCACAAAAATCTCTTGTGAACAGAAAGCTAATCCAACAACATTGGGTATGATCTAGACTCCATCAATTGCTGACAACATGAATCTGAGAGTGTAAGTGAAAAAGTGGAATCCATGTGTTTCACAGAATAGTAGTGTACAAGGGACTAAAAACACGAACCTCTGGATCTTTTTCGAAGTAGAGTTGTAAATCTTGAAACTCATCTTTCAAGGCAATGACCCGCTGCTTGATTTCCTCTGAAAGGAAAAACCCATCACCAAATTTCTGAATGTAAAGATCATGCATCTCTGAAAATCTTTGCTTACAAACCAGCATCCAAGCAGTTTGAGGATTACATAAATTGTGATCATCAGCAGAAAAACATCTACAATCAACACTGAGCAACTTGGGCCTGACAGTTTCTGTGGCCGAAATTGTTGCATGAAGTAGTTGCAGAAAACCATAACAACAAATTCAACAACAATAATCTCATGACAACAACAGGAGGTTTCTGGACACTGCAAAAAAATGCTGATAGAGAATTTACTGGCAGGAAATTCTGAGAATAAAAAAATACCTAAAGAAGGGCAGCCCTTGAGAAGCTGCTCTTGCTCCTCTTCAGTCCACAAGAGTGGACTCAAAGTGGTGTGAGGAAATGTGTTGATGAAGGGCCACCATGCCGATTCTTTCTTTTGTGCTCTCTCATAAATGAACCATAGTGTGAGACCTATCAAGTCTCCTCTGCCTGTGGCCCCAGTTCCCCCCAACAACAACAACAACCCTCAGTTCCTACCTATGAGAAAAAGTTTCAATAACAACAGCAGAATTTCAGTCCTAGTTTAGGGTTTACAAGAGAGAGAGAAAGAGATGCAATCCACAAGAAACACAAAAGACAGCAACAGCAGCAGCATCCAAGTTTTGTTCATGATTGTAAACCCCACCCAGCACAAACCTCACAGCAAAAAATCCATGGAAACACAGACAGACAGACCTGCTGCAGGTTGCGCAACAACTGGGTGATTGGCCACATCTGCACTTGTGACTGTGTAACTCTCTGGCACTTTCAATGCTACATCTCCTGCCTGCTCCAACATTTCCAACACTTCGTTAATACCATCAAATCCCTTACTTGATTCTCTCACACCCCCCCCCCCCTCCCCCCATGATGATGCCTGCCTGTTCCAACAATTTTGCACCAATCTGTAGTTCCATAATTCAAGCCCTAGAGAAGAAGAAGCAGATGATGAGGATGATGATGAAGGACAAGGAGAACAAGAAAGTTTGAGGGAAGAATTCTTTGAAGAGAACTCCTACCTGGATTGGGTATTTTGCGATTGCTCCAATTCCTTCCTCGCCACAGAGTGAGAGCTTCACAGCCTGCAACAATATTTTTCTCTTCAGCTCACCAGAGTCGGAAAAGGGATCCGGAGAGATGGTGATGGTGTTGGTGATGGCGATACTTCTTCTGCTTATCCTCCTCCTTGGTTTTGCTTGCGTGGGATTCTAGCCTGCTACAATTGGAAATCAGCAGCTAGCAGCTGCTTCAAGCAACACGCAAAGCATCCCATCATGTTCGCCATTCTTACCTGCTCTGGAAACCCTTCCATGGCCAGCCATTCCATAAGCTCTTGCAAAGCTTCCTCTGGTGTCGTTGGTGTTGCTGCACTACTGCTCGCTGCTGCTGACGAGCTGCAGGTTGCGCTGCCCCTCCGACTTCTTCCCATCCTCCTCATCCTCTCGCATGCTCCTCCTCCTCTCAACACGGCGCTCCGTTGACGCGAAGTGTGGGGAGGAGAGTAGGAGGAAAACAAGTTGACAAAGAGAGAAGAAGAAGAAGAAGAAGAAGGCGATGCAGGAGGAAGCGACAAGCTTGAGAACGAACGGAAGAAGCATTGCGTGGTGGAACTCATGGCTCGCTGGAGGCTGCACTCCATAGCTGCTGCTGCAGCACTAGGGTGATGGATATCAGCTCTTGGATCTTGAGCTCTTGGGTCTTATTATTATTATTATTATTATTATTCTCCTGACCTCCTTCAGCACTCCACAGTCGTTCACTGCGAGGCGATTGCTCGGTGGGTCATTCCGCGGAAGATTCCCCAGGACTCTCGTGAGTACCTCCTCGCTCCATCTACGAGCGGATAGATAGAAACAAACACTGTTTCTAGTGGATGTTGTTTTCTTGGACGCTACCTAGCGGAAAACAAAACACATAAATCGATTCAAGTTGAGGAGGATACCTACTGTTATCTTTTCTTGCGATGTAGTTTATCTTTCTCTTGACTGCTTGCTGCTATCCATTCAACATCATGTTTGCTTACTTGCTTGAGAGTAGTCCTCTGAGTCCTCCTTCCCCCATTGCTTCCACAAATGCAACAGATATTCAGA
Source organism: Sphagnum tenellum (assembly GCA_963921925.1). Classification (NCBI taxonomy): domain Eukaryota; kingdom Viridiplantae; phylum Streptophyta; class Sphagnopsida; order Sphagnales; family Sphagnaceae; genus Sphagnum; species Sphagnum tenellum. The sequence continues at coordinate 13,658,411 of OY998154.1, forward strand.
GAAGAAGAAGATGGACAGATTTTTCTTTCTAATTTTTTTTTGGGTTGAAATCTTGAGCAGAAATATTGTTGTATACTTTATCTATCAGGATGCATGCAATTCCTTTACCACAATTGTGTGCCTGAAATTTTGACCAGATAGATTGTTGTATGTATCAGGATGTGATTTTTTTTGTCAGAATGGTTTGCTTGAAATCTTGAGCAGATTGTTGTATCACTTACCAGACCCATCAGGAGCTGATGATGCATGCAGTCAGTCAG